>CATKUP010000086.1:1200000-1800000 GCA_949786385.1 Onychomys leucogaster
AGCAGGCAACGTGAGTGTGCACAGAAAAATGTACTGTGTTTCGTACACTTGCGAAACTGATTGAGTTCAATTCTGCTTCTGAAACTGATACAAACCACACTTCCTTTAACATCCAATTTTTTTTCATTTAAGTGCCAGAAACGTGTGAGCTTCGTGAACGATGTAGCTATGTTTGAGCTGAAAAGTGACTGCGTTTACCTGAAATGAAGTCTTGCTTGTAGGAAGACACAGAGCCTGGGATTCAACTCCATTTCTGAAGGGAAACAAACAGCACAGTTCTCATCCATGGAACACACTCTGCTTTAGAGCAAGAAGCATGCTCTTGTGTTCTAGATTCTCTAATACAGCAGGCCAAGTGAGTGTGCTCAGAACACAAGAACTATTTTTCCTACTCATTCAGACTATATGTCGTTCCACTCTACTTCTAAAACTGATACAAACCGCAGGTACTCTATCATCCAATGACTTTTAGTTAAGAACCAGAAACTTGTGAGCTTCGTGAAAGATGTAGCTTCGTTTGAGATGAAAAGTGACTGTGTATACCTGAAAAGAAGTCTTGCTTGTAGGAAGACACTGAGACTTGAATTAACTCCATTTCTGAAGGGAAACACACAGCACAGTTCTCATCCATGGAACACACTCTGCTTTAGAGCAAGAAGCACGCTCTTGCTTTCTAGAGTCTCTAATACAGCAGGCAACGTGAGTGTGCACAGAAAAATGTACTGTGTTTCCTACACTTGCGAAACTGATTGAGTTCAATTCTGCTTCTGAAACTGATACAAACCACACTTCCTTTAACATCCAATTTTTTTTCATTTAAGTGCCAGAAACGTGTGAGCTTCGTGAATGATGTAGCTATGTTTGAGCTGAAAAGTGACTGCGTTTACCTGAAATGAAGTCTTGCTTGTAGGAAGACACAGAGCCTGGGATTCAACTCCATTTCTGAAGGGAAACAAACAGCACAGTTCTCATCCATGGAACACACTCTGCTTTAGAGCAAGAAGCATGCTCTTGTGTTCTAGATTCTCTAATACAGCAGGCCAAGTGAGTGTGCTCAGAACAAAATAACTGTGTTTCTTACACATGCGGACCATATCTAGTTCTACTCTGCTCCTGAAACTGAATCAAACCACCGGTCCACTAACATCCATTGCTTTTCATTTAAGAGCAAGAAACGTGTGAGCTTCGTGGATGATGTAGCTTTTTTTTATCTGAAAATTGACTGTGTTTACCTGAAACGAATTCTTACTTGTAGGAAGACACAGACCCTCGGATTTAACTCCGTTTCTGAAGGGAAACTCACAGCACAGTTCTCATCCATGGAACATATTCTGCTTAAGAACAAGAAGCACGCTCTTGTTTTCTAGATTCTCTAATAAAGCAGGAAACGTGAGTGTGCTCAGAACAGAAGAACTGTTTTTCCTACACAATCAATCCATATATAGTTCAACTCTGCTTCTAAAACTAATACAATCCACAGGTCCTCTATCATCCAATACCTTTTAGTTAAGAATCAGAAACGTTGAGCTTCGTGAACGATGTAGCTTGGTTTGAGCTGTTAATTGATTGTGTTCACCTGAAAAGAAGTCTTGCTTAAAGGAAGACACTGAGACTGGAATTAAACTTCATATCTGAAGGGAAACACACAGCACAGTTCTCATTCATGAAACCTACTCTGCTTTAGATCAAGCAACACGCTCTTGCTTTCTAGAGTCTCTAATACAGCAGGCAACTTGAGTGTGCTCATAACAAATGTACTGTGTTTCCTACACACACGGACCATATCTAGTTCAACTCTGCTTCTGAAAATGATACAAACCACAGGACCTCTAACATCTAATGCTTTTAAGTTAAGAGTCAGAAACGTGTGAGCTTCGTGAACCCTGCAGGTTCCTTTGAGCTGAAAAGTGAGTGTGTTTACCTGAAAAGAAGTCTTGCTTGTAGGAAGACACAGATCCTGGGATTGAACTTCATTTCTGAAGGGAAACACAGCACTCTTCTCATTCATGAAACCTACTCTGCTTTAGATAAAGCAGCATGCTCTTGCTTTCTAGAGTCTCTAATACAGCAGGCAACGTGAGTGTGCTCAGAACAGAAGAACTGTGTTCCTGAAACATTCGGACCATATCTAGTTCTACTCTGCTTCTGAAACTGATACAAACCACAGGCCCTTTAACATCCAATGCCTTTTAGTTAAGAGCCAGAAACGTGTGAGCTTCGTGAACGATGTAGCTTAGTTTGAGCTGTTAATTGATTGTGTTTACCTCAAATGAAGTCTTGCTTGTAGGAAGACAGAGAACCTAGGATTTAACTCCATTTCTGAAGGGAAACACACAGAACAGTTCTCATCCATTAAACCTACTCTGCTTTAGATCAAGCAGCACGCTCTTGCTTTCTAGAGTCTCTAATACAGCAGGCAACTTGAGTGTGCTCAGACCAAAAGTACTGTGTTTCCTACACACACAGACCATATCTAGTTCAACTCTGCTTCTGAAACTGATACAAACCACAGGTCCTTTAACATCCAATGCCTTTTAGATAAGAGACAGAAACGTGTGAGCTTCGTGAACGATGTAGCTTCATTTGAGCTGATAATTGATTGCGTTTACCTGAAATTAAGTCTTGCTTGTAGGAAGACACTGAGACTTGAATTAAATCCATTTCTGAAGGGAAACACACAGCACAGTTCTCATCCATGGAACACACTCTGCTTTATTTCAAGCAGCACGCTCTTGCTTTCTAGAAACTCTACTGCAGCAGGCATAGTGAGTGTGCTAGACCAAAATAACTGTGTTTCCTACACATTCGGTCCATATCTAGTTCTACTCTGCTCCTGAAACTGATACAAACCACAGGTCCTCTAACATCCAATGCTTTTCAGTTAAGAGCAAGAAAGGTGTGAGCTTTGTGGATGATGTAGCATTGTTTGAGCTGAATAGTGACTGCGTTTACCTGAAACGAATTCTTACTTGAAGGAAGACACAGACCCTCGGATTTAACTCCGTTTCTGAAGGGAAACACACAGCACAGTTCTCATCCATGGAACATATTCTGCTTAAGAACAAGAAGCACGCTCTTATTTTCTAGATTCTCTAATAAATCAGGAAACATGAGTGTGCTCAGAACAGAAGAACTGTCTTTCCTACACATTCAGTCCATATATAGTTCAACTCTGTTTCTAAAACTAATACAAACCACAGGTCCTCTATCATCCAATACCTTTTAGTTAAGAACCAGAAAAGTTGAGCTTCGTGAACGATGTAGCTTGGTTTGAGCTGTTAATTGATTGTGTTCACCTGAAAAGAAGTCATGCTTAAAGGAAGACACTGAGACTGGAATTTCACTCCATTTCTGAAGGGAAACCCACAGCAAGTTCTCATTCATGAAACATACTCTGCTTTAGAACAAGCAGCATGCACTTGCTTTATAGTGTCTCTGATAGAGCAGGAAAAATGAGTGTGCTCAGAACAAAAGTACTGTGTTTCCTACACACACGGGCCATATCTAGTTCTACTCTGCTTCTGAAACTGATACAAACCACGGGTCCTCTAACATCCAATGCTTTTCAGTAATGAGCGAGAAACGTGTGAGCTTCATGAACGATGTAGCTTCGTTTGAGCTGATAATTGATTGCGTTTAATTGAAATGAAGTCTTGCTTGTAGGAAGACACTGAGACTTGAATTAAATCCATTTCTGCAGGAAAACACACAGCCCAGTTCTCATCCATGGAACACACTCTGCTTTATTTCAAGCAGCACGCTCTTGCTTTCTAGAAACTCTAATGCAGCAGGCATAGTGAGTGTGCTAGAACAAAATAACTGTGTTTCCTACACATTCGGTCCATATCTAGTTCTACTCTGCTCCTGAAACTGATACAAACCACAGGTCCTCTAACATCCAATGCTTTTCAGTTAAGAGCAAGAAAGGTTTGAGCTTTGTGGATGATGTAGCATTGTTTGAGCTGAATAGTGACTGCGTTTACCTGAAACGAATTCTTACTTGAAGGAAGACACAGACCCTCGGATTTAACTCCGTTTCTGAAGGGAAACACTCAGCACAGTTCTCATCCATGGAACATATTCTGCTTAAGAACAAGAAGCACGCTCTTATTTTCTAGATTCTCTAATAAAGCAGGAAACGTGAGTGTGCTCAGAACAGAAGAACTGTCTTTCCTACACATTCAGTCCATATATAGTTCAACTCTGTTTCTAAAACTAATACAAACCACAGGTCCTCTATCATCCAATACCTTTTAGTTAAGAACCAGAAACGTTGAGCTTCGTGAACGATGTAGCTTGGTTTGAGCTGTTAATTGATTGTGTTCACCTGAAAAGAAGTCATGCTTAAAGGAAGACACTGAGACTGGAATTTCACTCCATTTCTGAAGGGAAACCCACAGCAAGTTCTCATTCATGAAACATACTCTGCTTTAGAACAAGCAGCACGCACCTGCTTTATAGTGTCTCTGATAGAGCAGGAAAAATGAGTGTGCTCAGAACAAAAGTACTGTGTTTCCTACACACACGGACCATATCTAGTTCTACTCTGCTTCTGAAACTGATACAAACCACGGGTCCTCTAACATCCAATGCTTTTCAGTAATGAGCGAGAAACGTGTGAGCTTCATGAACGATGTATCTTCGTTTGAGCTGATAATTGATTGCGTTTACCTGAAATGAAGTCTGCTTGTAGGAAGACACTGAGACTTGAATTAAATCCATTTCTGAAGGAAAACACACAGCCCAGTTCTCATCCATGGAACACACTCTGCTTTAGAGCAAGAAGCACGCTCTTGCTTTTTAGAGTCTCTAATACAGCAGGCATAGTGAGTGTGCTAGAACAAATAACTGTGTTTCCAACACATGCGGTCCATATCTAGTTCTACTCTGCTCCTGAAAGTGATACAAACCACAGGTCCTCTAACATCCAATGCTTTTCAGTTAAGAGCAAGAAACGTGTGAGCTTTGTGGATGATGTAGCTTCATTTGAGCTGAATAGTGACTGCGTTTACCTGAAACGAAATCTTGCTTGTAGGAAGACGGAGAACCTAGGATTCAACTCCATATCTGAAGGGACAAACACAGAACAGTTCTCATCCATGGAACACACGATGCTTTAGAGCAAGAACCACGCTCTCACTTTCTAGAGTCTCTAATACAGCAAGCAACCCTTGTGTGCTCAGAACAAAATAACTGTGTTCCTGAAACATGCAGACCATATGTAGTTCAACTCTGTTTCTGAAACTGATGCAAACCACAGGGCCTCTAACATCTAATGATTTTCAGTTAAGAGCCAGAAACGCGTGAGCTTTGTGAACGATGTAGCTTCGTTTGAGCTGAAAAGTGACTGCCTTTACCTGAAATGAAGTCATGTTTGTAGGAGACACAGAGACAGGGATTTAACTCCATTTCTGAAGGGAAACACACAGCACAGTTCTCCTTCATGAAACCTACTCTGCTTTAGATCAAGCAGCACTCTCTTGCTTTCTAGAGTCTCTAATACAGCAGGCAACTTGAGTGTGCTCAGAACAAAAGTACTGTGTTTCCTACACACACGGACCATATCTAGTTCAACTCTGCTTCTGAAAATGATACAAACCACAGGTCCTCTAACATCTAATGCTTTTAGGTTAAGAGTCAGAAACGTGTGAGCTTCGTGAACCCTGCAGGTTCCTTTGACCTGAAAACTGACTGCGTTTACCTGAAACGAATTCTTGCTTGTAGGAAGACACAGAGCCTGGGATTGAACTTCATTTCTGAAGGGAAACACACAGCACTCTTCTCATTCATGAATAACACTCTGCTTTAGAGCAAGAAGCACGCTATTGCTTTCTAGAGTCTCTAATACAGCAGGCAATGTGAGTGTACACAGAACAAAATAACTGTGTTTCCAAAACATGCGGACAATATCTAGTTCATCTCTGCTTCTGAAATTTATACAAACAACAGGGCCTCTAACATCCAATGATTTTCAGTTAACAGCCAGAAACGTGTGAGCTTCGTGAACAATGTAGATTTGTTTGAGCTAAAAAGTGACTGCGTTTACCTGAAACGAAGCCATGTTTGTAGGAAGACATAGAGACAGGGATTTATCTCCATTTCTGAAGGGAAACACACAGCACAGTTCTCATTCATGAAACCTACTCTGCTTTAGATCAAGCAGCATGCTCTTGCTTTCTAGAGTCTCTAATACAGCAGGCAACTTGAGTGTGCTCAGAACAGAAGTACTGTGTTTCCTACACACACGGAGCATATCTAGTTCAACTCTGCTTCTAAACCTGATACAAACCACAGGGCCTCTAACATCCAATGATTTTCAGTTAAGAGCCAGAAGCGTGTGAGCTTTGTGAACGATGTAGCTTCGTTTGCGCTGAAAAGTGACTGCGTTTACCTGAAAAGTAGTCTTGCTTGTAGGAAGACACAGACCCTGGGATTTAACTACATTTCTGAAGGAAAACACACAGCACAGTTCTCATCCATGGAACACACTCTGCTTTAGAGCAAGAACCACGCTCTTGCTTTCTAGAATCTCTAAGCAGCAGGAATTGTGAGTGTGCTCAGAACAAAAGAACTGTGTTCCCGAAACATTCGGAACATATCTAGTTCTACTCTGCTTCTGAAACTGATACAAACCACAGGTCCTTTAACATTCAAGGCCTTTTAGTTAAGAGCCAGAAATGTGTGAGCTTCATGAACGATGTAGCTTAGTTTGAGCTGATAATTGATTGTGTTTACCTGAAATGAAGTCTTGCTTGTAGGAAGACACTGAGACTTGAATTAAATCCATTTCTGAAGGGAAACACACAGCACAGTTCTCATCCATGGAACAGACACTGCTTTAGAGCAAGAAGCACGCTCTTTCTTTCTAGAGTCTCTAATACAGCAGGCACAGTGAATGTGCTAGAACAAAATAACTGTGTTTCCTAAACATGCGGACCATATGTAGTTCAACTCTGCTTCTGAAACTGATACAAACCACACGTCCTCTAACATCCAATACTTTTCAGGTAAGAGCAAGAAACATGTGGGCTTCGTGGATGATGTAGCTTTGTTTGAGCTGAAAAGTGACTTCGTATACCTGAAACGAAGTCTTGCTTATGAATAGACAGAGAACCTAGGATTTAACTCCATTTCTGAAGGGAAACACACAGAACAGTTCTCATTCATGAAACCTACTCTGCTTTAGATCAAGCAGCACTCTCTTGCTTTCTAGAGTCTCTAATACAGCAGGCAACTTGAGTGTGCTCAGAACAAAAGTACTGTGTTTCCTATACACACGAACCATATCTAGTTCAACTCTGCTTCTGAAACTGATACAAACCACAGGTCCTCTAACATCCAATGCTTTTCAGTTAAGAGTGAGAAACATGTGAGCCTCATGAACTATGCAGCTTCCTTGGAGCTGAAAAGTGACTACATTTACCTGAAACGAAGTCTTGCTTGTAGGAAGACACAGAACCTCGGATTTAACTTCATTTCTGAAGGGAAACACACATCACAGTTCTCTTCCAGGGAACATATTCTGCTTAGAACAAGAAGCACGCTCTTATTTTCTAGATTCTCTAATAAAGCAGGCAATGTGAGTGTGCTCAGAACAGAAGAACCGTTTTTCCTACACCCTCAGACCATATATAATTCAACTCTGCTTCTAAAACTAATACAAACCACAGGTCCTCTCTCATCCAATACCTTTTAGTTAAGAACCAGAAACGAGTGAGCTTCGTGAACGAGGTAGCTTGGTTTGAGCTGATAATTGATTGTGATCACCTGAAAAGAAGTCTTGCTTAAAGGAAGACACTGAGACTGGAATTTCACTCCATTTCTGAAGTGAAACACACAGCACAGTTCTCATTCAAGAAACCTACTCTCCTTTAGAACAAACACCACGCATTTGCTTTCTAGTGTCTCTAATAGACCCTGAAACGTGAGTGTGCTCAGGACAAAAGTACTGTGTTTCCTACACACACGTACCATATCTAGTTCTACTCTGCGTCTTAAACTGATACAAACCACATGTCCTCTAACATCCAATGCTGTTCAGTTATGAGTGAGAAACGTGTGAGCTTCGTGAACGATGTAGCTTCATTTGAGCTGATAATTGATTGTGTTCACCTGAAAGGAAGTCTTGCTTGTAGGAAGACACTGAGACGGGCATTTAACTCCATTTCTGAAGGGAAACACACAGCACAGTTCTCATTTATGAAACCTAATCTGCTTTATTTCAAGCAGCACGCTCTTTCTTTCTAGAGTCTCTAATACAGCAGGCAAAGTGAGTGTGCTAGAAGAAAATAACTGTGTTTCCTACACATGCGGACCATATCGAGTTCTACTCTGCTCCTGAAACTGATACAAACCACAGGTCCTCTAACATCCAATGCTTTTCAGTTAAGAGCAAGAAATGTGTGAGCTTCGTGGATGATGTAGCTTTGTTGGAGCTGAAAAGTGACTGTGTTTACCTGAAACGAAGTCTTACTTGTAGGAAGACACAGAACCTCGGATTTAACTCCATTTCTGATGGGAAACACACAGCACAGTTCTCATCCATGGAATATATACTGCTTAAGAACAAGAAGCACGCTCTTATTTTCTAGATTCTCTAATAAAGCAGGCAACGTGAGTGTGCTCAGAAAGAAGAACTGTTTTTCCTACACATTCAGACCATATCTAGTTCAACTCTGCTAATAAAACTAATACAACCCACAGGTCCTCTAACATCCAATGCTTTTCAGTTAAGAGCAAGAAACGTGTGAGCTTTGTGGATGATGTAGCATTGTTTGAGCTGAATAGTGACTGCATTTACCTGAAACGAATTCTTACTTGAAGGAAGACACAGACCCTCGGATTTAACTCCGTTTCTGAAGGGAAACACACAGCACAGTTATCATCCATGGAACATATTCTGCTTAAGAACAAGAAGCACGCTCTTGCTTTGTAGAATCTCTAATACAGCAGGCAACTTGAGTGTGCTCAGAACAAAAGTACTGTGTTTCCTACACACACGGACCATATCTAGTTCAACTCTGCTTCTGAAAATGATACAAACCACAGGTCCTCTATCATCTAATGCTTTTAAGTTAAGAGTCAGAAACGTGTGAGCTTCGTGAACCCTACAGTTTCCTTTGAGCTGAAATGTGAGTGTGTTTACCTGAAACGAAGTCTTGCTTATAGGAAGACACAGAGCCTGGGATTGAAGTTCATTTCTGAAGGGAAAAACAGCACTGTTCTCATTCATGAATAACACTCTGCTTTAGAGCAAGAAGCATGCTCTTGCTTTCTAGAGTCAGTAATACAGCAGGCAACATGAGTGTGCTCAGAACAAAAGTACTGAGTTTCCTAAACACATGGACCATATCTATTTCTACTCCGCCTGAAACTGATACAAACCACAGGTCCTCTAACATGCAATGCTTTTCAGTTAAGAGCGAGATACGTGTGAGCTTCGTGAATAATGTAGCTTCGTTTGACCTGAAAAGTGACTGCGTTTACCTGAAACGAATTCTTGCTTGTAGGAAGACACAGAGCCTGGGATTGAACTTCATTTCTGAAGGGAAACACACAGCACTGTTCTCATTCATGAATAACACTCTGCTTTAGAACAAGAAGCACGCTATTGCTTTCTAGAGTCTCTAATACAGCAGGCAACGTGAGTGTACAAAGAACAAAATAACTGTGTTTCCAAAACATGTGGACAATATCTAGATCATCTCTGCTTCTGAAATTGATACGAACGACAGGGCCTCTAACATCCAATGATTTTCAGTTAACAGCCAGAAACGTGTGAGCTTCGTGAACAATGTAGATTTGTTTGAGCTGAAAAGTGACTGCATTTACCTGAAACGAAGCCATGTTTGTAGGAAGACATAGAGACAGGGATTTATCTCCATTTCTGAAGGGAAACACACAGCACAGTTCTCATTCATGAAACCTACTCTGCTTTAGATCAAGCAGCATGCTCTTGCTTTCTAGAGTCTCTAATACAGCAGGCAACGTGAGTGTGTTCAGAACAGAAGTACTGTGTTTCCTACACACACGGAGCATATCTAGTTCAACTCTGCTTCTAAACCTGATACAAACCACAGGGCCTCTAACATCCAATGATTTTCAGTTAAGAGCCAGAAGCGTGTGAGCTTTGTGAACGATGTAGCTTCGTTTGCGCTGAAAAGTGACTGCGTTTACCTGAAAAGTAGTCTTGCTTGTAGGAAGACACAGACCCTGGGATTTAACTACATTTCTGAAGGAAAACACACAGCACAGTTCTCATCCATGGAACACACTCTGCTTTAGAGCAAGAACCACGCTCTTGCTTTCTAGAATCTCTAAGCAGCAGGAATTGTGAGTGTGCTCAGAACAAAAGAACTGTGTTCCTGAAACATTCGGACCATATCTAGTTCTACTCTGCTTCTGAAACTGATACAAACCACAGGTCCTTTAACATCCTAGGCCTTTTACTTAAGAGCCAGAAACGTGTGAGCTTCATGAACGATGTAGCTTAGTTTGAGCTGATAATTGATTGTGTTTACCTGAAATGAAGTCTTGCTTGTAGGAAGACACTGAGACTTGAATTAAATCCATTTCTGAAGGGAAACACACAGCACAGTTCTCATCCATGGAACATATTCTGCTTAGAACAAGAAGCACGCTCTTATTTTCTAGATTCTCTAATAAAGCAGGAAACGTGAGTGTGCTCAGAACAGAAGAACTGTTTTTCCTACATATTCAGTCCATATATAGTTCAACTCTGTTTCTAAAACTAATACAAACCACAGGTCCTCTATCATCCAATACCTTTTAATTAAGAACCAGAAACGTGTGAGCTTCGTGAATGATGTAGCTTCGTTTGAGCTGATAATTGATTGCGTTTACCTGAAATGAAGTCTTGCTTGTAGGAAGACACTGAGACTTGAATTAAATCCATTTCTGAAGGGAAACACACAGCACAGTTCTCATCCATGGAACACACTCTGCTTTAGAGCAAGAAGCACGCTCTTGCTTTCTAGAGTCTCTAATACAGCAGGCATAGTGAGTGTAATAGAACAAAATAACTGTGTTTCCAAAACATGTGGTCCATATCTAGTTCTACTCTGCTCCTGAAACTGATACAAACCACAGGTCCTCTAACATCCAATGCTTTTCAGTTAAGAGCAAGAAACGTGTGAGCTTTGTGGATGATGTAGCATTGTTTGAGCTGAATAGTGACTGCGTTTACCTGAAACGAAATCTTGCTTGTAGGAAGACGGAGAACCTAGGATTCAACTCCATATCTGAAGGGAAACACACAGAACAGTTCTCATCCATGGAACACACTCTGTTTTAGAGCAAGAAGCACGCTCTCGCTTTCTAGAGTCTCTAATATAGCAAGCAACCTGAGTGTGCTCAGAACAAAATAACTGTGTTCCCTAAACATGCAGACCATATCTAGTTCAACTCTGTTTCTGAAACTGATACAAACCACAGGGCCTCTAACATCTAATGATTTTCAGTTAAGAGCCAGAAAATCGTGAGCTTTGTGAACGATGGAGCTTCGTTTGAGCTGAAAAGTGACTGCCTTTACCTGAAATGAAGTCATGTTTGTAGGAGACACAGAGACAGGGACTTAACTCCATTTCTGAAGGGAAACACACAGCACAGTTCTCATTCATGAAACCTCCTCTGCTTTAGATCAAGCAGCACTCTCTTGCTTTCTAGAGTCTCTAATACAGCAGGCAACTTGAGTGTGCTCAGAACAAAAGTACTGTGTTTCCTATACACACGAACCATATCTAGTTCAACTCTGCTTCTGAAACTGATACAAACCACAGGTCCTCTAACATCCAATGCTTTTCAGATAAGAGCAAGAAACGTGTGAGCTTTGTGGATGATGTAGCATTGTTTGAGCTGAATAGTGACTGCGTTTACCTGAAACGAATTCTTACTTGAAGGAAGACACAGACCCTCGGATTTAACTCCGTTTCTGAAGGGAAAAACACAGCACAGTTCTCATCCCTGGAACATATTCTGCTTAAGAACAAGAAGCACGCTCTTATTTTCTAGATTCTCTAATAAAGCAGGAAACGTGAGTGTGCTCAGAACAGAAGAACTGTTTTTCCTACACATTCAGTCCATATATAGTTCAACTCTGTTTCTAAAAGTAATACAAACCACAGGTCCTCTATCATCCAATACCTTTTAATTAAGAACCAGAAACGTTGAGCTTCGTGAACGATGTAGCTTGGTTTGAGCTGTTAATTGATTGTGTTCACCTGAAAAGAAGTCATGCTTAAAGGAAGACACTGAGACTGGAATTTCACTCCATTTCTGAAGGGAATCCCACAGCAAGTTCTCATTCATGAAACCTACTCTGCTTTAGAACAAGCAGCACGCACTTGCTTTATAGTGTCTCTGATAGAGCAGGAAACACGAGTGTGCTCAGAACAAAAGTACTGTGTTTCCTACACACACGGAACCTATCTAGTTCTACTCTGCTTCTGAAACTGATACAAACCACGGGTCCTCTAACATCCAATGCTTTTCAGTAATGAGCGAGAAACGTGTGAGCTTCGTGAACGATGTAGCTTCGTTTGAGCTGATAATTGATTGCGTTTACCTGAAATGAAGTCTTGCTTGTAGGAAGACACTGAGACTTGAATTAAATCCATTTCTGAAGGGAAACACACAGCACAGTTCTCATCCATGGAACACACTCTGCTTTAGAGCAAGAAGCACGCTCTTGCTTTCTGGAGTCTCTAATACAGCAGGCATAGTGAGTGTGCTAGAACAAAATAACTGTGTTTCCAACACATGCGGTCCATATCTAGTTCTATTCTGCTCCTAAAACTGATACAAACCACAGGTCCTCTAACAGCCAATGCTTTTCAGTTAAGAGCAAGAAACGTGTGAGCTTTGTGGATGATGTAGCATTGTTTGAGCTGAATAGTGACTGCGTTTACCTGAAACGAATTCTTACTTGAAGGAAGACACAGACCCTCGGATTTAACTCCATTTCTGAAGGGAAACACACAGCACAGTTCTCATCCATGGAACATATTCTGCTTAAGAACAAGAAGCACGCTCTTATTTTCTAGATTCTCTAATAAAGCAGGAAACGTGAGTGTGCTCAGAACAGAAGAACTGTTTTTCCTACACATTCAGTCCATATATAGTTCAACTCTGTTTCTAAAAGTAATACAAACCACAGGTCCTCTATCATCCAATACCTTTTAATTAAGAACCAGAAACGTTGAGCTTCGTGAACGATGTAGCTTGGTTTGAGCTGTTAATTGATTGTGTTCACCTGAAAAGAAGTCATGCTTAAAGGAAGACACTGAGACTGGAATTTCACTCCATTTCTGAAGGGAAACCCACAGCAAGTTCTCATTCATGAAACCTACTCTGCTTTAGAACAAGCAGCACGCACTTGCTTTATAGTGTCTCTGATAGAGCAGGAAACATGAGTGTGCTCAGAACAAAAGTACTGTGTTTCCTACACACACGGAACATATCTAGTTCTACTCTGCTTCTGAAACTGATACAAACCACGGGTCCTCTAACAACCAATGCTTTTCAGTAATGAGCGAGAAACGTGTGAGCTTCGTGAACGATGTAGCTTCGTTTGAGCTGATAATTGATTGCGTTTACCTGAAATGAAGTCTTGCTTGTAGGAAGACACTGAGACTTGAATTAAATCCATTTCTGAAGGGAAACACACAGCACAGTTCTCATCCGTGGAACACACTCTGCTTTAGAGCAAGAAGCACGCTCTTGCTTTCTAGAGTCTCTAATACAGCAGGCATAGTGAGTGTGCTAGAACAAAATAACTGTGTTTCCAACACATGCGGTCCATATCTAGTTCTATTCTGCTCCTAAAACTGATACAAACCACAGGTCCTCTAACAGCCAATGCTTTTCAGTTAAGAGCAAGAAACGTGTGAGCTTTGTGGATGATGTAGCATTGTTTGAGCTGAATAGTGACTGCGTTTACCTGAAACGAAATCTTGCTTGTAGGAAGACGGAGAACCTAGGATTCAACTCCATATCTGAAGGGAAACACACAGAACAGTTCTCATCCATGGAACACACTCTGTTTTAGAGCAAGAAGAACGCTCTCACTTTCTAGAGTCTCTAATACAGCAATCAACCTGAGTGTGCTCAGAACAAAATAACTGTGTTCCCTAAACATGCAGACCATATCTAGTTCAACTCTGTTTCTGAAACTGATACAAACCACAGGGCCTCTAACATCTAATGATTTTCAGTTAAGAGCCAGAAACGCGTGAGCTTTGTGAACGATGGAGCTTCGTTTGAGCTGAAAAGTGACTGCCTTTACCTGAAATGAAGTCATGTTTGTAGGAGACACAGAGACAGGGATTTAACTCCATTTCTGAAGGGAAACACACAGCACAGTTCTCATTCATGAAACCTCCTCTGCTTTAGATCAAGCAGCACTCTCTTGCTTTCTAGAGTCTCTAATACAGCAGGCAACTTGAGTGTGCTCAGAACAAAAGTACTGTGTTTCCTATACACACGAACCATATCTAGTTCAACTCTGCTTCTGAAACTGATACAAACCACAGGTCCTCTAACATCCAATGCTTTTCAGTTAAGAGTGAGAAACGTGTGAGCCTCATGAACTATGCAGCTTCCTTGGAGCTGAAAAGTGACTACATTTACCTGAAACGAAGTCTTGCTTGTAGGAAGACACAGAAGCTCGGATTTAACTTCATTTCTGAAGGGAAACACACAGCACAGTTCTCATCCAGGGAACATATTCTGCTTAGAACAAGAAGCACGCTCTTATTTTCTAGATTCTCTAATAAAGCAGGCAATGTGAGTGTGCTCAGAACAGAAGAACCGTTTTTCCTACACCCTCAGACCATATATAATTCAACTCTGCTTCTAAAACTAATACAAACCACAGGTCCTCTCTCATCCAATACCTTTTAGTTAAGAACCAGAAACGAGTGAGCTTCGTGAACGAAGTAGCTTGGTTTGAGCTGATAATTGATTGTGATCACCTGAAAAGAAGTCTTGCTTAAAGGAAGACACTGAGACTGGAATTTCACTCCATTTCTGAAGGGAAACACACAGCACAGTTCTCATTCAAGAAACCTACTCTGCTTTAGAACAAACACCACGCATTTGTTTTCTAGTGTCTCTAATAGACCCTGAAACGTGAGTGTGCTCAGGACAAAAGTACTGTGTTCCCGAAACATTCGGACCATATCTAGTTCTACTCTGCTTCTGAAACTGATACAAGCCACAGGTCCTTTAACATCCAATGCCTTTTAGTTAAGAGCCAGAAACGTGTGAGCTTCGTGAACGATGTAGCTTAGTTTGAGCTTATAATTGATTGTGTTTACCTCAAATGATGTCTTGCTTGTAGGAAGACACTGAGACTTGAATTAAATCCATTTCTGAATAGAAACACATAGCACAGTTCTCATCCATGGAACACACACTGCTTTAGAGCAAGAAGCACGCTCTTGCTTTCTAGAGTCTCTAATACAGCAGGCATAGTGAGTGTGCTAGAACAAAATAACTGTGTTTCCTACACATTCGGTCCATATCTAGTTCTACTCTGCTCCTGAAACTGATACAAACCACAGGTCCTCTAACATCCAATGCTTTTCAGTTAAGAGCAAGAAACGTGTGAGCTTTGTGGATGATGTAGCATTGTTTGAGCTGAATAGTGACTGCGTTTAAATGAAACTAATTCTTACTTGAAGGAAGACACAGACCCTCGGATTTAACTCCGTTTCTGAAGGGAAACACACAGCACAGTTCTCATCCATGGATCATATTCTGCTTAAGAACATGAAGCACGCTCTTATTTTCTAGATTCTCTAATAAAGCAGGAAACGTGAGTGTGCTCAGAACAGAAGAACTGTTTTTCCTACACATTCAGTCCATATATAGTTCAACTCTGTTTCTAAAACTAATACAAACCACAGGTCCTCTATCATCCAATACCTTTAATTAAGAACCAGAAACGTTGACCTACGTGAACGATGTAGCTTGGTTTGAGCTGATAATTGATTGTGTTCACCTAAAAAGAAGTCATGCTTAAAGGAAGACACTGAGACTGAAATTTCACTCCATTTCTGAAGGGAAACCCACAGCAAGTTCTCATTCATGAAACCTACTCTGCTTTAGAAAGAAGCAGCACGCACTTGCTTTATAGTGTCTCTGATAGAGCAGGAAACATGAGTGTGCTCAGAACAAAAGTACTATGTTTCCTACACACACAGACCATATCTAGTTCTACTCTGCTTCTGAAACTGATACAAACCATATGTCCTCTAACATCCAATGCTTTTCAGTAATGAGCGAGAAACGTATGAGCTTCGTGAACGATGTAGCTTCGTTTGAGCTGATAATTGATTGCGTTTACCTGAAATAAAGTCTTGCTTTTAGGAAGACACTGAGACTTGAATTAAATCCATTTCTGAAGGGAAACACACAGCACAGTTCTCATCCATGGAACACACTCTGCTTTAGAGCAAGAAGCACGCTCTTGCTTTCTAGAGTCTCTAATACAGCAGGCATAGTGAGTGTGCTAGAACAAAATAACTGTGTTTCCAACACATGCGGTCCATATCTAGTTCTACTCTGCTCCTGAAACTGATACAAACCACAGGTCCTCTAACATCCAATGCTTTTCAGTTAAGAGCAAGAAACGTGTGAGCTTTGTGGATGATGTAGCATTGTTTGAGCTGAATAGTGACTGCGTTTACCTGAAACGAAATCTTGCATGTAGGTAGACGGAGAACATAGGATTCAACTCCATATCTGAAGGGAAACACACAAAACAGTTCTCATCCATGGAACACACTCTGCTTTAGAGCAAGAAGCACGCTCTTGCTTTCTAGAGTCTCTAATATAGCAAGCAACCTGAGTGTGCTCAGAACAAAATAACTGTGTTCCCTAAAACTGCAGACCATATCTAGTTCAACTTTGTTTCTGAAACTGATACAAACCACAGGGCCTCTAACATCTAATAATTTTCAGTTAAGAGCCAGAAACGCGTGAGCTTTGTGAACGATGTAGCTGCGTTTGAGCTGAAAAGTGACTGCCTATTCCTGAAAGGAAGTAATGTTTGTAGTAGACACAGAGACAGGGATTTAACTCCATTTCTGAAGGGAAACACACAGCACAGTTCTCATTCATGAAACCTACTCTGCTTTAGATCAAGCAGCATGCTTTTGCTTTCTAGAGTCTCTAATACAGCAGGCAACTTGAGTGTGCTCAGAACAAATGTACTGTGTTTCCTACACACACGAACAATATCTAGTTCAACTCTGCTTCTGAAACTGATACAAACCACAGGTCCTCTAACATCCAATGCTTTTCAGTTAAGAGCAAGAAACTTGTGAGCTTTGTGGATGATGTAGCATTGTTTGAGCTGAATAGTGACTGCGTTTACCTGAAACGAAATCTTCCTTGTAGGAAGACGAAGAACCTAGGATTCAACTCCATATCTGAAGGGAAACACACAGAACAGTTCTTATCCATGGAACCCACTCTGCTTTAGAGCAAGAAGCACGCTCTCACTTTCTAGAGTCTCTAATACAGCAAGCAACATGAGTGTGCTCAGACCAAAATAACTGTGTTCCCTAAACATGCGGTCCATATCTAGTTCTACTCTGCTCCTGAAACTGATACAAACCACAGGTCCTCTAACATCCAATGCTTTTCAGTTAAGAGTGAGAAACATGTGAGCCTCATGAACTATGCAGCTTCCTTGGAGCTGAAAAGTGACTACATCTACCTGAAACGAATTCTTGCTTGTAGGAAGACACAGAACCTCGGATTTAACTTCATATCTGAAGGGAAACACACAGCACAGTTCTCATCCAGGGAACATATTCTGCTTAGAACAAGAAGCCCGCTCTTATTTTCTAGATTCTCTAATAAAGCAGGCAATGTGAGTGTGCTCAGAACAGAAGAACCGTTTTTCCTACACCCTCAGACCATATATAATTCAACTCTGCTTCTAAAACTAATACAAACCACAGGTCCTCTCTCATCCAATACTTTTTAGTTAAGAACCAGAAACGAGTGAGCTTCGTGAACGAAGTAGCTTGGTTTGAGCTGATAATTGATTGTGATCACCTGAAAAGAAGTCTTGCTTAAAGGAAGACACTGAGACTGGAATTTCACTCCATTTCTGAAGGGAAACACACAGCACAGTTCTCATTCAAGAAACCTACTCTGCTTTAGAACAAACACCACGCATTTGCTTTCTAGTGTCTCTAATAGAGCCTGAAACATGAGTGTGCTCAGGACAAAAGAACTGTGTTCCCGAAACATTCGGACCATATCTAGTTCTACTCTGCTTCTGAAACTGATACAAACCACAGGTCCTTTAACATCCAATGCCTTTTAGTTAAGAGCCAGAAACGTGTGAGCTTCGTGAACGATGTAGCTTAGCTTGAGCTGATAATTGATTGTGTTTACCTCAAATGAAGTCTGGCTTGTAGGAAGACACTGAGACTTGAATTAAATCCATTTCTGAAGAGAAACACACAGCACAGTTCTCATCCATGGAACACACACTGCTTTAGAGCAAGAAGCAGGCTCTTGCTTTCTAGAGTCTCTAATACAGCAGGCAAAGTGAGTGTGCTAGAACAAAATAACTGTGTTTCCTAAACATGCGGACCATATCTAGTTCAACTCTGCTTCTGAAACTGATACAAACCACAGGTCCTCTAACATCCAATACTTTTCAGTTAAGAGCAAGAAACATGTGGGCTTCGTGGATGAAGTAGCTTTGTTTGAGCTGAAAAGTGACTTCGTATACCTGAAACGAAGTCTTGCTTGTAGGATGACAGAGAACCTAGGATTTAACTCCATTTCTGAAGGGAAACACACAGAACAGTTCTCATCCATGAAACCTACTCTGCTTTAGAACAAGCAGCACGCTCTTGATTTCTAGAGTCTCTAATACAGCAGGCAACTTGAGTGTGCTCAGAACAAAAGTACTGTGTTTCCTACACACAGAGACCATATCTAGTTCAACTCTGCTTCTGAGACTGATACAAACCACAGGTCCTTTAACATCCAATGCCTTTTAGTTAAGAGCCAGAAACTTGTGAACTTCGTGAATGATGTAGCTTCATTTGAGCTGATAATTGATTGCGTTTACCTGAAATGAAGTCTTGCTTGTAGGAAGACACTGAGACTTGAATTAAATCCATTTCTGAAGGGAAACACACAGCACAGTTCTCATCCATGGAACACACTCTGCTTTATTTCAAGCAGCACGCTCTTGCTTTCTAGAATCTCTAATACAGCAGGCACAGTGAGTGTGCTAGAACAAAATAACTGTGTTTCCTACACATTCGGTCCATATCTAGTTCTACTCTGCTCCTGAAACTGATATAAACCACAGGTCCTCTAACATCCAATGCTTTTCAGTTAAGAGCAAGAAACGTGTGAGCTTTGTGGATGATGTAGCATTGTTTGAGCTGAATAGGGACTGCGTTTAAATGAAACGAATTCTTACTTGAAGGAAGACACAGACCCTCGGATTTAACTCCGTTTCTGAAGGGAAACACACAGCACAGTTCTCATCCATGGATCATATTCTGCTTAAGAACATGAAGCACGCTCTTATTTTCTAGATTCTCTAATAAAGCAGGAAACGTGAGTGTGCTCAGAACAGAAGAACTGTTTTTCCTACACATTCAGTCCATATATAGTTCAACTCTGTTTCTAAAAGTAATACAAACCACAGGTCCTCTATCATCCAATACCTTTAATTAAGAACCAGAAACGTTGAGCTTCGTGAACGATGTAGCTTGGTTTGAGCTGTTAATTGATTGTGTTCACCTGAAAAGAAGTCATGCTTAAAGGAAGACACTGAGACTGAAATTTCACTCCATTTCTGAAGGGAAACCCACAGCAAGTTCTCATTCATGAAACCTTCTGCTTTAGAAAGAAGCAGCACGCACTTGCTTTATAGTGTCTCTGATAGCAGGAAACATGAGTGTGCTCAGAACAAAAGTACTGTGTTTCCTACACACACGGACCATATCTAGTTCTACTCTGCTTCTGAAACTGATACAATCCACAGGTCCTCTAACATCCAATGCTTTTCAGTAATGAGTGAGAAACGTATGAGCTTCGTGAACGATGTAGCTTCGTTAGAGCTGATAATTGATTGCGTTTACCTGAAATGAAGTCTTGCATGTAGGAAGACACTGAGACTTGAATTAAATCCATTTCTGAAGGGAAACACACAGCACAGTTCTCATCCATGGAACACACTCTGCTTTAGAGCATGAAGCACGCTCTTGCTTTCTAGAGTCTCTAATACAGCAGGCATAGTGAGTGTGCTAGAACAAAATAACTGTGTTTCCAACACATGCGGTCCATATCTAGTTCTACTCTGCTCCTGAAAGAGATACAAACCACAGGTCCTCTAACATCCAATTCTTCTCAGATAAGAGCAAGAAACGTGTGAGCTTTGTGGATGATGTAGCATTGTTTGAGCTGAATAGTGACTGCGTTTACCTGAAACGAAATCTTGCTTGTAGGTAGACGGAGAACCTAGGATTCAACTCCATATCTGAAGGGAAACACACAGAACAGGTCTCATCCATGGAACACACTCTGCTTTAGAGCAAGAAGCACGCTTTCGCTTTCTAGAGTCTCTAATATAGCAAGCAACCTGAGTGTGCTCAGAACAAAATAACTGTGTTCCCTAAACATGCAGACCATATCTAGTTCAACTCTGTTTCTGAAACTGATACAAACCACAGGGCCTCTAACATCTAATGATTTTCAGTTAAGAGCCAGAAACGCGTGAGCTTTGTGAACGATGTAGATTCGTTTGAGCTGAAAAGTGACTGCCTTTTCCTGAAATGAAGTCTTGCTTGTAGGAAGACACAGAAGCTCGGATTTAACTTCATTTCTGAAGGGAAACACACAGCACAGTTCTCATACAGGGAACATATTCTGCTTAGAACAAGAAGCACGCTCTTATTTTCTAGATTCTCTAATACAGCAGGCAATGTGAGTGTGCTCAGAACAGAACTGTTTTTCATACACCCTCAGACCATATATAATTCAACTCTGCTTCTAAAACTAATACAAACCACAGGTCCTCTCTCATCCAATACCTTTTAGTTGAGAACCAGAAACGAGTGAGCTTCGTCAACGAAGTAGCTTGGTTTGAGCTGATAATTGATTGTGATCACCTGAAAAGAAGTCTTGCTTAAAGGAAGACACTGAGACTGGAATTTAACTTCATATCTGAAGGGAAACACACAGCACAGTTCTCATTCATGAAACCTACTCTGCTTTAGATCAAGCAACACGCTCTTGCTTTCTAGAGTCTCTAATACAGCAGGCAAATTGAGTGTGCTCAGAACAAAAGTACTGTGTTTCCTACACACACGGACCATATCTAGTTCAACTCTGCTTCTGAAAATCATACAAACCACAGGTCCTCTAACATCTAATGCTTTTAAGTTAAGAGTCAGAAACGTGTCAGCTTCGTGAACCCTGCAGGTTCCTTTGAGCTGAAAAGTGAGTGTGTTTACCTGAAACTAAGTCTTGCTTGTAGGAAGACACAGAGCCTGGGATTGAACTACGTTTCTGAAGGGAAACACAGCACTATTCTCATTCATGAATATCACTCTGCTTTAGAGCAAGAAGCATGCTCTTGCTTTCTAGAGTCTCTAATACAGCAGGCAACATGAGTGTGCTCAGAACAAAAGTACTGAGTTTCCTAAACACATGGACCATATCTATTTCTACTCCGCCTGAAACAGATACAAACCCCAGGTGCTCTAACATCCAATGCTTTTCAGTTAAGAGCGAGATACGTGTGAGCTTCGTGAATAATGTAGCTTCGTTTGACCTGAAAAGTGACTGCGTTTACCTGAAACGAATTCTTGCTTGTAGTAAGACACAGAGCCTGGGATTGAACTTCATTTCTGAAGGGAAACACACAGCACTGTTCTCATTCATGAATAACACTCTGCTTTAGAGCAAGAAGCACGCTATTGCTTTCTAGAGTCTCTAATACAGCAGGCAACGTGAGTGTACACAGAACAAAATAACTGTGTTTCCAAAACATGCGGACAATATCTAGTTAATCTCTGCTTCTGAAATTGATACAAACGACAGGGCCTCTAACATCCAATGATTTTCAGTTACCAGCCAGAAACGTGTGAGCTTCGTGAACAATGTAGATTTGTTTGAGCTGAAAAGTGACTGCGTTTACCTGAAACGAAGCCATGTTTGTAGGAAGACATAGAGACAGGGATTTATCTCCATTTCTGAAGGGAAACACACAGCACAGTTCTCATTCATGAAACCTACTCTGCTTTAGATCAAGCAGCACTCTCTTGCTTTCTAGAGTCTCTAATACAGAAGGCAACGTGAGTGTGCTCAGAACAGAAGTACTGTGTTTCCTACACACACGGAGCATATCTAGTTCAACTCTGCTTCTAAACCTGATACAAACCACAGGGCCTCTAACATCCAATGATTTTCAGTTAAGAGCCAGAAGCGTGTGAGCTTTGTGAACGATATAGCTTCGTTTGCGCTGAAAAGTGACTGCGTTTACCTGAAAAGTAGTCTTGCTTGTAGTAAGACACAGACCCTGGGATTTAACTACATTTCTGAAGGAAAACACACAGCACAGTTCTCATCCATGGAACACACTCTGCTTTAGAGCAAGAACCACGCTCTTGCTTTCTAGAATATCTAAGCAGCAGGAATTGTGAGTGTGCTCAGAACAAAAGAACTGTGTTCCCGAAACATTCGGACCATATCTAGTTCTACTCTGCTTCTGAAACTGATACAAACCACACGTCCTTTAACATCCAATGCCTTTTAGTTAAGAGCCAGAAACGTGTGAGCTTCGTGAATGATGTAGCTTAGTTTGAGCTGATAATTGATTGTGTTTACCTCAAATGAAGTCTAGCTTGTAGGAAGACACTGAGACTTGAATTAAATCCATTTCTGAAGGGAAACACACAGCACTGTTCTCATCCAGGGAATATATTCTGCTTAGAACAAGAAGCACGCTCTTATTTTCTAGATTCTCTAATCAAGCAGGCAATGTGAGTGTGCTCAGAACAGAAGAACTGTTTTTCCTACACCCTCAGACCATATATAATTCACCTCTGCTTCTAAAACTAATACAAACCACAGGTCCTCTATCATCCAATACCTTTAATTAAGAACCAGAAATGTTGAGCTTCGTGAACGATGTAGCTTGGTTTGAGCTGTTAATTGATTGTGTTCACCTGAAATGAAGTCTTGCTTGTAGGAAGACACTGAGACTTGAATTAAATCCATTTCTGAAGGGAAACACACAGCACAGTTCTCATCCATGGAACACACACTGCTTTAGAGCAAGAAGCACGCTCTTGCTTTCTAGAGTCTCTAATACAGCAGGCAAAGTGAGTGTGCTAGAACAAAATAACTGTGTTTCCTAAACATGCGGACAATATCTAGTTCAACTCTGCTTCTGAAACTGATACAAACCACAGGTCCTCTAACATCCAATACTTTTCAGTTAAGAGCAAGAAACATGTGGGCTTCGTGGATGATGTAGCTTTGTTTGAGCTGAAAAGTGACTTCGTATACCGGAAACGAAGTCTTGCTTGTAGGAAGACAGAGAACCTAGGATTTAACTCCATTTCTGAAGGGAAACACACAGAACAGTTCTCATCCATGAAACCTACTCTGCTTTAGATCAAGCAGCACGCTCTTCCTTTCTAGGGTCTCTAATACAGCAGGCAACTTGAGTGTGCTCAGAACAAATGTACTGTGTTTCCTACACACACAGACCATATCTAGTTCAACTCTGCTTCTGAAACTGATACAAACCACAGGTCCTTTAACATCCAATGCCTTTTAGTTAAGAGCGAGAAACGTGTGAGCTTCGTGAATGATGTAGCTTCATTTGAGCTGATAATTGATTGCGTTTACCTGAAATGAAGTCTTGCTTGTAGGAAGACACTGAGACTTGAATTAAATCCATTTCTGAAGGGAAACACACAGCACAGTTCTCATCCATGGAACACACTCTGCTTTATTTCAAGCAGCACGCTCTTGCTTTCTAGAATCTCTAATACAGCAGGCATAGTGAGTGTGCTAGAACAAAATAACTGTGTTTCCTACACATGTGGTCCATATCTAGTTCTACTCTGCTCCTGAAACTGATACAAACCACAGGTCCTCTAACATCCAATGCTTTCAGTTAAGAGCAAGAAACGTGTGAGCTTTGTGGATGATGTAGCATTGTTTGAGCTGAATAGTGACTGCGTTTACCTGAAACGAATTCTTACTTGAAGGAAGACACAGACCCTCGGATTTAACTCCGTTTCTGAAGGGAAACACACAGCACAGTTATCATCCATGGAACATATTCTGCTTAAGAACAAGAAGCACGCTCTTATTTTCTTGATTCTCTAATAAAGCAGGAAACGGGAGTGTGCTCAGAACAGAAGAACTGTCTTTCCTACACATTCAGTCCATATCTAGTTCAACTCTGTTTCTGAAACTGATACAAAGCACGGGGCCTCTAACATCTAATGATTTTCAGTTAAGAGCCAGAAACGCGTGAGCTTTGTGAACGATGGAGCTTCGTTTGAGCTGAAAAGTGACTGCCTTTACCTGAAATGAAGTCATGTTTGTAGGAGACACAGAGACAGGGATTTAACTCCATTTCTGAAGGGAAACACACAGCACAGTTCTCATTCATGAAACCTCCTCTGCTTTAGATCAAGCAGCACTCTCTTGCTTTCTAGAGTCTCTAATACAGCAGGCAACTTGAGTGTGCTCAGAACAAAAGTACTGTGTTTCCTATACACACGAACCATATCTAGTTCAACTCTGCTTCTGAAACTGATACAAACCACAGGTCCTCTAACATCCAATGCTTTTCAGTTAAGAGTGAGAAACGTGTGAGCCTCATGAACTATGCAGCTTCCTTGGAGCTGAAAAGTGACTACATTTACCTGAAACGAAGTCTTGCTTGTAGGAAGACACAGAACCTGGGATTTAACTTCATTTCTGAAGGGAAAC
The DNA here is from genome assembly GCA_949786385.1 of Onychomys leucogaster. Classification (NCBI taxonomy): domain Eukaryota; kingdom Metazoa; phylum Chordata; class Mammalia; order Rodentia; family Cricetidae; genus Onychomys; species Onychomys leucogaster. The sequence goes on from CATKUP010000086.1 coordinate 1,225,024, forward strand.
ACACAGCACAGTTCTCATCCAGGGAACATATTCTGCTTAGAACAAGAAGCACGCTCTTATTTTCTAGATTCTCTAATAAAGCAGGCAATGTGAGTGTGCTCAGAACAGAAGAACTGTTTTTCCTACATCCTTAGACCATATATAATTCAACTCTGCTTCTAAAACTAATACAATCCACAGGTCCTCTCTCATCCAATACCTTTTAGTTAAGAACCAGAAACGAGTGAGCTTCGTGAACGAAGTAGCTTGGTTTGAGCTGATAATTGATTGTGATCACCTGAAAAGAAGTCTTGCTTAAAGGAAGACACCGAGACTGGAATTTCACTCCATTTCTGAAGGGAAACACACAGCACAGTTCTCATTCAAGAAACCTACTCTGCTTTAGAACAAACACCACGCATTTGCTTTCTAGTGTCTCCAATAGAGCCTGAAACGTGAGTGTGCTCAGGACAAAAGTACTGTGTTTCCTACACACACGGACCATATCTAGTTCTACTCTGCATCTGAAACTGATCCAAACCACATGTCCTCTAACATCCAATGCTGTTCAGTTATGAGCGAGAAACGTGTGAGCTTCATGAACGATGTAGCTTCATTTGAGCTGATAATTGATTGTGTTCACCTGAAAGGAAGTCTTGCTTGTAGGAAGACACTGAGACGGGAATTTAACTCCATTTCTGAAGGGAAACACACAGCACAGTTCTCATTTATGAAACCTAATCTGCTTTATTTCAAGCAGCACGCTTTTTCTTTCTAGAGTCTCTAATACAGCAGGCAAAGTGAGTGTGCTAGAACAAAATAACTGTGTTTCCTACACATGCGGACCATATCTAGTTCTACTCTGCTCCTGAAACTGATACAAACCACAGGTCCTCTAACATCCAATGCTTTTCAGTTAAGAGCAAGAAATGTGTGAGCTTTGTGGATGATGTAGCTTTGTTTGAGCTGAAAAGTGACTGTGTTTACCTGAAACGAAGTCTTACTTGTAGGAAGACACAGAACCTCGGATTTAACTCCATTTCTGATGGGAAACACACAGCACAGTTCTCATCCATGGAATATATTCTGCTTAAGAACAAGAAGCACGCTCTTATTTTCTAGATTCTCTAATAAAGCAGGCAACGTGAGTGTGCTCAGAAAGAAGAACTGTTTTTCCTACACATTCAGACCATATCTAGTTCAATTCTGCTAATAAAACTAATACAACCCACAGGTCCTCTATCATGCAATACCTTTTAGTTAAGAACCAGAAACGTGTGAGCTTCATGAACGATGAAGCTTGGTTTGAGCTGATAATTGATTGTGTTCACCTGAAACGAATTCTTGCTTGTAGGAAGACACAGAGCCTGGGATTGAACTTCATTTCTGAAGGGAAACACACTGCACAGTTCTCATTCATGAAACCTACTCTGCTTTAGATCAAGCAACACGCTCTTGCTTTCTAGATTCTCTAATACAGCAGGCAAATTGAGTGTGCTCAGAACAAAAGTACTGTGTTTCCTACACACACGGACCATATCTAGTCCAACTCTGCTTCTGAAAATGATACAAACCACAGGTCCTCTAACATCTAATGCTTTTAAGTTAAGAGTCAGAAACGTGTGAGCTTCGTTAACCCTGCAGTTTCCTTTGAGCTGAAAAGTGAGTGTGTTTACCTGAAACGAAGTCTTGCTTGTAGGAAGACACAGAGCCTGGGATTGAACTTCATTTCTGAAGGGAAACACACAGCACTGTTCTCATTCATGAATAACACTCTGCTTTAGAGCAAGAAGCACGCTATTTCTTTCTAGAGTCTCTAATAAAGCAGGCAACGTGAGTGTACACAGAACAAAATAACTGTGTTTCCAAAACATGCGGACAATATCTAGTTCATCTCTGCTTCTGAAATTGATACAAACAACAGGGCCTCTAACATCCAATGATTTTCAGTTAACAGCCAGAAACGTGTGAGCTTCGTGAACAATGTAGATTTGTTTGAGCTGAAAAGTGACTGCGTTTACCTGAAACGAAGCCATGTTTGTAGGAAGACATAGAGACAGGGATTTATCTCCATTTCTGAAGGGAAACACACAGCACAGTTCTCATTCATGAAACCTACTCTGCTTTAGATCAAGCAGCATGCTCTTGCTTTCTAGAGTCTCTAATACAGCAGGCAACGTGAGTGTGCTCAGAACAGAAGTACTGTGTTTCCTACACACACGGAGCATATCTAGTTCAACTCTGCTTCTAAACCTGATACAAACCACAGGGCCTCTAACATCCAATGATTTTCAGTTAAGAGCCAGAAGCGTGTGAGCTTTGTGAACGATGTAGCTTCGTTTGCGCTGAAAAGTGACTGCGTTTACCTGAAAAGAAGTCTTGCTTGTAGGAAGACACAGAACCTGGGATTTAACTCCATTTCTGAAGGAAAACACAGCACAGTTCTCATCCATGGAACACACTCTGCTTTAGAGCAAGAAGCACGCACTTGCTTTCTAGAATCTCTAAGCAGCAGGAATTGTGAGTGTGCTCAGAACAAATGAACTGTGTTACCGAAACATTCGGACCATATCTAGTTCTACTCTGCTTCTGAAACTGATACAAACCACAGGTCCTTTAACATCCAATGCCTTTTAGTTAAGAGCCAGAAACGTGTGAGCTTCGTGAACGATGTAGCTTAGTTTGAGCTGATAATTGATTGTGTTTACCTCAAATGAAGTCGTGCTTGTAGGAAGACACTGAGACTTGAATTAAATCCATTTCTGAAGGGAAACACACAGCACAGTTCTCATCCATGGAACACACACTGCTTTAGAGCAAGAAGCACGCTCTTGCTTTCTAGAGTCTCTAATACAGCAGGCAAAGTGAGTGTGCTAGAACAAAATAACTGTTTTCCTAAACATGCGGACCATATCTAGTTCAACTCTGCTTCTGAAACTGATACAAACCACAGGTCCTCTAACATCCAATACTTTTCACTTAAGAGCAAGAAACATGTGGGCTTTGTGGATGATGTAGCTTTGTTTGAGCTGAAAAGTGACTTCGTATACCTGAAACGAAGTCTTGCTTGTAGGAAGACAGAGAACCTAGGATTTAACTCCATTTCTGAAGGGAAACACACAGAACAGTTCTCATCCATGAAACCTACTCTGCTTTAGATCAAGCAGCACGCTCTTGCTTTCTAGAGTCTCTAATACAGCAGGCAACTTGAGTGTGCTCAGAACAAAAGTACTGTGATTCCTACACACACAGACCATATCTAGTTCAACTCTGCTTATGAAACTGATACAAACCACAGGGCCTCTAACATACAATTATTTTCAGTTAAGAGCCAGAAACGTGTGAGTTTTGTGAATGATGTAGCTTCGTTTGAGCTGAAAAGTGACTGCCTTTACCTGAAATGAAGTCATGATTTTAGGAGACACAGAGACAGGGATTTAACTCCATTTCTGAAGGGAAACACACTGTACAGTTTTCATTCATGAAACCTACTCTGCTTTAGATCAAGCAGCACGCTCTTTCTTTCTAGAGTCTCTAATAAAGCTGACAAAGTGAGTGTGCTAGGACAAAATAACTGTCTTTCCTACACATGTGGACCATATCTAGTTCTACTCTACTCCTGACACTGATACAAACCACAGGTGCTCTAACATCCAATGCTTTTCAGTTAAGAGTGAGTAACGTGTGAGCTTCGTGAATCATATAGATTCCTTTGAGCTGAAAAGTGACTGCGTTTACCTGAAACGAAGTCTTGCTGTAGGAAGACACAGAGACTGGGATTTAACTCCATTTCTGAAGGGAAACACACAGCACAATTCTCATCCATGGAACACACTCTGCATTAGAGAAAGAAGCATGCTCTTATTTTCTAGATTTTCTAATAAAGCAGGCAATGTGAGTGTGCTCAGAACAGAAGAACTGTTTTTCCTACACATTCAGACCATATATAGTTCAACTCTGCTTCTAAAACTAATACAAACTACAGGTCCTTTATCATCCAATACCTTTTAGTTAAGAAATAGAAACGTGTGAGCTTCATGAACGAAGTAGCTTGGTTTGCGCTGATAATTGATTGTGATCACCTGAAAAGAAGTCTTGCTTAAAGGAAGACACTGAGACTAGAATTTCACTCCATTTCTGAAGGGTAACACACAGCACAGTTCTCCTTCATGAAACGTACTCTGCTTTAGAACAAGCAGCATGCACTTGCTTTCTAGTGTCTCTAATAGAGCCTGAAACGTGAGTGTGCTCAGGACAAATGTACTGTGTTTCCTACACACATGGAATATATCTAGTTCTACTCTGTGTCTGAAACTGATACAAACCACATGTCCTCTAACATCCAATGCTTTTCAGTTATGAGCGAGAATCGTGTGAGCTTCGTGAACGATGTAGCTTCATTTGAGCTGATAATTGATTGTGTTCACCTGAAAGGAAGTCTTGCTTGTAGGAAGACACAGAGCCTGGGATTTAACTCCATTTCTGAAGGGAAACACATAGCACAGTTCTCATCCATGGAACACACTCTGCTTTAGAGCAAGAAGCACGCTCTTGCTTTCTAGAATCTCTAATACAGCAGGCAACTTGTGTGTGCTCAGAACAAAAGTACTGTGTTTCCTAAACATGCGGACCATATCTAGTAAACTCTGTTTCTGAAACTGATGCAAACCACAAGGCCTCTAACATCCAATTATTTTCAGTTAAGAGCCAGAATCCTGTGAGCTTTGTGAACGATGTAGCTTCGTTTGAGCTGAAAAGTGACTGCCTTTAACTGAAATGAAGTCATGTTTGTAGGAGGCACAGAGACAGGGATTTAATTCCATTTCCGAAGGGAAACACACAGTACAGTTCTCAATCATGAAACCTACTCTGCTTTAGATCAAGCAGCACGCTCTTGCTTTCTATAGTCTCTAATAAGCAGGCAACAGGAGTGTGCTCAGAACAAAAGTACTGTGTTTCCTACACACACACGGACCATATCTAGTTCAACTAAGCTTCTGAAACTAATACAAACCACAGGTCCTCTAAGATCCAATGCTTTTCAGTTAGGAATGAGAAACGTGTGAGCTTTGTGAACTATGTGGCTTCCTTTGAGCTGAAAAGTGACTGCATTTACCTGAAAAGAAGTCTTGCTTGTAGGAAGACTCATAGCCTGGGATTTAACTCCATTACTGAAGGGAAACACACAGCACATTTCTCATCCATGGAACACACTCTGCTTTAGAGCAAGAAGCACGTTCTCGCTTTCTAGAGTCTCCAATAGAGCAAGCCAAGTGAGTGTGCTCAGAACAAAATATCTGTGTTTGCTAAACATGCGGACCATATCTAGTTCAACTCTGTTTCTGAATCTGATACAAACCCCAGGGCCTCTAACATCCAATTATTTTCAGTTAAGAGCCAGAAACGTGTGAGCTTTGTGAACAATGTACCTTTGTTTGAGCTGAAAAGTGACTGCCTTTACCTGAAATGAAGTCATGTTTGTAGGAGACACAGAGACAGGGATTTAACTCCATTTCTGAAGGGAAACACACAGCACAGTTCTCATCCATGGAACACACTCTGCTTTAGAGCAAGAAGCACGCTCTTGCTTTCTAGAATCTCTAATACAGCAGGAATCGTGTGTGTGCGCAGAACAAAAGAACTGTATTTCTGAATCATTTGGACAATATCTAGTTCTACTCTGCTTCTGAAACTGATACAAACCACAGGGCCTCTTGCATCCAATGATTTTCAGTTAAGAGCCAGAAACGTGTGAACTTCGTGAACGACGTAGCTTCGTTTGAGCTGAAAAGTGACTTTGTTTACCTGAAATGAAGTCATGTTTGTAGGAAGACACAGAGACAGGGATTTAACTCCATTTCTGAAGGAAACACACAGCACAGTTCTCAGTTAAGAATCCTACTCTGCTTTAGATCAAGCATCACGCTCTTTCTTTCTAGAGTCTCTAATACAGCATGCAAAGTGAGTGTGCTAGGACAAGATAACTGTGTTTCCTACACATGCGGACCATATCTAGTTCTACTCTGCTCCTGAAACTGATACAAACCACAGGTCCTCTAACATCCAATGCTTTTCAGTTAAGAGCAAGAAATGTGTGAGCTTCGTGAATGATGTATCTTTGTTTGAGCTGAAAAGTGACTGCGTTTACCTGAAAAGAAGTCTTACTTGTAGGAAGACACTGAGATTTGAATTTAACTCCATTTCTGAAGGGAAACAAACAGCACAGTTCTCATCCAGGGAACACACTCTGCGTTAGAGCAAGAAGCACGCTCTTGCTTTCTAGAATCTCTAATACAAAAGGCAACGTGAGTGTGCTCAGAAAAAAAGTTCTGTGTCCCACACACACGGACCATATCTAGTTCAACTCTGCTTCTGAAACTGATACAAACCACAGGTCCTCTAACATCCAATGCTGTTCAGTTAAGAGCGAGAAACTTATGAGCCTTGTGAACTATGCAGCTTCCTTTAAGCTGAAAAGTGACTGCGTTTACCTGAAAATAATTCTTGCTTATAGGATGACACAGATCCTAGGATTTAATTGCATTTCTGAAGGGAAACACACAGCACAGTTCTCATCCATGGAACACACTCTGATTTAGAGCAAGAAGCACGCTCTTGCTTTCTAGAGTCTCTAATACAGCAGGAAACATCAGTGTGCTCAGAAAAAAAGAACTGTGTTTCCTACACTTACTGACCATATCGAGTTCAACTCTGCTTCTGTAACTGATACAAACCACAGGTCCTTTAACATCCAATTTTTTCAGTTAAGAGCAAGAATGGTTGGAGCTTCGTGAACAATGTAGCTATGTTTGAGCTGAAACGTGACTGCGTTTACATGAAACAAAGTCTTGCGTGTAGGAAGACACTGAGACATGAATTTAACTCCATTTCTGAAGGCAAACACACAGCACAGTTCTCATCCATGGAACACACTCTGCTTTAGTGCAAGAAACTTGCTCTTGCTTTCTAGAATCTCTATTAGAGCAGGAAACGTGAGTGTGCTCAGAACTAATTAACTGTGTTTCCTACACATGCGGACTACATCTAGTTCAACTCTGCTTCTGAAACTGATACAAACCACAGGCCCTCTAACATCCAATGATTTTCAGTTAAGAGCCAGAAATGTGTGAGCTTCGTGAACGATGTAGCTTCGTTTGAGCTGAAAAGTGACTACGTTTACCTGAAACGAAATCTTGCTTGTAGGAAGAAACAGAGACAGGGATTTAACTCCATTTCTGAAGGGAAACACAGAGCACAGTTCTCATTCATGAAACCTACAGTGCTTTGGAGCAAGCAGCACGCACTTGCTTTATAGTGTCTCTAATAGAGCAGGCAATGTGAGTGTGCTCAGAACAATAGTACTTTGTTTCCTACACACACGGACCATATCTAGTTCAACTCTGCTTCTGAAACTGATACAAACGTCAGGTCCTCTAACATCCAATGCTTTTCAGTTAAGAGTGAGAAACTTGTGAGCTTCGTGAAATATGCAGCTTCCTTTGAGCTGAAATGTGACTGTGTTTACCTGAAACGATGTCTTGCTTGTAGGAAGACACAGAGCCTGGGATTTAACTCCATTTATGAAGGGAAACACACAGCCCAGTTCTCATCCGTGGAACACATTCTGCTTAAGAGCAAGAAGCATGCTCTTGCTTTCTAGGGTTTCTAATACAGCAGGAAATGTGAGCGTGATCAGAACAAAAGAACTGTGTTTCCTACACATACAGACCATATCTAGTTCATCTCTGCCTCTGAAACTGAAACAAACCACAGGTCCTTTAACATCCAATTTATTTGATTTAAGAGCCAGAAACGTGTGAGCTTCGTGAACCATGTAGCTTTGTTTGAGCTCAAAAGTGACTGCGTTTACATGAAAAGATGTCTTGCTTGTAGGAAGACACAGAGCTTGGGATTTAACTCCATTTCTGAAGGGAAACACACAGCACCGTTCTCATCCATGGAACACACTCTGCTTTAGAGCAAGAAACTTGCTCTTGCTTTCTAGAATCTCTAATAGAGCAGGAAACGTGAGTGTGCTCAGAACTAATTAACTGTGTTTCCTACACATGCGGACTACATCTAGTTCAACTCTGCTTCTGAAACTGATACAAACCACAGGGCCTCTAACATCCAATGATTTTCAGTTAAGAGCCAGAAATGTGTGAGCTTCGTGAACGATGTAGCTTCGTTTGAGCTGAAAAGTGACTACGTTTACCTGAAACGAAATCTTGCTTGTAGGAAGAAACAGAGACAGGGATTTAACTCCATTTCTGAAGGGAAACACAGAGCACAGTTCTCATTCATGAAACCTACAGTGCTTTAGAGCAAGCAGCACGCACTTGCTTTATAGTGTCTCTAATAGAGCAGGCAATGTGAGTTTGCTCAGAACAATAGTACTGTGTTTCCTACACACACGGACCATATCTAGTTCAACTCTGCTTCTGAAACTGATACAAACGTCAGGTCCTCTAACATCCAATGCTTTTCAGTTAAGAGTGAGAAACTTGTGAGCTTCGTGAAATATGCAGCTTCCTTTGAGCTGAAATGTGACTGTGTTTACCTGAAACGAAGTCTTGCTTGTAGGAAGACACAGAGCCTGGGATTTAACTCCATTTATGAAGGGAAACACACAGCCCAGTTCTCATCCGTGGAACACATTCTGCTTAAGAGCAAGAAGCATGCTCTTGCTTTCTAGGGTTTCTAATACAGCAGGAAATGTGAGCGTGCTCAGAACAAAAGAACTGTGTTTCCTACACATACAGACCATATCTAGTTCATCTCTGCCTCTGAAACTGAAACAAACCACAGGTCCTTTAACATCCAATTTATTTGATTTAAGAGCCAGAAACGTGTGAGCTTCGTGAACCATGTAGCTTTGTTTGAGCTCAAAAGTGACTGCGTTTACATGAAAAGATGTCTTGCTTGTAGGAAGACACAGAGCTTGGGATTTAACTCCATTTCTGAAGGGAAACACACAGCACAGTTCTCATCCATGGAACATATTCTGCTTAAGAACAAGAAGCACGCTCTTCCTTTCTATAGACTCTAATGCAGCAGGAAACATGAGTATGCTCAGAACAAAAGAACTGTGTTTCCTACACATAAAGACCATATCTAGAACAACTCTGCTTCTGAAACTGATACAAACCACAGGTCCTTTAACATCCAATTTTTTTCAGTTAAGAGCCAGAAACGTGTGAGCTTCGTGAACGATGTACCTTCGTTTTAGCTGAAAAGTGACTGAGTTTACCTGAAACGAAGTCTTGCTTGTAGGAAGACACAGAGCCTGGGATTTAACTCCATTTCTGAAGGGAAACACACAGCACAGTTCTCATCCATGGAACACACTCTGCTTTAGAGAAAGAAGCACGCTCTTATTTTCTAGATTCTCTAATAAAGCAGGCAATGTGAGTGTGCTCAGAACAGAAGAACTGCTTTTCCTACACATTCAGACCATATATAGTTCAACTCTGCTTCTAAAACTAATACAAACCACAGGTCCTCTATCATCCAATACCTTTTAGTTAAGAAACAGAAACGTGTGAGCTTCGTGAACGAAGTAGCTTGGTTTGAGCTGATAATTGTTTGTGTTCACCTGAAAAGAAGTCTTGCTTAAAGGAAGACACTGAGACTAGAATTTCACTCCATTTCTGAAGGGTAACACACAGCACAGTTCTCATTCATGAAACGTACTCTGCTTTAGAACAAGCAGCATGCACTTGCTTTCTAGTGTCTCTAATAGAGCCTGAAACGTGAGTGTGCTCAGGACAAATGTACTGTGTTTCCTACACACATGGAATATATCTAGTTCTACTCTGTGTCTGAAACTGATACAAACCACATGTCCTCTAACATCCAATGCTTTTCAGTTATGAGCGAGAATCGTGTGAGCTTCGTGAACGATGTAGCTTCATTTGAGCTGATAATTGATTGTGTTCACCTGAAAGGAAGTCTTGCTTGTAGGAAGACACAGAGCCTGGGATTTAACTCCATTTCTGAAGGGCAACACACACCACAGTTCTCATCCATGGAACACACTCTGCTTTAGAGCAAGAAGCACGCTCTTGCTTTCTAGAATCTCTAATACAGCAGGCAACTTGTGTGTGCTCAGAACAAAAGTACTGTGTTTCCTAAACATGCGGACCATATCTAGTAAACTCTGTTTCTGAAACTGATACAAACCACAGAGCCTCTAACATCCAATGATTTTCAGTTAAGAGCGAGAAACGTGTGAGCTTTGTGAACGATGTAGGTTAATTGAGCTGAAAAGTGCTGGCGTTTAACTGAAATGAAGTCATGTTTGTAGGAGACACAGAGACAGGGATTTAACTCAATTTCTGAAGGGAAAGACACAGCACAGTTCTCATTCATGAAACCTAGTCTGCTTTAGGTAAAGCAGCACGCTCTTGCTTTCTAGAGTCTCTTATACAGCAGGCAACGTGTGTGTGCTCAGAACAAAAGTACTGTGTTTCCTACACACACGGACCATATCTAGTTCATCTCTGCTTCTGAAACTGATAAAACAACAGGGCATCTAACATCTAACGATTTTCAGTTAAGAGCCAGAAATGTGTGAGCTTCGAGAAGGATGTAGCTTCGTTGGAGCTGAAAAGTGAATGCGTTTACCTGAAATGAAATCTTGCATGTAGGAAGACACAGAGAAAGATATTTAACTACATTTCTGAAGGATAACACAGAGCCCAGTTCCCATTCATGAAATCTACTCTGCTTTAGAGCAAGCAGCACCCACTTGCTTTCTACTGTCCCTAATAGAGCAGGAAACGTGAGTGTGCTCAGAACAAAAGAACTGTGTTTCTGAAACATTCGGACAATATCTAGTTCTACTCTGCTTCTGAAACTGATACAAACCACAGGTCCTCTAACATCCAATGCTTTTAAGTTAAGAGCGAGAAACATGTGAGCTTCATGAATGATGTAGCTTCATTTGAGCTGAAAATTGACTGTGTTTACCTGAAATGAAGTCTTACTTGTAGAAAGACACAGAAGCTCGGATTTAACTCCATTTCTGAAGGGAAACACACAGCACAGTTCTCATCCATGGAACACATTCTGCTTAAGAACAAGAAGCACGCTCTCATTTTCTAGATTCTCTTATAAAGCAGGCAACGTGAGTGTGCTCAGAACAGAAGAATTGTTTTTCCTACACATTCAGACCATATATAGTTCAACTCTGCTTCTAAAAGTAATACAAACCACAGGTCCTCTATCATTAAATGCCTTTTGTTAAAGAGCCAGAAATGTGTGAGCTTCGTGAATGATGTAGCTTCGTTTGAGCTGATAATTGACTGCGTTTACCTGAAAAGATATCTTGCTTGTAGGAAGACGCAGAGCTTGTGATTTAAGTCCATTTCTGAAGGGAAACACACAGCACAGTTCTCATCCATGGAACACTCTGCTTAAGAGCAAGAAGCACGCTCTTGGTTTCTAGAGTCTCTAATACAGCAGGAAACCTGAGTGTGGTCAGAACAAAAGAACTGTGTTTCCTACACATACAGACCATATCTAGTTCATCTCTGCTTCTGAAACTGATACAAACCACAGGTCCTTTAACATGCAATATATTTCAGTTTAGAGCCAGAAACGAGTGAGCTTCGTGTACGATGTAGCTTCGTTTGAGCTGATAATTGATTGTGTTTACCTGAACAGAAGTCTTGCTTGTAGGAAGACACTGAGACTTGAATTTAACTCCATTTCTGAAGGGAAACAAACAGCACAGTTCTCATCCAGGGAACACACTCTGCGTTAGAGCAAGAAGCACGCTCTTGCTTTCTAGAATCTCTAATACAAAAGGCAACGTGAGTGTGCTCATAAAAAAATAACTGTGTTTCCTAATCATGCGCACCATATCTAATTCAACTCTGCTTCTGAAAATGTTACAAACCACAGGGCCTCTAACATCCAATGATTTTCAGTTAAGAACCTGAAACATGTGAGCTTCTTGAACAATGTAGCTTCATTTGAGCTGAAAAGTGACTGTCTTTACTTGAAACAAATTCATGTTTGTAGGAAGACACAGAGCCAGGGATTTAACTCCATTTCTGAAGGAAACACACAGCACAGTTCTCATTCATGAAACCTACTCTGCTTTAGATCAAGCAGCAGGCTCTTCCTTTCTAGAGTCTCTAATACAGCAGGCAACGTGAGTGTGCTCAGAAAAAAAGTTCTGTGTCCCACACACACGGACCATATCTAGTTCAACTCTGCTTCTGAAACTGATACAAACCACAGGTCGTCTAACATCCAATGCTGTTCAGTTAAGAGCGAGAAACTTATGAGCCTTGTGAACTATGCAGCTTCCTTTAAGCTGAAAAGTGACTGTGTTTACCTGAAAATAATTCTTGCTTATAGGATGACACAGATCCTAGGATTTAATTGCATTTCTGAAGGGAAACACACAGCACAGTTCTCATCCATGGAACACACTCCGATTTAGAGCAAGAAGCACGCTCTTGCTTTCTAGAGTCTCTAATACAGCAGGAAACATCAGTGTGCTCAGAAAAAAAGAACTGTGTTTCCTACACTTACTGACCATATCGAGTTCAACTCTGCTTCTGTAACTGATACAAACCACAGGTCCTTTAACATCCATTTTTTTCAGTTAAGAGCAAGAATGGTTGGAGCTTCGTGAACAATGTAGCTATGTTTGAGGTGAAACGTGACTGCATTTACATAAAACAAAGTCTTGCGTGTAGGAAGACACAGAGACTTGAATTTAACTCCATTTCTGTAGGCAAACACACAGCACAGTTCTCATCCATGGAACATACTCTGCTTTAGAGCAAGAAACTTGCTCTTGCTTTCTAGAATCTCTAATAGAGCAGGAAACCTGAGTGTGCTCAGAACTAATTAACTGTGTTTCCTACACATGCGGACTACATCTAGTTCAACTCTGCTTCTGAAACTGATACAAACCACAGGGCCTCTAACATCCAATGATTTTCAGTTAAGAGCCAGAAATGTGTGAGCTTCGTGAACGATGTAGCTTCGTTTGAGCTGAAAAGTGACTACGTTTACCTGAAACGAAATCTTGCTAGTAGGAAGAAACAGAGACAGGGATTTAACTCCATTTCTGAAGGGAAACACAGAGCACAGTTCTCATTCATGAAACCTACAGTGCTTTAGAGCAAGCAGCACGCACTTGCTTTATAGTGTCTCTAATAGAGCAGGCAATGTGAGTGTGCTCAGAACAATAGTACTGTGTTTCCTACACACACGGACCATATCTAGTTCAACTCTGCTTCTGAAACTGATACAAACGTCAGGTCCTCTAACATCCAATGCTTTTCAGTTAAGAGTGAGAAACTTGTGAGCTTCGTGAAATATGCAGCTTCCTTTGAGCTGAAATGTGACTGTGTTTACCTGAAACGATGTCTTGCTTGTAGGAAGACACAGAGCCTGGGATTTAACTCCATTTATGAAGGGAAACACACAGCCCAGTTCTCATCCGTGGAACACATTCTGCTTAAGAGCAAGAAGCATGCTCTTGCTTTCTAGGGTTTCTAATACAGCAGGAAATGTGAGCGTGCTCAGAACAAAAGAACTGTGTTTCCTACACATACAGACCATATCTAGTTCATCTCTGCCTCTGAAACTGAAACAAACCACAGGTCCTTTAACATCCAATTTTTTTCAGTTAAGAGCCAGAAACGTGTGAGCTTCGTGAACGATGTACCTTCGTTTTAGCTGAAAAGTGACTGAGTTTACCTGAAACGAAGTCTTGCTTGTAGGAAGACACAGAGCCTGGGATTTAACTCCATTTCTGAAGGGAAACACACAGCACAGTTCTCATCCATGGAACACACTCTGCTTTAGAGAAAGAAGCACGCTCTTATTTTCTAGATTCTCTAATAAAGCAGGCAATGTGAGTGTGCTCAGAACAGAAGAACTGCTTTTCCTACACATTCAGACCATATATAGTTCAACTCTGCTTCTAAAACTAATACAAACCACAGGTCCTCTATCATCCAATACCTTTTAGTTAAGAAACAGAAACGTGTGAGCTTCGTGAACGAAGTAGCTTGGTTTGAGCTGATAATTGATTGTGTTCACCTGAAAAGAAGTCTTGCTTAAAGGAAGACACTGAGACTAATATTTCACTCCATTTCTGAAGGGTAACACACAGCACAGTTCTCATTCATGAAACGTACTCTGCTTTAGAACAAGCAGCACGCACTTGCTTTCTAGAGTCTCTAATAGAGCCTGAAACGTGAGTGTGCTCAGGACAAATGTACTGTGTTTCCTACACACATGGACCATATCTAGTTCTACTCTGCATCTGAAACTGATACAAACCACATGTCCTCTAACATCCAATGCTTTTCAGTTATGAGCGAGAAACGTGTGAGCTTCGTGAACAATGTAGCTTCATTTGAGCTGATAATTGATTGTGTTCACCTGAAAGGAAGTCTTGCTTGTAGGAAGACACAGAGCCTGGGATTTAACTCCATTTCTGAAGGGCAACACACAGCACAGTTCTCATCCATGGAACACACTCTGCTTTAGGGCAAGAAGCACGCTCTTGCTTTCTAGAATCTCTAATACAGCAGGCAACTTGTGTGTGCTCAGAACAAAAGTACTGTGTTTCCTAAACATGCGGACCATATCTAGTAAACTCTGTTTCTGAAACTGATACAAACCACAGAGCCTCTAACATCCAATGATTTTCAGTTAAGATCCAGAAACGTGTGAGCTTTGTGAACGATGTAGGTTAATTGAGCTGAAAAGTGCTGGCGTTTAACTGAAATGAAGTCATGTTTGTAGGAGACACAGAGACAGGGATTTAACTCGATTTCTGAAGGGAAACACACAGCACAGTTCTCATTCATGAAACCTAGTCTGCTTTAGGTAAAGCAGCACGCTCTTGCTTTCTAGAGTCTCTAATACAGCAGGCAACGTGTGTGTGCTCAGAACAAAAGTACTGTGTTTCCTACACACACGGACCATATCTAGTTCATCTCTGCTTCTGAAACTGATAAAACAACAGGGCATCTAACATCTAACGATTTTCAGTTAAGAGCCAGAAATGTGTGAGCTTCGAGAAGGATGTAGCTTCGTTGGAGCTGAAAAGTGAATGCGTTTACCTGAAATGAAATCTTGCATGTAGGAAGACACAGAGAAAGATATTTAACTACATTTCTGAAGGATAACACAGAGCCCAGTTCCCATTCATGAAATCTACTCTGCTTTAGAGCAAGCAGCACCCACTTGCTTTCTAGTGTCTCTAATAGAGCAGGAAACGTGAGTGTGCTCAGAACAAAAGAACTGTGTTTCTGAAACATTCGGACAATATCTAGTTCTACTCTGCTTCTGAAACTGATACAAACCACAGGTCCTCTAACATCCAATGCTTTTAAGTTAAGAGCGAGAAACATGTGAGCTTCATGAATGATGTAGCTTCATGTGAGCTGAAAATTGACTGTGTTTACCTAAATGAAGTCTTACTTGTAGGAAGACACAGAACCTCGGATTTAACTCCATTTCTGAAGGGAAACACACAGCACAGTTCTCATCCATGGAACACATTCTGCTTAAGAACAAGAAGCACGCTCTCATTTTCTAGATTCTCTTATAAAGCAGGCAACGTGAGTGTGCTCAGAACAGAAGAATTGTTTTTCCTACACATTCAGACCATATATAGTTCAACTCTGCTTCTAAAAGTAATACAAACCACAGGTCCTCTATCATTAAATGCTTTTTGTTAAAGAGCCAGAAATGTGTGAGCTTCGTGAATGATGTAGCTTCGTTTGAGCTGATAATTGATTGCGTTTACCTGAAAAGATATCTTGCTTGTAGGAAGACGCAGAGCTTGTGATTTAAGTCCATTTCTGAAGGGAAACACACAGCACAGTTCTCATCCATGGAACACTCTGCTTAAGAGCAAGAAGCACGCTCTTGGTTTCTAGAGTCTCTAATACAGCAGGAAACCTGAGTGTGGTCAGAACAAAAGAACTGTGTTTTCTACACATACAGACCATATCTAGTTCATCTCTGCTTCTGAAACTGATACAAACCACAGGTCCTTTAACATGCAATATATTTCAGTTAAGAGCCAGAAACGAGTGAGCTTCGTGTACGATGTAGCTTCGTTTGAGCTGATAATTGATTGTGTTTACCTGAAAAGAAGTCTTGCTTCTAGGAAGACACTGAGACTTGAATTTAACTCCATTTCTGAAGCGAAACAAACAGCACAGTTCTCATCCAGGGAACACACTCTGCTTTAGAGCAAGAAGCACGCTCTTGCTTTCTAGAATCTCTAATACAAAAGGCAACGTGAGTGTGCTCATAAAAAAATAACTGTGTTTCCTAATCATGCGGACCATATCTAATTCATCTCTGCTTCTGAAAATGATACAAACCACAGGGCCTCTAACATCCAATGATTTTCAGTTAAGAACCTGAAACATGTGAGCTTCGTGAACAATGTAGCTTCATTTGAGCTGAAAAGTGACTGTCTTTACTTGAAACGAAGTCATGTTTCTAGGAAGACACAGGGACAGGGATTTAACTCCATTTCTGAAGGAAACACACAGCACAGTTCTCATTCATGAAATCTACTCTGCTTTAGAGCAAGCAGCACCCACTTGCTTTCTAGTGTCTCTAATAGAGCAGGAAACGTGAGTGTGCTCAGAACAAAAGAACTGTGTTTCTGAAACATTCGGACAATATCTAGTTCTACTCTGCTTCTGAAACTGATACAAACCACAGGTCCTCTAACATCCAATGCTTTTAAGTTAAGAGCGAGAAACATGTGAGCTTCGTGAATGATGTAGCTTCATTTGAGCTGAAAAGTGACTGTGTTTACCTGAAACGAAGTCTTACTTGTAGGAAGACACAGAACCTTGGATTTAACTCCATTTCTGAAGGGAAACACACAGCACAGTTCTCATCCATGGAACACATTCTGCTTAAGAACAAGAAGCACGCTCTTATTTTCTAGAATCTCTTATAAAGCAGGCAACGTGAGTGTGCTCAGAACAGAAGAATTGTTTTTCCTACACATTCAGACCATATATAGTTCAACTCTGCTTCTAAAAGTAATACAAACCACAGGTCCTCTATCATTAAATGCCTTTTGTTAAAGAGCCAGAAATGTGTGAGCTTCGTGAATGATGTAGCTTCGTTTGAGCTGATAATTGATTGCGTTTACCTGAAAAGATATCTTGCTTGTAGGAAGACGCAGAGCTTGTGATTTAAGTCCATTTCTGAAGGGAAACACACAGCACAGTTCTCATCCATGGAACACTTTGCAAAGAGCAAGAAGCACGCTCTTGGTTTCTAGAGTCTCTAATACAGCAGGAAACCTGAGTGTGGTCAGAACAAAAGAACTGTTTCCTACACATACAGACCATATCTAGTTCATCTCTGCTTCTGAAACTGATACAAACCACAGGTCCTTTAACATGCAATATATTTCAGTTAAGAGCCAGAAACGAGTGAGCTTCGTGTACGATGTAGCTTCGTTTGAGCTGATAATTGATTGTGTTTACCAGAAAAGAAGTCTTGCTTGTAGGAAGACACTGAGACTTGAATTTAACTCCATTTCTGAAGGGAAACAAACAGCACAGTTCTGATCCAGGGAACACACTCTGCTTTAGAGCAAGAAGCACGCTCTTGCTTTCTAGAATCTCTAATACAAAAGGCAACGTGAGTGTGCTCATAAAAAAATAACTGTGTTTCCTAATCATGCGGACCATATCTAGTTCATCTCTCTTTCTGAAAGTGATACAAACCACCGGGCCTCTAACATCCAATGATTTTCAGTTAAGAGCCAGAATCTTGTGAGCTACCTGAACGATGTACCTTCGTTTGAGCTGAAAAGTGACTGCGTTCACCTGAAACGAAGTCTTGTTTGTAGGAAGACACAGAGACAGGGATTTAACACCATTTATGTAGGGAAACACACAGCACAATTCCCATTCATGAAACCTACTCTGCTTTAGAGCAAGCAGCACTCACTTGCTTTCTAGTGTCTCTAATAGAGAAGGAAACGTGAGTGTGCTCAGAACAAAGTACTGTGTTTCCTACACACACGGACCATATCTAGTACAACTCCTTTTCTGAAACTGATACAAACCACAGTTCCTGTACCATTCAATGCTTTTCATTTAAGAGCGAGAAACGTGTGAGCTTCGTGAATGATTTAGCTTCGTTTGAGATGAAAAGTGACTGCGTTTACCTGAAAATAATTCATGCTTGTAGGAGACACAGAACCTCGGATTTAACTCCATTTCTGAAGGGAAACACACAGCACAGTTCTCAACCATGGAACATATTCTGCTTAAGAGCAAGAAGCACGCTCTTGTTTTCTAGTTTCTCTAATACAGCAGGAAACGTGAGTTTGCTCAGAACAAAATAACTGTGTTTCCCACACATGCGGACCATATCTAGTTCAACACTCCTTCTGAAACTGATAAAAACCACCGGGCCTCTCACATCCATTGCTTTTCAGTTAAGAGTGAGAAACGTGTGAGCTTCGTGTATGATGTAGATTCGTTTGAGCTGAAAAGTGACTGCGTTTACCTGAAAATAATTCTGTCTTATAGGATGACACAGATCCTAGGATTTAACTGCTTTTCTGAAGGGAAACACACAGCACAGTTCTCATCCATGGAACACATTCTGATTTAGAGCAAGAAGCACGCTCTTGCTTTCTAGAGTCTCTAATACAGCAGGCAACGTGAGTGTGCTCAGAACAAATTAACTGTGTTTACTAAAGATGCGGACCATATCTAGTTCAACTCTGCTTCTGAAACTGATTCAAACGACAGGTCCTCTAACATCCAATGATTTTCAGTTGAGAGCCAGAATAGTGTGAGCTTCGTGAACGATGTAGCTTCCTTTGATCTAAAAAGTGACTGCGTTCACCTGAAACAAAGTCTTGCTTGTAGGAAGACACAGAGACAGGGATTTAACTCCATTTCTGAAGGGAAACACACAGCACAGTTCTCATTCATGAAAGCTACTCTGCTTTAGAGCAAGCAGCATGCTCTGGCTTTCTAGTGTCTCTAGTAGAGCAGGAAACGTGTGTGTGCTCAGAACAAAAGCACTGTGTTTCCTACAAACACGGACCATATCTAGTTCAACTCTGCTTCTGAAACTATGCAAACCACAGGTCCTCTAACATCCAATGCTTTTCAGTTAAGAGCGAGAAACGTGTGAGCTTCGTGAATGGTGTAGCTTCGTTTGAGATGAAAAGTGACTGCGTTTACCTGAAAAGTATTCTTGCTTGTAGGAAGACACAGAACCTAACATTTAACTCCATTTCTGAATGGAAACACACAGCACAGTTCTCATCCATGGAACACACTCTGCTTTAGAGCAAGAAGCACGCACTTGCTTTCTAGAGTCTCTAATACAGCAGGAAATGTGAGTGTGCTCAGAACAAAAGAACTGTGTTTCCTACAAATACATACCATATCTAGTTCATCTCTGCTTCTGAAACTGATACAAACCACAGGTCCTTTAACATCCAATTTTTTTCAGTTAAGAGCCAGAAACGAGTGACCTTCGTGAACGATGTAGCTTCGTTTGAGCTGAAAAGTGACTGCGTTTACCTGAAAAGAATTCTTGCTTGTAGTAAGACACAGAGACAGGGATTTAACTCCATTTCTGAGGGGAAACACACAGCACAGTTCTCATTCATGAAACCTACTCTGCTTTAGAGCAAGCAGCACGCACTTGCTTTCTAGTGTCTCTAATAGAGATGGAAACGTGAGTGTGCTCAGAACAAAATTATTGTGTTTCCTACACATGCGGCCCATATCTAGTCAACTCTGCTTCTGAATCTGATACAAACCCAGGGCTGCTAACATCCAATGAATTTCAGTTAAGAGCCAGAAACTTGTGATCTTCGTGAACGATGTAGCTTCGTTTGAGCTGAAAAGTGACTGCTTTTACCTGAAATTAAGTCATGTTTGTAGGAGACACAGAGACAGGGATTTAACTTCATTACTGAAGGGAAACACACCGCCCAGTTCTTATCCATGGAACACACTTTGCTTTAGACAAAGAAGCACTCTCTTGCTTTCCAGAGTCTCTAATACAGCAGGAAACCTGATTGTGCTCAGAACAAAAGAAATGTTTTTCCTACACATGCAGTCCATATCTAGTTCAAATCTGCTTGTGAAACTGATACAAACCACATGTCCTCCAAAATACAATGCTTTGAAGTTAATAGTTAGAAACGTGTGAGCTTCGTGAACGATGTAGCTTCGTTCGAGATGAAAAGTGACTGTGTTTACCTGAAATGAAGTCTTTCTTGTAGGAAGAAACAGAGACTTGGATTTAACTCCATTTCTGAAGGGAAATACACAGCACAGGTCTCTAGCATGGAACACACTCTGCTTTAGATCAAGAAGCACACTCTTACTTTATAGATTCTCTAATAAAGCCGGCAACGTGATTGTCCTCAGAACAGAAGAAATGTTTATCCTACACATTCAGACCATATCTAGTTCAACTCTTCTTCTAAAACTGATATAAACCACAGGTCCTATATCGTTCAATGCCTTTTAGTTAAGCAGAAACGTGTGAGATTCGTGAACAAAGTAGCTTCGTTTGAGCTGAAAATTGATTGTGTTTACATGAAAAGAGGTCTTGCTTGTAGGGAGACTCTGAGACTTGAATTTAACACCATTTCTGAAGGGAAACACACAGCACAGTTCTCATCAATGGAACACACTCTGATTTAGAGCAAGAAGCATGCTCTTGCTTTCTGGAGTCTCTAATTCAGCAGGCAACGTGAGTGTGCTCCAAAAAAAATAACTGTGTTTCCTACACATGCGGACCATATCTAGTTCAACTCTGCTTCTGAAACTGATTCAAACCACAGGTCCTCTAACATCCAATGATTTTCAGTTGAGAGCCAGAAAAGTGTGAGCTTCGTGAACGATGTACCTTCGTTTGAGCTGAAAAGTGACTGCGTTCACCTTAAAGGAAGTCTTGTTTGTAGGAAGACACAGAGACAGGGATTTAACGCCATTTATGAAGGGAACCACACAGCACAGTTCTCATTCATGAAACCTACTCTGCTTTAGAGCAAGCAGCACTCACTTGCTCTCTAGTGTCTATAATAGAGCAGGCAACGTGAGTGTCCTTAGAACAAAAGAACTGTGTGTACTACACATACGGACCACATCTAGTTCAAAATTCTGCTTCTGAAAGTGATTCAAACCACACGTCCTCTAACCTCCAATGCTTTTCAACTAAGAAGGAGAAACACGTGATCTTTGTGAACGATGTAGCTTCTTTTGAGCTGAAAAGTGACTACGTTTAACTGAAATGAATTCTTGCTTGTAGGAAGACACAGAACATAGGATTTAACTCCATTTCAGAAGGGAAACACACAGCACAGTTCTCATCCATGGAACACACTCTGCTTTAGAGTAGGAAGCACGCTCTTGCTTTCTAGAGTCTCTAATACAGCAGGCAACGTGAGTTTGCTCAGAACAAAATAACTGTGTTTCTTACACATGGGGACCATAACTAGTTCAACTCTCCTTATGAAACTGATACAAAGCACCGCGCCTCTAACATCCAATGACTTTCAGTTAAGAGCCAGAAACCTGTGAGCTTCGTGAACGATGTACCTTCGTTTTAGCTGAAAAGTGACTGAGTTTACTTGAAACGAAGTCTTGTTTGTAGGAAGACACAGAGACAGGGATTTAACGCCATTTATGAAGGGAAACACACAGCACAGTTCTCATCCATGGAACACAATCTGCTTTAGAGCAAGAAGCACGCTCTTGCTTTCTAGAATCTCTAATACAGCAGAAATCGTGTGTGTGCTCAGAACAAAAGAAATGTGTTTCCTACACATGCAGTCCATATCCAGTTCAAATCTGCTTCTGAAACTGATACAAACCACATGTCCTCCAAAATACAATGCTTTGCAGTTAATAGTTAGAAACGTGTGAGCTTCGTGAATGATGTACCTTCGTTTTAGCTGAAAAGTGACTGAGTTTACTTGAAACGAAGTCTTGCTTGTACGAAGACACAGAGACAGGGATTTAACTCCATTTCTGAAGGAAAACACACAGCACAGGTCTCATGCATGGAACACACTCTGCTTTATAGCAAGAAGCACACTCTTATTTTATAGATTCTCTAATAAAGCAGGCAACGTGAGTGTCCTCAGAACAGAAGAACTGTTTTTCCCACACATTCATACCATATCTAGTTCAACTCTGCTTCTAAATCTGATATAAACGACAGGTCCTATATCATCCAATGTCTTTTAGTTAAGAACCAGAAACGTGTGAGCTTTGTGTACGATATAGCTTCTTTAGCACTGATAATTGATTGTGTTTAGATGAAAAGAAGTCTTGCTTGTAGGAAGACACTGAGACTTGAATTTAACTCCATTTCTGAAGGAAAACACATAGCACAGTTCTCATCCATGGAACACACTCTGCTATAGAGCATGAAGCACATCTTGCTTTCTAGATTCTATAATATAGCAGCCAACGTGAGTGTCCTCTGAACAGAAGAACTGTTTTTCCTACACATTCAGACCATATCTAGTTCAACTCTGCTTCTAAAACTGATACAAACCACAGGGCCTCTATCATCCAATTCCTTTTAGTTAAGAACCAGAAACGTGTGTGCTTCGTGTACGATGTAGCTTCGTTTGAGCTGATAATTGATTGCGTTTACCTGGAAAGAAATCTTGCTTGTAGGAAGAGACTGAGACTTGAATTTCACTCCATTTCTGAAGGGAAACACACAGCACAGTACTCATTAATGAAACCTACTCTGCTTTAGAGCAAGCAGCACTCACTTGCTCTCTAGTGTCTCTAATAAAGCAGGAAATGTGAGTGTGCTCAGAACAAAAGTACTGTGTTTCCTTACGACACGGACCATATCAGTTCAACTCTGCTTCTGAAACTGATACAAACCACAGGGGCTCTAACATCCAATGATTTTCAGTTAAGAGCCAGAAACGTGTGAGCTTCGTGAATGATGTAGCTTCGTTTGAGCTGAAAAGGGACTGCGTTCACCTGAAACGAAGTCTTGCTTGTAGGAAGACACAGAGACAGGGATTTAACTCCATTTCTGAGGGGAAACACACAGCACAGTTCTCATTCTTGAAACCTACTCTGCTTTAGAGCAAGCAGCACTCACTTGCTCTCTAGTGTCTCTAATAGAGCAGGCAACGTGAGTGTCCTTAGAACAGAAGAACTGTTTTTCCTACACTTTCAGACCATATCTAGTTCAACTCTGCTTCTAAAACTGATACAAACCGCAGGTCCTCTATCATCCAATGCCTTTTAGTTAAGAACCAGAAACGTGTGAGCTTCGTGTATGATGTAGCTTCATTTGAGCAGATAATTGATTGCGTTTACCTGAAAAGAAGTCTTGCTTGTAGGATGACACAGAACCTAGGATTTAACTCCATTTCTGAAGGGAAACACACAGCACAGTTCTCATCCATGGAACACATTCTTCTTAAGAGCAAGAAGCACGCTCTTGCTTTCTACAGACTCTAATACAGGAGGAAACGTGAGTGTGCTCAGAACAATAGAATTGTGAGTCCTACACATACGTACCATATCTAGTTCAAAACTCTGCTTCTGAAAGTGATACAATCGACAGGTTCTCTAACATCCAATGCTTTTCAATTAAGAGCCAGAAATGAGTGAGCTTCGTGTATGATGTAGCTTCGTTTGAGCTGATAATTGATTGCGTTTACCTGAAAAGAAGTCTTACTTGTAGGAAGACACTGAGACTTGAATTTAACTCCATTTCTGAAGGGAAACACACAGCACAGTTCTCATTCATGAAATCTACTCTGCTTTAGAGCAAGCAGTATGCACTTGCTTTCTAGTGTCTCTAATAGAGCAGGAAACGTGAGTGCGCTCAGAACAAAAGTACTGTGTTTCCTTACGAACACGGACCATATGTAGTTCAACTCTGCTTCTGAAACTGATACAAACCACAGGTCTTCTAACATCCAATGATTTTCAGTTAAGAGCCAGAAACGTGTGAGCTTCGTGAACGATGTAGCTTCGTTTGAGCTGAAAAGGTACTGCGTCACCTGAAACGAAGTCTTGCTTATATGAAGACACAGAGACAGGGATTTAACTCCATTTCTGAGGGAAAACACACAGCACAGGTCTCATGCATGGAACACACTCTGCTTTACAGCAAGAAGCACACTCTTATTTTATAGATTCTCTAATAAAGCAGGCAACGTGAGTGTCCTCAGAACAGAAGAACTGTTTTTCCTACACATTCAGACCATATCTAGTTCAAGTCTGCTTCTAAACCTGATACAAACCACAGGTCCTCTATCATCCACTTCCTTTTAGTTATGAACCAGAATCGTGTGTGCTTCGTGTACAATGTAGCTTCGTTTGAGCTGATAATTGATTGCGTTTACCTGGAAAGAAATCTTGCTTGTAGGAGGACACTGAGACTTGAATTTCACTCCATTTCTGAAGGGAAACACACAGCACAGTTCTCATCCATGGAACACACTCTGCTTTAGAGCAAGAAGCACGCTCTTTCTTTCTAGATTCTCTAATACAGCAGGCAACGTGAGAGTGCTCAGAACAAAATAACTGTGTTTCTTACACATGTGGACCATATCTAGTTCAACTATCCTTCTGAAACTGATACAAACCACAGGGCCTCTAACATCCAATGATTTTCAGTTAAGAGCCAGAAACGTGTCAGCTTCGTGAAAGATATAGCTTCGTTTAAGCTGAAAAGTGACTGTGTTCACCTGAAACGTAGTCTTGCTTGTAGGAAGACACAGAGACAGGGATTTAACTCCATTTCTGAGGCGAAACACACAGCACAGTTCTCATTCATGAAACCTACTCTGCTTTAGAGCAAGGAGCACGCACTTGGTTTCTAGTGTCTCTAATAGAGCAGGAAACTTGAGTGTGCTCAGAACAAAATTACTGTGTTTCCTAAACATGCGGCCCATATCTAGTCAACTCTGCTTCTGAAACTGATACAAACCCCAGGGCCTCTAACATACATTGGTTTTCAGTTAAGAGCCAGAAAAGTGTGAGCTTCGTGAACGATGTAGCTTCATTTGAGCTGAAAAGTGACTGCGTTCACCTGAAACGAAGTCTTGCTTGTAGGAAACACAGAGTCAGGAATTTAACTCCATTTCTGAGGGGAAACACACAGCACAGTTCTCATTCATGAAACCTACTCTGCTTTAGAGCAAGGAGCACACACTTGCATTCTAGTGTCTCTAATAGAGCAGGAAACTTGAGTGTGCTCAGAACAAAATTACTGTGTTTCCTACACATTCAGACCATATCTAGTTCAACTCTGCTTCTAAAACTGATACAAACTGCAGGTCCTCTATCATCCAATGCCTTTTAGTTAAGAACCTGAAACGTGTGAGCTTTGTGTACGATGTAGCTTCGTTTGAGCTGAAAATTGATTGTGTTTACCTGAAAAGAAGTCTTGCTTGTAGGAAGACACTGAGACTTGAATTTAACTCCATTTCTCAAGGGAAACACAAAGCACAGTTCTCATCCATGGAACACACTCTGCTTTAGAGCAAGAAGCATGCTCTTGCTTTCCAGAGTCTCTAATACAGCAGGAAACCTGATTGTGCTCAGAACAAAAGAAATGTTTTTCCTACACATGCAGTCCATATCTAGTTCAAATCTGCTTGTGAAACTGATACAAACCACCGGGCCTCTAACATCCAATGATTTTCAGTTAAGAGCCAGAAACGTGTGAGCTTCGTGAACGACGTACCTTCGTTTTAGCCTAAAAGTGACTGAGTTTACTTGAAACGAAGTCTTGTTTGTAGGAAGACACAGAGACAGGGATTTAAAGCCATTTATGAAGGGAAACACACAGCACAGTTCTCATTCATGAAACCTACTCTGGTTTAGAGCAAGCAGCACTCACTTGCTCTCTAGTGTCTCTAATAGAGCAGGCAACGTGAGTGACCTTAGAACAGAAGAACTGTTTTTCCTACACATATGGACCATATCTAGTTCAACTCTGCTTCTAAAACTGATACAAACCGCAGGTCCTCTAACAGCCAATCCTTATCAATTAAGAGGCAGAAACGAGTGAGCTTCGTGTACGATGTAGCTTAATTTGAGCTGAAAAGTGACTGTGTTTACCTGAAATGAAGTCTTTCTTGTAGGAAGACACAGTGACTGGGATTTAACTCCATTTCTGAAGGGAAACACACATCACAGTTCTCATGCATGGAACACACTCTGCTTTAGAAGAAGAAGCACACACTTATTTTCAAGATTCTATTTTAAAGCAGGCAAAGTGAGTGTCATCAGAACAGAAGAACTGTTTTTCCTACACATTCAGACCATATCTAGTTCAACTCTGCTTCTAAAACTGATACAAACCACAGGTCCTCTATCATCCAATTCCTTTTAGTTAAGAACCAGAAACGTGTGTGCTTCGTGAATGATGTAGCTTTGTTTGAGCTGAAAAGTGACTGCGTTTAACTGACATGAATTCTTGCTTGTAGGAAGACACAGAACCTAGGATTTAACTCCATTTCTGAAGGGAAACACAGAGCACAGTTCTCATCCATGGAACACACTCTGATTTAGAGCAAGAAGCACGCTCTTGCTTTCCAGAGTCTCTAATACAGCAAGCAACCTGAGTGTGCTCAGAACAAAATAACTGTGTTTACTACACATGCGGACCATATCTAGTTCAACTCTCCTTCTGAAACTGATACAAACCACAGCGCCTCTAACATCTAATGATTTTCAGTTAAGAGCCAGAAACATGTGAGCTTCGTGAACTATGTAGCTTCGTTTGAGCTGAAAAGTGACTGCGTTCACGTGAAACAAAGTCTTACTTTTAGGTAGACACAGACACAGGGATTTAACTCCATTTCTGAGGGGAAACACTCAGCACAGTTTTCATTCATGAAACCTACTCTGCTTTAGACCAAGCAGCACGCACTTGCTTTCTAGTGTCTCTAATAGAGCAGGAAACTTGAGTGTGCTCAGAAAAAAATTACTGTGATTCCTACACATGCGGCCCATATGTAGTCAACTCGGCTTCTGAAACTGATACAAACCCCCGGGCCTCTAACATCCAATGATTTTCAGTTAAGAGCCAGAAACGTGTGAGCTTCGTCAAAGATGTACCTTAGTTTGAGCTGAAAAGTGACTGCGTTTACGTGAAATGAAGTCTTGTTTGTAGGAAGACACAGAGATAGGGATTTAACGCCATTTATGAAGGGAAACACACAGCACAGTTCTCATTCATGAAACCTACTCTGCTTTAGAGCAAGCAGCACTCAGTTGCTCTCTAGTGCCTCTAATAGTGCAGGCAACGTGAGTGTCTTTAGAACAGAAGAACTGTGTTTCTTATACATAGGGAACATAACTAGTTCAACTCTCCTTCTGAAACTGATACAAACCACTGGGCCTCTAACATCCAATGATTTTCAGTTAAGAGCCAGAAACGTGTGAGCTTCGTGAACGATGTACTTTCGTTTTAGCTGAAAAGTGACTGAGTTTATTTGAAACGAAGTCTTGTTTGTAGGAAGACACAGAGGCAGGGATTTAACGCCATTTCTGAAGGGAAACACACAGCACAGTTCTCATCCATGGAACAGATTCTTCTTAAGAGCAAGAAGCACGCTCTTGCTTTCTACAGACTCTAATACAGCAGGAAACGTGAGTGTGCTCAGAACAAAAGAACTGTGAGTCCTACACATACGGAACATATCTAGTTCAAAACTCTGTTTCTGAAAGTGATACAAACCACAGGTTCTCTAACAGCCAATGCTTTTCAATTAAGAGGCAGAAACGAGTGAACTTCGTGTACGATGTAGCTTCGTTTGAGCTGATAATTGATTGCATTTACCTGAAAAGAAGTCTTGATTGTAGGAAGACACAGAGACAGGGATTTAACTCCATATCTTAAGAGAAAAACTCAGCACAGTTCTCATCCATGGAACACACTCTGCTTTAGAGCAAGAAGCACGCTCTTGCTTTCTAGAGTCTCTAATATAGGAGGAAATGTGAGTGTGCTAAGAACAAAAGAAGTGTGTGTCCTACACGTTTGGACCATATCAGGTTCAACTCTGCTTCTGAAACTGACACAAACCAAGGGCCTCTAACATCCAATGATTTTCAGTTAAGAGCCAGAAATGTGTGAGCTTCGTGAATGATGTAGCTTCATTTGAGCTGAAAAGTGACTGCGTTTACCTGAAATGAAGTCTTGCTTGTAGGAAGACACAGAGACTGGGATTTAACTCCATATCTTAAGAGAAAAACACAGCACAGTTCTCATTCATGAAACATATTCTGTTTTAGAGCAAGCATCAATCTCTTGCTTTCTAGACTCTAATAGAGCAGGAAATGTGAGTGTGCTCAGAACAAATGAACTGTGTTTCCAAAACATTCTGACCTTACCTAGCTTAACGCTGCTTCTGAAAGTGATACAAACCACAGTTCCTCTAATATCCAATGCTTTTCAGTTAAGAGCAAGAAACGTGTGAGCTTCGTGAATGATATAGCTTCCTTTGAGCAAAAAAGTGACTGCGTTTACCTGAAACGAAGTCTTGCTTGTAGGAACACAGAGCCTGGGATACAACTCCATTTCTGAAAGGAAACACACAGCACAGTTCTCATCCATGAAACACACTCTGCTTTAGAGCAAGAAGCACGCCCTTTCTTTCTACACTCTCTAATACAGCAGGAAACATGAGTGTGTTCAGAACAAAAGAACGGTGTTTCCTATACATATGGACCATATCTAGTTCAACTCTGCTTCTGAAACTGACACAAACCAGAGGTCCTCTAACATCCAATGCTTGTCATTTAAGAGCAAGAAAAGTGTGAGCTTCTTGAACGATGTAGCTTCCTTTGAGCTGAAAAGTGGGTGCGTTTACCTGAAACGAAGTCTTGCTTGAAGGAAGACACAAAGCCTGCGATTTAACTCCATTTCTGAAGGGAAACACACAGCACAATTCTCATCCATGAAACACACTCTGCTTTAGAGCAAGAAGCACACTCTTGCTTTCTAGAGTCTCTTATACAACAGGAATTGTGAGTGTGCTCAGAAGAAAGAACTGTGTTTCTTACTCATACGGAACATATCTAGTTCAACTCTGCTTCAGAAAATGATACAAACCACAGGTCCTCTAACATCCAATGCTTGTCAGTTAAAAAGAGAAATGTGTGAGCTTCGTGAACGGTGTAGGTCCTTTGAGCTGAAAATAGACTACCCTTACCTGAAATGAAGTCTTTCTTGTAGGAAGACACAGAGCCTGTGATTTAACTCCATTTCTGAAGGAAAACACACAGCACAGTTGTTATCCAGGAGACACACTCTGCTTTAGAGCAAAAAGCATGCTCTTGCTTTCTAGAGTCTCTTATACAGTAGGAAACGCGAGTGTGCTCAGAAGAAAAGAACTGTGTTTCCTATACACACGGGCCATATCATGTTCATATCTGCTCAAAAAAATGGTATAAACCACAGGTCCTGTAACATGCAATGCTTTTCAGTTAAGAGCGTGAAACTGGTGAGCTTCGTGAACAATGAAGCTTTTTTTGAGCTGACAAAGGACTGCGTTTACCTGAAACGAAGTCTTGCTTGTAGGAAGACACAGAGCCTGGCATTTAACTCCATTTCTCAAGGGAAACACACAGCACAGTTGTCATCCAGGAGACACACTCTGCTTTAGAGCAAGAAGCAAGCCCTTTCTTTCTACAATCTCTTATACAGCAGGAAACATTAGTGTGCTCAGAACCAAAGAACGGTGTTTCCTACACATAAGGACCATTTCTAGTTCAACTCTACTTCTGAAAATGATACACACCACAGGTCCTCTAACATCCAATGCTTGTCAGGTAAGAGCTAGAAACGTATGAGCTTCGTGAAGGATGTAGCTTCCTTTGAGCTGAAAAGGGATTGCATTTAGTGAAAAGAAGTCTTGCTTGTATGAAGACACAAAGCCTGGGATATAACTCCATTTCTGAAGAGAAACACACAGGACAGTTCTCATCCATGAAACACACTCTGCTTTAGACCAAGAAGCATGCTCTTTCTTTCTACAGCCTCTAATAAAGCAGAAAAAGTGAGTATGCTCAGAAGAAATGTACTGTGTTTCCTACACATACTTAACATATCTCGTTCCACTCTTCTTCTGAAATTGATACAAACCACAGGTAATCTAACATCCAATGCTTGTCAGTTAAGAAGAGTATTTTGTGAGCTTCATGAACAGTGTAGGTCCTTTGAGCTGAAATGTGACTACCCTTACCTGAAACGAAGTCTTGCTTGTAGGAAGACACAGAGCCTGGGATTTAACACCATTTCTGAAGGGAAACAAACAGCACAGTTCTCATCCATGAAACACACCCTGCTTTAGAGCAAGAAGCATGCTCTTGCTTTCGAGAGTCTCTTATACAGCAGGAAATGCGAGTGTGCTCAGAACAAAGAACTGTGTTTTCTACACATAAGGACCATATCTAGTTCAACTCTGCTTCTGAACATGATACACAACACAGGTCCTCTAACATCCAATGCTTGTCAGTTAAGAGCGAGAAAATTGTGAGCTTCGTGAACGATGTAGCTTCCTTTGAACTGAAAAAGGACTGCATTTACCTGAAACAAATTCTTGCTTGTAGGAAGACACAGTGCCTGGAATTTAACTCCATTTCTGAATGGAAACACACAGGACAGTTCTCATCCATAAAACACACTCTGCTCTAGAGCAAGAAGCATGCCCTTTCTTTCCACACTCTCTAATACAGCAAGAAACGTGAGTGTGCTCAGAACAAAAGAACGGTGTTTCCTACACAGGCGGACCATATCTAGTTCAACTCTGCTTCTGAAACTGATACAAAGCACTTTTCCTCTAACATCCAATGCTTTTCAGTTAAGAGCAAGAAACGTATGAGCTTTGTGAAGGATGTAGCTTCCTTTGAGCTGAAAAGGGACTGAAATTATCTGAAACGAAGTCTTGATTGTCGGAAGACACAAAGGCTGGGATATAACTCCATTTCTCAAGGGAAACACACAGGACAGTTCTCATCCATGAAACACACTCTGCTTTAGAGCAAGAAGCATGCTCTTGCTTTCTACAGCTCTAATAAAGCAGGAAACGTGAGTATGCTCAGAAGAAATGTAATGTGTTTCCTACACATACTGAAAATATCTCGTTCCACTCTTCTTTGAAACTGTTACCAACCAAAGGTCCTCTAACATCCAATGCGTGTCAGTTAAGAAGAGAAATGTGTGAGCTTCATGAACGGTGTAGGTCCTTTGTGCTGAAAAGTGACTACCCTTACCTGAAACGAAATCTTGCTTGTAGGAAGAGACAGAGCCTGGGATTTAACACCATTTCTGAAGGGAAACAGACAGCACAGTTGTCATCCATGAAACACACTCTGCTTTAGAGCAAAAAGCACGCTCTTGCTTTCTAGAGTTTCTTATACAGCAGGCAACGCGAGTGTGCTCAGAACAAAAGAACTGTGTTTCCTCCACATACGGTCCATATCTAGTTCAATTCTCCTTTGAAACTGATACAAACCACAGGTACTCTAACATCCAATGCTTGTCAGATGAGAGCTAGAAAAGTCTGAGCTTCGTGAACCATGCATCTTCCTTTGAGTGGAAAAGGGGCTGCGTTTACCTGAAAGGAAGTCTTGCTTGTAGGAAGACACAAAGCGTGGGATATAACTCCCTTTCTGAAGGGAAACACACAGCACAGTTCTCATCCAAGAAACACACTCAGCTTTAGAGCAAGAAGCATGCTCTTTCTTTCTACAGCCTCTAATAAAGCAGAAAACATGAGTATGCTCAGAAAAAATGTACTGTGATTCCTACACATACTTAACATATCTCTTTCCACTCTTCTTCTGAAACTGATACAAACCCCAGGTACACTAACATCCAATGCTTGTCAGTTAAGAAGAAAATTGTGTGAGCTTCATGAATGGTGTCCTTTGAGCTGAAATGTGACTACCCTTACCTTAAATGATATCTTGCTTGTAGGAAGACACAGAGCATGGGATTTAACTCCATTTCTGAAAGGGAACAATCAGCACAGTTCTCATCCATGAAACACACTCTGCTTTAGAGCAAGAAGCATGCTCTTTCTTTCTATAGCCTCTAATAAAGCAGAAAAAGTGAGTATGCTCTGAAGAAATGTACTGTGTTTCCTACACATACTTAACATATCTCGTTCCACTCTTCTTCTGAAACTGATACAAACCACAGGTACTCTAACATCCAATACTTGTCAGTTAAGAAGAGAATTGTGTGAGCTTCATGAACGGTGTAGGTCCTTTGAGCTTAAAAGTGACAACCGTTACCTTAAAAGATGTCTTGCTTGTAGGAAGACACAGAGCATGGGATTTAAATCCACTTCTGAAGGGAAACACAGAGCACAGTTGTCATCCATGAAACACACTCTGCTTTAGAGAATGAAGCATGCGCTTGCTTTCTAGAGTCTCTTATACAGCAGGAAACATGAGTGTGCTCAGAATCAAAGAACGGTGTTTTCTACACATACGGACTATATCTAGTTCAAATCTGCTTCTGAAAATGATACACACCACAGATCCTCTAACATCCAATGCTTTTCAGTTAAGAGTAAGAAATGTGTGAGCTTCGTGAAGGATTTAGATTCTTTGAGCTGAAAAGTGACTACCCTTACCTGAAACGAAATCTTGCTTGTAGGAAGAGACAGAGCCTGGGATTTAACACCATTTCTGAAGGGAAACAGACAGCACAGTTGTCATCCATGAAACACACTCTGCTTTAGAGCAAAAAGCACGCTCTTGCTTTCTAGAGTTTCTTATACAGCAGGAAACGCGAGTGTGCTCAGAACAAAAGAACTGTGTTTCCTCCACATACGGTCCATATCTAGTTCAATTCTCCTTTGAAACTGATACAAACCACAGGTACTCTAACATCCAATGCTTCTCAGATGAGAGCGAGAAAAGTCTGAGCTTCGTGAACCATGCATCTTCCTTTGAGTGGAAAAGGGGCTGCGTTTACCAGAAAGGAAGTCTTGCGTGTAGGAAGACACAAAGCGTGGGATATAACTCCCTTTCTGAAGGGAAACACACAGCACAGTTCTCATCCAAGAAACACACTCTGCTTTAGAGCAAGAAGCATGCTCTTTTTTCTACAGCCTCTAATAAAGCAGAAAACATGAGTATGCTCAGAAGAAATGTACTGTGTTTCCTACACATACTTAACATATCTCTTTCCACTCTTCTTCTGAAACTGATACAAACCACAGGTACTCTAACATCCAATACTTGTCAGTTAAGAAGAGAATTGTGTGAGCTTCATGAACGGTGTAGGTCCTTTGAGCTGAAAAGTGACAACTGTTACCTTAAAAGATATCTTGCTTGTAGGAAGACACAGAGCATGGGATTTAAATCCACTTCTGAAGGGAAACACAGAGCACAGTTGTCATCCATGAAACACACTCTGCTTTAGAGAAAGATGCATGCGCTTGCTTTCTAGAGTCTCTTATACAGCAGGAAACATGAGTGTGCTCAGAACCAAAGAACAGTGTTTTCTACACATACGGACTATATCTAGTTCAACTCTGCTTCTGAAAATGATACACACCACAGATCCTCTAACATCCAATGCATTTCAGTTAAGAGTAAGAAATGTGTGAGCTTCGTGAAGGATTTAGCTTCTTTGAGCTGAAAAGTGTCTGCATTTACCTGAAACGAAGTCTTGCTTGTAGGAAGACACAAACCCACGGATTTAACTCCATTTCTGAAGGGAAACACACAGCACAGTTCTCATCCATGAAACACACTCTGCTATAGAGCAAGAAGCATGCTCTTGCTTTCGAGAGTCTCTTATACAACAGGAAACGCGAGTGTGCTCAGAAAAAAGAACTGGGTTTCCTACACATAAGGACCAATCTAGTTCAACTCTGCTTCTGAAAATTATACAAACCACAGGTACTCTAACATCCAATGCTTGTCAGTGAAGAGCGAGAAAAGTGTGAGCTTCGTGAACGATGTAGCTTCCTTTGAATTTAAAAGGGACTGCATTTACCTGAAACAAATTCTTCCTTGTAGGAAGACACAGAGCCTGGGATTTAAATCCACTTCTGAAGGGAAACAAACAGCACAGTTGTCATCCAGGAGACACACTCTGCTTTAGAGCAAGAAGTAAGCCCTTTCTTTCTACACACTTAATACAGCAGGAAACATGAGTGTGCTCAGAACCAAAGAATGGTGTTTCCTACACATATGGACCATATCTAGTTGAACTCTTCTTCTGAAACTGATACAAACCAAGGTTCCTCTAACATCCAATGTTTGTCAGTTAAGAAGAGTAATATGTGAACTTCTTGAACGGTGTAGGTCCTTTGAACTGAAATGTAACTACCCTTACCTGAAACGAAGTCTTGCTTGTAGGAAGACACATAGCCTGGCATTTAACTCCATTTCTGAAGGGAAACACACAGCACAGTTGTCATCCAGGAGACACACTCTGCTTTAGCGCAAGAAGTAAGCCCTTTCTTTCTACACTCTCTAATACAGCAGGAAACATGAGTGTGCTCAGAACCAAAGAATGGTGTTTCCTACACATACGGACCATATCTAGTTGAACTCTTATTCTGAAACTGATACAAACCAAGGGTCCTCTAACATCCAATGCTTGTCAGTTAAGAGCGAGAACAGTTTGAGCTTCGTGAAAGATTTAGCTTCCTTTGAGCTGAAAACGGACTGCATTTACCTGAAACGAAATCTTGCTTGTGTTAAGACACAAAACCTGGGATTTAACTCCATTTCTGAAGGGAAACATACAGCACAGTTCTCATACATGAAACGCACTCTGCTTTAGAGCAAGAGGCATACCCTTTGTTTTTACACTCTCTAATACAGCAGGAAACGTGAGTGTGCTCAGAACCAAAGAATGGTGTTTCCTGCACATATGGACCATATCTAGATCAACTCTGCTTCTTGAACTGATACCAACCAAAGGTCCTCTAACATCAAATGCTTGTCAGTTAAGAAAGAAATGTGTGAGCTTCATGAATGGTGTACGTCCTTTGAGCTGAAAAATGACTACCCTTACCTGAAATGAAGTCTTGCTTGTAGGAATACACAGAGCCTGGGTTTTAACTCCATTTCTGAAGGGCAACTCACAGCACAGTTGTCATCCATGAAACACACTCTGCTCTAGAGCAAGACGCACGCACTTTCTTTCTACACTCTCTAATATAGCAGGAAACATGAGTGTGCTCAGAACAAAAGAACGGTGTTTCCTACACATAGGGATGATATCTAGTTCAACTCTGATTCTGAATCGGATACAAACCACAGGTAATCTAACATCCAATGCTTTTCAGTTAAGAGCAAGAAACGTATGAGCTTCATGAAGGATGTAGCTTCCTTTGAGCTAAAGAGGGATTGCATTTACTTGAAAAGAAGTCTTGCTTGTAGGAAGACACAAAGCCTGGGATATTACTCCATTTCTGAAGGGAAACACACAGGACAGTTCTCATCCATGAAACACACTCTGCTTTAGAGCAAGAAGCATGCTCTTGCTTTCTACAGCATCTAATAAAGCAGAAAACGTGAGTATTCTCATAAGAAATGTACTGTGTTTCCTACACATACTTAAAATATCTCGTTCCACTCTTCTTCTGAAACTGATACAAACCCTAGGTACTCTAACATCCAATGCGTGTCAGTTAAGAAGAGAATTGTGTGAGCTTCATGAACGGTGTAGGTCCTTTGAGCTGAAAAGTGACTACGCTTACCTGAAACGAATCTTGCTTGTAGGAAGACACAGAGCCTGGGATTTAACACCATTCCTGAAGGGAAACAGACAGCACAGTTGTCATCCATGAAACACACTCTGCTTTAGAGCAAGAAGCATGCCCTTTCTTTCTACACTCTCTAATACAGCAGAAAACGCGAGTGTGCTCAGAACAAAAGAACTGTGTTTGCTCCACATACAGTCCATATCTAGGTCAATTCTCCTTGGAAACTGATACAAAACACAGGTACTCTAACATCCAATGCTTGTCAGATAAGAGCGAGAAAAGTGTGAGCTTTGTGAACCATGCAGCTTCCTTTGAGTGGAAAAGGGGCTGCGTTTACCTGAAAGGAAGTCTTGCTTGTAGGAAGACACAAAGCGTGGTATATAACTCCTATTCTGAAGGGAAACACACAGCACAGTTCTCATCCATGAAACACACTCTGCTTTAGAGCAAGAAGCATGCTCTGTCTTTCTACACCCTCTAATAAAGCAGAAAACATGAGTATGCTCAGAAGAAATGTACTGGGTTACCTACACATACTTAACATATCTCGTTCCACTCTTCTTCTGAAACTGATACAAACCACAGGTACTCTAACATCCAATACTTGTCAGTTAAGAAGAGAATTGTGTGAGCTTCATGAACGGTGTAGGTCCTTTGAGCTGAAAAGTGACAACCGTTACCTTAAAAGATGTCTTGCTTGTAGGAAGACACAGAGCATGGGATTTAAATCCACTTCTGAAGGGA
Organism: Onychomys leucogaster; assembly: GCA_949786385.1. Lineage (NCBI taxonomy): Eukaryota > Metazoa > Chordata > Mammalia > Rodentia > Cricetidae > Onychomys > Onychomys leucogaster. Next base: position 1,261,496 of record CATKUP010000086.1, read on the forward strand.
AACACAGAGCACAGTTGTCATCCATGAAACACACTCTGCTTTAGAGAATGAAGCATGCGCTTGCTTTTTAGAGTCTCTTATACAGCAGAAAACATGAGTGTGCTCAGAACCAAAGAAAGGTGTTTTCTACACATACGGAGCATATCTAGTTCAACTCTTCTTCTGAAACTGATACAAACCAAGGGTCCTCTAACAACCAATGTTTGTCAGTTAAGAAGAGTAATGTGTGTGCTTCGTGAACGTTGTAGGTCCTTTGAGCTGAAATGTGACTACCCTTATTTGAAACGAAGTCTTGCATGTAGGAAGATACAGAGCCTGGCATTTAACTCCAATTCTGAAGGGAAACACACAGCACAGTTGTCATCCAGGAGACACACTCTGCTTTAGAGCAAGAAGCATGCCCTTTCTTTCTACACTCTCTAATACAGCAGGAAACGCGAGTGTGCTCAGAACAAAAGAACTGTGTTTCCTCCACATACAGTCCATATCTAGGTCAATTCTCCTTGGAAACTGATACAAACCACAGGTACTCTAACATCCAATGCTTGTCAGATAAGAGCGAGAAAAGTGTGAGCTTCGTGAACCATGCAGCTTTCTTTGAGTGGAAAAGGGGCTGTGTTTACCTGAAAGGAAGTCTTGCTTGTAGGAAGACACAAAGCGTGGGATATAACTCACTTTCTGAAGGGAAACACACAGGACAGTTCTCATCCATGAAACACACTCTGCTTTAGACCAAGAAGCATGCTCTTTCTTTCTACAGCCTCTAATAAATCAGAAAATGTGAGTATGCTCAGAAGAAATGTACTGTGTTTCCTACACATACTTAACATATCTCGTTCCACTCTTCTTCTGAAACTGATACAAAGCACAGGTAATCTAACATCCAATGCTTGTCAGTTAAGAAGTGTATTGTGTGAGCTTCATGAACGGTTTAGGTCCTTTGAGCTGAAAAGTGTCTACCCTTACCTTAAAGGATGTCTTGCTTGTAGGAACACACAGAGCATGGGATTTAAATCCACTTCTGAAGGGAAACACAGAGCACAGTTGTCATCCATGAAACACACTCTGCTTTAAAGAAAGAAGCATGATCTTGCTTTCTAGAGTCTCTTATACAGCAGGAAACGTGAGTGTGCTCAGAAAAAAAGAAGAGTGTTTCCTACACATTCGGACCATATTTGTTCAACTCTTCTTCTGAAACTGATACAAACCAAGGGTCCTCTAACATCCAATGTTTGTCAGTTAAGAGTGAGAAAATTGTGAGCTTCGTGAACGATGTAGTTTCCTTTAAACTGAAAAAGTACTGCATTTACCTGAAACGAAGTCTTGCTTGTGGGAAGACACAGCGCCTGGCATTTAACTCCATTTCTGAAGGGAAACACACAGCACAGTTGTCATCCAGGAGACACACTCTGCTTTAGAGCAAGAAGCATGCCCTTTCTTTCTACACTCTCTAATACAGCAGGAAACATGAGTGTGCTCAGAACCAAAGAACGGTGTTTCCTACACATACGGACCATATCTAGTTCAACTCTGCTTCTGAAAATGATACACACCACAGGTCCTCTAACATCCAATGCTTGTCAGGTAAGAAGAGAAAAGTGTGAGCTTCGTGAACGATGTAGATACCTTTGAACTGAAAAGGGACTGCATTTACCTGAAACAAATTCTTGCTTGTAGGAAGACACAGAGCCTTGGATTTAACTCCATTTCTGAAGGGAAACACACAGGACAGTTCTCATCCATGAATCACACTCTGCTTTAGAGCAAGAAGCATGCTCTTGCTTTCTACAGCTCTAATAAAGCAGGAAACGTGAGTATGCTCAGAAGAAATGTACTGTGTTTCCTACACATACTGAACATATCTCGTTCCACCCTTCTTTGAAACTGATACCAACCAAAGGTCCTATAACTTCAAATGCATGTCAGTTAAGAAGAGAAATGTGTGAGCTTCGTGAATGGTGTAGGTCCTTTGAGCTGAAAAGTGACTACCCTTACCTGAAACGAAGTCTTGCTTGTAGGAAGACACAGAGCCTGGGATTTAACACCATTCCTGAAGGGAAACAGACAGCACAGTTGTCATCCATGAAACACACTCTGCTTTAGAGCAAACAGCACGCTCTTGCTTTCTAGAGTTTCTTCTACATCAGGAAACGCGAGTGTGCTCAGAAGAAAAGAACTGTGTTTCCTCCACATATGGTCCATATCTAGTTCAATTCTCCTTTGAAACTGATACAAACCACAGGTACTCTAACATCCAATGCGTGTCAGATAAGAGCAAGAAAAGTGTGAGTTTCGTGAACCATGCAGCTTCCTTTGAGGGGAAAGGGGGCTGCGTTTACCTGAAAGGATGTCTTGCTTGTAGGAAGACACAAAGCGTGGGATATAACTCCTATTCTGAAGGGAAACACACAGCACAGTTCTCATCCATGAAACACACTCTGCTTTAGAGCAAGAAGCATGCTCTCTCTTTCTACACCCTCTAATAAAGCAGAAAACATGAGTATGCTCAGAAGAAATGTATTGGGTTACCTACACATACTTAACATATCTTGTTCCACTCTTCTTCTGAAACTGATACAAACCACAGGTACTCTAACATCCAATACTTGTCAGTTAAGAAGAGAATTGTGTGAGCTTCATGAACGGTGTAGGTCCTTTGAGCTGAAAAGTGACAACCGTTACCTTAAAAGATGTCTTGCTTGTAGGAAGACACAGAGCATGGGATTTAAATCCACTTCTGAAGGGAAACACAGAGCACAGTTGTCATCCATGAAACACACTCTGCTTTAGAGAATGAAGCATGCCCTTGCTTTCTAGAGTCTCTTATACAGCAGAAAACATGAGTGTGCTCAGAACCAAAGAAAGGTGTTTTCTACACATACGGAGCATATCTAGTTCAACTCTTCTTCTGAAACTGATACAAACCAAGGGTCCTCTAACAACCAATGTCTGTCAGTTAAGAAGAGTAATGTGTGTGCTTCGTGAACGTTGTAGGTCCTTTGAGCTGAAATGTGACTACCCTTATTTCAAAAGAAGTCTTGCTTGTAGGAAGACACAGAGCCTGGCATTTAACTCCAATTCTGAAGGGAAACACACAGCACAGTTGTCATCCAGGAGACACACTCTGCTTTAGAGCAAGAAGCATGCCCTTTCTTTCTACACTTTCTAATACAGCAGGAAATATGAGTGTGCTCAGAACCAAATAACGGTGTTTCCTACACTACAGACCATATCTAGTTCAACTCTTCTTCTAAAAATGATACACAACACAGGTCCTCTAACATCCAATGCTTGTCAGTTAAGAGCGAGAAAATTGTGAGCTTTGTGAACGATGTAGCTTCCTTTGAACTGAAAAAGTACTGCATTTACCTGAAACAAATTCTTGCTTGTAGGAAGACACAGTGCCTGGGAATTAACTCCATTTCTGAAGGGAAACACACAGGACAGTTCTCATCCATGAAACACACTCTGCTCTAGAGCAAGAAGCACGCCCTTTCTTTCTACACTCTCTAATCCAACAAGAAACGTGAGTGTGCTCAGAACAAAAGAACGGTGTTTCCTACACAGGCGGACCATATCTAGTTCAACTCTGCTTCTGAAACTGATACAAAGCACTTTTCCTCTAATATCCAATGCTTTTCAGTTAAGAGCAAGAAACGTATGAGCTTCGTGAAGGATGTAGATTCCTTTGAGCTGAAAAGGGACTACATTTACCTGACACAAAGTCTTGCTTGTAGGAAGACACAATTCCTGGGATTTAACTCCATTTCTGAAGGGAAACACACAGGACAGTTCTCATCCATGAAACACACTCTGCTTTAGAGCAAGAAGCATGCTCTTGCTTTCTACAGCCTCTATTAAAGCAGAAAACGTGAGTATTCTCATAAGAAATGTACTGTGTTTCCTACACATACTTTACATATCTCGTTCCACTCTTCTTCTGAAACTGATACAAACCTTAGGTACTCTAACATCCAATGTTTGTCAGTTAAGAATAGAATTGTGTGAGCTTCATGAACGGTGTAGGTCCTTTGAGCTGAAAAGTGACTACCCTTACCTGAAACGAAGTCTTGCTTGTAGGAAGACACAGAGCCTGGGATTTAACACCATTTCTGAATGGAAACAGACAGCACAGTTGTCATCCATGAAACACACTCTGCTTTAGAGCAAAAAGCACGCTCTTGCTTTCTATAGTTTCTTATACAGCAGGAAAAGCGAGTGTGCTCAGAACAAAAGAACTGTGCTTCCTCCACATACAGTCCATATCTAGTTCAATTCTCCTTGGAAACTGATACAAACCACAGGTACTCTAACATCCAATGCTTGTCAGATAAGAGCGAGAAAAGTGTGAGCTTCGTGAACCATGCAGCTTCCTTTGAGTGGAAAAGGGGCTGTGTTTACCTGAAAGGAAGTCTTGCTTGTAGGAAGACACAAAGCGTGGGTTATAACTCCCTTTCTGAAGGGAAACACACAGGACAGTTCTCATCCATGAAACACACTCTGCTTTAGACCAAGAAGCATGCTCTTTCTTTCTACAGCCTCTAATAAATCAGAAAATGTGAGTATGCTCAGAAGAAATGTACTGTGTTTCCTACACATACTTAACATATCTCGTTCCACTCTTCTTCTGAAACTGATACAAAGCACAGGTAATCTAACATCCAAAGCTTGTCAGTTAAGAAGTGTATTGTGGGAGCTTCATGAACGGTTTAGGTCCTTTGAGCTGAAAAGTGTCTTCCCTTACCTTAAAGGATGTCTTGCTTGTAGGAAGACACAGAGCATGGGATTTAAATCCACTTCTGAAGGGAAACACAGAGCACAGTTGTCATCCATGAAACACACTCTGCTTTAGAGAAAGAAGCATGCACTTGTTTTCTAGAGTCTCTTATACAGCAGTAAACGTGAGTGTGCTCAGAAAAAAAGAACAGTGTTTCCTACACATTGGGACCATATTTGTTCAACTCTTCTTCTGAAACTGATACAAACCAAGGGTCCTCTAACATCCAATGTTTGTCAGTTAAGAGCGAGAAAATTGTGAGCTTCGTGAACGATGTAGCTTCCTTTGAACTGAAAAAGGACTGCATTTACCTGAAACGAAGTCTTGCTTGTGGGAAGACACAGCGCCTGGCATTTAACTCCATTTCTGAAGAGAAACACACAGCACAGTAGTCATCCAGGAGACACACTCTGCTTTAGAGCAAGAAGCATGCCCTTTCTTTCTACACTCTCTAATACAGCAGGAAACATGAGTGTGCTCAGAACCAAAGAACGGTGTTTCCTACACATTCAGACCATATCTAGTTCAACTCTGCTTCTGAAAATGATACACACCACTGGTCCTCTAACATCCAATGCTTGTCAGGTAAGAAGAGAAAAGTGTGAGCTTTGTGAAGAATGTAGATACCTTTGAACTGAAAAGGGACTGCATTTACCTGAAACAAATTCTTGCTTGTAGGAAGACACAGAGCCTGGGATTTAACTCCATTTCTGAGGGAAACACACAGCACAGTTCTCATTCATGAAACACACTCTGCTCAAGAGCAAGAAGCATGCCCTTTCTTTCTACACTCTCTAATACAGAAAGAAATGTGAGTGTGATCAAAAGAAAAGAACGGTGTTTCCTACACAGGCTTACCATATCTAGTACAACTCTGCTTCTGAAACTGATACAAAGCACAGTCCCTCTAACATCCAATGCTTTTCAGTTAAGAGCAAGAAACGTATGAGCTTCGTGAAGGATGTAGCTTTCTTTGAGCTGAAAAGGGATTGCATTTACCTGAAAAGAAGTCTTGCTTGTAGGAAGACACAAAGCCTGGGATATTACTCCATTTCTGAAGGGAAACACACAGGACAGTTCTCATCCATGAAACACACTCTGCTTTAGAGCAAGAAGCATGCTCTTGCTTTCTACAGCTCTAATAAAGCAGGAAAGGTGAGTATGCTCAGAAGAAATGTACTCTGTTTCCTACACATACTGAATATATCTCTTTCCACCCTTCTTTGAAACTGATACCAACCTAAGGTCCTGTAACTTCAAATGCGTGTCAGTTAAGAAGAGAAATGTGTGAGCTTCGTCAATGGTGTAGGGCCTTTGACCAGAAATGTGACTACCCTTACCTGAAAAGAAGTCTTGCTTGTAGGAAGACACAGAGCCTGGGACTTAACAACATTTCTGAAGGGAAACAGACAGCACAGTTTTCATCCGTGAAACACACTCTGCTTTAGAGCAAAAAGCACGCTCTTGCTTTCTAGAGTTTCTTATACAGCAGGAAACGCGAGTGTGCTCAGAACAAAAGAACTGTGTTTCCTCCACATATGGTCCATATCTAGTTCAATTCTCCTTTGAAACTGATACAAACCACAAGTACTCTAACATCCAATGCATGTCAGATAAGAGCAAGAAAAGTGTGAGTTTCGTGAACCATGCAGCTTCCTTTGAGTGGAAAAGGGGCTGCGTTTACCTGAAAGGATGTCTTGCTTGTAGGAAGACACAAAGCGAGGGACATAATTCCTTTTCTGAAGGGAAACACACAGCAGAGTTCTCATCCATGAAACACACTCTGCTTTAGAGCAAGAAGCATGCTCTTTCTTTCTACAGGCTCTAATAAAGCAGAAAACATGAGTATGCTCAGAAGAAAAGTACTGTCTTACCTACACATACTTAACATATCTCTTTCCACTCTTCTTCTGAAACTGATACAAACCCCAGGTACACTAACATCCAATACTTGCCAGTTAAGAGGAGAATTGTATGAGCTTCATGAACGTTGTAGGTCCTTTGAGCTGAAATGTGACTACCCTTATTTGAAACGAAGTCTTGCTTGTAGGAAGACACAGAGCCTTGCATTTAACTCCATTTCTGAAGGGAAACACACAGCACAGTTGTCATCCATGAAACACACTCTGCTCTAGAGCAAGAAGCATGCGCTTGCTTTCTAGAGTCTCTTAAACAGCAAGAAACATGAGTGTTCTCAGAACCAAAGAACGGTGTTTTCTACACATACGGACCATATCTAGTTCAATTCTGCTTCTGAAAATGATACACACCACAGATATTCTAACATCCAATGCTTGTCAGGTAAGAAGAGAAAAGTGTGAGCTTTGTGAGCGATGTAGCTTCCTTTGAACTGAAAAAGGACTGCATTTACCTGAAACAAATTCTTGCTTGTAGGAAGACACAGTGCTTGGGATTTAACTCCATTTCTGAAGGGAAACACACAGCACAGTTCTCATCCATGAAACACACTCTGCTCTAGAGCAAGAAGCATGCCCTTTCTTTCTACACTCTCTAATACAGAAAGAAAAGTGAGTGTGCTCAGAACAATAGAATGGTGTTTCCTACACAGGCGGACCATATCTAGTTCAACTCTGCGTCTTAAACTGAAACAAAGCACAGTTCCTCTAACATCCAATGCTTTTCAGTTAAGAGCAAGAAACGTATGAGCTTCCTGAAGGATGTAGCTTCCTTTGAGCAGAAAAGGGACTGCTTTTACCAGAAACGAAGTCTTGCTTGTAGGAAGACACAGAGCCTGGGATTTAACTCCATTTCTGAAAGGAAACACACAGCACATTTGTCATCCATGAAACACACTCTGCTTTAGGGCAAAACGCACGCTCTTGCTTTTTAGAGTTTCTTATACATCAAGTAACGCCAGTGTGCTCAGAACAAAAGAACTGTGTTTCCTCCACATTCGGTCGATATCTAGTTCAATTCTCCTTTGAAATTGATACAAACCACAGGTACTCTAACATCCAATGCTTGTCAGATAAGAGTGAGAATAGTGTGAGCTTCGTGAACGACATAGCTTCCTTTGAGCGGAAAAGGGGCTGCGTTTACCTGAAAGGAAATCTTGCTTGTAGGAAGAAACAAAGCGTGGAATATAACTCCCTTTCTGAAGGGAAACACACAGCACAGTTCTCATTGATGAAACACACTCTGCTTTAGGCCAAGAAGCATGCTCTTTCTTTCTACAGCCTCTAATAAAGCAGGAAACGTGTGTATGCTCAGAATAAATGTACTGTGTTTCCTACACATACTTAACATATCCTGTTCTACTCTTCTTCTGAAACTGATACAAACCACAGGTATTCTAACATCCAATCCTTGTCAGTTAAGAAGAGAATTGTGTGAGCTTCGTGAACGGTGTAGGTCCTTTGAGCTGAAATGTGACTACCCTTACCTGAAACGAAGTCTTGCTTGTAGGAACACACAGAGCATGCGATTTAAATCCGCTTCTGAAGGGAAACACACAGCACCATTCTCAATCATGAAACACACTCTGTTTTAGAGCAAGAAGCACGCCCTTTCGTTCTACACTCTCTAATATATCAAGATACGTGAGTGTGCTCAGAACAAAAGAACGGTGTTTCCTACACATACGGACCATATCTAGCTCAACTCTTCTTCTGAAACTGATACAAACTAAAGGTCCTCTAACATCCAATGCTTGTCAGTTAACAAGAGAAATGTGTGAGCTTAGTGAACAGTGTAGGTCCTTTGAGCTGAAAAGTGACTACCCTTACCTGAAACGAGGTCTTGCTTGTAGGAAGGCACAGAGCCTGGGATTTAACTCCATTTCTAAAGGGAAACACACAGCACAGTTGTCAGGCATGAAACACACTCTGCTTTAGAGCAAAAAGCACGCTCTTGCTTACTAGAATTTCTTATACAGCAGGAAACGGGAGTGTGCTCAGAAAAAAAGAACGGAATTTCCTACACATTCGGACGATATCTAGTTCAACTCTGCTTATGAAACTGATACAAACCACAGGTCCTCTAACATCCAATGCTTTATGTTTAAGAGAAAGAAAGGTGTGAGCTTCATGCAGGATGTAGCTTCATTTGAGCTGAAAAGGGCCTGCGTTTACCTGAAACGAAGTCTTGCTCATAGGAAGACACAGAGCATGGGATATAAATCCACTTCTGAAGGGAAACACACAGCACAGTTCTCATTCATGAAACACACTCTGCTTTAGAGCAAGAAGCATGATCATACTTTCTAGAGTCTCGTATACAGCAGGAAACGTGAGTGTGCTCTGGAAAAAAGAACAGTGTTTCCTACACATTCGGACCATATCTATTCAACTCTTCTTGTGAAACTGATACCAACCAAAGGTCCTCTAACATCCAATGCTTGTCAGTTAAAAAGAGAAATGTGTGAGCTTCGTGAACGGTGTAGGTACTTTGAGCTGAAAAATGACTACCCTTACCTGAAACGAAGACTTTCTTGTAGGAAGACACAGAGCCTGCAATTTAACTCCATTTGTGAAGGGAAACCCACAGCACAGTTGTCATCCAGGAGACACACTCTGCATTAGAGGAAAAAGCATGCTCTTGCTTTCTAGAGTCTCTTATACTGCAGGAAACGCAAGTGTGCTCAGAAGACAAGAACTGTGTTTCCGACACATACGGACCATATCTAGTTCAATACTGCTTCTGAAACTGATAGAAACTACAGGTACTATAACATCCAATGCTTGTCAGATAAGAGCGAGAAAAGTGTGAGCTTTGTGAATGATGTAGCTTCCATTGAGCGGAAAAGGGCTGGGTTTACCTGAAATGAAGTCTTGCTTGTAGGAGGACACAAAGCCTGGGAAATAACTCCATTTCTGAAGGGAAACACACAGCACAGTTCTTATCCATGAAACACACTCTGCTTTAGCGCAAGAAGCATGCTCTTTCTTTCTACATCCTCTAATAAAGCAGAAAACGTGAGTATGCTCAGAAGAAAAGTACTGTGTTTCTTACACATACTGAACATATCTCGTTCCACTGTTCTTCTGAAACTGATACCAATGAAAGGTCCTCTAAAATCCAATGCTTTTCAGTTAAGAAGAGAAATGTGTAAGCTTTGTGAACGGTGTAGGTCCTTTGAGCTCAAAAAGGACTGTGTTTACCTGAAATGAAATCTTGCTTGTAGCAAGACACAGAGCCTGGGGTTTAACTCCATTTCTGAAAGGAAACACACAGCACAGTTCTCATCCATGAAACACGCTCTGTTCTAGAGCAAGAAGCACGCCCTTTCGTTCTACACTCTCTAATATATCAAGATACGTGAGTGTGCTCAGAACAAAAGAACGGTGTTTCCTACACATACGGACCATATCTAGCTCAACTCTGCTTCTGAAACTGATACAAACCAGAGGTCCTATAACATCCAATGCTTTTCAGTTAAGAGCAAGAAAAGTGTGAGCTTCGTGCAGGATGTAGCTTCCTTTGAGCGGAAAAGGGCCTGCGTTTACCTGAAACGAAGTCTTGCTTATAGGAAGACATAGAGCGTGGGATTTAAATCCACTTCTGAAGGGAAACACACAGCACAGTTACCATCCATGAAACACACTCTGCTTTAGAGCAAGAAGCATGCTCTTACTTTCTAGAGTCTCTTATACATCAGGAAACGCAAGTGTGCTCAGAAGAAACGAACTGTGTTTCCTACACATACGGACCATATCGTGTTCACCTCTACTCAAGAAACTGTATAAACCAAAGGTCCTGTATCATCCAATGATTTTCAGTTAAGAAGAGAAATGTGTGAGCTTAGTGAACGGTGTAGGTCCTTTGAGCTGAAAAGTGACTACCCTTACCTGAAAAGAAGTATTGCTTGTAGGAAGATACAGAGCCTGGGATTTAACTCCATTTCTAAAGGGAAACACACAACCCAGTTCTCATCCATGAAACACACTCTGCTTTAGAGCAAAAAGCACGCTCTTGCTTCCTAGAGTCTCTTATACAGCAGGAAACGCCAGTGTGCTCAGAACAAAAGAACTGAGTTTCCTAAACATACGGACCATGCTAGTTCAACTCTGCTTCTGACACTGATACAATCCACAGGTCCTCTAACTTCCAATGCTTTTCAGTTAAGAAGAGAAATGTGTGAGCTGCGTGAACGGTGTAGCGTCCTTTGAGCTGAAAAGGTTCTGCGTTTACTTGAAAAGAAGTCTTGCTTGTAGGAAGACACAGAGCGTGGGATTTAAATCCACTTCTGCAGGGAAACACACAGCACCGTTCTCCTCCATGAAACACACTCTGTTTTAGAGCAAGAAGCATGCTCTTTCTTTCTACAGCCTATAATAAAGCAGAAAACTTGAGTATGCTCAGAAGAAATGCACTGTGTTTCCTACACATACTGAACATATCTCGTTCCACTCTTCTTCTGAAACTGATACAAACCACAGGTACTCTAACATCCAATGCTTGTCGTTAAGAAGAGAAATGAGTGAGCTTCATGAATGGTGTAGGTCCTTTGAGCTGAAATGTGACTACCCTTACCTGAAAAGAAGTCTTGCTTGTTGGAAGACACAGAGCGTGGGATTTAAAACCACTTCTGCAGGGAAACACACAGCACCGTTCTCATCCATGAAACACACTCTGTTTTAGAGCAAGAAGCATGCTCTTGTTATCTAGGGTCTCTTATAAAGCAGGAAACGTGAGTGTGCTCAGGAAAAAAGGACCGTGTTTCCTACACATACGGACCATATCTAGTTCAACTCTTCTTCTGAAACTGATACAAACTAAAGGTCCTCTAACATCCAATGCTTGTCAGTTAACAAGAGAATTGTGTGAGCTTAGTGAACAGTGTAGGTCCTTTGTGCTGAAAAGTGACTACCCTTACCTGAAACGAGGTCTTGCTTGTAGGAAGGCACAGAGCCTGGGATTTAACTCCATTTCTGAAGGGAAACACACAGCACAGTTGTCATCCATGAAACACCCTCTGCTATAGAGCAAAAAGCACGCTCTTGCTTTCTAGAGTTTCTTATACAGCAGGAAACGGGAGTGTGCTCAGAACAAAAGAACGGTGTTTCCTACATATTCGGACCATATCTAGTTCAACTCTGCTTATGAAACTGATACAAACCAAAGGTCCTCTAACATCCAATGCTTTATGTTTAAGAGCAAGAAAGGTGTGAGCTTCATGCAGGATGTAGCTTCCTTTGAGCTGAAAAGGGCCTGCATTTACCTGAAACGAAGTCTTGCTCATAGGAAGACACAGAGCATGGGATTTAAATCCACTTCTGAAGGGAAACACACAGCACAGTTCTCATCCATGAAACATACTCTGCATTAGATCAAGAAGCATGCTCTTACTTTCTAGAGTCTCGTAAACAGCAGCTCAAATGAACTACATCGTTCTCAAAGCTCACAGGTTTCTCATCTTAACTGACAAGCATTGGACGTTAGAGGAGCTGTGGTTTATATCAGTTTCAGAAGCAGAGTAGAACTAGACATGGTCCGAATGTGTAGGAAACTCTGTTCTTTTATTCTGAGCACACTTATGTTTCCTGCTTTCTTAGAGACTCTAGTAAGCGAGAGCATGCTTCTTGCTCTAAAGCAGTGTGTATACCATGAATGAGAACTGTGCTGTGTGTTTCCCTTCAGAAATGGAGTTAAATCCCAGGCTGTGTGTCTTCCTACAAGCAAGAATTCTTTTCAGGTAAATGCAGTCACTTTTCAGCTCAAAGGAAGCTACACCATTAAAGAAGCTCACACGTTTCTCGCTCTTAACTGAAAAGCCTTGGACGTTAGATGGCCTGTGGTTTGTACCAGTTTCAGAAGCAGAGTTTTACTAGATATGGTCCGTAAGTGTAGGAAACACATTTCTTTTGCTCTGAGCACACTCATGTTTCCTGCTGTATTACAGACTCCAGAAAGCAAGAGTGTAATTCTTGCTCTAAAGCAGAGTGTGTTTCATGGATGAGAACTGTGCTGTGTGTTTCCTTCAGAAATGGAGTTAAATCCCAGACTCTGGGTCTTCCTACAAGCAAGACTTCTTTTCAGGTAAGGGCAAACACTTTTTAGCTCTAACAAACTACATTGTACACGAAGCTAACACGTTTCTCATTTTAACTGAAAAGCATTGGATGTTAGAGGACCTGTGGTGTGTATCAGTTTCAGAAGCAGAGTTCAACTAGATATGGTCCGTATGTGTAGGAAACACCATTCATTTCTTCTGAGCACACTCAAGTTTCCTGCTGCATTAGAGACTCTAAAAGGCAAGAGCATGCTTCTTGCTCTAAAGCACAGTGTGTTTCATGGATGAGAACTGTGCTGTGTGTTTCCTTCAGAAATGGAGTTAAATCCCAGGCTCTGTGTCTTCCTACAAGCAAGACTTGGTTTCATGTAAACGTAGTCACTTTTCAGCTCAAATGATGCTACATTGTTCATGAAGCTCACACGTTTCTCGCTCGTAACTGAAAAGCATTGGATGTTAGAGGACCTGTGGTTTATATCAGTTTTAGAAGCAGAGTTGAACTAGGTATGGTCCGTAGGTGTAGGAAACACATTTCTTTTCTTCTGATCACACTCACGTTTCCTTCTGTATTAGAGACTCTAGAAAGCAAGAGCGTGCATCTTGCTCTACACCAGAGTGTGTTTCATGGATGAGAACTGTGCTGTGTGTTTCCCTTCAGGAATGGAGTTAATTCCGAGGCTCTGTGTCTTCCTACAAGCAAGACTTCGTTTCAGGAAAGGGCAGTCACTTTCAGGTCAAACGAACTACATAGTTCACAAAGCTCACTCGTTTCTCATCTTAACAGACAAGCATGGGATGTTAGAGGACCGGTGGTCTGTATCAGTTTCAGAAGCAGAGTTGAACTGGATATGGTCCGTATGTGTTGACACACAGTTTTTTTGTTCTGAGAACACTCACGTTTTCTGCTGTCTTAGAGACTCTAGAAAGCAAGAGCATGCTTCTTGCTCTAAACCAGAGTGTGTACCATGGATGAGAACTGTGCTGTGTATTTACCTTCAGAAATGGAGTTAAATACTGGCTCTGTGTCTTCCTACAAGCAAGACTTCCTTTCATGTATGGGCTGTCACTTTTCAGGTCAAATGACCTACATCATTCATGAAGCTCAAACGTTTCTCAACTTAACTGGCAAGCATCGGATGTTAGAGGACCTGTGGTTTGCATCAGTTTCAGAGGCTGAGTTGAAATAGATATGGTCCACATGTGTAGGAAAAACAGTTCTTTTGCTCTGAGCACACTCACGTTTCCTGCTGTATTAGAGAATCTAGAAAGCAAGAGCATGATTGTTGCTCTAAAGCAGAGTGTGTACCATGCATGAGAACTGTGCTTTGTGTTTCCCTTCATAAATGGAGTTAAATCCAAGGCTCTGTGTCTTCCTACATGCAAGACTTCGTTTCAGGTAAGTGCAGTCAATTATCTGCTCAAAAGACCTACATAGTTCACAAAGCTCACACGTTTCTCATAATTATTGACAAGCATTGGATGTTAGAGGACCTGTGGTTTGTATCAGTTTCAGAAGCAGAGTTGAACTAGATATGGTCCGTGTGTGTAGGAAACATCTTTCTTTTGTTCTGAGCACACTCACCTTTCCTGCTGTATTAGACACTCTAGAAAGCAAGAGCATTCTTCTTGCTCTAAAGCACCGTGTGTTTCATGGATGAGAACTGTGCTGTGTGATTTGCTTCAGAAATTGAGTTAAATCCCAGGCTCTGTGTATTCCTACAAGCAAGTCTTCATTACAGGAAAATAGAGTCACTTTTCAGTTCAAACGAAGCTACATCGTTCAAGAAGCTCAAGCGTTTCTCGTTTTTAACTGAAAGGCATGCGATATTAGAGGACCTGTGATTTGTATCAGTTTCAGAGGCAGAGTTGAACTACATTTGGTCTATATGTGTAGGAAACACCATTCTTTTGTTCTCAGCACACTCACGTTTCCTGCTGTATTACAGACTCTAGACATCAAGAGCGTGCTTCTTTCTCTAAAGCAGAGTGTGTACCAAGGATGGGAACTGTACTGTGTTTTTACCTTCAGAAATGGAGTTAAATCCTGTCTCTGTGTCTTCCGACAAGCAAGACTTCCTTTCAGGTAAGGGCAGTCACTTTTAATCTCAAATGACCTACATCGTTCATGAAGCTCAAACGTTTCTCAACTTAACTGGCAAGCATTGGATGTTAGAGGACCTGGGGTTTGCATCAGTTTCAGAAGCAGAGTTGAACTAGATATGGTCCGTGTGTGTAGGAAAAATCGTTCTTTTTTTTCTGAGCACACTCACGTTTCCTACTGTATTAGAGACTCTAGAAAGCAAGAGCGTGCTTCTTGCTCTAAGCAGAGTGTGTTTCATGTATGAGAACTGTGCTGTGTGTTTCCCTTCAGAAATGGAGTTAAATCCCAGGCTCTGTGTCTTCCTACAAGCAAGAATTCTTTTCAGGTAAATGCAGTCACTTTTCAGCTCAAAGGAAGCTACACCATTAAAGAAGCTCACACGTTTCTCGCTCTTAACTGAAAAGCGTTGGACGTTAGATGGCCTATGGTTTGTACCAGTTTCAGAAGCAGAGTTTTACTAGATATGGTCCGTAAGTGTAGGAAACACATTTCTTTTGCTCTGAGCACACTCATGTTTCCTGCTGTATTAGAGACTCCAGAAAGCAAGAGTGTAATTCTTGCTCTAAAGCAGAGTGTGTTTCATGGATGAGAACTGTGCTGTGTGTTTCCTTCAGAAATGGAGTTAAATCCCAGACTCTGTGTCTTCCTACAAGCAAGATTGGTTTCAGGTAAATGCAGTCAATTTTCAGCTCAAACGAAGCTACATTGTTCATGAAGCTCACACGTTTCTCGCTCTTAAATAAAAAGCATTGGATATTAGAGGACCTGTGGTTTGTATCAGTTTCAGAAGCAGAGTTGGACTACATATGGTCCGTATGTGTAGGAAACACCATTCTTTTGTTCTCAGCACACTCACATTGCCTGCTGTATTAGAGACTCTAGAAAGCAAGAGCTTGATTCCTGCTCTAAAGCAGAGTGTGTTTCATGGATGAGAACTGTGCTGTGTGATTTGCTTCAGAAATTGAGCTAAATCCCAGGCTCTGTATTCCTACAAGCAAGTCTTCATTACAGGAAAATATAGTCACTTTTCAGTTCAAACGAAGCTACATCGTTCAAGAAGCTTACGCGTTTCTCGTTCTTAACTGAAAAGCATGGGATATTAGAAGACCTGTGATTTGTATCAGTTTCAGAAGCAGAGTTGAAGTTGATATGGAGCATATGTGTAGGATGCACAGTTTTTTGTTCTGAGCTCACTCACGTTTCCTGCTGTATTAGAGACTCTAGAAAGCAAGAGCGTGCTTTTTGCTCTAAAGCAGAGAGTGTACCATGGATGAAAACGGTGCTGTGTGTTTCCCTTCAGAAAAGGAGTTAAATTCCAGGCTCTGTGACTTCCCACAAGCAAGAATTTGTTTCACGTAAACGCAGTCACTTTTCAGCTCAAATGAAGCTACATCGTCCTCGAAGCTCACATGTTTTTCGCTCTTAAATGAAAAGCATTGGATGTTAGAGAACCTGTGGTTTGTATCAGTTTCAGAGTCAGATTTGAACTAGATATGGTCCGAATGTGTAGGAATATCGGTTCTTTTGTTCTGAGCACACTCATGTTTCCTGCTGTCTTAGAGACTGTAGAAAGCAAGAGCGTGCTTCCTGCTCTAAAGCAGAGTGTGTACCATGGATGAGAACTGTGCTGTGTGATTTGCTTCAGAAACGTAATTAAATCCCAGGCTCTGTGTCTTCTTACAAGCAAGTCTTGATTACAGGAAAACAAAGTCACTTTAGAGCTCAAATGAAGCAACATTTTTCACGAAGCTCACACGTTTTTCGCTCTTACGTGAAAAGCATTGGATGTTAGAGGACCTGAGGTTTGTAACAGTTTCAGAAGCAGAGTTGAGCTAGACATGGTCCGAATGTGTAGGAAACTCTGTTCTTTTGTTCTGAGCACACTCATGTTTCCTGCTGTCTTAGAGACTCTAGAAAGCAAGAGCGTGCTTCTTGCTCTAAAGGAGGGTGTGTTTCATGGATGAGAACCGTGCTGTGTGATTTGCTTCAGAAACGGAGTTAAATCCCAGGCTCTGTGTCTTCCAACAAGCAAAACTTCCTTTCAGGTAAGGGCAGTCACTTTTAAGCTCATATGATCTACATTGTTCATGAAGCTCACATGATTCTCATCTTAACTGGCAAGCTTTGGATCTTAGAGGACCTGTGGTTTGCATGTGTTTCAGAAGCAGAGTTGAACTCGATATGGTCGAAATGTGTAGGAAACACAGTTCTTTTGTTCTGAGCACACTCATGTTTCCTGCTGTAATAGAGACTCTAGAAAGCAAGAGCCTGCTTCTTGTTCTAAAGCAGAGAGTGTACCATGGATGAAAACGGTGCTGTGTGTTTCCCTTCAGAAAAGGAGTTAAATACCAGGCTCTGTGTTTTCCCACAAGTAAGAATTTGTTTCACGTAAACACAGCCACTTTTAGCTCAAACAATGCTACATCGTTCAATAAGCTCACAGGTTTCTCGCACTTAACTGAAAGGCTTGGGATAATACATGAACTTTGATTTGTATCAGTTTCAGAAGCAGAGTTGAACTAGATATGGTCCGTATGTGTAGGACACACAGTTCTTTGTTCTGAGCACACTCACGTTTCCTGCTTTCTTAGAGACTCTAGAAAGCAAGAGCGTGCTTTTTGCTCTAGAGCAGAGTGTGTACCATGGATGATAACTGTGGTGTGTTTTTACCTTCAGAAATGGAGTTAAATCCAAGGCTGTGAGTCTTCCTACATGCAAGACTTTGTTTCAGGTAAGGGCAGTCACTTTCAGCTCAAATGAACTACATCGTTCTCAAAGCTCACACGTTTCTCATCTTAACTGACAAGCATTGGACGTTAGAGGAGCTGTGGTTTATATCAGTTTCAGAAGCAGAGTAGAACTAGACATGGTCCGAATGTGTACGAAACTCTGTTCTTTTATTCTGAGCACACTTATGTTTCCTGCTTTCTTAGAGACTCTAGTAAGCGAGAGCATGCTTCTTGTTCTAAAGCAGTGTGTATACCATGAATGAGAACTGTGCTGTGTGTTTCCCTTCAGAAATGGAGTTAAATCCCAGGCTCTGTGTCTTCCTACAAGCAAGAATTCTTTTCAGGTAAATGCAGTCACTTTTCAGCTCAAAGGAAGCTACACCATTAAAGAAGCTCACACGTTTCTCGCTCTTAACTGAAAAGCGTTGGACGTTAGATGGCCTGTGGTTTGTACCAGTTTCAGAAGCAGAGTTTTACTAGATATGGTCCGTAAGTGTAGGAAACACATTTCTTTTGCTCTGAGCACACTCATGTTTCCTGCTGTATTAGAGACTCCAGAAAGCAAGAGTGTAATTCTTGCTCTAAAGCAGAGTGTGTTTCATGGATGAGAACTGTGCTGTGTGTTTCCTTCAGAAATGGAGTTAAATCCCAGACTCTGTGTCTTCCTACAAGCAAGATTGGTTTCAGGTAAATGCAGTCAATTTTCAGCTCAAACGAAGCTACATTGTTCATGAAGCTCACACGTTTCTCGCTCTTAAATAAAAAGCATTGGATATTAGAGGACCTGTGGTTTGTATCAGTTTCAGAAGCAGAGTTGGACTACATATGGTCCGTATGTGTAGGAAACACCATTCTTTTGTTCTCAGCACACTCACATTGCCTGCTGTATTAGAGACTCTAGAAAGCAAGAGCTTGATTCCTGCTCTAAAGCAGAGTGTGTTTCATGGATGAGAACTGTGCTGTGTGATTTGCTTCAGAAATTGAGCTAAATCCCAGGCTCTGTATTCCTACAAGCAAGTCTTCATTACAGGAAAATATAGTCACTTTTCAGTTCAAACGAAGCTACATCGTTCAAGAAGCTTACGCGTTTCTTGTTCTTAACTGAAAAGCATGGGATATTAGAAGACCTGTGATTTGTATCAGTTTCAGAAGCAGAGTTGAAGTTGATATGGAGCATATGTGTAGGATGCACAGTTTTTTGTTCTGAGCTCACTCACGTTTCCTGCTGTATTAGAGACTCTAGAAAGCAAGAGCGTGCTTTTTGCTCTAAAGCAGAGAGTGTACCATGGATGAAAACGGTGCTGTGTGTTTCCCTTCAGAAAAGGAGTTAAATTCCAGGCTCTGTGACTTCCCACAAGCAAGAATTTGTTTCACGTAAACGCAGTCACTTTTCAGCTCAAATGAAGCTACATCGTCCTCGAAGCTCACATGTTTTTCGCTCTTAAATGAAAAGCATTGGATGTTAGAGAACCTGTGGTTTGTATCAGTTTCAGAGTCAGATTTGAACTAGATATGGTCCGAATGTGTAGGAATATCGGTTCTTTTGTTCTGAGCACACTCATGTTTCCTGCTGTCTTAGAGACTGTAGAAAGCAAGAGCGTGCTTCCTGCTCTAAAGCAGAGTGTGTACCATGGATGAGAACTGTGCTGTGTGATTTGCTTCAGAAACGTAATTAAATCCCAGGCTCTGTGTCTTCTTACAAGCAAGTCTTGATTACAGGAAAACAAAGTCACTTTAGAGCTCAAATGAAGCAACATTTTTCACGAAGCTCACACGTTTTTCGCTCTTACGTGAAAAGCATTGGATGTTAGAGGACCTGAGGTTTGTAACAGTTTCAGAAGCAGAGTTGAGCTAGACATGGTCCGAATGTGTAGGAAACTCTGTTCTTTTGTTCTGAGCACACTCATGTTTCCTGCTGTCTTAGAGACTCTAGAAAGCAAGAGCGTGCTTCTTGCTCTAAAGGAGGGTGTGTTTCATGGATGAGAACCGTGCTGTGTGATTTGCTTCAGAAACGGAGTTAAATCCCAGGCTCTGTGTCTTCCAACAAGCAAAACTTCCTTTCAGGTAAGGGCAGTCACTTTTAAGCTCATATGATCTACATTGTTCATGAAGCTCACATGATTCTCATCTTAACTGGCAAGCTTTGGATCTTAGAGGACCTGTGGTTTGCATGTGTTTCAGAAGCAGAGTTGAACTCGATATGGTCGAAATGTGTAGGAAACACAGTTCTTTTGTTCTGAGCACACTCATGTTTCCTGCTGTAATAGAGACTCTAGAAAGCAAGAGCCTGCTTCTTGTTCTAAAGCAGAGAGTGTACCATGGATGAAAACGGTGCTGTGTGTTTCCCTTCAGAAAAGGAGTTAAATACCAGGCTCTGTGTTTTCCCACAAGTAAGAATTTGTTTCACGTAAACACAGCCACTTTTAGCTCAAACAATGCTACATCGTTCAATAAGCTCACAGGTTTCTCGCACTTAACTGAAAGGCTTGGGATAATACATGAACTTTGATTTGTATCAGTTTCAGAAGCAGAGTTGAACTAGATATGGTCCGTATGTGTAGGACACACAGTTCTTTGTTCTGAGCACACTCACGTTTCCTGCTTTCTTAGAGACTCTAGAAAGCAAGAGCGTGCTTTTTGCTCTAGAGCAGAGTGTGTACCATGGATGATAACTGTGGTGTGTTTTTACCTTCAGAAATGGAGTTAAATCCAAGGCTGTGAGTCTTCCTACATGCAAGACTTTGTTTCAGGTAAGGGCAGTCACTTTCAGCTCAAATGAACTACATCGTTCTCAAAGCTCACACGTTTCTCATCTTAACTGACAAGCATTGGACGTTAGAGGAGCTGTGGTTTATATCAGTTTCAGAAGCAGAGTAGAACTAGACATGGTCCGAATGTGTACGAAACTCTGTTCTTTTATTCTGAGCACACTTATGTTTCCTGCTTTCTTAGAGACTCTAGTAAGCGAGAGCATGCTTCTTGTTCTAAAGCAGTGTGTATACCATGAATGAGAACTGTGCTGTGTGTTTCCCTTCAGAAATGGAGTTAAATCCCAGGCTCTGTGTCTTCCTACAAGCAAGAATTCTTTTCAGGTAAATGCAGTCACTTTTCAGCTCAAAGGAAGCTACACCATTAAAGAAGCTCACACGTTTCTCGCTCTTAACTGAAAAGCGTTGGACGTTAGATGGCCTGTGGTTTGTACCAGTTTCAGAAGCAGAGTTTTACTAGATATGGTCCGTAAGTGTAGGAAACACATTTCTTTTGCTCTGAGCACACTCATGTTTCCTGCTGTATTAGAGACTCCAGAAAGCAAGAGTGTAATTCTTGCTCTAAAGCAGAGTGTGTTTCATGGATGAGAACTGTGCTGTGTGTTTCCTTCAGAAATGGAGTTAAATCCCAGACTCTGGGTCTTCCTACAAGCAAGACTTCTTTTCAGGTAAGGGCAAACACTTTTTAGCTCTAACAAACTACATTGTACACGAAGCTAACACGTTTCTCATTTTAACTGAAAAGCATTGGATGTTAGAGGACCTGTGGTGTGTATCAGTTTCAGAAGCAGAGTTCAAATAGATGTGGTCCGTATGTGTAGGAAACACCATTCATTTCTTCTGAGCACACTCAAGTTTCCTGCTGCATTAGAGACTCTAAAAGGCAAGAGCATGCTTCTTGCTCTAAAGCACAGTGTGTTTCATGGATGAGAACTGTGCTGTGTGTTTCCTTCAGAAATGGAGTTAAATCCCAGGCTCTGTGTCTTCCTACAAGCAAGACTTGGTTTCATGTAAATGTAGTCACTTTTCAGCTCAAATGATGCTACATTGTTCATGAAGCTCACACGTTTCTCGCTCATAACTGAAAAGCATTGGATGTTACAGGATCTGTGCTTTGTGTCAGTTTCACAATAAGAGTTGAAGTAGATATGGTCAGTATGTGTAGGAAACACAGTTCTTTTGTTCTGAGCACAATCACGTTTCCTGGTGTATTAGAGACTATGTAAGGAAAGAGCATGCTTCTTGCTCTAAAGCAGAGTGTGAACAGTGGATGAGACCTCTGTTTTGTGTTTCACTTCAGAAATGTATTTAAATCCCAGGCTCTGAGTCATCCTACAAGCAAGACTTTATTTCAGGTAAGGGCAGTTAGTTTTAAGCTCAAACCAACTACATCATTCACGAAGCTAACACGTTTCTCATCTTAACTGACAAGCATTAGATGTTAGAGTACCAGTGCTTTGTATCAGTTTCAGAAGCAGAGTTGCACTAGATATGGTCCGTATGTGTAGGAAACACCTTTCTTTTGTTCTCAGCACACTCACGTTTCCTGCTGTCTTAGAGACTCTAGAAAGCAAGAGCTAGCTTCTTGCTCTAAAGCAGAGTGTGATCTATGGATGAGAACTATTCTGTGTGTTTCACTTCAGAAATGCAGTTAAATCCCAGGCTCTTTGACTTCCTACAAGCAAGACTTCGTTTCAGGAAAGGGCAGTCACTGTTCAGCTCATATGAACTACGTCGCTCATGAAGCTCACACGTTTCTCATCTTAACGGACAAGCATTGGATGTTAGAGGACCTGTGGTTTGTATCAGTTTCAGCAGCAGAGTTGGACTAGATATGGTCTGTATGTGTAGGAAACACCGTTCTTTTGTTCTGAGCACACTCAGGTTTCCTGCTGTATTAGAGACTCTAGAAAGCAAGAGCGTGCTTCTTGCTCTAAAGCAGAGTGTGATCAATGGATGAGAACTCTGCTGTGTGTTTCCCTTCAGAAATGGAGTTAAATCCCAGGCTCTGAGTCATCCTACAAGCAAGACTTCTTTTCAGGTAAGGCCAGTTACATTACAGCTCAAAAGAACTACATCGCTCAGGAAGGTCACACGTTTCTCATCTAAACTGTCAAGCATTGGATGTTAGAGCACCTCTGGTTTCTTTCAGTTTCAGAAGCAGAGTTGAACTAGATATGTCCTGAATGTGTAGGAAATACCGTTCTTTTGTTCTGAGCACACTCAAGTTTCCTGCTGTGTTACAGACTCTAGAAAGCAATAGTGTTCTTCTTGCTCTAAAGCAGAGTGTGATCCATGGATGAGAACTCTGCTGTGTGCTTCCCTTCAAAAATGGAGTTAAATCCCAGGCTCCATTTCTTCCTACAAGCAAGACTTCGTTTCAGGAAAGGGCAGTCACTTTTCAGCTCATATGAACTACGTCGCTCATGAAGCTCACACGTTTCTCATCTTAACTTACAAGCATTGGATGTTAGAGGACCAGTGCTTTGTATCAGTTTCAGAAGCAGAGTTGGACTAGATATGGTCCGTATGTGTAGGAAACACCGTTCTTTTGTTCTCATCACACTCATGCTTCCTGCTATCTTAGAGAATCAAGAAAGGAAGAGCATGCTTCTTGCTCTAAAGCAGAGTGTGAACAATGGATGAGAACACTGTTGTGTGTTTCACTTCAGAAATGGAGTTAAATCCCAGGTTTTGAGTCATCCTACAAGCAAGACTTCATTTCAGGTAAGGGTAGTTACTTTACAGCTCAAAAGGTCAACATCGTTCACGAAGTTCACAAGTTTGTCATCTTAACGGACAAGTATTGGATGTTAGAGAACCTGTGGTTTGTTTCAGTTTCAGAAGCAGAGTTGGACTAGATATGGTCTGTATGTGTAGGAAACACCGTTCTTTTGTTCTGAGCACACTTAGGGTTCCTGCTGTATTAGAGACTCTAGAAAGCAAGAGCGTGCTTCTTGCTCTAAAGCAGAGTGTGATCAATGGATGAGAACTCTGCTGTGTGTTCCACTTCAGAAATGGAGTTAAATCCCAGGCTCTGTGTCATCCTACAAGCAAGACTTCATTTCAGGTAAGGGAAGTTACTTTTAAGCTCAAACGAACTACATCGTTCACGAAGCTAACACGTTTCTCATCTTAACTGACAAGCATTGGATGTTAGAGGACCAGTGCTTTGTATCAGTTTCAGAAGCAGAGTTGCACTAGATATGGTCTGTATGTGTAGGAAACACCGTTCTTTTGTTCTCAGCCCACTCACGTTTCCTGCTGTCTTAGAGACTCTAGAAAGCAAGAGCGAGCTTCTTGCTCTAAAGCAGAGTGTGATCTATGGATGAGAACTCTTCTGTGTGTTTCACTTCAGAAATGGAGTTAAATCCCAGGCTCTTTGTCTTCCTACAAGCAAGACTTCTTTTCAGGTAAGGCCAGTTACTTTAAAGCTCAAACGAACTACATCTTTCAGGAAGCACACACGTTTCTCATCTAAACTGTCAAGCATTGGATGTTACAGGACCTCTGGTTTGTTTCAGTTTCAGAAGCAGAGTTGAACTAGATATGTCCCGAATGTGTAGGAAACACCGTTCTTTTGTTCTGAGCACACTCAAGTTTCCTGCTGTGTTACAGACTCTAGAAAGCATTAGCGTTCTTCTTGCTCTAAAGCAGAGTGTGATCCATGGATGAGAACTCTGCTGCGTGCTTCCCTTCAGAAATGGAGTTAAATCCCAGGCTCCGTTTCATCCTACAAGCAAGACTTCGTTTCAGGTAAGGGCAGTCACTTTTCAGCTCAAATGAACTACGTCGTTGATGAGGCTCACACGTTTCTCATCTTAACTGATAAGTATTGGATGTGAGAGGACCAGTGCTTTGTATCAGTTTCAGAAGCATAGTTGGACTAGATATGGTCTGTATGTTTAGGAAACACCGTTCTTTTGTTCTCATCACACTCATGTTTCCTGATGTCTTAGAGACACTAGAAAGAAAGAGCGTGCTTCTTGCTCTAAAGCAGAGTGTGCACAATGGATGAGAACTCTGTTGTGTGTTTCACTTCAGAAATGGAGTTAAATCACAGGTTCTGAGTCTTCCTCCAATCAAGACTTCGTTTCAGGTAAGGGCAGTCACTTTCAGCTCAAAAGAAATACATCGTCATGAAGCTAACACGTTTCTCACCTTAACTGACAAGCATTGGGTGTTAGAAGACCTGTGCTTTGTATCAGTTTCAGAAGCAGAGTTGGACTAGATATGGTACGTATGTGTAGGAAACACCGTTCTTTTGTTCTCAGCACACTCACGTTTCCTGCTGTCTTAGAGACTCTAGAAAGCAAGAGCGAGCTTCTTGCTCTAAAGCAGAGTGTGATCTATGGATGAGAACTCTTCTGTGTGTTTCACTCCAGAAATGGAGTTAAATCCCAGGCTCTTTGTCTTCCTACAAGCTAGACTTCTTTTCAGGTAAGGCCAGTTACTTTACAGCTCAAACGAACTACATCGTTCAGGAAGCACACACGTTTCTCATCTAAACTGACAAGCATTGGATGTTAGAGGACCTCTGGTTTTTTCAGTTTCAGAAGCAGAGTTGAACTAGATTTGACCCGAATGTGTAGGAAACACCGTTCTTTTGTTCTGACCACACTCAAGTTTCCTGCTGTGTTACAGACTCTAGAAAGCAACAGCATTCTTCTTGCTCTAAAGCAGAGTGTGATCCATGGATGACAACTCTGCTGTGTGCTTTCCTTCAGAAATGGAGTTAAATCCCAGGCTCCGTTTCTTCCTACAAGCAAGACTCCGTTTCAGGAAAGGGCAGTCTCTTTTCAGCTCATATGAACTACGTCGCTCATGAAGCTCACAAGTTTCTCATCTTAACGGACAAGTATTGGATGTTAGAGGACCAGCGCTTTTTATCAGTTTCAGAAGCAGAGTTGGACTAGATATGGTCCGTATGTGTAGGAAACACCATTCTTTTGTTCTCACCACACTCATGTTTCATGCTATCTTAGAGAATCAAGAAAGGAAGAGCGTGCTTCTTGCTCTAAAGCAGAGTGTGAACAATGGATGAGACCTCTGTTGTGTGTATCACTTCAGAAATAGAGTTAAATCCCAGGCTCTGAGTCTTGCTTGTAGGATGACTCAGAGCCTGGGATTTAACTCCATTTCTGAAGTGACAAGCAAGACTTCATTTCAGGTAAGGGCAATTAGTTTTAAGCTCAAAAGAACTACATCATTCACGAAGCTAACACGATTCTCATCTTAACTGACAAGCATTGGATGTTAGAGGACCAGTGCTTTGTATCAGTTTCAGAAGCAGAGTTCCACTAGATATGGTCCGTATGTGTAGGAAACACCGTTCTTTTGTTCTCAGCACACTCACGTTTCCTGCTGTTTTAGAGACTCTAGAAAGCAAGAGTGAGCTTCTTGTTCTAAAGCAGAGTGTGATCCATGGATGAGAACTCTTCTCTGTGTTTCACTTTAGAAATGGAGTTAAATCCCAGGCTCTTTGTCTTCCTACAAGCAAGACTTCGTTTCAGGAAAGGGCAGTCACTTTTCAGCTTATATGAACTACGTCGCTCATGAAGCTCACACGTTTCTCATCTTAATGGACAAGCATTGGATGTTAGAGGACCTGTGGTTTGTATCAGTTTCAGCAGCACAGTTGGACTACATATGGTCTGTATGTGTAGGAAACACCATTGTTTTGTTCTGAGCACAATCAGGTTTCCTGCTGTATTAGAGACTCTAGAAAGCAAGAGCGTTCTTCTTGCTCTAAAGCAGAGTGTGAACAATGAATGGATGAGAACTCTGTTGTGTGTTTCACTTCAGAAATGGAGTTAAATCCCAGGCTCTGAGTCTTCCTACAAACAAAACTTCGTTTCAGGTAAGGGCAGTTACTTTAAAGCTCAAACGAACTACATCATACATGAAGCTCACACGTTTCTCATCTTAACTGACAAGTATTGGATGTTAGGGAACCAGTGCTTTGTATCAGTTTTAGAAGCAGAGTTGGACTAGATATGGTCCGTATGTTTAGGAAACACCGTTCTTTTGTTATCATCACACTCATGATTCCTTCTGTCTTAGAGACACTAGAAAAAAAGAGCGTGCTTCTTGCTCTAAAGCAGAGTGTGCACAATGGATGAGAACACTGCTGTGTGTTTCACTTCAGAAATGGAGTTAAATCCCAGGCTCTGTGTCATCCTACAAGCAAGACTTCATTTCAGGTAATGGCAGTTACTTTTAAGCTCAAACGAACTACATCGTTCACGAAGCTAACACGTTTCTCATCTTAACTGACAAGCATTGGATGTTAGAGGACCAGTGCTTTGTATCAGTTTCAGAAGCAGAGTTGCACTAGATATGGTCCGTATGTGTAGGAAACACCGTTCTTTTGTTCTCAACCCACTCACGTTTCCTGCTGTCTTAGAGACTCTAGAAAGCAAGAGCGAGCTTCTTGCTCTAAAGCAGAGTATGATCTATGGATGAGAACTCTTCTGTGTGTTTCACTTCAGAAATGGAGTTAAATCGCAGGCTCTTTGTCTTCCTACAAGCAAGACTTCTTTTCAGGTAAGGCCAGTTACTTTACAGCTCAAACGAACTACATCGTTCAGGAAGCACACACGTTTCTCATCTAAACTGTCAAGCATTGGATGTTACAGGACCTCTGGTTTGTTTCAGTTTCAGAAGCAGAGTTGAACTAGATATGTCCCGAATGTGTAGGAAACACCGTTCTTTTGTTCTGAGCACACTCAAGTTTCCTGCTGTGTTACAGACTCTAGAAAGCATTAGCGTTCTTCTTGCTCTAAAGCAGAGTGTGATCCATGGATGAGAACTCTGCTGCGTGCTTCCCTTCAGAAATGGAGTTAAATCCCAGGCTCCATTTCATCCTACAAGCAAGACTTCGTTTCAGGTAAGGGCAGTCACTTTTCAGCTCAAATGAACTACGTCGTTGATGAGGCTCACACGTTTCTCATCTTAACTGATAAGTATTGGATGTGAGAGGACCAGTGCTTTGTATCAGTTTCAGAAGCATAGTTGGACTAGATATGGTCTGTATGTTTAGGAAACACCGTTCTTTTGTTCTCATCACACTCATGTTTCCTGATGTCTTAGAGACACTAGAAAGAAAGAGCGTGCTTCTTGCTCTAAAGCAGAGTGTGCACAATGGATGAGAACTCTGTTGTGTGTTTCACTTCAGAAATGGAGTTAAATCACAGGCTCCGTTTCTTCCTACAAGCAAGACTTCGTTTCAGGTAAGTGCAGTCACTTTTCAGCTCAAATGAACTACTTCGTTGATGAGGCTCACACGTTTCTCATCTTAACTGATAAGTATTGGATGTTAGAGGACCAGTGCTTTGTATCAGTTTCAGAAGCAGAGTTGGACTAGATATGGTCCGTATGTTTAGGAAACACCGTTCTTTTGTTCTCATCACACTCATATTTCCTGATGTCTTAGAGACCCTAGGAAGAAAGAGCTTGCTTCTTGCTCTAAAGCAGAGTGTGCACAATGGATGAGAACTCTGTTGTGTGTTTCACTTCAGAAATGGAGTTAAATCCCAGGCTCTGAGTCTTCCTCCAATCAAGACTTCGTTTCAGGTAAGGGCAGTCACTTTTCAGCTCAAAAGAAATACATCGTTCATGAAGCTAACACGTTTCTCATCTTAACTGACAAGCATTGGGTGTTAGAGGACCTGTGCTTTGTATCAGTTTCAGAAGCAGAGTTGGACTAGATATGGTACGTATGTGTAGGAAACACCGTTCTTTTGTTCTCAGCACACTCACGTTTCCTGCTGTCTTAGAGACTCTAGAAAGCAAGAGCGAGCTTCTTGCTCTAAAGCAGAGTGTGATCTATGGATGAGAACTCTTCTGTGTGTTTCACTCCAGAAATGGAGTTAAATCCCAGGGTCTTTGTCTTCCTACAAGCTAGACTTCTTTTCAGGTAAGGCCAGTTACTTTACAGCTCAAACGAACTACATCGTTCAGGAAGCACACACGTTTCCCATCTAAACTGACAAGCATTGGATGTTAGAGGACCTCTGGTTTTTTCAGTTTCAGAAGCAGAGTTGAACTAGATTTGACCCGAATGTGTAGGAAACACCGTTCTTTTGTTCTGAGCACACTCAAGTTTCCTGCTGTGTTACAGACTCTAGAAAGCAACAGCATTCTTCATGGTCTAAAGCAGAGTGTGATCCATGGATGACAACTCTGCTGTGTGCTTCCCTTCAGAAATGGAGTTAAATCCCAGGCTCCGTTTCTTCCTACAAGCAAGACTTCGTTTCAGGAAAGGGCAGTCACTTTTCAGCTCATATGAACTACGTCGCTCATGAAGCTCACAAGTTTCTCATCTTAACGGACAAGTATTGGATGTTAGAGGACCAGCGCTTTTTATCAGTTTCAGAAGCAGAGTTGGACTAGATATGGTCCGTATGTGTAGGAAACACCGTTCTTTGTTCTCACCACACTCATGTTTCATGCTATCTTAGAGAATCTAGAACGGAAGAGCATGCTTCTTGCTCTAAAGCAGAGTGTGAACAATGGATGAGACCTCTGTTGTGTGTATCACTTCAGAAATAGAGTTAAATCCCAGGCTCTGAGTCTTGCTTGTAGGATGACTCAGAGCCTGGGATTTAACTCCATTTCTGAAGTGACAAGCAAGACTTCATTTCAGGTAAGGGCAGTTAGTTTTAAGCTCAAACGAACTACATCATTCACGAAGCTAACACGATTCTCATCTTAACTGACAAGCATTGGATGTTAGAGGACCAGTGCTTTGTATCAGTTTCAGAAGCAGAGTTCCACTAGATATGGTCCGTATGTGTAGGAAACACCGTTCTTTTGTTCTCAGCACACTCACGTTTCCTGCTGTTTTAGAGACTCTAGAAAGCAAGAGCGAGCTTCTTGCTCTAAAGCAGAGTGTGATCTATGGATGAGAACTCTTCTCTGTGTTTCACTTCAGAAATGGAGTTAAATCCCAGGCTCTTTGTCTTCCTACAAGCAAGACTTCTTTTCAGGTAAGGCCAGTTACTTTACATCTCAAACGAACTACATCGTTCAGGAAGCACACACGTTTCTCATCTAAACTGACAAGCATTGGATGTTAGAGGACCTCTGGTTTTTTCAGTTTCAGAAGCAGAGTTGAACTAGATTTGACCCGAATGTGTAGGAAACACCGTTCTTTTGTTGTGAGCACACTCAAGTTTCCTGCTGTGTTACAGACTCTAGAAAGCAATAGCGTTCTTCTTGCTCTAAAGCAGAGTGTGATCCATGGATGAGAACTCTGCTTTGTGCTTCCCTTCAGAAATGGAGTTAAATCCCAGGCTCCGTTTCTTCCTACAAGCAAGACTTCGTTTCAGGAAAGGGCAGTCACTTTTCAGCTCATATGAACTACGTCGCTCATGAAGCTCACACGTTTCTCATCTTAACTGACAAGCATTGGATGTTAGAGGACCTGTGGTTTGTATCAGTTTCAGCAGCACTGTTGGACTACATATGGTCTGTATGTGTAGGAAACACCGTTCTTTTGTTCTGAGCACTCTCAGGTTTCCTGCTGTATTAGAGACTCTAGAAAGCAAGAGCGTTCTTCTTGCTCTAAAGCAGAGTGTGAACAATGGATGAGAACTCTGTTGTGTGTTTCACTTCAGAAATGGAGTTAAATCCCAGGCTCTGAGTCTTCCTACAAACAAAACTTCGTTTCAGGTAAGGGCAGTTACTTTAAAGCTCAAACGAACTACATCATACACGAAGCTCACACGTTTCTCATCTTAACTGACAAGTATTGGATGTTAGAGGACCAGTGCTTTGTATCAGTTTTAGAAGCAGAGTTGGACTAGATATGGTCCGTATGTTTAGGAAACACCGTTCTTTTGTTCTCATCACACTCATGTTTCCTTCTGTCTTAGAGACACTAGAAAAAAAGAGCGTGCTTCTTGCTCTAAAGCAGAGTGTGCACAATGGATGAGAACACTGCTGTTTGTTTCACTTCAGAAATGGAGTTAAATCCCAGGCTCTGTGTCATCCTACAAGCAAGACTTCATTTCAGGTAATGGCAGTTACTTTTAAGCTCAAACGAACTACATCGTTCACGAAGCTAACACGTTTCTCATCTTAACTAACAAGCATTGGATGTTAGAGGACCAGTGCTTTGTATCAGTTTCAGAAGCAGAGTTGCACTAGATATGGTCCGTATGTGTAGGAAACACCGTTCTTTTGTTCTCAGCCCACTCACGTTTCCTGCTGTCTTAGAGACTCTAGAAAGCAAGAGCGAGCTTCTTGCTCTAAAGCAGAGTGTGATCTATGGATGTGAACTCTTCTGTGTGTTTCACTTCAGAAATGGAGTTAAATCCCAGGCTCTTTGTCTTCCTACAAGCAAGACTTCTTTTCAGGTAAGGCCAGTTACTTTACAGCTCAAACGAACTACATCGTTCAGGAAGCACACACGTTTCTCATCTAAACTGTCAAGCATTGGATGTTACAGGACCTCTGGTTTGTTTCAGTTTCAGAAGCAGAGTTGAACTAGATATGTCCCGAATGTGTAGGAAACACAGTTCTTTTGTTCTGAGCACACTCATGTTTCCTGCTGTGTTACAGACTCTAGAAAGCATTAGCGTTCTTCTTGCTCTAAAACAGAGTGTGATCCATGGATGAGAACTCTGCTGCGTGCTTCCCTTCAGAAATGGAGTTAAATCCCAGGCTCCGTTTCTTCCTACAAGCAAGACTTCGTTTCAGGTAAGGGCAGTCACTTTTCAGCTCAAATGAACTACGTCGTTGATGAGGCTCACACGTTTCTCATCTTAACTGATAAGTATTGGATGTTAGAGGACCAGTGCTTTGTATCAGTTTCAAAGCAGAGTTCCACTAGATATGGTCCGTATGTTTAGGAAACACCGTTCTTTTGTTCTCATCACACTCATATTTCCTGATGTCTTAGAGACCCTAGAAAGAAAGAGCTTGCTTCTTGCTCTAAAGCAGAGAGTGCACAATGGATGAGAACTCTGTTGTGTGTTTCAATTCAGAAATGGAGTTAAATCCCAGGCTCTTTGTCTTCCTACAAGCAAGACTTCTTTTCAGGTAAGGCCAGTTACTTTACAGCTCAAACGAACTACATCGTTCAGTAAGCACACACGTTTCTCATCTAAACTGACAAGCATTGGGTGTTAGAGGACCTGTGCTTTGTATCAGTTTCAGAAGCAGAGTTGGACTAGATATGGTACGTATGTGTAGGAAACACCGTTCTTTTGTTCTCAGCACACTCACGTTTCCTGCTGTCTTAGAGACTCTAGAAAGCAAGAGCGAGCTTCTTGCTCTAAAGCAGAGTGTGATCTATGGATGAGAACTCTTCTGTGTGTTTCACTCCAGAAATGGAGTTAAATCCCAGGCTCTTTGTCTTCCTACAAGCTAGACTTCTTTTCAGGTAAGGCCAGTTACTTTACAGCTCAAACGAACTACATCGTTCAGGAAGCACACACGTTTCCCATCTAAACTGACAAGCATTGGATGTTAGAGGACCTCTGGTTTTTTCAGTTTCAGAAGCAGAGTTGAACTAGATTTGACCCGAATGTGTAGGAAACACCGTTCTTTTGTTCTGAGCACACTCAAGTTTCCTGCTGTGTTACAGACTCTAGAAAGCAACAGCATTCTTCATGGTCTAAAGCAGAGTGTGATCCATGGATGACAACTCTGCTGTGTGCTTCCCTTCAGAAATGGAGTTAAATCCCAGGCTCCCTTTCTTCCTACAAGCAAGACTTCGTTTCAGGAAAGGGCAGTCACTTTTCAGCTCATATGAACTACGTCGCTCATGAAGCTCACAAGTTTCTCATCTTAACGGACAAGTATTGGATGTTAGAGGACCAGCGTTTTTATCAGTTTCAGAAGCAGAGTTGGACTAGATATGGTCCGTATGTGTAGGAAACACCGTTCTTTTGTTCTCACCACACTCATGTTTCATGCTATCTTAGAGAATCTAGAAAGGAAGAGCGTGCTTCTTGCTCTAAAGCACAGTGTGAACAATGGATGAGACCTCTGTTGTGTGTATCACTTCAGAAATAGAGTTAAATCCCAGGCTCTGAGTCTTGCTTGTAGGATGACTCAGAGCCTGGGATTTAACTCCATTTCTGAAGTGACAAGCAAGACTTCATTTCAGGTAAGGGCAGTTAGTTTTAAGCTCAAACGAACTACATCATTCACGAAGCTAACACGATTCTCATCTTAACTGACAAGCATTGGATGTTAGAGGACCTGTGCTTTGTATCAGTTTCAGAAGCAGAGTTCCACTAGATATGGTCCGTATGTGTAGCAAACACCGTTCTTTTGTTCTCAGCACACTCACGTTTCCTGCTGTTTTAGAGACTCTAGAAAGCAAGAGCGAGCTTCTTGCTCTAAAGCAGAGTGTGATCTATGGATGAGAACTCTTCTCTGTGTTTCACTTCAGAAATGGAGTTAAATCCCAGGCTCTTTGTCTTCCTACAAGCAAGACTTCTTTTCAGGTAAGGCCAGTTACTTTACATCTCAAACGAACTACATCGTTCAGGAAGCACACACGTTTCTCATCTAAACTGACAAGCATTGGATGTTAGAGGACCTCTGGTTTTTTCAGTTTCAGAAGCAGAGTTGAACTAGATTTGACCCGAATGTGTAGGAAACACCGTTCTTTTGTTCTGAGCACACTCAAGTTTCCTGCTGTGTTACAGACTCTAGAAAGCAATAGCGTTCTTCTTGCTCTAAAGCAGAGTGTGATCCATGGATGAGAACTCTGCTTTGTGCTTCCCTTCAGAAATGGAGTTAAATCCCAGGCTCCGTTTCTTCCTACAAGCAAGACTTCGTTTCAGGAAAGGGCAATCACTTTTCAGCTCATATGAACTACGTCGCTCATGAAGCTCACACGTTTCTCATCTTAATGGACAAGCATTGGATGTTAGAGGACCTGTGGTTTGTATCAGTTTCAGCAGCACAGTTGGACTACATATGGTCTGTATGTGTAGGAAACACCGTTCTTTTGTTCTGAGCACACTCAGGTTTCCTGCTGTATTAGAGACTCTAGAAAGCAAGAGCGTTCTTCTTGCTCTAAAGCAGAGTGTGAACAATGGATGAGAACTCTGTTGTGTGTTTCACTTCAGAAATGGAGTTAAATCCCAGGCTCTGAGTCTTCCTACAAACAAAACTTCGTTTCAGGTAAGGGCAGTTACTTTAAAGCTCAAACGAACTACATCATACACGAAGCTCACACGTTTCTCATCTTAACTGACAAGTATTGGATGTTAGAGGACCAGTGCTTTGTATCAGTTTTAGAAGCAGAGTTGGACTAGATATGGTCCGTATGTTTAGGAAACACCGTTCTTTTGTTCTCATCACACTCATGTTTCCTTCTGTCTTAGAGACACTAGAAAAAAAGAGCGTGCTTCTTGCTCTAAAGCAGAGTGTGCACAATGGATGAGAACACTGCTGTGTGTTTCACTTCAGAAATGGAGTTAAATCCCAGGCTCTGTGTCATCCTACAAGCAAGACTTCATTTCAGGTAATGGCAGTTACTTTTAAGCTCAAACGAACTACATTGTTCACGAAGCTAACACGTTTCTCATCTTAACTAACAAGCATTGGATGTTAGAGGACCAGTGCTTTGTATCAGTTTCAGAAGCAGAGTTCCACTAGATATGGTCCGTATGTGTAGGAAACACCGTTCTTTTGTTCTCAGCCCACTCACGTTTCCTGCTGTCTTAGAGACTCTAGAAAGCAAGAGCGAGCTTCTTGCTCTAAAGCAGAGTGTGATCTATGGATGAGAACTCTTCTGTGTGTTTCACTTCAGAAATGGAGTTAAATCCCAGGCTCTTTGTCTTCCTACAAGCAAGACTTCTTTTCAGGTAAGGCCAGTTACTTTACAGCTCAAACGAACTACATCGTTCAGGAAGCACACACGTTTCTCATCTAAACTGTCAAGCATTGGATGTTACAGGACCTCTGGTTTGTTTCAGTTTCAGAAGCAGAGTTGAACTAGATATGTCCCGAATGTGTAGGAAACACAGTTCTTTTGTTCTGAGCACACTCATGTTTCCTGCTGGGTTACAGACTCTAGAAAGCATTAGCGTTCTTCTTGCTCTAAAGCAGAGTGTGATCCATGGATGAACACTCTGCTGCGTGCTTCCCTTCAGAAATGGAGTTAAATCCCAGGCTCCATTTCTTCCTACAAGCAAGACTTAGTTTCAGGTAAGGGCAGTCACTTTTCAGCTCAAATGAACTACGTCGTTGATGAGGCTCACACGTTTCTCATCTTAACTGATAAGTATTGGATGTTAGAGGACCAGTGCTTTGTATCAGTTTCAGAAGCAGAGTTGGACTAGATATGGTCCGTATGTTTAGGAAACACCGTTCTTTTGTTCTCATCACACTCATATTTCCTGATGCCTTAGAGACCCTAGAAAGAAAGAGCTTGCTTCTTGCTCTAAAGCAGAGTGTGCACAATGGATGAGAACTCTGTTGTGTGTTTCACTTCAGAAATGGAGTTAAATCCCAGGCTCCGTTTCTTCCTACAAGCAAGACTTCGTTTCAGGAAAGGGCAGTCACTTTTCAGCTCATATGAACTACGTCGCTCATGAAGCTCACAAGTTTCTCATCTTAACGGACAAGTATTGGATGTTAGAGGACCAGCGCTTTTTATCAGTTTCAGAAGCAGAGTTGGACTAGATATGGTCCGTATGTGTAGGAAACACCGTTCTTTGTTCTCACCACACTCATGTTTCATGCTATCTTAGAGAATCTAGAACGGAAGAGCATGCTTCTTGCTCTAAAGCAGAGTGTGAACAATGGATGAGACCTCTGTTGTGTGTATCACTTCAGAAATAGAGTTAAATCCCAGGCTCTGAGTCTTGCTTGTAGGATGACTCAGAGCCTGGGATTTAACTCCATTTCTGAAGTGACAAGCAAGACTTCATTTCAGGTAAGGGCAGTTAGTTTTAAGCTCAAACGAACTACATCATTCACGAAGCTAACACGATTCTCATCTTAACTGACAAGCATTGAATGTTAGAGGACCAGTGCTTTGTATCAGTTTCAGAAGCAGAGTTCCACTAGATATGGTCCGTATGTGTAGGAAACACCGTTCTTTTGTTCTCAGCACACTCACGTTTCCTGCTGTTTTAGAGACTCTAGAAAGCAAGAGCGAGCTTCTTGCTCTAAAGCAGAGTGTGATCTATGGATGAGAACTCTTCTCTGTGTTTCACTTCAGAAATGGAGTTAAATCCCAGGCTCTTTGTCTTCCTACAAGCAAGACTTCTTTTCAGGTAAGGCCAGTTACTTTACATCTCAAACGAACTACATCGTTCAGGAAGCACACACGTTTCTCATCTAAACTGACAAGCATTGGATGTTAGAGGACCTCTGGTTTTTTCAGTTTCAGAAGCAGAGTTGAACTAGATTTGACCCGAATGTGTAGGAAACACCGTTCTTTTGTTGTGAGCACACTCAAGTTTCCTGCTGTGTTACAGACTCTAGAAAGCAATAGCGTTCTTCTTGCTCTAAAGCAGAGTGTGATCCATGGATGAGAACTCTGCTTTGTGCTTCCCTTCAGAAATGGAGTTAAATCCCAGGCTCCGTTTCTTCCTACAAGAAAGACTTCATTTCAGGAAAGGGCAGTCACTTTTCAGCTCATATGAACTACGTCGCTCATGAAGCTCACACGTTTCTCATCTTAACTGACAAGCATTGGATGTTAGAGGACCTGTGGTTTGTATCAGTTTCAGCAGCACTGTTGGACTACATATGGTCTGTATGTGTAGGAAACACCATTCTTTTGTTCTGAGCACACTCAGGTTTCCTGCTGTATTAGAGACTCTAGAAAGCAAGAGCGTTCTTCTTGCTCTAAAGCAGAGTGTGAACAATGGATGAGAACTCTGTTGTGTGTTTCACTTCAGAAATGGAGTTAAATCCCAGGCTCTGAGTCTTCCTACAAACAAAACTTCGTTTCAGGTAAGGGCAGTTACTTTAAAGCTCAAACGAACTACATCATACACGAAGCTCACACGTTTCTCATCTTAACTGACAAGTATTGGATGTTAGAGGACCAGTGCTTTGTATCAGTTTTAGAAGCAGAGTTGGACTAGATATGGTCCGTATGTTTAGGAAACACCGTTCTTTTGTTCTCATCACACTCATGTTTCCTTCTGTCTTAGAGACACTAGAAAAAAAGAGCGTGCTTCTTGCTCTAAAGCAGAGTGTGCACAATGGATGAGAACACTGCTGTTTGTTTCACTTCAGAAATGGAGTTAAATCCCAGGCTCTGTGTCATCCTACAAGCAAGACTTCATTTCAGGTAATGGCAGTTACTTTTAAGCTCAAAGGAACTACATCGTTCACGAAGCTAACACGTTTCTCATCTTAACTAACAAGCATTGGATGTTAGAGGACCAGTGCTTTGTATCAGTTTCAGAAGCAGAGTTGCACTAGATATGGTCCGTATGTGTAGGAAACACCGTTCTTTTGTTCTCAGCCCACTCACGTTTCCTGCTGTCTTAGAGACTCTAGAAAGCAAGAGCGAGCTTCTTGCTCTAAAGCAGAGTGTGATCTATGGATGTGAACTCTTCTGTGTGTTTCACTTCAGAAATGGAGTTAAATCCCAGGCTCTTTGTCTTCCTACAAGCAAGACTTCTTTTCAGGTAAGGCCAGTTACTTTACAGCTCAAACGAACTACATCGTTCAGGAAGCACACACGTTTCTCATCTAAACTGTCAAGCATTGGATGTTACAGGACCTCTGGTTTGTTTCAGTTTCAGAAGCAGAGTTGAACTAGATATGTCCCGAATGTGTAGGAAACACAGTTCTTTTGTTCTGAGCACACTCATGTTTCCTGCTGTGTTACAGACTCTAGAAAGCATTAGCGTTCTTCTTGCTCTAAAACAGAGTGTGATCCATGGATGAGAACTCTGCTGCGTGCTTCCCTTCAGAAATGGAGTTAAATCCCAGGCTCCATTTCTTCCTACAAGCAAGACTTCGTTTCAGGTAAGGGCAGTCACTTTTCAGCTCAAATGAACTACGTCGTTGATGAGGCTCACACGTTTCTCATCTTAACTGATAAGTATTGGATGTTAGAGGACCAGTGCTTTGTATCAGTTTCAAAGCAGAGTTCCACTAGATATGGTCCGTATGTTTAGGAAACACCGTTCTTTTGTTCTCATCACACTCATATTTCCTGATGTCTTAGAGACCCTAGAAAGAAAGAGCTTGCTTCTTGCTCTAAAGCAGAGAGTGCACAAGGGATGAGAACTCTGTTGTGTGTTTCAATTCAGAAATGGAGTTAAATCCCAGGCTCTTTGTCTTCCTACAAGCAAGACTTCTTTTCAGGTAAGGCCAGTTACTTTACAGCTCAAACGAACTACATCGTTCAGTAAGCACACACGTTTCTCATCTAAACTGACAAGCATTGGATGTTACAGGACCTCTGGTTTGTTTCAGTTTCAGAAGCAGAGTTGAACTAGATATGTCCCGAATGTGTAGGAAACACCGTTCTTTTGTTCTGAGCACACTCAAGTTTCCTGCTGTGTTACAGACTCTAGAACGCATTAGCGTTCTTCTTGCTCTAAAGCAGAGTGTGATCCATGGATGACAACTCTGCTGTGTGCTTCCCTTCAGAAATGGAGTTAAATCCCAGGCTCCGTTTCTTCCTACAAGCAAGACTTCGTTTCAGGAAAGGGCAGTCACTTTTCAGCTCATATGAACCACGTCGCTCATGAAGCTCACAAGTTTCTCATCTTAACGGACAAGTATTGGATGTTAGAGGACCAGCGCTTTTTATCAGTTTCAGAAGCAGAGTTGGACTAGATATGGTCCGTATGTGTAGGAAACACCGTTCTTTTGTTCTCACCACACTCATGTTTCATGCTATCTTAGAGAATCTAGAAAGGAAGAGCGTTCTTCTTGCTCTAAAGCAGAGTGTGAACAATGGATGAGACCTCTGTTGTGTGTATCACTTCAGAAATAGAGTTAAATCCCAGGCTCTGAGTCTTGCTTGTAGGATGACTCAGAGCCTGGGATTTAACTCCATTTCTGAAGTGACAAGCAAGACTTCATTTCAGGTAAGGGCAGTTAGTTTTAAGCTCAAACGAACTACATCATTCACGAAGCTAACACGATTCTCATCTTAACTGACAAGCATTGGATGTTAGAGGACCAGTGCTTTGTATCAGTTTCAGAAGCAGAGTTCCACTAGATATGGTCCGTATGTGTAGGAAACACCGTTCTTTGTTCTCAGCACACTCACGTTTCCTGCTGTTTTAGAGACTCTAGAAAGCAAGAGGGAGCTTCTTGCTCTAAAGCAGAGTGTGATCTATGGATGAGAACTCTTCTCTGTGTTTCACTTCAGAAATGGAGTTAAATCCCAGGCTCTTTGTCTTCCTACAAGCAAGACTTCTTTTCAGGTAAGGCCAGTTACTTTACATCTCAAACGAACTACATCGTTCAGGAAGCACACACGTTTCTCATCTAAACTGACAAGCATTGGATGTTAGAGGACCTCTGGTTTTTTCAGTTTCAGAAGCAGAGTTGAACTAGATTTGACCCGAATGTGTAGGAAACACCGTTCTTTTGTTCTGAGCACACTCAAGTTTTCTGCTGTGTTACAGACTCTAGAAAGCAATAGCGTTCTTCTTGCTCTAAAGCAGAGTGTGATCCATGGATGAGAACTCTGCTTTGTGCTTCCCTTCAGAAATGGAGTTAAATCCCAGGCTCCGTTTCTTCCTACAAGCAAGACTTCGTTTCAGGAATGGGCAGTCACTTTTCAGCTCATATGAACTACGTCGCTCATGAAGCTCACACGTTTCTCATCTTAATGGACAAGCATTGGATGTTAGAGGACCTGTGGTTTGTATCAGTTTCAGCACCACTGTTGGACTACATATGGTCTGTATGTGTAGGAAACACCGTTCTTTTGTTCTGAGCACACTCAGGTTTCCTGCTGTATTAGAGACTCTAGAAAGCAAGAGCGTTCTTCTTGCTCTAAAGCAGAGTGTGAACAATGGATGAGAACTCTGTTGTGTGTTTCACTTCAGAAATGGAGTTAAATCCCAGGCTCTGAGTCTTCCTACATACAAAACTTCGTTTCAGGTAAGGGCAGTTACTTTAAAGCTCAAACGAACTACATCATACACGAAGCTCACACGTTTCTCATCTTAACTGACAAGTATTGGATGTTAGAGGACCAGTGCTTTGTATCAGTTTTAGAAGCAGAGTTGGACTAGATATGGTCCGTATGTTTAGGAAACACCGTTCTTTTGTTCTCATCACACTCATGTTTCCTTCTGTCTTAGAGACACTAGAAAAAAAGAGCGTGCTTCTTGCACTAAAGCAGAGTGTGCACAATGGATGAGAACACTGCTGTGTGTTTCACTTCAGAAATGGAGTTAAATCCCAGGCTCTGTGTCATCCTACAAGCAAGACTTCATTTCAGGTAATGGCAGTTACTTTTAAGCTCAAACGAACTACATCGTTCACGAAGCTAACACGTTTCTCATCTTAACTAACAAGCATTGGATGTTAGAGGACCAGTGCTTTGTATCAGTTTCAGAAGCAGAGTTCCACTAGATATGGTCCGTATGTGTAGGAAACACCGTTCTTTTGTTCTCAGCCCACTCACGTTTCCTGCTGTCTTAGAGACTCTAGAAAGCAAGAGCGAGCTTCTTGCTCTAAAGCAGAGTGTGATCTATGGATGAGAACTCTTCTCTGTGTTTCACTTCAGAAATGGAGTTAAATCCCAGGCTCTGTGTCATCCTACAAGCAAGACTTCATTTCAGGTAATGGCAGTTACTTTTAAGCTCAAACGAACTACATCGTTCACGAAGCTAACACGTTTCTCATCTTAACTAACAAGCATTGGATGTTAGAGGACCAGTGCTTTGTATCAGTTTCAGAAGCAGAGTTGCACTAGATATGGTCCGTATGTGTAGGAAACACCGTTCTTTTGTTCTCAGCCCACTCACGTTTCCTGCTGTCTTAGAGACTCTAGAAAGCAAGAGCGAGCTTCTTGCTCTAAAGCAGAGTGTGATCTATGGATGAGAACTCTTCTGTGTGTTTCACTTCAGAATTGGAGTTAAATCCCAGGCTCTTTGTCTTCCTACAAGCAAGACTTCTTTTCAGGTAAGGCCAGTTACTTTACATCTCAAACGAACTACATCGTTCAGGAAGCACACACGTTTCTCATCTAAACTGTCAAGCATTGGATGTTACAGGACCTCTGGTTTGTTTCAGTTTCAGAAGCAGAGTTGAACTAGATATGTCCCGAATGTGTAGGAAACACAGTTCTTTTGTTCTGAGCACACTCATGTTTCCTGCTGTGTTACAGACTCTAGAAAGCATTAGCGTTCTTCTTGCTCTAAAGCAGAGTGTGATCCATGGATGAGAACTCTGCTGCGTGCTTCCCTTCAGAAATGGAGTTAAATCCCAGGCTCCGTTTCTTCCTACAAGCAAGACTTCGTTTCAGGTAAGGGCAGTCACTTTTCAGCTCAAATGAACTACGTCGTTGATGAGGCTCACACGTTTCTCATCTTAACTGATAAGTATTGGATGTTAGAGGACCAGTGCTTTGTATCAGTTTCAGAAGCAGAGTTGGACTAGATATGGTCCGTATGTTTAGGAAACACCGTTCTTTTGTTCTCATCACACTCATATTTCCTGATGTCTTAGAGACCCTAGAAAGAAAGAGCTTGCTTCTTGCTCTAAAGCAGAGAGTGCACAATGGATGAGAACTCTGTTGTGTGTTTCACTTCAGAAATGGAGTTAAATCCCAGGCTCTGAGTCTTCCTCCAATCAAGACTTCGTTTCAAGTAAGGGCAGTCACTTTTCAGCTCAAAAGAAATACATCGTTCATGAAGCTAACACATTTCTCATCTTAACTGACAAGCATTGGCTGTTAGAGGACCTGTGCTTTGTATCAGTTTCAGAAGCAGAGTTGGACTAGATATGGTACGTATGTGTAGGAAACACCGTTCTTTTGTTCTCAGCACACTCACGTTTCCTGCTGTCTTAGAGACTCTAGAAAGCAAGAGCGAGCTTCTTGCTCTAATGCAGAGTGTGAACAATGGATGAGAACTCTGTTGTGTGTTTCACTTCAGAAATGGAGTTAAATAACAGGCTCTGAGTCTTCCTACAAACAAAACTTCGTTTCAGGTAAGGGCAGTTACTTTAAAGCTCAAACGAACTACATCATACACGAAGCTCACACGTTTCTCATCTTAACTGACAAGTATTGGATGTTAGAGGACCAGTGCTTTGTATCAGTTTTAGAAGCAGAGTTGGACTAGATATGGTCCGTATGTTTAGGAAACACCGTTCTTTTGTTCTCATCACACTCATGTTTCCTTCTGTCTTAGAGACACTAGAAAAAAAGAGCGTGCTTCTTGCTCTAAAGCAGAGTGTGCACAATGGATGAGAACACTGCTGTGTGTTTCACTTCAGAAATGGAGTTAAATCCCAGGCTCTGTGTCATCCTACAAGCAAGACTTCATTTCAGGTAATGGCAGTTACTTTTAAGCTCAAACGAACTACATCGTTCACGAAGCTAACACGTTTCTCATCTTAACTAACAAGCATTGGATGTTAGAGGACCAGTGCTTTGTATCAGTTTCAGAAGCAGAGTTGCACTAGATATGGTCCGTATGTGTAGGAAACACCGTTCTTTTGTTCTCAGCCCACTCACGTTTCCTGCTGTCTTAGAGACTCTAGAAAGCAAGAGCGAGCTTCTTGCTCTAAAGCAGAGTGTGATCTATGGATGAGAACTCTTCTGTGTGTTTCACTTCAGAAATGGAGTTAAATTCCAGGCTCTTTGTCTTCCTACAAGCAAGACTTCTTTTCAGGTAAGGCCAGTTACTTTACAGCTCAAACGAACTACATCTTTCAGGAAGCACACACGTTTCTCATCTAAACTGTCAAGCATTGGATGTTACAGGACCTCTGGTTTGTTTCAGTTTCAGAAGCAGAGTTGAACTAGATATGTCCCGAATGTGTAGGAAACACCGTTCTTTTGTTCTGAGCACACTCAAGTTTCCTGCTGTGTTACAGACTCTAGAAAGCATTAGCGTTCTTCTTGCTCTAAAGCAGAGTGTGATCCATGGATGAGAACTCTGCTGCGTGCTTCCCTTCAGAAATGGAGTTAAATCCCAGGCTCCATTTCATCCTACAAGCAAGACTTCGTTTCAGGTAAGGGCAGTCACTTTTCAGCTCAAATGAACTACGTCGTTGATGAGGCTCACACGTTTCTCATCTTAACTGATAAGTATTGGATGTTAGAGGACCAGTGCTTTGTATCAGTTTCAGAAGCATAGTTGGACTAGATATGGTCTGTATGTTTAGGAAACACCGTTCTTTTGTTCTGAGCACACTCAGGTTTCCTGCTGTATTAGAGACTCTAGAAAGCAAGAGCGTTCTTCTTGCTCTAAAGCAGAGTGTGAACAATGGATGAGAACTCTGTTGTGTGTTTCACTTCAGAAATGGAGTTAAATCCCAGGCTCTGAGTCTTCCTACATACAAAACTTCGTTTCAGGTAAGGGCAGTTACTTTAAAGCTCAAACGAACTACATCATACACGAAGCTCACACGTTTCTCATCTTAACTGACAAGTATTGGATGTTAGAGGACCAGTGCTTTGTATCAGTTTTAGAAGCAGAGTTGGACTAGATATGGTCCGTATGTTTAGGAAACACCGTTCTTTTGTTCTCATCACACTCATGTTTCCTTCTGTCTTAGAGACACTAGAAAAAAAGAGCGTGCTTCTTGCTCTAAAGCAGAGTGTGCACAATGGATGAGAACACTGCTGTGTGTTTCACTTCAGAAATGGAGTTAAATCCCAGGCTCTGTGTCATCCTACAAGCAAGACTTCATTTCAGGTAATGGCAGTTACTTTTAAGCTCAAACGAACTACATCGTTCACGAAGCTAACACGTTTCTCATCTTAACTAACAAGCATTGGATGTTAGAGGACCAGTGCTTTGTATCAGTTTCAGAAGCAGAGTTCCACTAGATATGGTCCGTATGTGTAGGAAACACCGTTCTTTTGTTCTCAGCCCACTCACGTTTCCTGCTGTCTTAGAGACTCTAGAAAGCAAGAGCGAGCTTCTTGCTCTAAAGCAGAGTGTGATCTATGGATGAGAACTCTTCTCTGTGTTTCACTTCAGAAATGGAGTTAAATCCCAGGCTCTGTGTCATCCTACAAGCAAGACTTCATTTCAGGTAATGGCAGTTACTTTTAAGCTCAAACGAACTACATCGTTCACGAAGCTAACACGTTTCTCATCTTAACTAACAAGCATTGGATGTTAGAGGACCAGTGCTTTGTATCAGTTTCAGAAGCAGAGTTGCACTAGATATGGTCCGTATGTGTAGGAAACACCGTTCTTTTGTTCTCAGCCCACTCACGTTTCCTGCTGTCTTAGAGACTCTAGAAAGCAAGAGCGAGCTTCTTGCTCTAAAGCAGAGTGTGATCTATGGATGAGAACTCTTCTGTG
Organism: Onychomys leucogaster; assembly: GCA_949786385.1. NCBI lineage: Eukaryota > Metazoa > Chordata > Mammalia > Rodentia > Cricetidae > Onychomys > Onychomys leucogaster. The sequence continues at coordinate 1,305,296 of CATKUP010000086.1, forward strand.
TGTTTCACTTCAGAATTGGAGTTAAATCCCAGGCTCTTTGTCTTCCTACAAGCAAGACTTCTTTTCAGGTAAGGCCAGTTACTTTACATCTCAAACGAACTACATCGTTCAGGAAGCACACACGTTTCTCATCTAAACTGTCAAGCATTGGATGTTACAGGACCTCTGGTTTGTTTCAGTTTCAGAAGCAGAGTTGAACTAGATATGTCCCGAATGTGTAGGAAACACAGTTCTTTTGTTCTGAGCACACTCATGTTTCCTGCTGTGTTACAGACTCTAGAAAGCATTAGCGTTCTTCTTGCTCTAAAGCAGAGTGTGATCCATGGATGAGAACTCTGCTGCGTGCTTCCCTTCAGAAATGGAGTTAAATCCCAGGCTCCGTTTCTTCCTACAAGCAAGACTTCGTTTCAGGTAAGGGCAGTCACTTTTCAGCTCAAATGAACTACGTCGTTGATGAGGCTCACACGTTTCTCATCTTAACTGATAAGTATTGGATGTTAGAGGACCAGTGCTTTGTATCAGTTTCAGAAGCAGAGTTGGACTAGATATGGTCCGTATGTTTAGGAAACACCGATCTTTTGTTCTCATCACACTCATATTTCCTGATGTCTTAGAGACCCTAGAAAGAAAGAGCTTGCTTCTTGCTCTAAAGCAGAGAGTGCACAATGGATGAGAACTCTGTTGTGTGTTTCACTTCAGAAATGGAGTTAAATCCCAGGCTCTGAGTCTTCCTCCAATCAAGACTTCGTTTCAAGTAAGGGCAGTCACTTTTCAGCTCAAAAGAAATACATCGTTCATGAAGCTAACACATTTCTCATCTTAACTGACAAGCATTGGGTGTTAGAGGACCTGTGCTTTGTATCAGTTTCAGAAGCAGAGTTGGACTAGATATGGTACGTATGTGTAGGAAACACCGTTCTTTTGTTCTCAGCACACTCACGTTTCCTGCTGTCTTAGAGACTCTAGAAAGCAAGAGCGAGCTTCTTGCTCTAAAGCAGAGTGTGAACAATGGATGAGAACTCTGTTGTGTGTTTCACTTCAGAAATGGAGTTAAATAACAGGCTCTGAGTCTTCCTACAAACAAAACTTCGTTTCAGGTAAGGGCAGTTACTTTAAAGCTCAAACGAACTACATCATACACGAAGCTCACACGTTTCTCATCTTAACTGACAAGTATTGGATGTTAGAGGACCAGTGCTTTGTATCAGTTTTAGAAGCAGAGTTGGACTAGATATGGTCCGTATGTTTAGGAAACACCGTTCTTTTGTTCTCATCACACTCATGTTTCCTTCTGTCTTAGAGACACTAGAAAAAAAGAGCGTGCTTCTTGCTCTAAAGCAGAGTGTGCACAATGGATGAGAACACTGCTGTGTGTTTCACTTCAGAAATGGAGTTAAATCCCAGGCTCTATGTCATCCTACAAGCAAGACTTCATTTCAGGTAATGGCAGTTACTTTTAAGCTCAAACGAACTACATCGTTCACGAAGCTAACACGTTTCTCATCTTAACTGACAAGCATTGGATGTTAGAGGACCAGTGCTTTGTATCAGTTTCAGAAGCAGAGTTGCACTAGATATGGTCCGTATGTGTAGGAAACACCGTTCTTTTGTTCTCAGCCCACTCACGTTTCCTGCTGTCTTAGAGACTCTAGAAAGCAAGAGCGAGCTTCTTGCTCTAAAGCAGAGTGTGATCTATGGATGAGAACTCTTCTGTGTGTTTCACTTCAGAAATGGAGTTAAATCCCAGGCTCTTTGTCTTCCTACAAGCAAGACTTCTTTTCAGGTAAGGCCAGTTACTTTACAGCTCAAACGAACTACATCTTTCAGGAAGCACACACGTTTCTCATCTAAACTGTCAAGCATTGGATGTTACAGGACCTCTGGTTTGTTTCAGTTTCAGAAGCAGAGTTGAACTAGATATGTCCCGAATGTGTAGGAAACACCGTTCTTTTGTTCTGAGCACACTCAAGTTTCCTGCTGTGTTACAGACTCTAGAAAGCATTAGCGTTCTTCTTGCTCTAAAGCAGAGTGTGATCCATGGATGAGAACTCTGCTGCGTGCTTCCCTTCAGAAATGGAGTTAAATCCCAGGCTCCATTTCATCCTACAAGCAAGACTTCGTTTCAGGTAAGGGCAGTCACTTTTCAGCTCAAATGAACTACGTCGTTGATGAGGCTCACACGTTTCTCATCTTAACTGATAAGTATTGGATGTGAGAGGACCAGTGCTTTGTATCAGTTTCAGAAGCATAGTTGGACTAGATATGGTCTGTATGTTTAGGAAACACCGTTCTTTTGTTCTGAGCACACTCAGGTTTCCTGCTGTATTAGAGACTCTAGAAAGCAAGAGCGTTCTTCTTGCTCTAAAGCAGAGTGTGAACAATGGATGAGAACTCTGTTGTGTGTTTCACTTCAGAAATGGAGTTAAATCCCAGGCTCTGAGTCTTCCTACATACAAAACTTCGTTTCAGGTAAGGGCAGTTACTTTAAAGCTCAAACGAACTACATCATACACGAAGCTCACACGTTTCTCATCTTAACTGACAAGTATTGGATGTTAGAGGACCAGTGCTTTGTATCAGTTTTAGAAGCAGAGTTGGACTAGATATGGTCCGTATGTTTAGGAAACACCGTTCTTTTGTTCTCATCACACTCATGTTTCCTTCTGTCTTAGAGACACTAGAAAAAAAGAGCGTGCTTCTTGCTCTAAAGCAGAGTGTGCACAATGGATGAGAACACTGCTGTGTGTTTCACTTCAGAAATGGAGTTAAATCCCAGGCTCTGTGTCATCCTACAAGCAAGACTTCATTTCAGGTAATGGCAGTTACTTTTAAGCTCAAACGAACTACATCGTTCACGAAGCTAACACGTTTCTCATCTTAACTAACAAGCATTGGATGTTAGAGGACCAGTGCTTTGTATCAGTTTCAGAAGCAGAGTTCCACTAGATATGGTCCGTATGTGTAGGAAACACCGTTCCTTTGTTCTCAGCCCACTCACGTTTCCTGCTGTCTTAGAGACTCTAGAAAGCAAGAGCGAGCTTCTTGCTCTAAAGCAGAGTGTGATCTATGGATGAGAACTCTTCTCTGTGTTTCACTTCAGAAATGGAGTTAAATCCCAGGCTCTGTGTCATCCTACAAGCAAGACTTCATTTCAGGTAATGGCAGTTACTTTTAAGCTCAAACGAACTACATCGTTCACGAAGCTAACACGTTTCTCATCTTAACTAACAAGCATTGGATGTTAGAGGACCAGTGCTTTGTATCAGTTTCAGAAGCAGAGTTGCACTAGATATGGTCCGTATGTGTAGGAAACACCGTTCTTTTGTTCTCAGCCCACTCACGTTTCCTGCTGTCTTAGAGACTCTAGAAAGCAAGAGCGAGCTTCTTGCTCTAAAGCAGAGTGTGATCTATGGATGAGAACTCTTCTGTGTGTTTCACTTCAGAATTGGAGTTAAATCCCAGGCTCTTTGTCTTCCTACAAGCAAGACTTCTTTTCAGGTAAGGCCAGTTACTTTACATCTCAAACGAACTACATCGTTCAGGAAGCACACACGTTTCTCATCTAAACTGTCAAGCATTGGATGTTACAGGACCTCTGGTTTGTTTCAGTTTCAGAAGCAGAGTTGAACTAGATATGTCCCGAATGTGTAGGAAACACAGTTCTTTTGTTCTGAGCACACTCATGTTTCCTGCTGTGTTACAGACTCTAGAAAGCATTAGCGTTCTTCTTGCTCTAAAGCAGAGTGTGATCCATGGATGAGAACTCTGCTGCGTGCTTCCCTTCAGAAATGGAGTTAAATCCCAGGCTACGTTTCTTCCTACAAGCAAGACTTCGTTTCAGGTAAGGGCAGTCACTTTTCAGCTCAAATGAACTACGTCGTTGATGAGGCTCACACGTTTCTCATCTTAACTGATAAGTATTGGATGTTAGAGGACCAGTGCTTTGTATCAGTTTCAGAAGCAGAGTTGGACTAGATATGGTCCGTATGTTTAGGAAACACCGTTCTTTTGTTCTCATCACACTCATATTTCCTGATGTCTTAGAGACCCTAGAAAGAAAGAGCTTGCTTCTTGCTCTAAAGCAGAGAGTGCACAATGGATGAGAACTCTGTTGTGTGTTTCACTTCAGAAATGGAGTTAAATCCCAGGCTCTGAGTCTTCCTCCAATCAAGACTTCGTTTCAAGTAAGGGCAGTCACTTTTCAGCTCAAAAGAAATACATCGTTCATGAAGCTAACACATTTCTCATCTTAACTGACAAGCATTGGGTGTTAGAGGACCTGTGCTTTGTATCAGTTTCAGAAGCAGAGTTGGACTAGATATGGTACGTATGTGTAGGAAACACCGTTCTTTTGTTCTCAGCACACTCACGTTTCCTGCTGTCTTAGAGACTCTAGAAAGCAAGAGCGAGCTTCTTGCTCTAAAGCAGAGTGTGAACAATGGATGAGAACTCTGTTGTGTGTTTCACTTCAGAAATGGAGTTAAATAACAGGCTCTGAGTCTTCCTACAAACAAAACTTCGTTTCAGGTAAGGGCAGTTACTTTAAAGCTCAAACGAACTACATCATACACGAAGCTCACACGTTTCTCATCTTAACTGACAAGTATTGGATGTTAGAGGACCAGTGCTTTGTATCAGTTTTAGAAGCAGAGTTGGACTAGATATGGTCCGTATGTTTAGGAAACACCGTTCTTTTGTTCTCATCACACTCATGTTTCCTTCTGTCTTAGAGACACTAGAAAAAAAGAGCGTGCTTCTTGCTCTAAAGCAGAGTGTGCACAATGGATGAGAACACTGCTGTGTGTTTCACTTCAGAAATGGAGTTAAATCCCAGGCTCTGTGTCATCCTACAAGCAAGACTTCATTTCAGGTAATGGCAGTTACTTTTAAGCTCAAACGAACTACATCGTTCACGAAGCTAACACGTTTCTCATCTTAACTGACAAGCATTGGATGTTAGAGGACCAGTGCTTTGTATCAGTTTCAGAAGCAGAGTTGCACTAGATATGGTCCGTATGTGTAGGAAACACCGTTCTTTTGTTCTCAGCCCACTCACGTTTCCTGCTGTCTTAGAGACTCTAGAAAGCAAGAGCGAGCTTCTTGCTCTAAAGCAGAGTGTGATCTATGGATGAGAACTCTTCTGTGTGTTTCACTTCAGAATTGGAGTTAAATCCCAGGCTCTTTGTCTTCCTACAAGCAAGACTTCTTTTCAGGTAAGGCCAGTTACTTTACATCTCAAACGAACTACATCGTTCAGGAAGCACACACGTTTCTCATCTAAACTGTCAAGCATTGGATGTTACAGGACCTCTGGTTTGTTTCAGTTTCAGAAGCAGAGTTGAACTAGATATGTCCCGAATGTGTAGGAAACACAGTTCTTTTGTTCTGAGCACACTCATGTTTCCTGCTGTGTTACAGACTCTAGAAAGCATTAGCGTTCTTCTTGCTCTAAAGCAGAGTGTGATCCATGGATGAGAACTCTGCTGCGTGCTTCCCTTCAGAAATGGAGTTAAATCCCAGGCTCCGTTTCTTCCTACAAGCAAGACTTCGTTTCAGGTAAGGGCAGTCACTTTTCAGCTCAAATGAACTACGTCGTTGATGAGGCTCACACGTTTCTCATCTTAACTGATAAGTATTGGATGTTAGAGGACCAGTGCTTTGTATCAGTTTCAGAAGCAGAGTTGGACTAGATATGGTCCGTATGTTTAGGAAACACCGTTCTTTTGTTCTCATCACACTCATATTTCCTGATGTCTTAGAGACCCTAGAAAGAAAGAGCTTGCTTCTTGCTCTAAAGCAGAGAGTGCACAATGGATGAGAACTCTGTTGTGTGTTTCACTTCAGAAATGGAGTTAAATCCCAGGCTCTGAGTCTTCCTCCAATCAAGACTTCGTTTCAAGTAAGGGCAGTCACTTTTCAGCTCAAAAGAAATACATCGTTCATGAAGCTAACACATTTCTCATCTTAACTGACAAGCATTGGGTGTTAGAGGACCTGTGCTTTGTATCAGTTTCAGAAGCAGAGTTGGACTAGATATGGTACGTATGTGTAGGAAACACCGTTCTTTTGTTCTCAGCACACTCACGTTTCCTGCTGTCTTAGAGACTCTAGAAAGCAAGAGCGAGCTTCTTGCTCTAAAGCAGAGTGTGAACAATGGATGAGAACTCTGTTGTGTGTTTCACTTCAGAAATGGAGTTAAATAACAGGCTCTGAGTCTTCCTACAAACAAAACTTCGTTTCAGGTAAGGGCAGTTACTTTAAAGCTCAAACGAACTACATCATACACGAAGCTCACACGTTTCTCATCTTAACTGACAAGTATTGGATGTTAGAGGACCAGTGCTTTGTATCAGTTTTAGAAGCAGAGTTGGACTAGATATGGTCCGTATGTTTAGGAAACACCGTTCTTTTGTTCTCATCACACTCATGTTTCCTTCTGTCTTAGAGACACTAGAAAAAAAGAGCGTGCTTCTTGCTCTAAAGCAGAGTGTGCACAATGGATGAGAACACTGCTGTGTGTTTCACTTCAGAAATGGAGTTAAATCCCAGGCTCTGTGTCATCCTACAAGCAAGACTTCATTTCAGGTAATGGCAGTTACTTTTAAGCTCAAACGAACTACATCGTTCACGAAGCTAACACGTTTCTCATCTTAACTGACAAGCATTGGATGTTAGAGGACCAGTGCTTTGTATCAGTTTCAGAAGCAGAGTTGCACTAGATATGGTCCGTATGTGTAGGAAACACCGTTCTTTTGTTCTCAGCCCACTCACGTTTCCTGCTGTCTTAGAGACTCTAGAAAGCAAGAGCGAGCTTCTTGCTCTAAAGCAGAGTGTGATCTATGGATGAGAACTCTTCTGTGTGTTTCACTTCAGAAATGGAGTTAAATACCAGGCTCTTTGTCTTCCTACAAGCAAGACTTCTTTTCAGGTAAGGCCAGTTACTTTACAGCTCAAACGAACTACATCTTTCAGGAAGCACACACGTTTCTCATCTAAACTGTCAAGCATTGGATGTTACAGGACCTCTGGTTTGTTTCAGTTTCAGAAGCAGAGTTGAACTAGATATGTCCCGAATGTGTAGGAAACACCGTTCTTTTGTTCTGAGCACACTCAAGTTTCCTGCTGTGTTACAGACTCTAGAAAGCATTAGCGTTCTTCTTGCTCTAAAGCAGAGTGTGATCCATGGATGAGAACTCTGCTGCATGCTTCCCTTCAGAAATGGAGTTAAATCCCAGGCTCCATTTCATCCTACAAGCAAGACTTCGTTTCAGGTAAGGGCAGTCACTTTTCAGCTCAAATGAACTACGTCGTTGATGAGGCTCACACGTTTCTCATCTTAACTGATAAGTATTGGATGTGAGAGGACCAGTGCTTTGTATCAGTTTCAGAAGCATAGTTGGACTAGATATGGTCTGTATGTTTAGGAAACACCGTTCTTTTGTTCTGAGCACACTCAGGTTTCCTGCTGTATTAGAGACTCTAGAAAGCAAGAGCGTTCTTCTTGCTCTAAAGCAGAGTGTGAATAATGGATGAGAACTCTGTTGTGTGTTTCACTTCAGAAATGGAGTTAAATCCCAGGCTCTGAGTCTTCCTACATACAAAACTTCGTTTCAGGTAAGGGCAGTTACTTTAAAGCTCAAACGAACTACATCATACACGAAGCTCACACGTTTCTCATCTTAACTGACAAGTATTGGATGTTAGAGGACCAGTGCTTTGTATCAGTTTTAGAAGCAGAGTTGGACTAGATATGGTCCGTATGTTTAGGAAACACCGTTCTTTTGTTCTCATCACACTCATGTTTCCTTCTGTCTTAGAGACACTAGAAAAAAAGAGCGTGCTTCTTGCTCTAAAGCAGAGTGTGCACAATGGATGAGAACACTGCTGTGTGTTTCACTTCAGAAATGGAGTTAAATCCCAGGCTCTGTGTCATCCTACAAGCAAGACTTCATTTCAGGTAATGGCAGTTACTTTTAAGCTCAAACGAACTACATCGTTCACGAAGCTAACACGTTTCTCATCTTAACTAACAAGCATTGGATGTTAGAGGACCAGTGCTTTGTATCAGTTTCAGAAGCAGAGTTCCACTAGATATGGTCCGTATGTGTAGGAAACACCGTTCCTTTGTTCTCAGCCCACTCACGTTTCCTGCTGTCTTAGAGACTCTAGAAAGCAAGAGCGAGCTTCTTGCTCTAAAGCAGAGTGTGATCTATGGATGAGAACTCTTCTCTGTGTTTCACTTCAGAAATGGAGTTAAATCCCAGGCTCTGTGTCATCCTACAAGCAAGACTTCATTTCAGGTAATGGCAGTTACTTTTAAGCTCAAACGAACTACATCGTTCACGAAGCTAACACGTTTCTCATCTTAACTAACAAGCATTGGATGTTAGAGGACCAGTGCTTTGTATCAGTTTCAGAAGCAGAGTTGCACTAGATATGGTCCGTATGTGTAGGAAACACCGTTCTTTTGTTCTCAGCCCACTCACGTTTCCTGCTGTCTTAGAGACTCTAGAAAGCAAGAGCGAGCTTCTTGCTCTAAAGCAGAGTGTGATCTATGGATGAGAACTCTTCTGTGTGTTTCACTTCAGAATTGGAGTTAAATCCCAGGCTCTTTGTCTTCCTACAAGCAAGACTTCTTTTCAGGTAAGGCCAGTTACTTTACATCTCAAACGAACTACATCGTTCAGGAAGCACACACGTTTCTCATCTAAACTGTCAAGCATTGGATGTTACAGGACCTCTGGTTTGTTTCAGTTTCAGAAGCAGAGTTGAACTAGATATGTCCCGAATGTGTAGGAAACACAGTTCTTTTGTTCTGAGCACACTCATGTTTCCTGCTGTGTTACAGACTCTAGAAAGCATTAGCGTTCTTCTTGCTCTAAAGCAGAGTGTGATCCATGGATGAGAACTCTGCTGCGTGCTTCCCTTCAGAAATGGAGTTAAATCCCAGGCTCCGTTTCTTCCTACAAGCAAGACTTCGTTTCAGGTAAGGGCAGTCACTTTTCAGCTCAAATGAACTACGTCGTTGATGAGGCTCACACGTTTCTCATCTTAACTGATAAGTATTGGATGTTAGAGGACCAGTGCTTTGTATCAGTTTCAGAAGCAGAGTTGGACTAGATATGGTCCGTATGTTTAGAAAACACCGTTCTTTTGTTCTCATCACACTCATATTTCCTGATGTCTTAGAGACCCTAGAAAGAAAGAGCTTGCTTCTTGCTCTAAAGCAGAGAGTGCACAATGGATGAGAACTCTGTTGTGTGTTTCACTTCAGAAATGGAGTTAAATCCCAGGCTCTGAGTCTTCCTCCAATCAAGACTTCGTTTCAAGTAAGGGCAGTCACTTTTCAGCTCAAAAGAAATACATCGTTCATGAAGCTAACACATTTCTCATCTTAACTGACAAGCATTGGGTGTTAGAGGACCTGTGCTTTGTATCAGTTTCAGAAGCAGAGTTGGACTAGATATGGTACGTATGTGTAGGAAACACCGTTCTTTTGTTCTCAGCACACTCACGTTTCCTGCTGTCTTAGAGACTCTAGAAAGCAAGAGCGAGCTTCTTGCTCTAAAGCAGAGTGTGAACAATGGATGAGAACTCTGTTGTGTGTTTCACTTCAGAAATGGAGTTAAATAACAGGCTCTGAGTCTTCCTACAAACAAAACTTCGTTTCAGGTAAGGGCAGTTACTTTAAAGCTCAAACGAACTACATCATACACGAAGCTCACACGTTTCTCATCTTAACTGACAAGTATTGGATGTTAGAGGACCAGTGCTTTGTATCAGTTTTAGAAGCAGAGTTGGACTAGATATGGTCCGTATGTTTAGGAAACACCGTTCTTTTGTTCTCATCACACTCATGTTTCCTTCTGTCTTAGAGACACTAGAAAAAAAGAGCGTGCTTCTTGCTCTAAAGCAGAGTGTGCACAATGGATGAGAACACTGCTGTGTGTTTCACTTCAGAAATGGAGTTAAATCCCAGGCTCTGTGTCATCCTACAAGCAAGACTTCATTTCAGGTAATGGCAGTTACTTTTAAGCTCAAACGAACTACATCGTTCACGAAGCTAACACGTTTCTCATCTTAACTAACAAGCATTGGATGTTAGAGGACCAGTGCTTTGTATCAGTTTCAGAAGCAGAGTTGCACTAGATATGGTCCGTATGTGTAGGAAACACCGTTCTTTTGTTCTCAGCCCACTCACGTTTCCTGCTGTCTTAGAGACTCTAGAAAGCAAGAGCGAGCTTCTTGCTCTAAAGCAGAGTGTGATCTATGGATGAGAACTCTTCTGTGTGTTTCACTTCAGAAATGGAGTTAAATCCCAGGCTCTTTGTCTTCCTACAAGCAAGACTTCTTTTCAGGTAAGGCCAGTTACTTTACAGCTCAAACGAACTACATCTTTCAGGAAGCACACACGTTTCTCATCTAAACTGTCAAGCATTGGATGTTACAGGACCTCTGGTTTGTTTCAGTTTCAGAAGCAGAGTTGAACTAGATATGTCCCGAATGTGTAGGAAACACCGTTCTTTTGTTCTGAGCACACTCAAGTTTCCTGCTGTGTTACAGACTCTAGAAAGCATTAGCGTTCTTCTTGCTCTAAAGCAGAGTGTGATCCATGGATGAGAACTCTGCTGCGTGCTTCCCTTCAGAAATGGAGTTAAATCCCAGGCTCCGTTTCTTCCTACAAGCAAGACTTCGTTTCAGGTAAGGGCAGTCACTTTTCAGCTCAAATGAACTACGTCGTTGATGAGGCTCACACGTTTCTCATCTTAACTGATAAGTATTGGATGTTAGAGGACCAGTGCTTTGTATCAGTTTCAGAAGCAGAGTTGGACTAGATATGGTCCGTATGTTTAGGAAACACCGTTCTTTTGTTCTCATCACACTCATATTTCCTGATGTCTTAGAGACCCTAGAAAGAAAGAGCTTGCTTCTTGCTCTAAAGCAGAGAGTGCACAATGGATGAGAACTCTGTTGTGTGTTTCACTTCAGAAATGGAGTTAAATCCCAGGCTCTGAGTCTTCCTCCAATCAAGACTTCGTTTCAAGTAAGGGCAGTCACTTTTCAGCTCAAAAGAAATACATCGTTCATGAAGCTAACACATTTCTCATCTTAAATGACAAGCATTGGGTGTTAGAGGACCTGTGCTTTGTATCAGTTTCAGAAGCAGAGTTGGACTAGATATGGTACGTATGTGTAGGAAACACCATTCTTTTGTTCTCAGCACACTCACGTTTCCTGCTGTCTTAGAGACTCTAGAAAGCAAGAGCGAGCTTCTTGCTCTAAAGCAGAGTGTGAACAATGGATGAGAACTCTGTTGTGTGTTTCACTTCAGAAATGGAGTTAAATCCCAGGCTCTGAGTCTTCCTACAAACAAAACTTCGTTTCAGGTAAGGGCAGTTACTTTAAAGCTCAAATGAACTACATCATACACGAAGCTCACACGTTTCTCATCTTAACTGACAAGTATTGGATGTTAGAGGACCAGTACTTTGTATCAGTTTTAGAAGCAGAGTTGGACTAGATATGGTCCGTATGTTTAGGAAACACCGTTCTTTTGTTCTCATCACACTCATGTTTCCTTCTGTCTTAGAGACACTAGAAAAAAAGAGCGTGCTTCTTGCTCTAAAGCAGAGTGTGCACAATGGATGAGAACACTGCTGTGTGTTTCACTTCAGAAATGGAGTTAAATCCCAGGCTCTGTGTCATCCTACAAGCAAGACTTCATTTCAGGTAATGGCAGTTACTTTTAAGCTAAAACGAACTACATCATTCACGAAGCTAACACGTTTCTCATCTTAACTAACAAGCATTGGATGTTAGAGGACCAGTGCTTTGTATCAGTTTAAGAAGCAGAGTTGCACTAGATATGGTCCGTATGTGTAGGAAACACCGTTCTTTTGTTCTCAGCCCACTCACGTTTCCTGCTGTCTTAGAGACTCTAGAAAGCAAGAGCGAGCTTCTTGCTCTAAAGCAGAGTGTGATCTATGGATGAGAACTCTTCTGTGTGTTTCACTTCAGAAATGGAGTTAAATCCCAGGCTCTTTGTCTTCCTACAAGCAAGACTTCTTTTCAGGTAAGGCCAGTTACTTTACAGCTCAAACGAACTACATCTTTCAGGAAGCACACACGTTTCTCATCTAAACTGTCAAGCATTGGATGTTACAGGACCTCTGGTTTGTTTCAGTTTCAGAAGCAGAGTTGAACTAGATATGTCCCGAATGTGTAGGAAACACCGTTCTTTTGTTCTGAGCACACTCAAGTTTCCTGCTGTGTTACAGACTCTAGAAAGCATTAGCGTTCTTCTTGCTCTAAAGCAGAGTGTGATCCATGGATGAGAACTCTGCTGCGTGCTTCCCTTCAGAAATGGAGTTAAATCCCAGGCTCCGTTTCATCCTACAAGCAAGACTTCGTTTCAGGTAAGGGCAGTCACTTTTCAGCTCAAATGAACTACGTCGTTGATGAGGCTCACACGTTTCTCATCTTAACTGATAAGTATTGGATGTGAGAGGACCAGTGCTTTGTATCAGTTTCAGAAGCATAGTTGGACTAGATATGGTCTGTATGTTTAGGAAACACCGTTCTTTTGTTCTCATCACACTCATGTTTCCTGATGTCTTAGAGACACTAGAAAGAAAGAGCGTGCTTCTTGCTCTAAAGCAGAGTGTGCACAATGGATGAGAACTCTGTTGTGTGTTTCACTTCAGAAATGGAGTTAAATCACAGGCTCTGAGTCTTCCTCCAATCAAGACTTCGTTTCAGGTAAGGGCAGTCACTTTCAGCTCAAAAGAAATACATCGTTCATGAAGCTAACACGTTTCTCACCTTAACTGACAAGCATTGGGTGTTAGAAGACCTGTGCTTTGTATCAGTTTCAGAAGCAGAGTTGGACTAGATATGGTACGTATGTGTAGGAAACACCGTTCTTTTGTTCTCAGCACACTCAAGTTTCCTGCTGTCTTAGAGACTCTAGAAAGCAAGAGCGAGCTTCTTGCTCTAAAGCAGAGTGTGATCTATGGATGAGAACTCTTCTGTGTGTTTCACTCCAGAAATGGAGTTAAATCCCAGGCTCTTTGTCTTCCTACAAGCTAGACTTCTTTTCAGGTAAGGCCAGTTACTTTACAGCTCAAACGAACTACATCGTTCAGGAAGCACACACGTTTCTCATCTAAACTGACAAGCATTGGATGTTAGAGGACCTCTGGTTTTTTCAGTTTCAGAAGCAGAGTTGAACTAGATATGTCCCGAATGTGTAGGAAACACCGTTCTTTTGTTCTGACCACACTCAAGTTTCCTGCTGTGTTACAGACTCTAGAAAGCAACAGCATTCTTCTTGCTCTAAAGCAGAGTGTGATCCATGGATGACAACTCTGCTGTGTGCTTTCCTTCAGAAATGGAGTTAAATCCCAGGCTCCGTTTCTTCCTACAAGCAAGACTCCGTTTCAGGAAAGGGCAGTCACTTTTCAGCTCATATGAACTACGTCGCTCATGAAGCTCACAAGTTTCTCATCTTAACGGACAAGTATTGGATGTTAGAGGACCAGCGCTTTTTATCAGTTTCAGAAGCAGAGTTGGACTAGATATGGTCCGTATGTGTAGGAAACACCATTCTTTTGTTCTCACCACACTCATGTTTCATGCTATCTTAGAGAATCAAGAAAGGAAGAGCGTGCTTCTTGCTCTAAAGCAGAGTGTGAACAATGGATGAGACCTCTGTTGTGTGTATCACTTCAGAAATAGAGTTAAATCCCAGGCTCTGAGTCTTGCTTGTAGGATGACTCAGAGCCTGGGATTTAACTCCATTTCTGAAGTGACAAGCAAGACTTCATTTCAGGTAAGGGCAGTTAGTTTTAAGCTCAAACGAACTACATCATTCACGAAGCTAACACGATTCTCATCTTAACTGACAAGCATTGGATGTTAGAGGACCAGTGCTTTGTATCAGTTTCAGAAGCAGAGTTCCACTAGATATGGTCCGTATGTGTAGGAAACACCGTTCTTTTGTTCTCAGCACACTCACGTTTCCTGCTGTTTTAGAGACTCTAGAAAGCAAGAGCGAGCTTCTTGCTCTAAAGCAGAGTGTGATCTATGGATGAGAACTCTTCTGTGTGTTTCACTCCAGAAATGGAGTTAAATCCCAGGCTCTTTGTCTTCCTACAAGCTAGACTTCTTTTCAGGTAAGGCCAGTTACTTTACAGCTCAAACGAACTACATCGTTCAGGAAGCACACACGTTTCCCATCTAAACTGACAAGCATTGGATGTTAGAGGACCTCTGGTTTTTTCAGTTTCAGAAGCAGAGTTGAACTAGATTTGACCCGAATGTGTAGGAAACACCGTTCTTTTGTTCTGAGCACACTCAAGTTTCCTGCTGTGTTATAGACTCTAGAAAGCAAGAGCGTTCTTCTTGCTCTAAAGCAGAGTGTGATCCATGGATGAGAACTCTGCTGTGTGCTTCCCTTCAGAAATGGAGTTAAATCCCAGGCTCCGTTTCTTCCTACAAGCAAGACTTCGTTTCAGGTAAGGGCAGTCACTTTTCAGCTCAAATGAACTACGTCGTTGATGAGGCTCACACGTTTCTCATCTTAACTGATAAGTATTGGATGTTAGAGGACCAGTGCTTTGTATCAGTTTTAGAAGCAGAGTTCGACTAGATATGGTCCGTATGTTTAGGAAACACCGTTCTTTTGTTCTCATCACACTCATATTTCCTGATGTCTTAGAGACCCTAGGAAGAAAGAGCTTGCTTCTTGCTCTAAAGCAGAGTGTGCACAATGGATGAGAACTCTGTTGTGTGTTTCACTTCAGAAATGGAGTTAAATCCCAGGCTCCGTTTCTTCCTACAAGCAAGACTTCGTTTCAGGTAAGGGCAGTCACTTTTCAGCTCAAATGAACTACGTCGTTGATGAGGCTCACACGTTTCTCATCTTAACTGATAAGTATTGGATGTTAGAGGACCAGTGCTTTGTATCAGTTTCAGAAGCAGAGTTGGACTAGATATGGTCCGTATGTTTAGGAAACACCGTTCTTTTGTTCTCATCACACTCATATTTCCTGATGTCTTAGAGACCCTAGAAAGAAAGAGCTTGCTTCTTGCTCT
Organism: Onychomys leucogaster; assembly: GCA_949786385.1. Taxonomy (NCBI): domain Eukaryota; kingdom Metazoa; phylum Chordata; class Mammalia; order Rodentia; family Cricetidae; genus Onychomys; species Onychomys leucogaster. The sequence continues at coordinate 1,320,392 of CATKUP010000086.1, forward strand.
AAAGCAGAGAGTGCACAATGGATGAGAACTCTGTTGTGTGTTTCACTTCAGAAATGGAGTTAAATCCCAGGCTCTGAGTCTTCCTCCAATCAAGACTTCGTTTCAAGTAAGGGCAGTCACTTTTCAGCTCAAAAGAAATACATCGTTCATGAAGCTAACACATTTCTCATCTTAAATGACAAGCATTGGGTGTTAGAGGACCTGTGCTTTGTATCAGTTTCAGAAGCAGAGTTGGACTAGATATGGTACGTATGTGTAGGAAACACCATTCTTTTGTTCTCAGCACACTCACGTTTCCTGCTGTCTTAGAGACTCTAGAAAGCAAGAGCGAGCTTCTTGCTCTAAAGCAGAGTGTGAACAATGGATGAGAACTCTGTTGTGTGTTTCACTTCAGAAATGGAGTTAAATCCCAGGCTCTGAGTCTTCCTACAAACAAAACTTCGTTTCAGGTAAGGGCAGTTACTTTAAAGCTCAAATGAACTACATCATACACGAAGCTCACACGTTTCTCATCTTAACTGACAAGTATTGGATGTTAGAGGACCAGTACTTTGTATCAGTTTTAGAAGCAGAGTTGGACTAGATATGGTCCGTATGTTTAGGAAACACCGTTCTTTTGTTCTCATCACACTCATGTTTCCTTCTGTCTTAGAGACACTAGAAAAAAAGAGCGTGCTTCTTGCTCTAAAGCAGAGTGTGCACAATGGATGAGAACACTGCTGTGTGTTTCACTTCAGAAATGGAGTTAAATCCCAGGCTCTGTGTCATCCTACAAGCAAGACTTCATTTCAGGTAATGGCAGTTACTTTTAAGCTAAAACGAACTACATCATTCACGAAGCTAACACGTTTCTCATCTTAACTAACAAGCATTGGATGTTAGAGGACCAGTGCTTTGTATCAGTTTAAGAAGCAGAGTTGCACTAGATATGGTCCGTATGTGTAGGAAACACCGTTCTTTTGTTCTCAGCCCACTCACGTTTCCTGCTGTCTTAGAGACTCTAGAAAGCAAGAGCGAGCTTCTTGCTCTAAAGCAGAGTGTGATCTATGGATGAGAACTCTTCTGTGTGTTTCACTTCAGAAATGGAGTTAAATCCCAGGCTCTTTGTCTTCCTACAAGCAAGACTTCTTTTCAGGTAAGGCCAGTTACTTTACAGCTCAAACGAACTACATCTTTCAGGAAGCACACACGTTTCTCATCTAAACTGTCAAGCATTGGATGTTACAGGACCTCTGGTTTGTTTCAGTTTCAGAAGCAGAGTTGAACTAGATATGTCCCGAATGTGTAGGAAACACCGTTCTTTTGTTCTGAGCACACTCAAGTTTCCTGCTGTGTTACAGACTCTAGAAAGCATTAGCGTTCTTCTTGCTCTAAAGCAGAGTGTGATCCATGGATGAGAACTCTGCTGCGTGCTTCCCTTCAGAAATGGAGTTAAATCCCAGGCTCCGTTTCATCCTACAAGCAAGACTTCGTTTCAGGTAAGGGCAGTCACTTTTCAGCTCAAATGAACTACGTCGTTGATGAGGCTCACACGTTTCTCATCTTAACTGATAAGTATTGGATGTGAGAGGACCAGTGCTTTGTATCAGTTTCAGAAGCATAGTTGGACTAGATATGGTCTGTATGTTTAGGAAACACCGTTCTTTTGTTCTCATCACACTCATGTTTCCTGATGTCTTAGAGACACTAGAAAGAAAGAGCGTGCTTCTTGCTCTAAAGCAGAGTGTGCACAATGGATGAGAACTCTGTTGTGTGTTTCACTTCAGAAATGGAGTTAAATCACAGGCTCTGAGTCTTCCTCCAATCAAGACTTCGTTTCAGGTAAGGGCAGTCACTTTCAGCTCAAAAGAAATACATCGTTCATGAAGCTAACACGTTTCTCACCTTAACTGACAAGCATTGGGTGTTAGAAGACCTGTGCTTTGTATCAGTTTCAGAAGCAGAGTTGGACTAGATATGGTACGTATGTGTAGGAAACACCGTTCTTTTGTTCTCAGCACACTCAAGTTTCCTGCTGTCTTAGAGACTCTAGAAAGCAAGAGCGAGCTTCTTGCTCTAAAGCAGAGTGTGATCTATGGATGAGAACTCTTCTGTGTGTTTCACTCCAGAAATGGAGTTAAATCCCAGGCTCTTTGTCTTCCTACAAGCTAGACTTCTTTTCAGGTAAGGCCAGTTACTTTACAGCTCAAACGAACTACATCGTTCAGGAAGCACACACGTTTCTCATCTAAACTGACAAGCATTGGATGTTAGAGGACCTCTGGTTTTTTCAGTTTCAGAAGCAGAGTTGAACTAGATATGTCCCGAATGTGTAGGAAACACCGTTCTTTTGTTCTGACCACACTCAAGTTTCCTGCTGTGTTACAGACTCTAGAAAGCAACAGCATTCTTCTTGCTCTAAAGCAGAGTGTGATCCATGGATGACAACTCTGCTGTGTGCTTTCCTTCAGAAATGGAGTTAAATCCCAGGCTCCGTTTCTTCCTACAAGCAAGACTCCGTTTCAGGAAAGGGCAGTCACTTTTCAGCTCATATGAACTACGTCGCTCATGAAGCTCACAAGTTTCTCATCTTAACGGACAAGTATTGGATGTTAGAGGACCAGCGCTTTTTATCAGTTTCAGAAGCAGAGTTGGAATAGATATGGTCCGTATGTGTAGGAAACACCATTCTTTTGTTCTCACCACACTCATGTTTCATGCTATCTTAGAGAATCAAGAAAGGAAGAGCGTGCTTCTTGCTCTAAAGCAGAGTGTGAACAATGGATGAGACCTCTGTTGTGTGTATCACTTCAGAAATAGAGTTAAATCCCAGGCTCTGAGTCTTGCTTGTAGGATGACTCAGAGCCTGGGATTTAACTCCATTTCTGAAGTGACAAGCAAGACTTCATTTCAGGTAAGGGCAGTTAGTTTTAAGCTCAAACGAACTACATCATTCACGAAGCTAACACGATTCTCATCTTAACTGACAAGCATTGGATGTTAGAGGACCAGTGCTTTGTATCAGTTTCAGAAGCAGAGTTCCACTAGATATGGTCCGTATGTGTAGGAAACACCGTTCTTTTGTTCTCAGCACACTCACGTTTCCTGCTGTTTTAGAGACTCTAGAAAGCAAGAGCGAGCTTCTTGCTCTAAAGCAGAGTGTGATCTATGGATGAGAACTCTTCTGTGTGTTTCACTCCAGAAATGGAGTTAAATCCCAGGCTCTTTGTCTTCCTACAAGCTAGACTTCTTTTCAGGTAAGGCCAGTTACTTTACAGCTCAAACGAACTACATCGTTCAGGAAGCACACACGTTTCCCATCTAAACTGACAAGCATTGGATGTTAGAGGACCTCTGGTTTTTTCAGTTTCAGAAGCAGAGTTGAACTAGATTTGACCCGAATGTGTAGGAAACACCGTTCTTTTGTTCTGAGCACACTCAAGTTTCCTGCTGTGTTATAGACTCTAGAAAGCAAGAGCGTTCTTCTTGCTCTAAAGCAGAGTGTGATCCATGGATGAGAACTCTGCTGTGTGCTTCCCTTCAGAAATGGAGTTAAATCCCAGGCTCCGTTTCTTCCTACAAGCAAGACTTCGTTTCAGGTAAGGGCAGTCACTTTTCAGCTCAAATGAACTACGTCGTTGATGAGGCTCACACGTTTCTCATCTTAACTGATAAGTATTGGATGTTAGAGGACCAGTGCTTTGTATCAGTTTTAGAAGCAGAGTTCGACTAGATATGGTCCGTATGTTTAGGAAACACCGTTCTTTTGTTCTCATCACACTCATATTTCCTGATGTCTTAGAGACCCTAGGAAGAAAGAGCTTGCTTCTTGCTCTAAAGCAGAGTGTGCACAATGGATGAGAACTCTGTTGTGTGTTTCACTTCAGAAATGGAGTTAAATCCCAGGCTCTGAGTCTTCCTCCAATCAAGACTTCGTTTCAGGTAAGGGCAGTCACTTTTCAGCTCAAAAGAAATACATCGTTCATGAAGCTAACACGTTTCTCATCTTAACTGACAAGCATTGGATGTTAGAGGACCAGTGCTTTGTATCAGTTTCAGAAGCAGAGTTGCACTAGATGTGGTCCGTATGTGTAGGAAACACCGTTCTTTTGTTCTCAGCACACTCACGTTTCCTGCTGTTTTAGAGACTCTAGAAAGCAAGAGCGACCTTCTTGCTCTAAAGCAGAGTGTGATCTATGGATGAGAACTCTTCTCTGTGTTTCACTTCAGAAATGGAGTTAAATCCCAGGCTCTTTGTCTTCCTACAAGCTAGACTTCTTTTCAGGTAAGGCCAGTTACTTTACAGCTCAAACGAACTACATCGTTCAGGAAGCACACACGTTTCCCATCTAAACTGACAAGCATTGGATGTTAGAGGACCTCTGGTTTTTTCAGTTTCAGAAGCAGAGTTGAACTAGATTTGACCCGAATGTGTAGGAAACACCGTTCTTTTGTTCTGAGCACACTCATGTTTCCTGCTGTGTTACAGACTCTAGAAAGCAACAGCATTCTTCTTGCTATAAAGCAGAGTGTGATCCATGGATGACAACTCTGCTGTGTGCTTCCCTTCAGAAATGGAGTTAAATCCCAGGCTCCGTTTCTTCCTACAAGCAAGACTTCGTTTCAGGATAGGGCAGTCACTTTTCAGCTCATATGAACTACGTCGCTCATGAAGCTCACAAGTTTCTCATCTTAACGGACAAGTATTGGATGTTAGAGGACCAGCGCTTTTTATCAGTTTCAGAAGCAGAGTTGGACTAGATAAGGTCCGTATGTGTAGGAAACACCGTTCTTTTGTTCTCACCACACTCATGTTTCATGCTATCTTAGAGAATCTAGAAAGGAAGAGCGTGCGTCTTGCTCTAAATCAGAGTGTGAACAATGGATGAGACCTCTGTTGTGTGTATCACTTCAGAAATAGATTTAAATCCCAGGCTCTGAGTCTTGCTTGTAGGATGACTCAGAGCCTGAGATTTAACTCCATTTCTGAAGTGACAAGCAAGACTTCATTTCAGGTAAGGGCAGTTAATTTTAAGCTCAAACGAACTACATCATTCACGAAGCTAACACGATTCTCATCTTAACTGACAAGCATTGGATGTTAGAGGACCTGTGCTTTGTATCAGTTTCAGAAGCAGAGTTCCACTAGATATGGTCCGTATGTGTAGGAAACACCGTTCTTTTGTTCTCAGCACACTCACGTTTCCTGCTGTTTTAGAGAATCTAGAAAGCAAGAGCGAGCTTCTTGCTCTAAAGCAGAGTGTGATCTATGGATGAGAACTCTTCTCTGTGTTTCACTTCAGAAATGGAGTTAAATCCCAGGCTCTTTGTCTTCCTACAAGCAAGACTTCTTTTCAGGTAAGGCCAGTTACTTTACATCTCAAACGAACTACATCGTTCAGGAAGCACACACGTTTCTCATCTAAACTGACAAGCATTGGATGTTAGAGGACCTCTGGTTTTTTCAGTTTCAGAAGCAGAGTTGAACTAGATTTGACCCGAATGTGTAGGAAACACCGTTCTTTTGTTCTGAGCACACTCAAGTTTCCTGCTGTGTTACAGACTCTAGAAAGCAATACCGTTCTTCTTGCTCTAAAGCAGAGTGTGATCCATGGATGAGAACTCTGCTTTGTGCTTCCCTTCAGAAATGGAGTTAAATCCCAGGCTCCGTTTCTTCCTACAAGCAAGACTTCGTTTCAGGAAAGGGCAATCACTTTTCAGCTCATATGAACTACGTCGCTCATGAAGCTCACACGTTTCTCATCTTAATGGACAAGCATTGGATGTTAGAGGACCTGTGGTTTGTATCAGTTTCAGCAGCACAGTTGGACTACATATGGTCTGTATGTGTAGGAAACACCGTTCTTTTGTTCTGAGCACACTCAGGTTTCCTGCTGTATTAGAGACTCTAGAAAGCAAGAGCGTTCTTCTTGCTCTAAAGCAGAGTGTGAACAATGGATGAGAACTCTGTTGTGTGTTTCACTTCAGAAATGGAGTTAAATCCCAGGCTCTGTTTCTTCCTACAAGCAAGACTTCGTTTCAGGTAAGGGCAGTCACTTTTCAGCTCAAATAAACTACGTCGTTGATGAGGCTCACACGTTTCTCATCTTAACTGATAAGTATTGGATGTTAGAGGGCCAGTGCTTTGTATCAGTTTCAGAAGCAGAGTTGGACTAGATATGGTCCGTATGTTTAGGAAACACCGTTCTTTTGTTCTCATCACACTCATGTTTCCTTCTGTCTTAGAGACACTAGAAAAAAAGAGCGTGCTTCTTGCTCTAAAGCAGAGTGTGCACAATGGATGAGAACACTGCTGTGTGTTTCACTTCAGAAATGGAGTTAAATCCCAGGCTCTGTGTCATCCTACAAGCAAGACTTCATTTCAGGTAATGGCAGTTACTTTTAAGCTCAAACGAACTACATCGTTCACGAAGCTAACACGTTTCTCATCTTAACTGACAAGCATTGGATGTTAGAGGACCAGTGCTTTGTATCAGTTTCAGAAGCAGAGTTGCACTAGATATGGTCCGTATGTGTAGGAAACACCGTTCTTTTGTTCTCAGCCCACTCACGTTTCCTGCTGTCTTAGAGACTCTAGAAAGCAAGAGCGAGCTTCTTGCTCTAAAGCAGAGTGTGATCTATGGATGAGAACTCTTCTGTGTGTTTCACTTCAGAAATGGAGTTAAATCCCAGGCTCTTTGTCTTCCTACAAGCAAGACTTCTTTTCAGGTAAGGCCATTTACTTTACATCTCAAACGAACTACATCGTTCAGGAAGCACACACGTTTCTCATCTAAAGTGACAAGCATTGGATGTTAGAGGACCTCTGGTTTTTTCAGTTTCAGAAGCAGAGTTGAACTAGATTTGACCCGAATGTGTAGGAAACACCGTTCTTTTGTTCTGAGCACACTCAAGTTTCCTGCTGTGTTACAGACTCTAGAAAGCAATACCGTTCTACTTGCTCTAAAGCAGAGTGTGATCCATGGATGAGAACTCTGCTTTGTGCTTCCCTTCAGAAATGGAGTTAAATCCCAGGCTCCGTTTCTTCCTACAAGCAAGACTTCGTTTCAGGAAAGGGCAGTCACTTTTCAGCTCATATGAACTACGTCGCTCATGAGTCTCACACGTTTCTCATCTTAATGGACAAGCATTGGATGTTAGAGGACCTGTGGTTTGTATCTGTTTCAGCATCACAGTTGGACTACATATGGTCTGTATGTGTAGGAAACACCGTTCTATTGTTCTGAGCACACTCAGGTTTCCTGCTGTATTAGAGACTCTAGAAAGCAAGAGCGTTCTTCTTGCTCTAAAGCAGAGTGTGAACAATGGATGAGAACTCTGTTGTGTGTTTCACTTCAGAAATGGAGTTAAATCCCAGGCTCCGTTTCTTCCTACAAGCAAGACTTCGTTTCAGGTAAGTGCAGTCACTTTTCAGCTCAAATGAACTACGTCGTTGATGAGGCTCACACGTTTCTCATCTTAACTGATAAGTATTGGATGTTAGAGGACCAGTGCTTTGTATCAGTTTCAGAAGCAGAGTTTGACTAGATATGGTCCGTATGTTTAGGAAACACCGTTCTTTGTTCTCATGACACTCATATTTCCTGATGTCTTAGAGACCCTAGGAAGAAAGAGCTTGCTTCTTGCTCTAAAGCAGAGTGTGCACAATGGATGAGAACTCTGTTGTGTGTTTCACTTCAGAAATGGAGTTAAATCCCAGGCTCTGAGTCTTCCTCCAATCAAGACTTCGTTTCAGGTAAGGGCAGTCACTTTTCAGCTCAAAAGAAATACATCGTTCATGAAGCTAACACGTTTCTCATCTTAACTGACAAGCATTGGATGTTAGAGGACCAGTGCTTTGTATCAGTTTCAGAAGCAGAGTTGCACTAGATGTGGTCCGTATGTGTAGGAAACACCGTTCTTTTGTTCTCAGCACACTCACGTTTCCTGCTGTTTTAGAGACTCTAGAAAGCAAGAGCGACCTTCTTGCTCTAAAGCAGAGTGTGATCTATGGCTGAGAACTCTTCTCTGTGTTTCACTTCAGAAATGGAGTTAAATCCCAGGCTCTTTGTCTTCCTACAAGCTAGACTTCTTTTCAGGTAAGGCCAGTTACTTTACAGCTCAAACGAACTACATCGTTCAGGAAGCACACACGTTTCCCATCTAAACTGACAAGCATTGGATGTTAGAGGACCTCTGGTTTTTTCAGTTTCAGAAGCAGAGTTGAACTAGATTTGACCCGAATGTGTAGGAAACACCGTTCTTTTGTTCTGAGCACACTCATGTTTCCTGCTGTGTTACAGACCCTCGAAAGCAACAGCATTCTTCTTGCTATAAAGCAGAGTGTGATCCATGGATGACAACTCTGCTGTGTGCTTCCCTTCAGAAATGGAGTTAAATCCCAGGCTCCGTTTCTTCCTACAAGCAAGACTTCGTTTCAGGATAGGGCAGTCACTTTTCAGCTCATATGAACTACGTCGCTCATGAAGCTCACAAGTTTCTCATCTTAACGGACAAGTATTGGATGTTAGAGGACCAGCGCTTTTTATCAGTTTCAGAAGCAGAGTTGGACTAGATAAGGTCCGTATGTGTAGGAAACACCGTTCTTTTGTTCTCACCACACTCATGTTTCATGCTATCTTAGAGAATCTAGAAAGGAAGAGCGTGCGTCTTGCTCTAAATCAGAGTGTGAACAATGGATGAGACCTCTGTTGTGTGTATCACTTCAGAAATAGATTTAAATCCCAGGCTCTGAGTCTTGCTTGTAGGATGACTCAGAGCCTGAGATTTAACTCCATTTCTGAAGTGACAAGCAAGACTTCATTTCAGGTAAGGGCAGTTAATTTTAAGCTCAAACGAACTACATCATTCACGAAGCTAACACGATTCTCATCTTAACTGACAAGCATTGGATGTTAGAGGACCTGTGCTTTGTATCAGTTTCAGAAGCAGAGTTCCACTAGATATGGTCCGTATGTGTAGGAAACACCGTTCTTTTGTTCTCAGCACACTCACGTTTCCTGCTGTTTTAGAGAATCTAGAAAGCAAGAGCGAGCTTCTTGCTCTAAAGCAGAGTGTGATCTATGGATGAGAACTCTTCTCTGTGTTTCACTTCAGAAATGGAGTTAAATCCCAGGCTCTTTGTCTTCCTACAAGCAAGACTTCTTTTCAGGTAAGGCCAGTTACTTTACATCTCAAACGAACTACATCGTTCAGGAAGCACACACGTTTCTCATCTAAACTGACAAGCATTGGATGTTAGAGGACCTCTGGTTTTTTCAGTTTCAGAAGCAGAGTTGAACTAGATTTGACCCGAATGTGTAGGAAACACCGTTCTTTTGTTCTGAGCACACTCAAGTTTCCTGCTGTGTTACAGACTCTAGAAAGCAATACCGTTCTTCTTGCTCTAAAGCAGAGTGTGATCCATGGATGAGAACTCTGCTTTGTGCTTCCCTTCAGAAATGGAGTTAAATCCCAGGCTCCGTTTCTTCCTACAAGCAAGACTTCGTTTCAGGAAAGGGCAATCACTTTTCAGCTCATATGAACTACGTCGCTCATGAAGCTCACACGTTTCTCATCTTAATGGACAAGCATTGGATGTTAGAGGACCTGTGGTTTGTATCAGTTTCAGCAGCACAGTTGGACTACATATGGTCTGTATGTGTAGGAAACACCGTTCTTTTGTTCTGAGCACACTCAGGTTTCCTGCTGTATTAGAGACTCTAGAAAGCAAGAGCGTTCTTCTTGCTCTAAAGCAGAGTGTGAACAATGGATGAGAACTCTGTGGTGTGTTTCACTTCAGAAATGGAGTTAAATCCCAGGCTCTGAGTCTTCCTACAAACAAAACTTCGTTTCAGGTAAGGGCAGTTACTTTAAAGCTCAAACGAACTACATCATACACGAAGCTCACACGTTTCTCATCTTAACTGACAAGTATTGGATGTTAGAGGACCAGTGCTTTGTATCAGTTTTAGAAGCAGAGTTGGACTAGATATGGTCCGTATGTTTAGGAAACACCGTTCTTTTGTTCTCATCACACTCATGTTTCCTTCTGTCTTAGAGACACTAGAAAAAAAGAGCGTGCTTCTTGCTCTAAAGCAGAGTGTGCACAATGGATGAGAACACTGCTGTGTGTTTCACTTCAGAAATGGAGTTAAATCCCAGGCTCTGTGTCATCCTACAAGCAAGACTTCATTTCAGGTAATGGCAGTTACTTTTAAGCTCAAACGAACTACATCGTTCACGAAGCTAACACGTTTCTCATCTTAACTAACAAGCATTGGATGTTAGAGGACCAGTGCTTTGTATCAGTTTCAGAAGCAGAGTTGCACTAGATATGGTCCGTATGTGTAGGAAACACCGTTCTTTTGTTCTCAGCCCACTCACGTTTCCTGCTGTCTTAGAGACTCTAGAAAGCAAGAGCGAGCTTCTTGCTCTAAAGCAGAGTGTGATCTATGGATGAGAACTCTTCTGTGTGTTTCACTTCAGAAATGGAGTTAAATCCCAGGCTCTTTGTCTTCCTACAAGCAAGACTTCTTTTCAGGTAAGGCCAGTTACTTTACAGCTCAAACGAACTACATCTTTCAGGAAGCACACACGTTTCTCATCTAAACTGTCAAGCATTGGATGTTACAGGACCTCTGGTTTGTTTCAGTTTCAGAAGCAGAGTTGAACTAGATATGTCCCGAATGTGTAGGAAACACCATTCTTTTGTTCTGAGCACACTCAAGTTTCCTGCTGTGTTACAGACTCTAGAAAGCATTAGCGTTCTTCTTGCTCTAAAGCAGAGTGTGATCCATGGATGAGAACTCTGCTGCGTGCTTCCCTTCAGAAATGGAGTTAAATCCCAGGCTCCGTTTCATCCTACAAGCAAGACTTCGTTTCAGGTAAGGGCAGTCACTTTTCAGCTCAAATGAACTACGTCGTTGATGAGGCTCACACGTTTCTCATCTTAACTGATAAGTATTGGATGTGAGAGGACCAGTGCTTTGTATCAGTTTCAGAAGCATAGTTGGACTAGATATGGTCTGTATGTTTAGGAAACACCGTTCTTTTGTTCTCATCACACTCATGTTTCCTGATGTCTTAGAGACACTAGAAAGAAAGAGCGTGCTTCTTGCTCTAAAGCAGAGTGTGCACAATGGATGAGAACTCTGTTGTGTGTTTCACTTCAGAAATGGAGTTAAATCACAGGCTCTGAGTCTTCCTCCAATCAAGACTTCGTTTCAGGTAAGGGCAGTCACTTTCAGCTCAAAAGAAATACATCGTTCATGAAGCTAACACGTTTCTCACCTTAACTGACAAGCATTGGGTGTTAGAAGACCTGTGCTTTGTATCAGTTTCAGAAGCAGAGTTGGACTAGATATGGTACGTATGTGTAGGAAACACCGTTCTTTTGTTCTCAGCACACTCACGTTTCCTGCTGTCTTAGAGACTCTAGAAAGCAAGAGCGAGCTTCTTGCTCTAAAGCAGAGTGTGATCTATGGATGAGAACTCTTCTGTGTGTTTCACTCCAGAAATGGAGTTAAATCCCAGGCTCTTTGTCTTCCTACAAGCTAGACTTCTTTTCAGGTAAGGCCAGTTACTTTACATCTCAAACGAACTACATCGTTCAGGAAGCACACACGTTTCTCATCTAAACTGACAAGCATTGGATGTTAGAGGACCTCTGGTTTTTTCAGTTCCAGAAGCAGAGTTGAACTAGATATGTCCCGAATGTGTAGGAAACACCGTTCTTTTGTTCTGACCACACTCAAGTTTCCTGCTGTGTTACAGACTCTAGAAAGCAACAGCATTCTTCTTGCTCTAAAGCAGAGTGTGATCCATGGATGACAACTCTGCTGTGTGCTTTCCTTCAGAAATGGAGTTAAATCCCAGGCTCCGTTTCTTCCTACAAGCAAGACTCCGTTTCAGGAAAGGGCAGTCACTTTTCAGCTCATATGAACTACGTCGCTCATGAAGCTCACAAGTTTCTCATCTTAACGGACAAGTATTGGATGTTAGAGGACCAGCGCTTTTTATCAGTTTCAGAAGCAGAGTTGGACTAGATATGGTCCGTATGTGTAGGAAACACCATTCTTTTGTTCTCACCACACTCATGTTTCATGCTATCTTAGAGAATCAAGAAAGGAAGAGCGTGCTTCTTGCTCTAAAGCAGAGTGTGAACAATGGATGAGACCTCTGTTGTGTGTATCACTTCAGAAATAGAGTTAAATCCCAGGCTCTGAGTCTTGCTTGTAGGATGACTCAGAGCCTGGGATTTAACTCCATTTCTGAAGTGACAAGCAAGACTTCATTTCAGGTAAGGGCAGTTAGTTTTAAGCTCAAACGAACTACATCATTCACGAAGCTAACACGATTCTCATCTTAACTGACAAGCATTGGATGTTAGAGGACCAGTGCTTTGTATCAGTTTCAGAAGCAGAGTTCCACTAGATATGGTCCGTATGTGTAGGAAACACCGTTCTTTTGTTCTCAGCACACTCACGTTTCCTGCTGTTTTAGAGACTCTAGAAAGCAAGAGCGAGCTTCTTGCTCTAAAGCAGAGTGTGATCTATGGATGAGAACTCTTCTGTGTGTTTCACTCCAGAAATGGAGTTAAATCCCAGGCTCTTTGTCTTCCTACAAGCTAGACTTCTTTTCAGGTAAGGCCAGTTACTTTACAGCTCAAACGAACTACATCGTTCAGGAAGCACACACGTTTCCCATCTAAACTGACAAGCATTGGATGTTAGAGGACCTCTGGTTTTTTCAGTTTCAGAAGCAGAGTTGAACTAGATTTGACCCGAATGTGTAGGAAACACCGTTCTTTTGTTCTGAGCACACTCAAGTTTCCTGCTGTGTTACAGACTCTAGAAAGCAACAGCATTCTTCATGGTCTAAAGCAGAGTGTGATCCATGGATGAGAACTCTGCTGTGTGCTTCCCTTCAGAAATGGAGTTAAATCCCAGGCTCCGTTTCTTCCTACAAGCAAGACTTCGTTTCAGGTAAGGGCAGTCACTTTTCAGCTCAAATGAACTACGTCGTTGATGAGGCTCACACGTTTCTCATCTTAACTGATAAGTATTGGATGTTAGAGGACCAGTGCTTTGTATCAGTTTCAGAAGCAGAGTTGGACTAGATATGGTCCGTATGTTTAGGAAACACCGTTCTTTTGTTCTCATCACACTCATGTTTCCTGATGTCTTAGAGACACTAGAAAGAAAGAGCTTGTTTCTTGCTCTAAAGCAGAGTGTGCACAATGGATGAGAACTCTGTTGTGTGTTTCACTTCAGAAATGGAGTTAAATCACAGGCTCTGAGTCATCCTACAAGCAAGACTTCTTTTCAGGTAAGGACAGTTAGTTTTAAGCTCAAACGAACTACATCATTCACGAAGCTAACACGTTTCTCATCTTAACTGACAAGCATTGGATGTTAGAGGACCAGTGCTTTGTATCAGTTTCAGAAGCAGAGTTGCACTAGATGTGGTCCGTATGTGTAGGAAACACCGTTCTTTTGTTCTCAGCACACTCACGTTTCCTGCTGTTTTAGAGACTCTAGAAAGCAAGAGCGACCTTCTTGCTCTAAAGCAGAGTGTGATCTATGGATGAGAACTCTTCTCTGTGTTTCACTTCAGAAATGGAGTTAAATCCCAGCCTCTTTGTCTTCCTACAAGCTAGACTTCTTTTCAGGTAAGGCCAGTTACTTTACAGCTCAAACGAACTACATCGTTCAGGAAGCACACACGTTTCCCATCTAAACTGACAAGCATTGGATGTTAGAGGACCTCTGGTTTTTTCAGTTTCAGAAGCAGAGTTGAACTAGATTTGACCCGAATGTGTAGGAAACACCGTTCTTTTGTTCTAAGCACACTCATGTTTCCTGCTGTGTTACAGACTCTAGAAAGCAACAGCATTCTTCTTGCTATAAAGCAGAGTGTGATCCATGGATGACAACTCTGCTGTGTGCTTCCCTTCAGAAATGGAGTTAAATCCCAGGCTCCGTTTCTTCCTACAAGCAAGACTTCGTTTCAGGATAGGGCAGTCACTTTTCAGCTCATATGAACTACGTCGCTCATGAAGCTCACAAGTTTCTCATCTTAACGGACAAGTATTGGATGTTAGAGGACCAGCGCTTTTTATCAGTTTCAGAAGCAGAGTTGGACTAGATAAGGTCCGTATGTGTAGGAAACACCGTTCTTTTGTTCTCACCACACTCATGTTTCATGCTATCTTAGAGAATCTAGAAAGGAAGAGCGTGCGTCTTGCTCTAAATCAGAGTGTGAACAATGGATGAGACCTCTGTTGTGTGTATCACTTCAGAAATAGATTTAAATCCCAGGCTCTGAGTCTTGCTTGTAGGATGACTCAGAGCCTGAGATTTAACTCCATTTCTGAAGTGACAAGCAAGACTTCATTTCAGGTAAGGGCAGTTAATTTTAAGCTCAAACGAACTACATCATTCACGAAGCTAACACGATTCTCATCTTAACTGACAAGCATTGGATGTTAGAGGACCTGTGCTTTGTATCAGTTTCAGAAGCAGAGTTCCACTAGATATGGTCCGTATGTGTAGGAAACACCGTTCTTTTGTTCTCAGCACACTCACGTTTCCTGCTGTTTTAGAGAATCTAGAAAGCAAGAGCGACCTTCTTGCTCTAAAGCAGAGTGTGATCTATGGATGAGAACTCTTCTCTGTGTTTCACTTCAGAAATGGAGTTAAATCCCAGGCTCTTTGTCTTCCTACAAGCAAGACTTCTTTTCAGGTAAGGCCAGTTACTTTACATCTCAAACGAACTACATCGTTCAGGAAGCACACACGTTTCTCATCTAAACTGACAAGCATTGGATGTTAGAGGACCTCTGGTTTTTTCAGTTTCAGAAGCAGAGTTGAACTAGATTTGACCCGAATGTGTAGGAAACACCGTTCTTTTGTTCTGAGCACACTCAAGTTTCCTGCTGTGTTACAGACTCTAGAAAGCAATACCGTTCTTCTTGCTCTAAAGCAGAGTGTGATCCATGGATGAGAACTCTGCTTTGTGCTTCCCTTCAGAAATGGAGTTAATTCCCAGGCTCCGTTTCTTCCTACAAGCAAGACTTCGTTTCAGGAAAGGGCAATCACTTTTCAGCTCATATGAACTACGTCGCTCATGAAGCTCACACGTTTCTCATCTTAATGGACAAGCATTGGATGTTAGAGGACCTGTGGTTTGTATCAGTTTCAGCAGCACAGTTGGACTACATATGGTCTGTATGTGTAGGAAACACCGTTCTTTTGTTCTGAGCACACTCAGGTTTCCTGCTGTATTAGAGACTCTAGAAAGCAAGAGCGTTCTTCTTGCTCTAAAGCAGAGTGTGAACAATGGATGAGAACTCTGTTGTGTGTTTCACTTCAGAAATGGAGTTAAATCCCAGGCTCTGTTTCTTCCTACAAGCAAGACTTCGTTTCAGGTAAGGGCAGTCACTTTTCAGCTCAAATAAACTATGTCGTTGATGAGGCTCACACGTTTCTCATCTTAACTGATAAGTATTGGATGTTAGAGGGCCAGTGCTTTGTATCAGTTTCAGAAGCAGAGTTGGACTAGATATGGTCCGTATGTTTAGGAAACACCGTTCTTTTTTTCTCATCACACTCATGTTTCCTTCTGTCTTAGAGACACTAGAAAAAAAGAGCGTGCTTCTTGCTCTAAAGCAGAGTGTGCACAATGGATGAGAAAACTGCTGTGTGTTTCACTTCAGAAATGGAGTTAAATCCCAGGCTCTGTGTCATCCTACAAGCAAGACTTCATTTCAGGTAATGGCAGTTACTTTTAAGCTCAAACGAACTACATCGTTCACGAAGCTAACACGATTCTCATCTTAACTGACAAGCATTGGATGTTAGAGGACCTGTGCTTTGTATCAGTTTCAGAAGCAGAGTTCCACTAGATATGGTCCGTATGTGTAGGAAACACCGTTCTTTTGTTCTCAGCACACTCACGTTTCCTGCTGTTTTAGAGAATCTAGAAAGCAAGAGCGACCTTCTTGCTCTAAAGCAGAGTGTGATCTATGGATGAGAACTCTTCTCTGTGTTTCACTTCAGAAATGGAGTTAAATCCCAGGCTCTTTGTCTTCCTACAAGCAAGACTTCTTTTCAGGTAAGGCCAGTTACTTTACATCTCAAACGAACTACATCGTTCAGGAAGCACACACGTTTCTCATCTAAACTGACAAGCATTGGATGTTAGAGGACCTCTGGTTTTTTCAGTTTCAGAAGCAGAGTTGAACTAGATTTGACCCGAATGTGTAGGAAACACCGTTCTTTTGTTCTGAGCACACTCAAGTTTCCTGCTGTGTTACAGACTCTAGAAAGCAATACCGTTCTTCTTGCTCTAAAGCAGAGTGTGATCCATGGATGAGAACTCTGCTTTGTGCTTCCCTTCAGAAATGGAGTTAATTCCCAGGCTCCGTTTCTTCCTACAAGCAAGACTTCGTTTCAGGAAAGGGCAATCACTTTTCAGCTCATATGAACTACGTCGCTCATGAAGCTCACACGTTTCTCATCTTAATGGACAAGCATTGGATGTTAGAGGACCTGTGGTTTGTATCAGTTTCAGCAGCACAGTTGGACTACATATGGTCTGTATGTGTAGGAAACACCGTTCTTTTGTTCTGAGCACACTCAGGTTTCCTGCTGTATTAGAGACTCTAGAAAGCAAGAGCGTTCTTCTTGCTCTAAAGCAGAGTGTGAACAATGGATGAGAACTCTGTTGTGTGTTTCACTTCAGAAATGGAGTTAAATCCCAGGCTCTGTTTCTTCCTACAAGCAAGACTTCGTTTCAGGTAAGGGCAGTCACTTTTCAGCTCAAATAAACTATGTCGTTGATGAGGCTCACACGTTTCTCATCTTAACTGATAAGTATTGGATGTTAGAGGGCCAGTGCTTTGTATCAGTTTCAGAAGCAGAGTTGGACTAGATAAGGTCCGTATGTTTAGGAAACACCGTTCTTTTGTTCTCATCAAACTCATGTTTCCTTCTGTCTTAGAGACACTAGAAAAAAAGAGCGTGCTTCTTGCTCTAAAGCAGAGTGTGCACAATGGATGAGAAAACTGCTGTGTGTTTCACTTCAGAAATGGAGTTAAATCCCAGGCTCTGTGTCATCCTACAAGCAAGACTTCATTTCAGGTAATGGCAGTTACTTTTAAGCTCAAACGAACTACATCGTTCACGAAGCTAACACGTTTCTCATCTTAACTGACAAGCATTGGATGTTAGAGGACCAGTGCTTTGTATCAGTTTCAGAAGCAGAGTTGCACTAGATATGGTCCGTATGTGTAGGAAACACCGTTCTTTTGTTCTCAGCCCACTCACGTTTCCTGCTGTCTTAGAGACTCTAGAAAGCAAGAGCGAGCTTCTTGCTCTAAAGCAGAGTGTGATCTATGGATGAGAACTCTTCTGTGTGTTTCACTTCAGAAATGGAGTTAAATCCCAGGCTCTTTGTCTTCCTACAAGCAAGACTTCTTTTCAGGTAAGGCCATTTACTTTACATCTCAAACGAACTACATCGTTCAGGAAGCACACACGTTTCTCATCTAAACTGACAAGCATTGGATGTTAGAGGACCTCTGGTTTTTTCAGTTTCAGAAGCAGAGTTGAACTAGATTTGACCCGAATGTGTAGGAAACACCGTTCTTTTGTTCTGAGCACACTCAAGTTTCCTGCTGTGTTATAGACTCTAGAAAGCAATAGCGTTCTACTTGCTCTAAAGCAGAGTGTGATCCATGGATGAGAACTCTGCTTTGTGCTTCCCTTCAGAAAAGGAGTTAAATCCCAGGCTCCGTTTCTTCCTACAAGCAAGACTTCGTTTCAGGAAAGGGCAGTCACTTTTCAGCTCATATGAACTACGTCGCTCATGAGTCTCACACGTTTCTCATCTTAATGGACAAGCATTGGATGTTAGAGGACCTGTGGTTTGTATCTGTTTCAGCAGCACAGTTGGACTACATATGGTCTGTATGTGTAGGAAACACCGTTCTATTGTTCTGAGCACACTCAGGTTTCCTGCTGTATTAGAGACTCTAGAAAGCAAGAGCGTTCTTCTTGCTCTAAAGCAGAGTGTGAACAATGGATGAGAACTCTGTTGTGTGTTTCACTTCAGAAATGGAGTTAAATCCCAGGCTCCGTTTCTTCCTACAAGCAAGACTTCGTTTCAGGTAAGTGCAGTCACTTTTCAGCTCAAATGAACTACGTCGTTGATGAGGCTCACACGTTTCTCATCTTAACTGATAAGTATTGGATGTTAGAGGACCAGTGCTTTGTATCAGTTTCAGAAGCAGAGTTCGACTAGATATGGTCCGTATGTTTAGGAAACACCGTTCTTTGTTCTCATCACACTCATATTTCCTGATGTCTTAGAGACCCTAGGAAGAAAGAGCTTGCTTCTTGCTCTAAAGCAGAGTGTGAACAATGGATGAGAACTCTGTGGTGTGTTTCACTTCAGAAATGGAGTTAAATCCCAGGCTCTGAGTCTTCCTACAAACAAAACTTCGTTTCAGGTAAGGGCAGTTACTTTAAAGCTCAAACGAACTACATCATACACGAAGCTCACACGTTTCTCATCTTAACTGACAAGTATTGGATGTTAGAGGACCAGTGCTTTGTATCAGTTTTAGAAGCAGAGTTGGACTAGATATGGTCCGTATGTTTAGGAAACACCGTTCTTTTGTTCTCATCACACTCATGTTTCCTTCTGTCTTAGAGACACTAGAAAAAAAGAGCGTGCTTCTTGCTCTAAAGCAGAGTGTGCACAATGGATGAGAACACTGCTGTGTGTTTCACTTCAGAAATGGAGTTAAATCCCAGGCTCTGTGTCATCCTACAAGCAAGACTTCATTTCAGGTAATGGCAGTTACTTTTAAGCTCAAACGAACTACATCGTTCACGAAGCTAACACGTTTCTCATCTTAACTAACAAGCATTGGATGTTAGAGGACCAGTGCTTTGTATCAGTTTCAGAAGCAGAGTTGCACTAGATATGGTCCGTATGTGTAGGAAACACCGTTCTTTTGTTCTCAGCCCACTCACGTTTCCTGCTGTCTTAGAGACTCTAGAAAGCAAGAGCGAGCTTCTTGCTCTAAAGCAGAGTGTGATCTATGGATGAGAACTCTTCTGTGTGTTTCACTTCAGAAATGGAGTTAAATCCCATTCTCTTTGTCTTCCTACAAGCAAGACTTCTTTTCAGGTAAGGCCATTTACTTTACATCTCAAACGAAATACATCGTTCAGGAAGCACACACGTTTCTCATCTAAACTGACAAGCATTGGATGTTAGAGGACCTCTGGTTTTTTCAGTTTCAGAAGCAGAGTTGAACTAGATTTGACCCGAATGTGTAGGAAACACCGTTCTTTTGTTCTGAGCACACTCAAGTTTCCTGCTGTGTTATAGACTCTAGAAAGCAATAGCGTTCTACTTGCTCTAAAGCAGAGTGTGATCCATGGATGAGAACTCTGCTTTGTGCTTCCCTTCAGAAAAGGAGTTAAATCCCAGGCTCCGTTTCTTCCTACAAGCAAGACTTCGTTTCAGGAAAGGGCAGTCACTTTTCTGCTCATATGAACTACGTCGCTCATGAGTCTCACACGTTTCTCATCTTAATGGACAAGCATTGGATGTTAGAGGACCTGTGGTTTGTATCTGTTTCAGCAGCACAGTTGGACTACATATGGTCTGTATGTGTAGGAAACACCATTCTATTGTTCTGAGCACACTCAGGTTTCCTGCTGTATTAGAGACTCTAGAAAGCAAGAGCGTTCTTCTTGCTCTAAAGCAGAGTGTGAACAATGGATGAGAACTCTGTTGTGTGTTTCACTTCAGAAATGGAGTTAAATCCCAGGCTCCGTTTCTTCCTACAAGCAAGACTTCGTTTCAGGTAAGTGCAGTCACTTTTCAGCTCAAATGAACTACGTCGTTGATGAGGCTCACACGTTTCTCATCTTAACTGATAAGTATTGGATGTTAGAGGACCAGTGCTTTGTATCAGTTTCAGAAGCAGAGTTCGACTAGATATGGTCCGTATGTTTAGGAAACACCGTTCTTTGTTCTCATCACACTCATATTTCCTGATGTCTTAGAGACCCTAGGAAGAAAGAGCTTGCTTCTTGCTCTAAAGCAGAGTGTGAACAATGGATGAGAACTCTGTGGTGTGTTTCACTTCAGAAATGGAGTTAAATCCCAGGCTCTGAGTCTTCCTACAAACAAAACTTCGTTTCAGGTAAGGGCAGTTACTTTAAAGCTCAAACGAACTACATCATACACGAAGCTCACACGTTTCTCATCTTAACTGACAAGTATTGGATGTTAGAGGACCAGTGCTTTGTATCAGTTTTAGAAGCAGAGTTGGACTAGATATGGTCCGTATGTTTAGGAAACACCGTTCTTTTGTTCTCATCACACTCATGTTTCCTTCTGTCTTAGAGACACTAGAAAAAAAGAGCGTGCTTCTTGCTCTAAAGCAGAGTGTGCACAATGGATGAGAACACTGCTGTGTGTTTCACTTCAGAAATGGAGTTAAATCCCAGGCTCTGTGTCATCCTACAAGCAAGACTTCATTTCAGGTAATGGCAGTTACTTTTAAGCTCAAACGAACTACATCGTTCACGAAGCTAACACGTTTCTCATCTTAACTAACAAGCATTGGATGTTAGAGGACCAGTGCTTTGTATCAGTTTCAGAAGCAGAGTTGCACTAGATATGGTCCGTATGTGTAGGAAACACCGTTCTTTTGTTCTCAGCCCACTCACGTTTCCTGCTGTCTTAGAGACTCTAGAAAGCAAGAGCGAGCTTCTTGCTCTAAAGCAGAGTGTGATCTATGGATGAGAACTCTTCTGTGTGTTTCACTTCAGAAATGGAGTTAAATCCCAGGCTCTTTGTCTTCCTACAAGCAAGACTTCTTTTCAGGTAAGGCCAGTTACTTTACAGCTCAAACGAACTACATCTTTCAGGAAGCACACACGTTTCTCATCTAAACTGTCAAGCATTGGATGTTACAGGACCTCTGGTTTGTTTCAGTTTCAGAAGCAGAGTTGAACTAGATATGTCCCGAATGTGTAGGAAACACCGTTCTTTTGTTCTGAGCACACTCAAGTTTCCTGCTGTGTTACAGACTCTAGAAAGCATTAGCGTTCTTCTTGCTCTAAAGCAGAGTGTGATCCATGGATGAGAACTCTGCTGCGTGCTTCCCTTCAGAAATGGAGTTAAATCCCAGGCTCCGTTTCATCCTACAAGCAAGACTTCGTTTCAGGTAAGGGCAGTCACTTTTCAGCTCAAATGAACTACGTCGTTGATGAGGCTCACACGTTTCTCATCTTAACTGATAAGTATTGGATGTGAGAGGACCAGTGCTTTGTATCAGTTTCAGAAGCATAGTTGGACTAGATATGGTCTGTATGTTTAGGAAACACCGTTCTTTTGTTCTCATCACACTCATGTTTCCTGATGTCTTAGAGACACTAGAAAGAAAGAGCGTGCTTCTTGCTCTAAAGCAGAGTGTGCACAATGGATGAGAACTCTGTTGTGTGTTTCACTTCAGAAATGGAGTTAAATCACAGGCTCTGAGTCTTCCTCCAATCAAGACTTCGTTTCAGGTAAGGGCAGTCACTTTCAGCTCAAAAGAAATACATCGTTCATGAAGCTAACACGTTTCTCACCTTAACTGACAAGCATTGGGTGTTAGAAGACCTGTGCTTTGTATCAGTTTCAGAAGCAGAGTTGGAGTAGATATGGTACGTATGTGTAGGAAACACCGTTCTTTTGTTCTCAGCACACTCACGTTTCCTGCTGTCTTAGAGACTCTAGAAAGCAAGAGCGAGCTTCTTGCTCTAAAGCAGAGTGTGATCTATGGATGAGAACTCTTCTGTGTGTTTCACTCCAGAAATGTAGTTAAATCCCAGGCTCTTTGTCTTCCTACAAGCTAGACTTCTTTTCAGGTAAGGCCAGTTACTTTACAGCTCAAACGAACTACATCGTTCAGGAAGCACACACGTTTCTCATCTAAACTGACAAGCATTGGATGTTAGAGGACCTCTGGTTTTTTCAGTTCCAGAAGCAGAGTTGAACTAGATATGTCCCGAATGTGTAGGAAACACCGTTCTCTTGTTCTGACCACACTCAAGTTTCCTGCTGTGTTACAGACTCTAGAAAGCAACAGCATTCTTCTTGCTCTAAAGCAGAGTGTGATCCATGGATGACAACTCTGCTGTGTGCTTTCCTTCAGAAATGGAGTTAAATCCCAGGCTCCGTTTCTTCCTACAAGCAAGACTCCGTTTCAGGAAAGGGCAGTCACTTTTCAGCTCATATGAACTACGTCGCTCATGAAGCTCACAAGTTTCTCATCTTAACGGACAAGTATTGGATGTTAGAGGACCAGCGCTTTTTATCAGTTTCAGAAGCAGAGTTGGACTAGATATGGTCCGTATGTGTAGGAAACACCATTCTTTTGTTCTCACCACACTCATGTTTCATGCTATCTTAGAGAATCAAGAAAGGAAGAGCGTGCTTCTTGCTCTAAAGCAGAGTGTGAACAATGGATGAGACCTCTGTTGTGTGTATCACTTCAGAAATAGAGTTAAATCCCAGGCTCTGAGTCTTGCTTGTAGGATGACTCAGAGCCTGGGATTTAACTCCATTTCTGAAGTGACAAGCAAGACTTCATTTCAGGTAAGGGCAGTTAGTTTTAAGCTCAAACGAACTACATCATTCACGAAGCTAACACGATTCTCATCTTAACTGACAAGCATTGGATGTTAGAGGACCAGTGCTTTGTATCAGTTTCAGAAGCAGAGTTCCACTAGATATGGTCCGTATGTGTAGGAAACACCGTTCTTTTGTTCTCAGCACACTCACGTTTCCTGCTGTTTTAGAGACTCTAGAAAGCAAGAGCGAGCTTCTTGCTCTAAAGCAGAGTGTGATCTATGGATGAGAACTCTTCTGTGTGTTTCACTCCAGAAATGGAGTTAAATCCCAGGCTCTTTGTCTTCCTACAAGCTAGACTTCTTTTCAGGTAAGGCCAGTTACTTTACAGCTCAAACGAACTACATCGTTCAGGAAGCACACACGTTTCCCATCTAAACTGACAAGCATTGGATGTTAGAGGACCTCTGGTTTTTTCAGTTTCAGAAGCAGAGTTGAACTAGATTTGACCCGAATGTGTAGGAAACACCGTTCTTTTGTTCTGAGCACACTCAAGTTTCCTGCTGTGTTACAGACTCTAGAAAGCAACAGCATTCTTCATGGTCTAAAGCAGAGTGTGATCCATGGATGAGAACTCTGCTGTGTGCTTCCCTTCAGAAATGGAGTTAAATCCCAGGCTCCGTTTCTTCCTACAAGCAAGACTTCGTTTCAGGTAAGGGCAGTCACTTTTCAGCTCAAATGAACTACGTCGTTGATGAGGCTCACACGTTTCTCATCTTAACTGATAAGTATTGGATGTTAGAGGACCAGTGCTTTGTATCAGTTTCAGAAGCAGAGTTGGACTAGATATGGTCCGTATGTTTAGGAAACACCGTTCTTTTGTTTTCATCACACTCTTGTTTCCTGATGTCTTAGAGACACTAGAAAGAAAGAGCTTGTTTCTTGCTCTAAAGCAGAGTGTGCACAATGGATGAGAACTCTGTTGTGTGTTTCACTTCAGAAATGGAGTTAAATCACAGGCTCTGAGTCATCCTACAAGCAAGACTTCTTTTCAGGTAAGGACAGTTAGTTTTAAGCTCAAACGAACTACATCATTCACGAAGCTAACACGTTTCTCATCTTAACTGACAAGCATTGGATGTTAGAGGACCAGTGCTTTGTATCAGTTTCAGAAGCAGAGTTGCACTAGATGTGGTCCGTATGTGTAGGAAACACCGTTCTTTTGTTCTCAGCACACTCACGTTTCCTGCTGTTTTAGAGACTCTAGAAAGCAAGAGCGACCTTCTTGCTCTAAAGCAGAGTGTGATCTATGGATGAGAACTCTTCTCTGTGTTTCACTTCAGAAATGGAGTTAAATCCCAGGCTCTTTGTCTTCCTACAAGCTAGACTTCTTTTCAGGTAAGGCCAGTTACTTTACAGCTCAAACGAACTACATCGTTCAGGAAGCACACACGTTTCCCATCTAAACTGACAAGCATTGGATGTTAGAGGACCTCTGGTTTTTTCAGTTTCAGAAGCAGAGTTGAACTAGATTTGACCCGAATGTGTAGGAAACACCGTTCTTTTGTTCTAAGCACACTCATGTTTCCTGCTGTGTTACAGACTCTAGAAAGCAACAGCATTCTTCTTGCTATAAAGCAGAGTGTGATCCATGGATGACAACTCTGCTGTGTGCTTCCCTTCAGAAATGGAGTTAAATCCCAGGCTCCGTTTCTTCCTACAAGCAAGACTTCGTTTCAGGATAGGGCAGTCACTTTTCAGCTCATATGAACTACGTCGCTCATGAAGCTCACAAGTTTCTCATCTTAACGGACAAGTATTGGATGTTAGAGGACCAGCGCTTTTTATCAGTTTCAGAAGCAGAGTTGGACTAGATAAGGTCCGTATGTGTAGGAAACACCATTCTTTTGTTCTCACCACACTCATGTTTCATGCTATCTTAGAGAATCTAGAAAGGAAGAGCGTGCGTCTTGCTCTAAATCAGAGTGTGAACAATGGATGAGACCTCTGTTGTGTGTATCACTTCAGAAATAGATTTAAATCCCAGGCTCTGAGTCTTGCTTGTAGGATGACTCAGAGCCTGAGATTTAACTCCATTTCTGAAGTGACAAGCAAGACTTCATTTCAGGTAAGGGCAGTTAATTTTAAGCTCAAACGAACTACATCATTCACGAAGCTAACACGATTCTCATCTTAACTGACAAGCATTGGATGTTAGAGGACCTGTGCTTTGTATCAGTTTCAGAAGCAGAGTTCCACTAGATATGGTCCGTATGTGTAGGAAACACCGTTCTTTTGTTCTCAGCACACTCACGTTTCCTGCTGTTTTAGAGAATCTAGAAAGCAAGAGCGACCTTCTTGCTCTAAAGCAGAGTGTGATCTATGGATGAGAACTCTTCTCTGTGTTTCACTTCAGAAATGGAGTTAAATCCCAGGCTCTTTGTCTTCCTACAAGCAAGACTTCTTTTCAGGTAAGGCCAGTTACTTTACATCTCAAACGAACTACATCGTTCAGGAAGCACACACGTTTCTCATCTAAACTGACAAGCATTGGATGTTAGAGGACCTCTGGTTTTTTCAGTTTCAGAAGCAGAGTTGAACTAGATTTGACCCGAATGTGTAGGAAACACCGTTCTTTTGTTCTGAGCACACTCAAGTTTCCTGCTGTGTTACAGACTCTAGAAAGCAATACCGTTCTTCTTGCTCTAAAGCAGAGTGTGATCCATGGATGAGAACTCTGCTTTGTGCTTCCCTTCAGAAATGGAGTTAATTCCCAGGCTCCGTTTCTTCCTACAAGCAAGACTTCGTTTCAGGAAAGGGCAATCACTTTTCAGCTCATATGAACTACGTCGCTCATGAAGCTCACACGTTTCTCATCTTAATGGACAAGCATTGGATGTTAGAGGACCTGTGGTTTGTATCAGTTTCAGCAGCACAGTTGGACTACATATGGTCTGTATGTGTAGGAAACACCGTTCTTTTGTTCTGAGCACACTCAGGTTTCCTGCTGTATTAGAGACTCTAGAAAGCAAGAGCGTTCTTCTTGCTCTAAAGCAGAGTGTGAACAATGGATGAGAACTCTGTTGTGTGTTTCACTTCAGAAATGGAGTTAAATCCCAGGCTCTGTTTCTTCCTACAAGCAAGACTTCGTTTCAGGTAAGGGCAGTCACTTTTCAGCTCAAATAAACTATGTCGTTGATGAGGCTCACACGTTTCTCATCTTAACTGATAAGTATTGGATGTTAGAGGGCCAGTGCTTTGTATCAGTTTCAGAAGCAGAGTTGGACTAGATATGGTCCGTATGTTTAGGAAACACCGTTCTTTTTTTCTCATCACACTCATGTTTCCTTCTGTCTTAGAGACACTAGAAAAAAAGAGCGTGCTTCTTGCTCTAAAGCAGAGTGTGCACAATGGATGAGAAAACTGCTGTGTGTTTCACTTCAGAAATGGAGTTAAATCCCAGGCTCTGTGTCATCCTACAAGCAAGACTTCATTTCAGGTAATGGCAGTTACTTTTAAGCTCAAACGAACTACATCGTTCACGAAGCTAACACGTTTCTCATCTTAACTGACAAGCATTGGATGTTAGAGGACCAGTGCTTTGTATCAGTTTCAGAAGCAGAGTTGCACTAGATATGGTCCGTATGTGTAGGAAACACCGTTCTTTTGTTCTCAGCCCACTCACGTTTCCTGCTGTCTTAGAGACTCTAGAAAGCAAGAGCGAGCTTCTTGCTCTAAAGCAGAGTGTGATCTATGGATGAGAACTCTTCTGTGTGTTTCACTTCAGAAATGGAGTTAAATCCCAGGCTCTTTGTCTTCCTACAAGCAAGACTTCTTTTCAGGTAAGGCCATTTACTTTACATCTCAAACGAACTACATCGTTCAGGAAGCACACACGTTTCTCATCTAAACTGACAAGCATTGGATGTTAGAGGACCTCTGGTTTTTTCAGTTTCAGAAGCAGAGTTGAACTAGATTTGACCCGAATGTGTAGGAAACACCGTTCTTTTGTTCTGAGCACACTCAAGTTTCCTGCTGTGTTATAGACTCTAGAAAGCAATAGCGTTCTACTTGCTCTAAAGCAGAGTGTGATCCATGGATGAGAACTCTGCTTTGTGCTTCCCTTCAGAAATGGAGTTAAATCCCAGGCTCCGTTTCTTCCTACAAGCAAGACTTCGTTTCAGGAAAGGGCAGTCACTTTTCAGCTCATATGAACTACGTCGCTCATGAGTCTCACACGTTTCTCATCTTAATGGACAAGCATTGGATGTTAGAGGACCTGTGGTTTGTATCTGTTTCAGCAGCACAGTTGGACTACATATGGTCTGTATGTGTAGGAAACACCGTTCTATTGTTCTGAGCACACTCAGGTTTCCTGCTGTATTAGAGACTCTAGAAAGCAAGAGCGTTCTTCTTGCTCTAAAGCAGAGTGTGAACAATGGATGAGAACTCTGTTGTGTGTTTCACTTCAGAAATGGAGTTAAATCCCAGGCTCCGTTTCATCCTACAAGCAAGACTTCGTTTCAGGTAAGTGCAGTCACTTTTCAGCTCAAATGAACTACGTCGTTGATGAGGCTCACACGTTTCTCATCTTAACTGATAAGTATTGGATGTTAGAGGACCAGTGCTTTGTATCAGTTTCAGAAGCAGAGTTCGACTAGATATGGTCCGTATGTTTAGGAAACACCGTTCTTTGTTCTCATCACACTCATATTTCCTGATGTCTTAGAGACCCTAGGAAGAAAGAGCTTGCTTCTTGCTCTAAAGCAGAGTGTGCACAATGGATGAGAACTCTGTTGTGTGTTTCACTTCAGAAATGGAGTTAAATCCCAGGCTCTGAGTCTTCCTCCAATCAAGACTTCGTTTCAGGTAAGGGCAGTCACTTTTCAGCTCAAAAGAAATACATCGTTCATGAAGCTAACACGTTTCTCATCTTAACTGACAAGCATTGGATGTTAGAGGACCAGTGCTTTGTATCAGTTTCAGAAGCAGAGTTGCACTAGATGTGGTCCGTATGTGTAGGAAACACCGTTCTTTTGTTCTCAGCACACTCACGTTTCCTGCTGTTTTAGAGACTCTAGAAAGCAAGAGCGACCTTCTTGCTCTAAAGCAGAGTGTGATCTATGGATGAGAACTCTTCTCTGTGTTTCACTTCAGAAATGGAGTTAAATCCCAGGCTCTTTGTCTTCCTACAAGCTAGACTTCTTTTCAGGTAAGGCCAGTTACTTTACAGCTCAAACGAACTACATCGTTCAGGAAGCACACACGTTTCCCATCTAAACTGACAAGCATTGGATGTTAGAGGACCTCTGGTTTTTTCAGTTTCAGAAGCAGAGTTGAACTAGATTTGACCCGAATGTGTAGGAAACACCGTTCTTTTGTTCTGAGCACACTCATGTTTCCTGCTGTGTTACAGACTCTAGAAAGCAACAGCATTCTTCTTGCTATAAAGCAGAGTGTGATCCATGGATGACAACTCTGCTGTGTGCTTCCCTTCAGAAATGGAGTTAAATCCCAGGCTCCGTTTCTTCCTACAAGCAAGACTTCGTTTCAGGATAGGGCAGTCACTTTTCAGCTCATATGAACTACGTCGCTCATGAAGCTCACAAGTTTCTCATCTTAACGGACAAGTATTGGATGTTAGAGGACCAGCGCTTTTTATCAGTTTCAGAAGCAGAGTTGGACTAGATAAGGTCCGTATGTGTAGGAAACACCGTTCTTTTGTTCTCACCACACTCATGTTTCATGCTATCTTAGAGAATCTAGAAAGGAAGAGCGTGCGTCTTGCTCTAAATCAGAGTGTGAACAATGGATGAGACCTCTGTTGTGTGTATCACTTCAGAAATAGATTTAAATCCCAGGCTCTGAGTCTTGCTTGTAGGATGACTCAGAGCCTGAGATTTAACTCCATTTCTGAAGTGACAAGCAAGACTTCATTTCAGGTAAGGGCAGTTAATTTTAAGCTCAAACGAACTACATCATTCACGAAGCTAACACGATTCTCATCTTAACTGACAAGCATTGGATGTTAGAGGACCTGTGCTTTGTATCAGTTTCAGAAGCAGAGTTCCACTAGATATGGTCCGTATGTGTAGGAAACACCGTTCTTTTGTTCTCAGCACACTCACGTTTCCTGCTGTTTTAGAGAATCTAGAAAGCAAGAGCGACCTTCTTGCTCTAAAGCAGAGTGTGATCTATGGATGAGAACTCTTCTGTGTGTTTCACTTCAGAAATGGAGTTAAATCCCAGGCTCTTTGTCTTCCTACAAGCAAGACTTCTTTTCAGGTAAGGCCAGTTACTTTACATCTCAAACGAACTACATCGTTCAGGAAGCACACACGTTTCTCATCTAAACTGACAAGCATTGGATGTTAGAGGACCTCTGGTTTTTTCAGTTTCAGAAGCAGAGTTGAACTAGATTTGACCCGAATGTGTAGGAAACACCGTTCTTTTGTTCTGAGCACACTCAAGTTTCCTGCTGTGTTACAGACTCTAGAAAGCAATACCGTTCTTCTTGCTCTAAAGCAGAGTGTGATCCATGGATGAGAACTCTGCTTTGTGCTTCCCTTCAGAAATGGAGTTAAATCCCAGGCTCCGTTTCTTCCTACAAGCAAGACTTCGTTTCAGGAAAGGGCAATCACTTTTCAGCTCATATGAACTACGTCGCTCATGAAGCTCACACGTTTCTCATCTTAATGGACAAGCATTGGATGTTAGAGGACCTGTGGTTTGTATCAGTTTCAGCAGCACAGTTGGACTACATATGGTCTGTATGTGTAGGAAACACCGTTCTTTTGTTCTGAGCACACTCAGGTTTCCTGCTGTATTAGAGACTCTAGAAAGCAAGAGCGTTCTTCTTGCTCTAAAGCAGAGTGTGAACAATGGATGAGAACTCTGTTGTGTGTTTCACTTCAGAAATGGAGTTAAATCCCAGGCTCCGTTTCTTCCTACAAGCAAGACTTCGTTTCAGGTAAGGGCAGTCACTTTTCAGCTCAAATAAACTACGTCTTTGATGAGGCTCACACGTTTCTCATCTTAACTGATAAGTATTGGATGTTAGAGGGCCAGTGCTTTGTATCAGTTTCAGAAGCAGAGTTGGACTAGATATGGTCCGTATGTTTAGGAAACACCGTTCTTTTGTTCTCATCACACTCATGTTTCCTTCTGTTTTAGAGACACTAGAAAAAAAGAGCGTGCTTCTTGCTCTAAAGCAGAGTGTGCACAATGGATGAGAACACTGCTGTGTGTTTCACTTCAGAAATGGAGTTAAATCCCAGGCTCTGTGTCATCCTACAAGCAAGACTTCATTTCAGGTAATGGCAGTTACTTTTAAGCTCAAACGAACTACATCGTTCACGAAGCTAACACGTTTCTCATCTTAACTGACAAGCATTGGATGTTAGAGGACCAGTGCTTTGTATCAGTTTCAGAAGCAGAGTTGCACTAGATATGGTCCGTATGTGTAGGAAACACCGTTCTTTTGTTCTCAGCCCACTCACGTTTCCTGCTGTCTTAGAGACTCTAGAAAGCAAGAGCGAGCTTCTTGCTCTAAAGCAGAGTGTGATCTATGGATGAGAACTCTTCTGTGTGTTTCACTTCAGAAATGGAGTTAAATCCCAGGCTCTTTGTCTTCCTACAAGCAAGACTTCTTTTCAGGTAAGGCCATTTACTTTACATCTCAAACGAACTACATCGTTCAGGAAGCACACACGTTTCTCATCTAAACTGACAAGCATTGGATGTTAGAGGACCTCTGGTTTTTTCAGTTTCAGAAGCAGAGTTGAACTAGATTTGACCCGAATGTGTAGGAAACACCGTTCTTTTGTTCTGAGCACACTCAAGTTTCCTGCTGTGTTATAGACTCTAGAAAGCAATAGCGTTCTACTTGCTCTAAAGCAGAGTGTGATCCATGGATGAGAACTCTGCTTTGTGCTTCCCTTCAGAAATGGAGTTAAATCCCAGGCTCCGTTTCTTCCTACAAGCAAGACTTCGTTTCAGGAAAGGGCAGTCACTTTTCAGCTCATATGAACTACGTCGCTCATGAGTCTCACACGTTTCTCATCTTAATGGACAAGCATTGGATGTTAGAGGACCTGTGGTTTGTATCTGTTTCAGCAGCACAGTTGGACTACATATGGTCTGTATGTGTAGGAAACACCGTTCTATTGTTCTGAGCACACTCAGGTTTCCTGCTGTATTAGAGACTCTAGAAAGCAAGAGCGTTCTTCTTGCTCTAAAGCAGAGTGTGAACAATGGATGAGAACTCTGTTGTGTGTTTCACTTCAGAAATGGAGTTAAATCCCAGGCTCCGTTTCTTCCTACAAGCAAGACTTCGTTTCAGGTAAGTGCAGTCACTTTTCAGCTCAAATGAACTACGTCGTTGATGAGGCTCACACGTTTCTCATCTTAACTGATAAGTATTGGATGTTAGAGGACCAGTGCTTTGTATCAGTTTCAGAAGCAGAGTTCGACTAGATATGGTCCGTATGTTTAGGAAACACCGTTCTTTGTTCTCATCACACTCATATTTCCTGATGTCTTAGAGACCCTAGGAAGAAAGAGCTTGCTTCTTGCTCTAAAGCAGAGTGTGCACAATGGATGAGAACTCTGTTGTGTGTTTCACTTCAGAAATGGAGTTAAATCCCAGGCTCTGAGTCTTCCTCCAATCAAGACTTCGTTTCAGGTAAGGGCAGTCACTTTTCAGCTCAAAAGAAATACATCGTTCATGAAGCTAACACGTTTCTCATCTTAACTGACAAGCATTGGATGTTAGAGGACCAGTGCTTTGTATCAGTTTCAGAAGCAGAGTTGCACTAGATGTGGTCCGTATGTGTAGGAAACACCGTTCTTTTGTTCTCAGCACACTCACGTTTCCTGCTGTTTTAGAGACTCTAGAAAGCAAGAGCGACCTTCTTGCTCTAAAGCAGAGTGTGATCTATGGATGAGAACTCTTCTCTGTGTTTCACTTCAGAAATGGAGTTAAATCCCAGGCTCTTTGTCTTCCTACAAGCTAGACTTCTTTTCAGGTAAGGCCAGTTACTTTACAGCTCAAACGAACTACATCGTTCAGGAAGCACACACGTTTCCCATCTAAACTGACAAGCATTGGATGTTAGAGGACCTCTGGTTTTTTCAGTTTCAGAAGCAGAGTTGAACTAGATTTGACCCGAATGTGTAGGAAACACCGTTCTTTTGTTCTGAGCACACTCATGTTTCCTGCTGTGTTACAGACTCTAGAAAGCAACAGCATTCTTCTTGCTATAAAGCAGAGTGTGATCCATGGATGACAACTCTGCTGTGTGCTTCCCTTCAGAAATGGAGTTAAATCCCAGGCTCCGTTTCTTCCTACAAGCAAGACTTCGTTTCAGGATAGGGCAGTCACTTTTCAGCTCATATGAACTACGTCGCTCATGAAGCTCACAAGTTTCTCATCTTAACGGACAAGTATTGGATGTTAGAGGACCAGCGCTTTTTATCAGTTTCAGAAGCAGAGTTGGACTAGATAAGGTCCGTATGTGTAGGAAACACCGTTCTTTTGTTCTCACCACACTCATGTTTCATGCTATCTTAGAGAATCTAGAAAGGAAGAGCGTGCGTCTTGCTCTAAATCAGAGTGTGAACAATGGATGAGACCTCTGTTGTGTGTATCACTTCAGAAATAGATTTAAATCCCAGGCTCTGAGTCTTGCTTGTAGGATGACTCAGAGCCTGAGATTTAACTCCATTTCTGAAGTGACAAGCAAGACTTCATTTCAGGTAAGGGCAGTTAATTTTAAGCTCAAACGAACTACATCATTCACGAAGCTAACACGATTCTCATCTTAACTGACAAGCATTGGATGTTAGAGGACCTGTGCTTTGTATCAGTTTCAGAAGCAGAGTTCCACTAGATATGGTCCGTATGTGTAGGAAACACCGTTCTTTTGTTCTCAGCACACTCACGTTTCCTGCTGTTTTAGAGAATCTAGAAAGCAAGAGCGAGCTTCTTGCTCTAAAGCAGAGTGTGATCTATGGATGAGAACTCTTCTGTGTGTTTCACTTCAGAAATGGAGTTAAATCCCAGGCTCTTTGTCTTCCTACAAGCAAGACTTCTTTTTAGGTAAGGCCAGTTACTTTACATCTCAAACGAACTACATCGTTCAGGAAGCACACACGTTTCTCATCTAAACTGACAAGCATTGGATGTTAGAGGACCTCTGGTTTTTTCAGTTTCAGAAGCAGAGTTGAACTAGATTTGACCCGAATGTGTAGGAAACACCGTTCTTTTGTTCTGAGCACACTCAAGTTTCCTGCTGTGTTACAGACTCTAGAAAGCAATACCGTTCTTCTTGCTCTAAAGCAGAGTGTGATCCATGGATGAGAACTCTGCTTTGTGCTTCCCTTCAGAAATGGAGTTAAATCCCAGGCTCCGTTTCTTCCTACAAGCAAGACTTCGTTTCAGGAAAGGGCAATCACTTTTCAGCTCATATGAACTACGTCGCTCATGAAGCTCACACGTTTCTCATCTTAATGGACAAGCATTGGATGTTAGAGGACCTGTGGTTTGTATCAGTTTCAGCAGCACAGTTGGACTACATATGGTCTGTATGTGTAGGAAACACCGTTCTTTTGTTCTGAGCACACTCAGG
Organism: Onychomys leucogaster; assembly: GCA_949786385.1. Taxonomy (NCBI): domain Eukaryota; kingdom Metazoa; phylum Chordata; class Mammalia; order Rodentia; family Cricetidae; genus Onychomys; species Onychomys leucogaster. The sequence continues at coordinate 1,353,643 of CATKUP010000086.1, forward strand.
TTTCCTGCTGTATTAGAGACTCTAGAAAGCAAGAGCGTTCTTCTTGCTCTAAAGCAGAGTGTGAACAATGGATGAGAACTCTGTTGTGTGTTTCACTTCAGAAATGGAGTTAAATCCCAGGCTCCGTTTCTTCCTACAAGCAAGACTTCGTTTCAGGTAAGGGCAGTCACTTTTCAGCTCAAATAAACTACGTCTTTGATGAGGCTCACACGTTTCTCATCTTAACTGATAAGTATTGGATGTTAGAGGGCCAGTGCTTTGTATCAGTTTCAGAAGCAGAGTTGGACTAGATATGGTCCGTATGTTTAGGAAACACCGTTCTTTTGTTCTCATCACACTCATGTTTCCTTCTGTCTTAGAGACACTAGAAAAAAAGAGCGTGCTTCTTGCTCTAAAGCAGAGTGTGCACAATGGATGAGAACACTGCTGTGTGTTTCACTTCAGAAATGGAGTTAAATCCCAGGCTCTGTGTCATCCTACAAGCAAGACTTCATTTCAGGTAATGGCAGTTACTTTTAAGCTCAAACGAACTACATCGTTCACGAAGCTAACACGTTTCTCATCTTAACTGACAAGCATTGGATGTTAGAGGACCAGTGCTTTGTATCAGTTTCAGAAGCAGAGTTGCACTAGATATGGTCCGTATGTGTAGGAAACACCGTTCTTTTGTTCTCAGCCCACTCACGTTTCCTGCTGTCTTAGAGATTCTAGAAAGCAAGAGCGAGCTTCTTGCTCTAAAGCAGAGTGTGATCTATGGATGAGAACTCTTCTGTGTGTTTCACTTCAGAAATGGAGTTAAATCCCAGGCTCTTTGTCTTCCTACAAGCAAGACTTCTTTTCAGGTAAGGCCATTTACTTTACATCTCAAACGAACTACATCGTTCAGGAAGCACACACGTTTCTCATCTAAACTGACAAGCATTGGATGTTAGAGGACCTCTGGTTTTTTCAGTTTCAGAAGCAGAGTTGAACTAGATTTGACCCGAATGTGTAGGAAACACCGTTCTTTTGTTCTGAGCACACTCAAGTTTCCTGCTGTGTTATAGACTCTAGAAAGCAATAGCGTTCTACTTGCTCTAAAGCAGAGTGTGATCCATGGATGAGAACTCTGCTTTGTGCTTCCCTTCAGAAATGGAGTTAAATCCCAGGCTCCGTTTCTTCCTACAAGCAAGACTTCGTTTCAGGAAAGGGCAGTCACTTTTCAGCTCATATGAACTACGTCGCTCATGAGTCTCACACGTTTCTCATCTTAATGGACAAGCATTGGATGTTAGAGGACCTGTGGTTTGTATCTGTTTCAGCAGCACAGTTGGACTACATATGGTCTGTATGTGTAGGAAACACCGTTCTATTGTTCTGAGCACACTCAGGTTTCCTGCTGTATTAGAGACTCTAGAAAGCAAGAGCGTTCTTCTTGCTCTAAAGCAGAGTGTGAACAATGGATGAGAACTCTGTTGTGTGTTTCACTTCAGAAATGGAGTTAAATCCCAGGCTCCGTTTCTTCCTACAAGCAAGACTTCGTTTCAGGTAAGTGCAGTCACTTTTCAGCTCAAATGAACTACGTCGTTGATGAGGCTCACACGTTTCTCATCTTAACTGATAAGTATTGGATGTTAGAGGACCAGTGCTTTGTATCAGTTTCAGAAGCAGAGTTCGACTAGATATGGTCCGTATGTTTAGGAAACACCGTTCTTTGTTCTCATCACACTCATATTTCCTGATGTCTTAGAGACCCTAGGAAGAAAGAGCTTGCTTCTTGCTCTAAAGCAGAGTGTGCACAATGGATGAGAACTCTGTTGTGTGTTTCACTTCAGAAATGGAGTTAAATCCCAGGCTCTGAGTCTTCCTCCAATCAAGACTTCGTTTCAGGTAAGGGCAGTCACTTTTCAGCTCAAAAGAAATACATCGTTCATGAAGCTAACACGTTTCTCATCTTAACTAACAAGCATTGGATGTTAGAGGACCAGTGCTTTGTATCAGTTTCAGAAGCAGAGTTGCACTAGATGTGGTCCGTATGTGTAGGAAACACCGTTCTTTTGTTCTCAGCACACTCACGTTTCCTGCTGTTTTAGAGACTCTAGAAAGCAAGAGCGACCTTCTTGCTCTAAAGCAGAGTGTGATCTATGGATGAGAACTCTTCTCTGTGTTTCACTTCAGAAATGGAGTTAAATCCCAGGCTCTTTGTCTTCCTACAAGCTAGACTTCTTTTCAGGTAAGGCCAGTTACTTTACAGCTCAAACGAACTACATCGTTCAGGAAGCACACACGTTTCCCATCTAAACTGACAAGCATTGGATGTTAGAGGACCTCTGGTTTTTTCAGTTTCAGAAGCAGAGTTGAACTAGATTTGACCCGAATGTGTAGGAAACACCGTTCTTTTGTTCTGAGCACACTCATGTTTCCTGCTGTGTTACAGACTCTAGAAAGCAACAGCATTCTTCTTGCTATAAAGCAGAGTGTGATCCATGGATGACAACTCTGCTGTGTGCTTCCCTTCAGAAATGGAGTTAAATCCCAGGCTCCGTTTCTTCCTACAAGCAAGACTTCGTTTCAGGATAGGGCAGTCACTTTTCAGCTCATATGAACTACGTCGCTCATGAAGCTCACAAGTTTCTCATCTTAACGGACAAGTATTGGATGTTAGAGGACCAGCGCTTTTTATCAGTTTCAGAAGCAGAGTTGGACTAGATAAGGTCCGTATGTGTAGGAAACACCGTTCTTTTGTTCTCACCACACTCATGTTTCATGCTATCTTAGAGAATCTAGAAAGGAAGAGCGTGCGTCTTGCTCTAAATCAGAGTGTGAACAATGGATGAGACCTCTGTTGTGTGTATCACTTCAGAAATAGATTTAAATCCCAGGCTCTGAGTCTTGCTTGTAGGATGACTCAGAGCCTGAGATTTAACTCCATTTCTGAAGTGACAAGCAAGACTTCATTTCAGGTAAGGGCAGTTAATTTTAAGCTCAAACGAACTACATCATTCACGAAGCTAACACGATTCTCATCTTAACTGACAAGCATTGGATGTTAGAGGACCTGTGCTTTGTATCAGTTTCAGAAGCAGAGTTCCACTAGATATGGTCCGTATGTGTAGGAAACACCGTTCTTTTGTTCTCAGCACACTCACGTTTCCTGCTGTTTTAGAGAATCTAGAAAGCAAGAGCGAGCTTCTTGCTCTAAAGCAGAGTGTGATCTATGGATGAGAACTCTTCTCTGTGTTTCACTTCAGAAATGGAGTTAAATCCCAGGCTCTTTGTCTTCCTACAAGCAAGACTTCTTTTCAGGTAAGGCCAGTTACTTTACATCTCAAACGAACTACATCGTTCAGGAAGCACACACGTTTCTCATCTAAACTGACAAGCATTGGATGTTAGAGGACCTCTGGTTTTTTCAGTTTCAGAAGCAGAGTTGAACTAGATTTGACCCGAATGTGTAGGAAACACCGTTCTTTTGTTCTGAGCACACTCAAGTTTCCTGCTGTGTTACAGACTCTAGAAAGCAATACCGTTCTTCTTGCTCTAAAGCAGAGTGTGATCCATGGATGAGAACTCTGCTTTGTGCTTCCCTTCAGAAATGGAGTTAAATCCCAGGCTCCGTTTCTTCCTACAAGCAAGACTTCGTTTCAGGAAAGGGCAATCACTTTTCAGCTCATATGAACTACTTCGCTCATGAAGCTCACACGTTTCTCATCTTAATGGACAAGCATTGGATGTTAGAGGACCTGTGGTTTGTATCAGTTTCAGCAGCACAGTTGGACTACATATGGTCTGTATGTGTAGGAAACACCGTTCTTTTGTTCTGAGCACACTCAGGTTTCCTGCTGTATTAGAGACTCTAGAAAGCAAGAGCGTTCTTCTTGCTCTAAAGCAGAGTGTGAACAATGGATGAGAACTCTGTTGTGTGTTTCACTTCAGAAATGGAGTTAAATCCCAGGCTCCGTTTCTTCCTACAAGCAAGACTTCGTTTCAGGTAAGGGCAGTCACTTTTCAGCTCAAATAAACTACGTCTTTGATGAGGCTCACACGTTTCTCATCTTAACTGATAAGTATTGGATGTTAGAGGGCCAGTGCTTTGTATCAGTTTCAGAAGCAGAGTTGGACTAGATATGGTCCGTATGTTTAGGAAACACCGTTCTTTTGTTCTCATCACACTCATGTTTCCTTCTGTCTTAGAGACACTAGAAAAAAAGAGCGTGCTTCTTGCTCTAAAGCAGAGTGTGCACAATGGATGAGAACACTGCTGTGTGTTTCACTTCAGAAATGGAGTTAAATCCCAGGCTCTGTGTCATCCTACAAGCCAGACTTCATTTCAGGTAATGGCAGTTACTTTTAAGCTCAAACGAACTACATCGTTCACGAAGCTAACACGTTTCTCATCTTAACTGACAAGCATTGGATGTTAGAGGACCAGTGCTTTGTATCAGTTTCAGAAGCAGAGTTGCACTAGATATGGTCCGTATGTGTAGGAAACACCGTTCTTTTGTTCTCAGCCCACTCACGTTTCCTGCTGTCTTAGAGACTCTAGAAAGCAAGAGCGAGCTTCTTGCTCTAAAGCAGAGTGTGATCTATGGATGAGAACTCTTCTGTGTGTTTCACTTCAGAAATGGAGTTAAATCCCAGGCTCTTTGTCTTCCTACAAGCAAGACTTCTTTTCAGGTAAGGCCATTTACTTTACATCTCAAACGAACTACATCGTTCAGGAAGCACACACGTTTCTCATCTAAACTGACAAGCATTGGATGTTAGAGGACCTCTGGTTTTTTCAGTTTCAGAAGCAGAGTTGAACTAGATTTGACCCGAATGTGTAGGAAACACCGTTCTTTTGTTCTGAGCACACTCAAGTTTCCTGCTGTGTTATAGACTCTAGAAAGCAATACCGTTCTTCTTGCTCTAAAGCAGAGTGTGATCCATGGATGAGAACTCTGCTTTGTGCTTCCCTTCAGAAATGGAGTTAAATCCCAGGCTCCGTTTCTTCCTACAAGCAAGACTTCGTTTCAGGAAAGGGCAGTCACTTTTCAGCTCATATGAACTACGTCGCTCATGAGTCTCACACGTTTCTCATCTTAATGGACAAGCATTGGATGTTAGAGGACCTGTGGTTTGTATCTGTTTCAGCAGCACAGTTGGACTACATATGGTCTGTATGTGTAGGAAACACCGTTCTATTGTTCTGAGCACACTCAGGTTTCCTGCTGTATTAGAGACTCTAGAAAGCAAGAGCGTTCTTCTTGCTCTAAAGCAGAGTGTGAACAATGGATGAGAACTCTGTTGTGTGTTTCACTTCAGAAATGGAGTTAAATCCCAGGCTCCGTTTCTTCCTACAAGCAAGACTTCGTTTCAGGTAAGTGCAGTCACTTTTCAGCTCAAATGAACTACGTCGTTGATGAGGCTCACACGTTTCTCATCTTAACTGATAAGTATTGGATGTTAGAGGACCAGTGCTTTGTATCAGTTTCAGAAGCAGAGTTGGACTAGATATGGTCCGTATGTTTAGGAAACACCGTTCTTTGTTCTCATCACACTCATATTTCCTGATGTCTTAGAGACCCTAGGAAGAAAGAGCTTGCTTCTTGCTCTAAAGCAGAGTGTGCACAATGGATGAGACCTCTGTTGTGTGTTTCACTTCAGAAATGGAGTTAAATCCCAGGCTATGAGTCTTCCTCCAATCAAGACTTCGTTTCAGGTAAGGGCAGTCACTTTTCAGCTCAAAAGAAATACATCGTTCATGAAGCTAACACGTTTCTCATCTTAACTGACAAGCATTGGGTGTTAGAGGACCTGTGCTTTGTATCAGTTTCAGAAGCAGAGTTGGACTAGATATGGTACGTATGTGTAGGAAACACCGTTCTTTTGTTCTCAGCACACTCACGTTTCCTGCTGTTTTAGAGACTCTAGAAAGCAAGAGCGAGCTTCTTGCTCTAAAGCAGAGTGTGATCTATGGATGAGAACTCTTCTCTGTGTTTCACTTCAGAAATGGAGTTAAATCCCAGGCTCTTTGTCTTCCTACAAGCAAGACTTCTTTTCAGGTAAGGCCAGTTACTTTACATCTCAAACGAACTACATCGTTCAGGAAGCACACACGTTTCTCATCTAAACTGACAATCATTGGATGTTAGAGGACCTCTGGTTTTTTCAGTTTCAGAAGCAGAGTTGAACTAGATTTGACCCGAATGTGTAGGAAACACCGTTCTTTTGTTGTGAGCACACTCAAGTTTCCTGCTGTATTACAGACTCTAGAAAGCAATAGCGTTCTTCTTGCTCTAAAGCAGAGTGTGATCCATGGATGAGAACTCTGCTTTGTGCTTCCCTTCAGAAATGGAGTTAAATCCCAGGCTCCGTTTCTTCCTACAAGCAAGACTTCGTTTCAGGAAAGGGCAGTCACTTTTCAGCTCATATGAACTACGTCGCTCATGAGTCTCACACGTTTCTCATCTTAATGGACAAGCATTGGATGTTAGAGGACCTGTGTTTTGTATCTGTTTCACCAGCACAGTTGGACTACATATGGTCTGTATGTGTAGGAAACACCGTTCTGTTGTTCTGAGCACACTCAGGTTTCCTGCTGTATTAGAGACTCTAGAAAGCAAGAGCGTTCTTCTTGCTCTAAAGCAGAGTGTGAACAATGGATGAGAACTCTGTTGTGTGTTTCACTTCAGAAATGGAGTTAAATCCCAGGCTCCGTTTCTTCCTACAAGCAAGACTTCGTTTCAGGTAAGTGCAGTCACTTTTCAGCTCAAATGAACTACGTCGTTGATGAGGCTCACACGTTTCTCATCTTAACTGATAAGTATTGGATGTTAGAGGACCAGTGCTTTGTATCAGTTTCAGAAGCAGAGTTCCACTAGATATGGTCCGTATGTTTAGGAAACACCGTTCTTTGTTCTCATCACACTCATATTTCCTGATGTCTTAGAGACCCTAGGAAGAAAGAGCTTGCTTCTTGCTCTAAAGCAGAGTGTGCACAATGGATGAGAACTCTGTTGTGTGTTTCACTTCAGAAATGGAGTTAAATCCCAGGCTCTGAGTCTTCCTCCAATCAAGACTTCGTTTCAGGTAAGGGCAGTCACTTTTCAGCTCAAAAGAAATACATCGTTCATGAAGCTAACACGTTTCTCATCTTAACTGACAAGCATTGGGTGTTAGAGGACCTGTGCTTTGTATCAGTTTCAGAAGCAGAGTTGGAATAGATATGGTACGTATGTGTAGGAAACACCGTTCTTTTGTTCTCAGCACACTCACGTTTCCTGCTGTCTTAGAGACTCTAGAAAGCAAGAGCGAGCTTCTTGCTCTAAAGCAGAGTGTGATCTATGGATGAGAACTCTTCTGTGTGTTTCACTCCAGAAATGGAGTTAAATCCCAGGCTCTTTGTCTTCCTACAAGCTAGACTTCTTTTCAGGTAAGGCCAGTTACTTTACAGCTCAAACGAACTACATCGTTCAGGAAGCACACACGTTTCCCATCTAAACTGACAAGCATTGGATGTTAGAGGACCTCTGGTTTTTTCAGTTTCAGAAGCAGAGTTGAACTAGATTTGACCCGAATGTGTAGGAAACACCGTTCTTTTGTTCTGAGCACACTCAAGGTTCCTGCTGTGTTACAGACTCTAGAAAGCAACAGCATTCTTCATGGTCTAAAGCAGAGTGTGATCCATGGATGAGAACTCTGCTGTGTGCTTCCCTTCAGAAATGGAGTTAAATCCCAGGCTCCGTTTCTTCCTACAAGCAAGACTTCGTTTCAGGAAAGGGCAGTCACTTTTCAGCTCATATGAACTACGTCGCTCATGAAGCTCACAAGTTTCTCATCTTAACGGACAAGTATTGGATGTTAGAGGACCAGCGTTTTTATCAGTTTCAGAAGCAGAGTTGGACTAGATATGGTCCGTATGTGTAGGAAACACCGTTCTTTTGTTCTCACCACACTCATGTTTCATGCTATCTTAGAGAATCTAGAAAGGAAGAGCGTGCTTCTTGCTCTAAAGCACAGTGTGAACAATGGATGAGACCTCTGTTGTGTGTATCACTTCAGAAATAGAGTTAAATCCCAGGCTCTGAGTCTTGCTTGTAGGATGACTCAGAGCCTGGGATTTAACTCCATTTCTGAAGTGACAAGCAAGACTTCATTTCAGGTAAGGGCAGTTAGTTTTAAGCTCAAACGAACTACATCATTCACGAAGCTAACACGATTCTCATCTTAACTGACAAGCATTGGATGTTAGAGGACCTGTGCTTTGTATCAGTTTCAGAAGCAGAGTTCCACTAGATATGGTCCGTATGTGTAGGAAACACCGTTCTTTTGTTCTCAGCACACTCACGTTTCCTGCTGTTTTAGAGACTCTAGAAAGCAAGAGGGAGCTTCTTGCTCTAAAACAGAGTGTGATCTATGGATGAGAACTCTTCTCTGTGTTTCACTTCAGAAATGGAGTTAAATCCCAGGCTCTTTGTCTTCCTACAAGCAAGACTTCTTTTCAGGTAAGGCCAGTTACTTTACATCTCAAACGAACTACATCGTTCAGGAAGCACACACGTTTCTCATCTAAACTGACAAGCATTGGATGTTAGAGGACCTCTGGTTTTTTCAGTTTCAGAAGCAGAGTTGAACTAGATTTGACCCGAATGTGTAGGAAACACCGTTCTTTTGTTCTGAGCACACTCAAGTTTCCTGCTGTGTTACAGACTCTAGAAAGCAATAGCGTTCTTCTTGCTCTAAAGCGGAGTGTGATCCATGGATGAGAACTCTGCTTTGTGCTTCCCTTCAGAAATGGAGTTAAATCCCAGGCTCCGTTTCTTCCTACAAGCAAGACTTCGTTTCAGGAAAGGGCAGTCACTTTTCAGCTCATATGAACTACGTCGCTCATGAAGCTCACACGTTTCTCATCTTAATGGACAAGCATTGGATGTTAGAGGACCTGTGGTTTGTATCAGTTTCAGCAGCACAGTTGGACTACATATGGTCTGTATGTGTAGGAAACACCGTTCTATTGTTCTGAGCACACTCAGGTTTCCTGCTGTATTAGAGACTCTAGAAAGCAAGAGCGTTCTTCTTGCTCTAAAGCAGAGTGTGAACAATGGATGAGAACTCTGTTGTGTGTTTCACTTCAGAAATGGAGTTAAATCCCAGGCTCTGAGTCTTCCTACAAACAAAACTTCGTTTCAGGTAAGGGCAGTTACTTTAAAGCTCAAACGAACTACATCATACACGAAGCTCACACGTTTCTCATCTTAACTGACAAGTATTGGATGTTAGAGGACCAGTGCTTTGTATCAGTTTTAGAAGCAGAGTTGGACTAGATATGGTCCGTATGTTTAGGAAACACCGTTCTTTTCTTCTCATCACACTCATGTTTCCTTCTGTCTTAGAGACACTAGAAAGAAAGAGCGTGCTTCTTGCTCTAAAGCAGAGTGTGCACAATGGATGAGAACACTGCTGTGTGTTTCACTTCAGAAATGGAGTTAAATCCCAGGCTCTGTGTCATCCTACAAGCAAGACTTCATTTCAGGTAATGGCAGTTACTTTTAAGCTCAAACGAACTACATGGTTCACGAAGCTAACACGTTTCTCATCTTAACTAACAAGCATTGGATGTTAGAGGACCAGTGCTTTGTATCAGTTTCAGAAGCAGAGTTCCACTAGATATGGTCCGTATGTGTAGGAAACACCGTTCTTTTGTTCTCAGCCCACTCACGTTTCCTGCTGTCTTAGAGACTCTAGAAAGCAAGAGCGAGCTTCTTGCTCTAAAGCAGAGTGTGATCTATGGATGAGAACTCTTCTGTGTGTTTCACTTCAGAAATGGAGTTAAATCCCAGGCTCTTTGTCTTCCTACAAGCAAGACTTCTTTTCAGGTAAGGCCAGTTACTTTACAGCTCAAACGAACTACATCGTTCAGGAAGCACACACGTTTCTCATCTAAACTGTCAAGCATTGGATGTTACAGGACCTCTGGTTTGTTTCAGTTTCAGAAGCAGAGTTGAACTAGATATGTCCCGAATGTGTAGGAAACACAGTTCTTTTGTTCTGAGCACACTCATGTTTCCTGCTGGGTTACAGACTCTAGAAAGCATTAGCATTCTTCTTGCTCTAAAGCAGAGTGTGATCCATGGATGAGAACTCTGCTGCGTGCTTCCCTTCAGAAATGGAGTTAAATCCCAGGCTCCATTTCTTCCTACAAGCAAGACTTCGTTTCAGGTAAGGGCAGTCACTTTTCAGCTCAAATGAACTACGTCGTTGATGAGGCTCACACGTTTCTCATCTTAACTGATAAGTATTGGATGTTAGAGGACCAGTGCTTTGTATCAGTTTCAGAAGCAGAGTTGGACTAGATATGGTCCGTATGTTTAGGAAACACCGTTCTTTTGTTCTCATCACACTCATATTTCCTGATGCCTTAGAGACCCTAGAAAGAAAGAGCTTGCTTCTTGCTCTAAAGCAGAGTGTGCACAATGGATGAGAACTCTGTTGTGTGTTTCACTTCAGAAATGGAGTTAAATCCCAGGCTCCGTTTCTTCCTACAAGCAAGACTTCGTTTCAGGAAAGGGCAGTCACTTTTCAGCTCATATGAACTACGTCGCTCATGAAGCTCACAAGTTTCTCATCTTAATGGACAAGTATTGGATGTTAGAGGACCAGCGCTTTTTATCAGTTTCAGAAGCAGAGTTGGACTAGATATGGTCCGTATGTGTAGGAAACACCGTTCTTTTGTTCTCACCACACTCATGTTTCATGCTATCTTAGAGAATGTAGAACGGAAGAGCGTGCTTCTTGCTCTAAAGCAGAGTGTGAACAATTGATGAGACCTCTGTTGTGTGTATCACTTCAGAAATAGAGTTAAATCCCAGGCTCTGAGTCTTGCTTGTAGGATGACTCAGAGCCTGGGATTTAACTCCATTTCTGAAGTGACAAGCAAGACTTCATTTCAGGTAAGGGCAGTTAGTTTTAAGCTCAAACGAACTACATCATTCACGAAGCTAACACGATTCTCATCTTAACTGACAAGCATTGGATGTTAGAGGACCAGTGCTTTGTATCAGTTTCAGAAGCAGAGTTGGACTAGATATGGTCCGTATGTTTAGGAAACACCGTTCTTTTGTTCTCATCACACTCATGTTTCCTGATGTCTTAGAGACCCTAGAAAGAAAGAGCTTGCTTCTTGCTCTAAAGCAGAGAGTGCACAATGGATGAGAACTCTGTTGTGTGTTTCACTTCAGAAATGGAGTTAAATCCCAGGCTCTTTGTCTTCCTACAAGCAAGACTTCTTTTCAGGTGAGGCCAGTTACTTTACAGCTCAAACGAACTACATCGTTCAGTAAGCACACACGTTTCTCATCTAAACTGACAAGCATTGGATGTTACAGGACCTCTGGTTTGTTTCAGTTTCAGAAGCAGAGTTGAACTAGATTTGACCCGAATGTGTAGGAAACACCGTTCTTTTGTTCTGAGCACACTCATGTTTCCTGCTGTGTTACAGACTCTAGAAAGCAACAGCATTCTTCTTGCTATAAAGCAGAGTGTGATCCATGGATGACAACTCTGCTGTGTGCTTCCCTTCAGAAATGGAGTTAAATCCCAGGCTCCGTTTCTTCCTACAAGCAAGACTTCGTTTCAGGATAGGGCAGTCACTTTTCAGCTCATATGAACTACGTCGCTCATGAAGCTCACAAGTTTCTCATCTTAACGGACAAGTATTGGATGTTAGAGGTCCAGCGCTTTTTATCAGTTTCAGAAGCAGAGTTGGACTAGATAAGGTCCGTATGTGTAGGAAACACCGTTCTTTTGTTCTCACCACACTCATGTTTCATGCTATCTTAGAGAATCTAGAAAGGAAGAGCGTGCGTCTTGCTCTAAATCAGAGTGTGAACAATGGATGAGACCTCTGTTGTGTGTATCACTTCAGAAATAGATTTAAATCCCAGGCTCTGAGTCTTGCTTGTAGGATGACTCAGAGCCTGAGATTTAACTCCATTTCTGAAGTGACAAGCAAGACTTCATTTCAGGTAAGGGCAGTTAATTTTAAGCTCAAACGAACTACATCATTCACGAAGCTAACACGATTCTCATCTTAACTGACAAGCATTGGATGTTAGAGGACCTGTGCTTTGTATCAGTTTCAGAAGCAGAGTTCCACTAGATATGGTCCGTATGTGTAGGAAACACCGTTCTTTTGTTCTCAGCACACTCACGTTTCCTGCTGTTTTAGAGAATCTAGAAAGCAAGAGCGAGCTTCTTGCTCTAAAGCAGAGTGTGATCTATGGATGAGAACTCTTCTGTGTGTTTCACTTCAGAAATGGAGTTAAATCCCAGGCTCTTTGTCTTCCTACAAGCAAGACTTCTTTTCAGGTAAGGCCAGTTACTTTACATCTCAAACGAACTACATCGTTCAGGAAGCACACACGTTTCTCATCTAAACTGACAAGCATTGGATGTTAGAGGACCTCTGGTTTTTTCAGTTTCAGAAGCAGAGTTGAACTAGATTTGACCCGAATGTGTAGGAAACACCGTTCTTTTGTTCTGAGCACACTCAAGTTTCCTGCTGTGTTACAGACTCTAGAAAGCAATACCGTTCTTCTTGCTCTAAAGCAGAGTGTGATCCATGGATGAGAACTCTGCTTTGTGCTTCCCTTCAGAAATGGAGTTAAATCCCAGGCTCCGTTTCTTCCTACAAGCAAGACTTCGTTTCAGGAAAGGGCAATCACTTTTCAGCTCATATGAACTACGTCGCTCATGAAGCTCACACGTTTCTCATCTTAATGGACAAGCATTGGATGTTAGAGGACCTGTGGTTTGTATCAGTTTCAGCAGCACAGTTGGACTACATATGGTCTGTATGTGTAGGAAACACCGTTCTTTTGTTCTGAGCACACTCAGGTTTCCTGCTGTATTAGAGACTCTAGAAAGCAAGAGCGTTCTTCTTGCTCTAAAGCAGAGTGTGAACAATGGATGAGAACTCTGTTGTGTGTTTCACTTCAGAAATGGAGTTAAATCCCAGGCTCCGTTTCTTCCTACAAGCAAGACTTCGTTTCAGGTAAGGGCAGTCACTTTTCAGCTCAAATAAACTATGTCGTTGATGAGGCTCACACGTTTCTCATCTTAACTGATAAGTATTGGATGTTAGAGGGCCAGTGCTTTGTATCAGTTTCAGAAGCAGAGTTGGACTAGATATGGTCCGTATGTTTAGGAAACACCGTTCTTTTGTTCTCATCACACTCATGTTTCCTTCTGTCTTAGAGACACTAGAAAAAAAGAGCGTGCTTCTTGCTCTAAAGCAGAGTGTGCACAATGGATGAGAACACTGCTGTGTGTTTCACTTCAGAAATGGAGTTAAATCCCAGGCTCTGTGTCATCCTACAAGCAAGACTTCATTTCAGGTAATGGCAGTTACTTTTAAGCTCAAACGAACTACATCGTTCACGAAGCTAACACGTTTCTCATCTTAACTGACAAGCATTGGATGTTAGAGGACCAGTGCTTTGTATCAGTTTCAGAAGCAGAGTTGCACTAGATATGGTCCGTATGTGTAGGAAACACCGTTCTTTTGTTCTCAGCCCACTCACGTTTCCTGCTGTCTTAGAGACTCTAGAAAGCAAGAGCGAGCTTCTTGCTCTAAAGCAGAGTGTGATCTATGGATGAGAACTCTTCTGTGTGTTTCACTTCAGAAATGGAGTTAAATCCCAGGCTCTTTGTCTTCCTACAAGCAAGACTTCTTTTCAGGTAAGGCCATTTACTTTACATCTCAAACGAACTACATCGTTCAGGAAGCACACACGTTTCTCATCTAAACTGACAAGCATTGGATGTTAGAGGACCTCTGGTTTTTTCAGTTTCAGAAGCAGAGTTGAACTAGATTTGACCCGAATGTGTAGGAAACACCGTTCTTTTGTTCTGAGCACACTCAAGTTTCCTGCTGTGTTATAGACTCTAGAAAGCAATAGCGTTCTACTTGCTCTAAAGCAGAGTGTGATCCATGGATGAGAACTCTGCTTTGTGCTTCCCTTCAGAAATGGAGTTAAATCCCAGGCTCCGTTTCTTCCTACAAGCAAGACTTCGTTTCAGGAAAGGGCAGTCACTTTTCAGCTCATATGAACTACGTCGCTCATGAGTCTCACACGTTTCTCATCTTAATGGACAAGCATTGGATGTTAGAGGACCTGTGGTTTGTATCTGTTTCAGCAGCACAGTTGGACTACATATGGTCTGTATGTGTAGGAAACACCGTTCTATTGTTCTGAGCACACTCAGGTTTCCTGCTGTATTAGAGACTCTAGAAAGCAAGAGCGTTCTTCTTGCTCTAAAGCAGAGTGTGAACAATGGATGAGAACTCTGTTGTGTGTTTCACTTCAGAAATGGAGTTAAATCCCAGGCTCCGTTTCTTCCTACAAGCAAGACTTCGTTTCAGGTAAGTGCAGTCACTTTTCAGCTCAAATGAACTACGTCGTTGATGAGGCTCACACGTTTCTCATCTTAACTGATAAGTATTGGATGTTAGAGGACCAGTGCTTTGTATCAGTTTCAGAAGCAGAGTTCGACTAGATATGGTCCGTATGTTTAGGAAACACCGTTCTTTGTTCTCATCACACTCATATTTCCTGATGTCTTAGAGACCCTAGGAAGAAAGAGCTTGCTTCTTGCTCTAAAGCAGAGTGTGCACAATGGATGAGAACTCTGTTGTGTGTTTCACTTCAGAAATGGAGTTAAATCCCAGGCTCTGAGTCTTCCTCCAATCAAGACTTCGTTTCAGGTAAGGGCAGTCACTTTTCAGCTCAAAAGAAATACATCGTTCATGAAGCTAACACGTTTCTCATCTTAACTGACAAGCATTGGATGTTAGAGGACCAGTGCTTTGTATCAGTTTCAGAAGCAGAGTTGCACTAGATGTGGTCCGTATGTGTAGGAAACACCGTTCTTTTGTTCTCAGCACACTCACGTTTCCTGCTGTTTTAGAGACTCTAGAAAGCAAGAGCGACCTTCTTGCTCTAAAGCAGAGTGTGATCTATGGATGAGAACTCTTCTCTCTGTTTCACTTCAGAAATGGAGTTAAATCCCAGGCTCTTTGTCTTCCTACAAGCTAGACTTCTTTTCAGGTAAGGCCAGGTACTTTACAGCTCAAACGAACTACATCGTTCAGGAAGCACACACGTTTCCCATCTAAACTGACAAGCATTGGATGTTAGAGGACCTCTGGTTTTTTCAGTTTCAGAAGCAGAGTTGAACTAGATTTGACCCGAATGTGTAGGAAACACCGTTCTTTTGTTCTGAGCACACTCATGTTTCCTGCTGTGTTACAGACTCTAGAAAGCAACAGCATTCTTCTTGCTATAAAGCAGAGTGTGATCCATGGATGACAACTCTGCTGTGTGCTTCCCTTCAGAAATGGAGTTAAATCCCAGGCTCCGTTTCTTCCTACAAGCAAGACTTCGTTTCAGGATAGGGCAGTCACTTTTCAGCTCATATGAACTACGTCGCTCATGAAGCTCACAAGTTTCTCATCTTAACGGACAAGTATTGGATGTTAGAGGACCAGCGCTTTTTATCAGTTTCAGAAGCAGAGTTGGACTAGATAAGGTCCGTATGTGTAGGAAACACCGTTCTTTTGTTCTCACCACACTCATGTTTCATGCTATCTTAGAGAATCTAGAAAGGAAGAGCGTGCGTCTTGCTCTAAATCAGAGTGTGAACAATGGATGAGACCTCTGTTGTGTGTATCACTTCAGAAATAGATTTAAATCCCAGGCTCTGAGTCTTGCTTGTAGGATGACTCAGAGCCTGAGATTTAACTCCATTTCTGAAGTGACAAGCAAGACTTCATTTCAGGTAAGGGCAGTTAATTTTAAGCTCAAACGAACTACATCATTCACGAAGCTAACACGATTCTCATCTTAACTGACAAGCATTGGATGTTAGAGGACCTGTGCTTTGTATCAGTTTCAGAAGCAGAGTTCCACTAGATATGGTCCGTATGTGTAGGAAACACCGTTCTTTTGTTCTCAGCACACTCACGTTTCCTGCTGTTTTAGAGAATCTAGAAAGCAAGAGCGAGCTTCTTGCTCTAAAGCAGAGTGTGATCTATGGATGAGAACTCTTCTCTGTGTTTCACTTCAGAAATGGAGTTAAATCCCAGGCTCTTTGTCTTCCTACAAGCAAGACTTCTTTTCAGGTAAGGCCAGTTACTTTACATCTCAAACGAACTACATCGTTCAGGAAGCACACACGTTTCTCATCTAAACTGACAAGCATTGGATGTTAGAGGACCTCTGGTTTTTTCAGTTTCAGAAGCAGAGTTGAACTAGATTTGACCCGAATGTGTAGGAAACACCGTTCTTTTGTTCTGAGCACACTCAAGTTTCCTGCTGTGTTACAGACTCTAGAAAGCAATACCGTTCTTCTTGCTCTAAAGCAGAGTGTGATCCATGGATGAGAACTCTGCTTTGTGCTTCCCTTCAGAAATGGAGTTAAATCCCAGGCTCCGTTTCTTCCTACAAGCAAGACTTCGTTTCAGGAAAGGGCAATCACTTTTCAGCTCATATGAACTACGTCGCTCATGAAGCTCACACGTTTCTCATCTTAATGGACAAGCATTGGATGTTAGAGGACCTGTGGTTTGTATCAGTTTCAGCAGCACAGTTGGACTACATATGGTCTGTATGTGTAGGAAACACCGTTCTTTTGTTCTGAGCACACTCAGGTTTCCTGCTGTATTAGAGACTCTAGAAAGCAAGAGCGTTCTTCTTGCTCTAAAGCAGAGTGTGAACAATGGATGAGAACTCTGTTGTGTGTTTCACTTCAGAAATGGAGTTAAATCCCAGGCTCCGTTTCTTCCTACAAGCAAGACTTCGTTTCAGGTAAGGGCAGTCACTTTTCAGCTCAAATAAACTACGTCTTTGATGAGGCTCACACGTTTCTCATCTTAACTGATAAGTATTGGATGTTAGAGGGCCAGTTCTTTGTATCAGTTTCAGAAGCAGAGTTGGACTAGATATGGTCCGTATGTTTAGGAAACACCGTTCTTTTGTTCTCATCACACTCATGTTTCCTTCTGTCTTAGAGACACTAGAAAAAAAGAGCGTGCTTCTTGCTCTAAAGCAGAGTGTGCACAATGGATGAGAACACTGCTGTGTGTTTCACTTCAGAAATGGAGTTAAATCCCAGGCTCTGTGTCATCCTACAAGCAAGACTTCATTTCAGGTAATGGCAGTTACTTTTAAGCTCAAACGAACTACATCGTTCACGAAGCTAACACGTTTCTCATCTTAACTGACAAGCATTGGATGTTAGAGGACCAGTGCTTTGTATCAGTTTCAGAAGCAGAGTTGCACTAGATATGGTCCGTATGTGTAGGAAACACCGTTCTTTTGTTCTCAGCCCACTCACGTTTCCTGCTGTCTTAGAGACTCTAGAAAGCAAGAGCGAGCTTCTTGCTCTAAAGCAGAGTGTGATCTATGGATGAGAACTCTTCTGTGTGTTTCACTTCAGAAATGGAGTTAAATCCCAGGCTCTTTGTCTTCCTACAAGCAAGACTTCTTTTCAGGTAAGGCCATTTACTTTACATCTCAAACGAACTACATCGTTCAGGAAGCACACACGTTTCTCATCTAAACTGACAAGCATTGGATGTTAGAGGACCTCTGGTTTTTTCAGTTTCAGAAGCAGAGTTGAACTAGATTTGACCCGAATGTGTAGGAAACACCGTTCTTTTGTTCTGAGCACACTCAAGTTTCCTGCTGTGTTATAGACTCTAGAAAGCAATAGCGTTCTACTTGCTCTAAAGCAGAGTGTGATCCATGGATGAGAACTCTGCTTTGTGCTTCCCTTCAGAAATGGAGTTAAATCCCAGGCTCCGTTTCTTCCTACAAGCAAGACTTCGTTTCAGGAAAGGGCAGTCACTTTTCAGCTCATATGAACTACGTCGCTCATGAGTCTCACACGTTTCTCATCTTAATGGACAAGCATTGGATGTTAGAGGACCTGTGGTTTGTATCTGTTTCAGCAGCACAGTTGGACTACATATGGTCTGTATGTGTAGGAAACACCGTTCTATTGTTCTGAGCACACTCAGGTTTCCTGCTGTATTAGAGACTCTAGAAAGCAAGAGCGTTCTTCTTGCTCTAAAGCAGAGTGTGAACAATGGATGAGAACTCTGTTGTGTGTTTCACTTCAGAAATGGAGTTAAATCCCAGGCTCTGAGTCTTCCTACAAACAAAACTTCGTTTCAGGTAAGGGCAGTTACTTTAAAGCTCAAACGAACTACATCATACACGAAGCTCACACGTTTCTCATCTTAACTGACAAGTATTGGATGTTAGAGGACCAGTGCTTTGTATCAGTTTCAGAAGCAGAGTTCGACTAGATATGGTCCGTATGTTTAGGAAACACCGTTCTTTTCTTCTCATCACACTCATGTTTCCTTCTGTCTTAGAGACACTAGAAAGAAAGAGCGTGCTTCTTGCTCTAAAGCAGAGTGTGCACAATGGATGAGAACACTGCTGTGTGTTTCACTTCAGAAATGGAGTTAAATCCCAGGCTCTGTGTCATCCTACAAGCAAGACTTCATTTCAGGTAATGGCAGTTACTTTTAAGCTCAAACGAACTACATGGTTCACGAAGCTAACACGTTTCTCATCTTAACTAACAAGCATTGGATGTTAGAGGACCAGTGCTTTGTATCAGTTTCAGAAGCAGAGTTGCACTAGATATGGTCCGTATGTGTAGGAAACACCGTTCTTTTGTTCTCAGCCCACTCACGTTTCCTGCTGTCTTAGAGACTCTAGAAAGCAAGAGCGAGCTTCTTGCTCTAAAGCAGAGTGTGATCTATGGATGAGAACTCTTCTGTGTGTTTCACTTCAGAAATGGAGTTAAATCCCAGGCTCTTTGTCTTCCTACAAGCAAGACTTCTTTTCAGGTAAGGCCAGTTACTTTACAGCTCAAACGAACTACATCGTTCAGGAAGCACACACGTTTCTCATCTAAACTGTCAAGCATTGGATGTTACAGGACCTCTGGTTTGTTTCAGTTTCAGAAGCAGAGTTGAACTAGATATGTCCCGAATGTGTAGGAAACACAGTTCTTTTGTTCTGAGCACACTCATGTTTCCTGCTGGGTTACAGACTCTAGAAAGCATTAGCATTCTTCTTGCTCTAAAGCAGAGTGTGATCCATGGATGAGAACTCTGCTGCGTGCTTCCCTTCAGAAATGGAGTTAAATCCCAGGCTCCATTTCTTCCTACAAGCAAGACTTCGTTTCAGGTAAGGGCAGTCACTTTTCAGCTCAAATGAACTACGTCGTTGATGAGGCTCACACGTTTCTCATCTTAACTGATAAGTATTGGATGTTAGAGGACCAGTGCTTTGTATCAGTTTCAGAAGCAGAGTTGGACTAGATATGGTCCGTATGTTTAGGAAACACCGTTCTTTTGTTCTCATCACACTCATATTTCCTGATGCCTTAGAGACCCTAGAAAGAAAGAGCTTGCTTCTTGCTCTAAAGCAGAGTGTGCACAATGGATGAGAACTCTGTTGTGTGTTTCACTTCAGAAATGGAGTTAAATCCCAGGCTCCGTTTCTTCCTACAAGCAAGACTTCGTTTCAGGAAAGGGCAGTCACTTTTCAGCTCATATGAACTACGTCGCTCATGAAGCTCACAAGTTTCTCATCTTAATGGACAAGTATTGGATGTTAGAGGACCAGCGCTTTTTATCAGTTTCAGAAGCAGAGTTGGACTAGATATGGTCCGTATGTGTAGGAAACACCGTTCTTTTGTTCTCACCACACTCATGTTTCATGCTATCTTAGAGAATGTAGAACGGAAGAGCGTGCTTCTTGCTCTAAAGCAGAGTGTGAACAATTGATGAGACCTCTGTTGTGTGTATCACTTCAGAAATAGAGTTAAATCCCAGGCTCTGAGTCTTGCTTGTAGGATGACTCAGAGCCTGGGATTTAACTCCATTTCTGAAGTGACAAGCAAGACTTCATTTCAGGTAAGGGCAGTTAGTTTTAAGCTCAAACGAACTACATCATTCACGAAGCTAACACGATTCTCATCTTAACTGACAAGCATTGGATGTTAGAGGACCAGTGCTTTGTATCAGTTTCAGAAGCAGAGTTGGACTAGATATGGTCCGTATGTTTAGGAAACACCGTTCTTTTGTTCTCATCACACTCATGTTTCCTGATGTCTTAGAGACCCTAGAAAGAAAGAGCTTGCTTCTTGCTCTAAAGCAGAGAGTGCACAATGGATGAGAACTCTGTTGTGTGTTTCACTTCAGAAATGGAGTTAAATCCCAGGCTCTTTGTCTTCCTACAAGCAAGACTTCTTTTCAGGTGAGGCCAGTTACTTTACAGCTCAAACGAACTACATCGTTCAGTAAGCACACACGTTTCTCATCTAAACTGACAAGCATTGGATGTTACAGGACCTCTGGTTTGTTTCAGTTTCAGAAGCAGAGTTGAACTAGATTTGACCCGAATGTGTAGGAAACACCGTTCTTTTGTTCTGAGCACACTCATGTTTCCTGCTGTGTTACAGACTCTAGAAAGCAACAGCATTCTTCTTGCTATAAAGCAGAGTGTGATCCATGGATGACAACTCTGCTGTGTGCTTCCCTTCAGAAATGGAGTTAAATCCCAGGCTCCGTTTCTTCCTACAAGCAAGACTTCGTTTCAGGATAGGGCAGTCACTTTTCAGCTCATATGAACTACGTCGCTCATGAAGCTCACAAGTTTCTCATCTTAACGGACAAGTATTGGATGTTAGAGGTCCAGCGCTTTTTATCAGTTTCAGAAGCAGAGTTGGACTAGATAAGGTCCATATGTGTAGGAAACACCGTTCTTTTGTTCTCACCACACTCATGTTTCATGCTATCTTAGAGAATCTAGAAAGGAAGAGCGTGCGTCTTGCTCTAAATCAGAGTGTGAACAATGGATGAGACCTCTGTTGTGTGTATCACTTCAGAAATAGATTTAAATCCCAGGCTCTGAGTCTTGCTTGTAGGATGACTCAGAGCCTGAGATTTAACTCCATTTCTGAAGTGACAAGCAAGACTTCATTTCAGGTAAGGGCAGTTAATTTTAAGCTCAAACGAACTACATCATTCACGAAGCTAACACGATTCTCATCTTAACTGACAAGCATTGGATGTTAGAGGACCTGTGCTTTGTATCAGTTTCAGAAGCAGAGTTCCACTAGATATGGTCCGTATGTGTAGGAAACACCGTTCTTTTGTTCTCAGCACACTCACGTTTCCTGCTGTTTTAGAGAATCTAGAAAGCAAGAGCGAGCTTCTTGCTCTAAAGCAGAGTGTGATCTATGGATGAGAACTCTTCTGTGTGTTTCACTTCAGAAATGGAGTTAAATCCCAGGCTCTTTGTCTTCCTACAAGCAAGACTTCTTTTCAGGTAAGGCCAGTTACTTTACATCTCAAACGAACTACATCGTTCAGGAAGCACACACGTTTCTCATCTAAACTGACAAGCATTGGATGTTAGAGGACCTCTGGTTTTTTCAGTTTCAGAAGCAGAGTTGAACTAGATTTGACCCGAATGTGTAGGAAACACCGTTCTTTTGTTCTGAGCACACTCAAGTTTCCTGCTGTGTTACAGACTCTAGAAAGCAATACCGTTCTTCTTGCTCTAAAGCAGAGTGTGATCCATGGATGAGAACTCTGCTTTGTGCTTCCCTTCAGAAATGGAGTTAAATCCCAGGCTCCGTTTCTTCCTACAAGCAAGACTTCGTTTCAGGAAAGGGCAATCACTTTTCAGCTCATATGAACTACGTCGCTCATGAAGCTCACACGTTTCTCATCTTAATGGACAAGCATTGGATGTTAGAGGACCTGTGGTTTGTATCAGTTTCAGCAGCACAGTTGGACTACATATGGTCTGTATGTGTAGGAAACACCGTTCTTTTGTTCTGAGCACACTCAGGTTTCCTGCTGTATTAGAGACTCTAGAAAGCAAGAGCGTTCTTCTTGCTCTAAAGCAGAGTGTGAACAATGGATGAGAACTCTGTTGTGTGTTTCACTTCAGAAATGGAGTTAAATCCCAGGCTCCGTTTCTTCCTACAAGCAAGACTTCGTTTCAGGTAAGGGCAGTCACTTTTCAGCTCAAATAAACTATGTCGTTGATGAGGCTCACACGTTTCTCATCTTAACTGATAAGTATTGGATGTTAGAGGGCCAGTGCTTTGTATCAGTTTCAGAAGCAGAGTTGGACTAGATATGGTCCGTATGTTTAGGAAACACCGTTCTTTTGTTCTCATCACACTCATGTTTCCTTCTGTCTTAGAGACACTAGAAAAAAAGAGCGTGCTTCTTGCTCTAAAGCAGAGTGTGCACAATGGATGAGAACACTGCTGTGTGTTTCACTTCAGAAATGGAGTTAAATCCCAGGCTCTGTGTCATCCTACAAGCAAGACTTCATTTCAGGTAATGGCAGTTACTTTTAAGCTCAAACGAACTACATCGTTCACGAAGCTAACACGTTTCTCATCTTAACTGACAAGCATTGGATGTTAGAGGACCAGTGCTTTGTATCAGTTTCAGAAGCAGAGTTGCACTAGATATGGTCCGTATGTGTAGGAAACACCGTTCTTTTGTTCTCAGCCCACTCACGTTTCCTGCTGTCTTAGAGACTCTAGAAAGCAAGAGCGAGCTTCTTGCTCTAAAGCAGAGTGTGATCTATGGATGAGAACTCTTCTGTGTGTTTCACTTCAGAAATGGAGTTAAATCCCAGGCTCTTTGTCTTCCTACAAGCAAGACTTCTTTTCAGGTAAGGCCATTTACTTTACATCTCAAACGAACTACATCGTTCAGGAAGCACACACGTTTCTCATCTAAACTGACAAGCATTGGATGTTAGAGGACCTCTGGTTTTTTCAGTTTCAGAAGCAGAGTTGAACTAGATTTGACCCGAATGTGTAGGAAACACCGTTCTTTTGTTCTGAGCACACTCAAGTTTCCTGCTGTGTTATAGACTCTAGAAAGCAATAGCGTTCTACTTGCTCTAAAGCAGAGTGTGATCCATGGATGAGAACTCTGCTTTGTGCTTCCCTTCAGAAATGGAGTTAAATCCCAGGCTCCGTTTCTTCCTACAAGCAAGACTTCGTTTCAGGAAAGGGCAGTCACTTTTCAGCTCATATGAACTACGTCGCTCATGAGTCTCACACGTTTCTCATCTTAATGGACAAGCATTGGATGTTAGAGGACCTGTGGTTTGTATCTGTTTCAGCAGCACAGTTGGACTACATATGGTCTGTATGTGTAGGAAACACCGTTCTATTGTTCTGAGCACACTCAGGTTTCCTGCTGTATTAGAGACTCTAGAAAGCAAGAGCGTTCTTCTTGCTCTAAAGCAGAGTGTGAACAATGGATGAGAACTCTGTTGTGTGTTTCACTTCAGAAATGGAGTTAAATCCCAGGCTCCGTTTCTTCCTACAAGCAAGACTTCGTTTCAGGTAAGTGCAGTCACTTTTCAGCTCAAATGAACTACGTCGTTGATGAGGCTCACACGTTTCTCATCTTAACTGATAAGTATTGGATGTTAGAGGACCAGTGCTTTGTATCAGTTTCAGAAGCAGAGTTCGACTAGATATGGTCCGTATGTTTAGGAAACACCGTTCTTTGTTCTCATCACACTCATATTTCCTGATGTCTTAGAGACCCTAGGAAGAAAGAGCTTGCTTCTTGCTCTAAAGCAGAGTGTGCACAATGGATGAGAACTCTGTTGTGTGTTTCACTTCAGAAATGGAGTTAAATCCCAGGCTCTGAGTCTTCCTCCAATCAAGACTTCGTTTCAGGTAAGGGCAGTCACTTTTCAGCTCAAAAGAAATACATCGTTCATGAAGCTAACACGTTTCTCATCTTAACTGACAAGCATTGGATGTTAGAGGACCAGTGCTTTGTATCAGTTTCAGAAGCAGAGTTGCACTAGATGTGGTCCGTATGTGTAGGAAACACCGTTCTTTTGTTCTCAGCACACTCACGTTTCCTGCTGTTTTAGAGACTCTAGAAAGCAAGAGCGACCTTCTTGCTCTAAAGCAGAGTGTGATCTATGGATGAGAACTCTTCTCTCTGTTTCACTTCAGAAATGGAGTTAAATCCCAGGCTCTTTGTCTTCCTACAAGCTAGACTTCTTTTCAGGTAAGGCCAGTTACTTTACAGCTCAAACGAACTACATCGTTCAGGAAGCACACACGTTTCCCATCTAAACTGACAAGCATTGGATGTTAGAGGACCTCTGGTTTTTTCAGTTTCAGAAGCAGAGTTGAACTAGATTTGACCCGAATGTGTAGGAAACACCGTTCTTTTGTTCTGAGCACACTCATGTTTCCTGCTGTGTTACAGACTCTAGAAAGCAACAGCATTCTTCTTGCTATAAAGCAGAGTGTGATCCATGGATGACAACTCTGCTGTGTGCTTCCCTTCAGAAATGGAGTTAAATCCCAGGCTCCGTTTCTTCCTACAAGCAAGACTTCGTTTCAGGATAGGGCAGTCACTTTTCAGCTCATATGAACTACGTCGCTCATGAAGCTCACAAGTTTCTCATCTTAACGGACAAGTATTGGATGTTAGAGGACCAGCGCTTTTTATCAGTTTCAGAAGCAGAGTTGGACTAGATAAGGTCCGTATGTGTAGGAAACACCGTTCTTTTGTTCTCACCACACTCATGTTTCATGCTATCTTAGAGAATCTAGAAAGGAAGAGCGTGCGTCTTGCTCTAAATCAGAGTGTGAACAATGGATGAGACCTCTGTTGTGTGTATCACTTCAGAAATAGATTTAAATCCCAGGCTCTGAGTCTTGCTTGTAGGATGACTCAGAGCCTGAGATTTAACTCCATTTCTGATGTGACAAGCAAGACTTCATTTCAGGTAAGGGCAGTTAATTTTAAGCTCAAACGAACTACATCATTCACGAAGCTAACACGATTCTCATCTTAACTGACAAGCATTGGATGTTAGAGGACCTGTGCTTTGTATCAGTTTCAGAAGCAGAGTTCCACTAGATATGGTCCGTATGTGTAGGAAACACCGTTCTTTTGTTCTCAGCACACTCACGTTTCCTGCTGTTTTAGAGAATCTAGAAAGCAAGAGCGAGCTTCTTGCTCTAAAGCAGAGTGTGATCTATGGATGAGAACTCTTCTCTGTGTTTCACTTCAGAAATGGAGTTAAATCCCAGGCTCTTTGTCTTCCTACAAGCAAGACTTCTTTTCAGGTAAGGCCAGTTACTTTACATCTCAAACGAACTACATCGTTCAGGAAGCACACACGTTTCTCATCTAAACTGACAAGCATTGGATGTTAGAGGACCTCTGGTTTTTTCAGTTTCAGAAGCAGAGTTGAACTAGATTTGACCCGAATGTGTAGGAAACACCGTTCTTTTGTTCTGAGCACACTCAAGTTTCCTGCTGTGTTACAGACTCTAGAAAGCAATACCGTTCTTCTTGCTCTAAAGCAGAGTGTGATCCATGGATGAGAACTCTGCTTTGTGCTTCCCTTCAGAAATGGAGTTAAATCCCAGGCTCCGTTTCTTCCTACAAGCAAGACTTCGTTTCAGGAAAGGGCAATCACTTTTCAGCTCATATGAACTACGTCGCTCATGAAGCTCACACGTTTCTCATCTTAATGGACAAGCATTGGATGTTAGAGGACCTGTGGTTTGTATCAGTTTCAGCAGCACAGTTGGACTACATATGGTCTGTATGTGTAGGAAACACCGTTCTTTTGTTCTGAGCACACTCAGGTTTCCTGCTGTATTAGAGACTCTAGAAAGCAAGAGCGTTCTTCTTGCTCTAAAGCAGAGTGTGAACAATGGATGAGAACTCTGTTGTGTGTTTCACTTCAGAAATGGAGTTAAATCCCAGGCTCCGTTTCTTCCTACAAGCAAGACTTCGTTTCAGGTAAGGGCAGTCACTTTTCAGCTCAAATAAACTACGTCTTTGATGAGGCTCACACGTTTCTCATCTTAACTGATAAGTATTGGATGTTAGAGGGCCAGTTCTTTGTATCAGTTTCAGAAGCAGAGTTGGACTAGATATGGTCCGTATGTTTAGGAAACACCGTTCTTTTGTTCTCATCACACTCATGTTTCCTTCTGTCTTAGAGACACTAGAAAAAAAGAGCGTGCTTCTTGCTCTAAAGCAGAGTGTGCACAATGGATGAGAACACTGCTGTGTGTTTCACTTCAGAAATGGAGTTAAATCCCAGGCTCTGTGTCATCCTACAAGCAAGACTTCATTTCAGGTAATGGCAGTTACTTTTAAGCTCAAACGAACTACATCGTTCACGAAGCTAACACGTTTCTCATCTTAACTGACAAGCATTGGATGTTAGAGGACCAGTGCTTTGTATCAGTTTCAGAAGCAGAGTTGCACTAGATATGGTCCGTATGTGTAGGAAACACCGTTCTTTTGTTCTCAGCCCACTCACGTTTCCTGCTGTCTTAGAGACTCTAGAAAGCAAGAGCGAGCTTCTTGCTCTAAAGCAGAGTGTGATCTATGGATGAGAACTCTTCTGTGTGTTTCACTTCAGAAATGGAGTTAAATCCCAGGCTCTTTGTCTTCCTACAAGCAAGACTTCTTTTCAGGTAAGGCCATTTACTTTACATCTCAAACGAACTACATCGTTCAGGAAGCACACACGTTTCTCATCTAAACTGACAAGCATTGGATGTTAGAGGACCTCTGGTTTTTTCAGTTTCAGAAGCAGAGTTGAACTAGATTTGACCCGAATGTGTAGGAAACACCGTTCTTTTGTTCTGAGCACACTCAAGTTTCCTGCTGTGTTATAGACTCTAGAAAGCAATAGCGTTCTACTTGCTCTAAAGCAGAGTGTGATCCATGGATGAGAACTCTGCTTTGTGCTTCCCTTCAGAAATGGAGTTAAATCCCAGGCTCCGTTTCTTCCTACAAGCAAGACTTCGTTTCAGGAAAGGGCAGTCACTTTTCAGCTCATATGAACTACGTCGCTCATGAGTCTCACACGTTTCTCATCTTAATGGACAAGCATTGGATGTTAGAGGACCTGTGGTTTGTATCTGTTTCAGCAGCACAGTTGGACTACATATGGTCTGTATGTGTAGGAAACACCGTTCTATTGTTCTGAGCACACTCAGGTTTCCTGCTGTATTAGAGACTCTAGAAAGCAAGAGCGTTCTTCTTGCTCTAAAGCAGAGTGTGAACAATGGATGAGAACTCTGTTGTGTGTTTCACTTCAGAAATGGAGTTAAATCCCAGGCTCCGTTTCTTCCTACAAGCAAGACTTCGTTTCAGGTAAGTGCAGTCACTTTTCAGCTCAAATGAACTACGTCGTTGATGAGGCTCACACGTTTCTCATCTTAACTGATAAGTATTGGATGTTAGAGGACCAGTGCTTTGTATCAGTTTCAGAAGCAGAGTTGGACTAGATATGGTCCGTATGTTTAGGAAACACCGTTCTTTGTTCTCATCACACTCATATTTCCTGATGTCTTAGAGACCCTAGGAAGAAAGAGCTTGCTTCTTGCTCTAAAGCAGAGTGTGCACAATGGATGAGACCTCTGTTGTGTGTTTCACTTCAGAAATGGAGTTAAATCCCAGGCTCTGAGTCTTCCTCCAATCAAGACTTCGTTTCAGGTAAGGGCAGTCACTTTTCAGCTCAAAAGAAATACATCGTTCATGAAGCTAACACGTTTCTCATCTTAACTGACAAGCATTGGGTGTTAGAGGACCTGTGCTTTGTATCAGTTTCAGAAGCAGAGTTGGAATAGATATGGTACGTATGTGTAGGAAACACCGTTCTTTTGTTCTCAGCACACTCACGTTTCCTGCTGTCTTAGAGACTCTAGAAAGCAAGAGCGAGTTTCTTGCTCTAAAGCAGAGTGTGATCTATGGATGAGAACTCTTCTGTGTGTTTCACTCCAGAAATGGAGTTAAATCCCAGGCTCTTTGTCTTCCTAAAAGCTAGACTTCTTCTCAGGTAAGGCCAGTTACTTTACAGCTCAAACGAACTACATCGTTCAGGAAGCACACACGTTTCCCATCTAAACTGACAAGCATTGGATGTTAGAGGACCTCTGGTTTTTTCAGTTTCAGAAGCAGAGTTGAACTAGATTTGACCCGAATGTGTAGGAAACACCGTTCTTTTGTTCTGAGCACACTCAAGTTTCCTGCTGTGTTACAGACTCTAGAAAGCAACAGCATTCTTCATGGTCTAAAGCAGAGTGTGATCCATGGATGAGAACTCTGCTGTGTGCTTCCCTTCAGAAATGGAGTTAAATCCCAGGCTCCGTTTCTTCCTACAAGCAAGACTTCGTTTCAGGAAAGGGCAGTCACTTTTCAGCTCATATGAACTACGTCGCTCATGAAGCTCACAAGTTTCTCATCTTAACGGACAAGTATTGGATGTTAGAGGACCAGCGTTTTTATCAGTTTCAGAAGCAGAGTTGGACTAGATATGGTCCGTATGTGTAGGAAACACCGTTCTTTTGTTCTCACCACACTCATGTTTCATGCTATCTTAGAGAATCTAGAAAGGAAGAGCGTGCTTCTTGCTCTAAAGCACAGTGTGAACAATGGATGAGACCTCTGTTGTGTGTATCACTTCAGAAATAGAGTTAAATCCCAGGCTCTGAGTCTTGCTTGTAGGATGACTCAGAGCCTGGGATTTAACTCCATTTCTGAAGTGACAAGCAAGACTTCATTTCAGGTAAGGGCAGTTAGTTTTAAGCTCAACGAACTACATCATTCACGAAGCTAACACGATTCTCATCTTAACTGACAAGCATTGGATGTTAGAGGACCTGTGCTTTGTATCAGTTTCAGAAGCAGAGTTCCACTAGATATGGTCCGTATGTGTAGGAAACACCGTTCTTTTGTTCTCAGCACACTCACGTTTCCTGCTGTTTTAGAGACTCTAGAAAGCAAGAGGGAGCTTCTTGCTCTAAAGCAGAGTGTGATCTATGGATGAGAACTCTTCTCTGTGTTTCACTTCAGAAATGGAGTTAAATCCCAGGCTCTTTGTCTTCCTACAAGCAAGACTTCTTTTCAGGTAAGGCCAGTTACTTTACATCTCAAACGAACTACATCGTTCAGGAAGCACACACGTTTCTCATCTAAACTGACAAGCATTGGATGTTAGAGGACCTCTGGTTTTTTCAGTTTCAGAAGCAGAGTTGAACTAGATTTGACCCGAATGTGTAGGAAACACCGTTCTTTTGTTCTGAGCACACTCAAGTTTCCTGCTGTGTTACAGACTCTAGAAAGCAATACCGTTCTTCTTGCTCTAAAGCAGAGTGTGATCCATGGATGAGAACTCTGCTTTGTGCTTCCCTTCAGAAATGGAGTTAAATCCCATGCTCCGTTTCTTCCTACAAGCAAGACTTCGTTTCAGGAAAGGGCAGTCACTTTTCAGCTCATATGAACTACGTCGCTCATGAAGCTCACACGTTTCTCATCTTAATGGACAAGCATTGGATGTTAGAGGACCTGTGGTTTGTATCAGTTTCAGCAGCACAGTTGGACTACATATGGTCTGTATGTGTAGGAAACACCGTTCTTTTGTTCTGAGCACACTCAGGTTTCCTGCTGTATTAGAGACTCTAGAAAGCAAGAGCGTTCTTCTTGCTCTAAAGCAGAGTGTGAACAATGGATGAGAACTCTGTTGTGTGTTTCACTTCAGAAATGGAGTTAAATCCCAGGCTCTGAGTCTTCCTACAAACAAAACTTCGTTTCAGGTAAGGGCAGTTACTTTAAAGCTCAAACGAACTACATCATACACGAAGCTCACACGTTTCTCATCTTAACTGACAAGTATTGGATGTTAGAGGACCAGTGCTTTGTATCAGTTTTAGAAGCAGAGTTGGACTAGATATGGTCCGTATGTTTAGGAAACACCGTTCTTTTGTTCTCATCACACTCATGTTTCCTTCTGTCTTAGAGACACTAGAAAAAAAGAGCGTGCTTCTTGCTCTAAAGCAGAGTGTGCACAATGGATGAGAACACTGCTGTGTGTTTCACTTCAGAAATGGAGTTAAATCCCAGGCTCTGTGTCATCCTACAAGCAAGACTTCATTTCAGGTAATGGCAGTTACTTTTAAGCTCAAACGAACTACATCGTTCACGAAGCTAACACGTTTCTCATCTTAACTAACAAGCATTGGATGTTAGAGGACCAGTGCTTTGTATCAGTTTCAGAAGCAGAGTTCCACTAGATATGGTCCGTATGTGTAGGAAACACCGTTCTTTTGTTCTCAGCCCACTCACGTTTCCTGCTGTCTTAGAGACTCTAGAAAGCAAGAGCGAGCTTCTTGCTCTAAAGCAGAGTGTGATCTATGGATGAGAACTCTTCTGTGTGTTTCACTTCAGAAATGGAGTTAAATCCCAGGCTCTTTGTCTTCCTACAAGCAAGACTTCTTTTCAGGTAAGGCCAGTTACTTTACAGCTCAAACGAACTACATCGTTCAGGAAGCACACACGTTTCTCATATAAACTGTCAAGCATTGGATGTTACAGGACCTCTGGTTTGTTTCAGTTTCAGAAGCAGAGTTGAACTAGATATGTCCCGAATGTGTAGGAAACACAGTTCTTTTGTTCTGAGCACACTCATGTTTCCTGCTGGGTTACAGACTCTAGAAAGCATTAGCATTCTTCTTGCTCTAAAGCAGAGTGTGATCCATGGATGAGCACTCTGCTGCGTGCTTCCCTTCAGAAATGGAGTTAAATCCCAGGCTCCATTTCTTCCTACAAGCAAGACTTCGTTTCAGGTAAGGGCAGTCACTTTTCAGCTCAAATGAACTACGTCGTTGATGAGGCTCACACGTTTCTCATCTTAACTGATAAGTATTGGATGTTAGAGGACCAGTGCTTTGTATCAGTTTCAGAAGCAGAGTTGGACTAGATATGGTCCGTATGTTTAGGAAACACCGTTCTTTTGTTCTCATCACACTCATATTTCCTGATGCCTTAGAGACCCTAGAAAGAAAGAGCTTGCTTTTTGCTCTAAAGCAGAGTGTGCACAATGGATTAGAACTCTGTTGTGTGTTTCACTTCAGAAATGGAGTTAAATCCCAGGCTCCGTTTCTTCCTACAAGCAAGACTTCGTTTCAGGAAAGGGCAGTCACTTTTCAGCTCATATGAACTACGTCGCTCATGAAGCTCACATGTTTCTCATCTTAACGGACAAGTATTGGATGTTAGAGGACCAGCGCTTTTTATCAGTTTCAGAAGCAGAGTTGGACTAGATATAGTCCGTATGTGTAGGAAACACCGTTCTTTTGTTCTCACCACACTCATGTTTCATGCTATCTTAGAGAATGTAGAACGGAAGAGCGTGCTTCTTGCTCTAAAGCACAGTGTGAACAATGGATGAGACCTCTGTTGTGTGTATCACTTCAGAAATAGAGTTAAATCCCAGGCTCTGAGTCTTGCTTGTAGGATGACTCAGAGCCTGGGATTTAACTCCATTTCTGAAGTGACAAGCAAGACTTCATTTCAGGTAAGGGCAGTTAGATTTAAGCTCAAACGAACTACATCATTCACGAAGCTAACACGATTCTCATCTTAACTGACAAGCATTGGATGTTAGAGGACCAGTGCTTTGTATCAGTTTCAGAAGCAGAGTTCCACTAGATATGGTCCGTATGTGTAGGAAACACCGTTCTTTTGTTCTCAGCACACTCACGTTTCCTGCTGTTTTAGAGACTCTAGAAAGCAAGAGCGAGCTTCTTGCTCTAAAGCAGAGTGTGATCTATGGATGAGAACTCTTCTCTGTGTTTCACTTCAGAAATGGAGTTAAATCCCAGGCTCTTTGTCTTCCTACAAGCAAGACTTCTTTTCAGGTAAGGCCAGTTACTTTACATCTCAAACGAACTACATCGTTCAGGAAGCACACACGTTTCTCATCTAAACTGACAATCATTGGATGTTAGAGGACCTCTGGTTTTTTCAGTTTCAGAAGCAGAGTTGAACTAGATTTGACCCGAATGTGTAGGAAACACCGTTCTTTTGTTGTGAGCACACTCAAGTTTCCTGCTGTATTACAGACTCTAGAAAGCAATAGCGTTCTTCTTGCTCTAAAGCAGAGTGTGATCCATGGATGAGAACTCTGCTTTGTGCTTCCCTTCAGAAATGGAGTTAAATCCCAGGCTCCGTTTCATCCTACAAGCAAGACTTCGTTTCAGGTAAGTGCAGTCACTTTTCAGCTCAAATGAACTACGTCGTTGATGAGGCTCACACGTTTCTCATCTTAACTGATAAGTATTGGATGTTAGAGGACCAGTGCTTTGTATCAGTTTCAGAAGCAGAGTTCGACTAGATATGGTCCGTATGTTTAGGAAACACCGTTCTTTGTTCTCATCACACTCATATTTCCTGATGTCTTAGAGACCCTAGGAAGAAAGAGCTTGCTTCTTGCTCTAAAGCAGAGTGTGCACAATGGATGAGAACTCTGTTGTGTGTTTCACTTCAGAAATGGAGTTAAATCCCAGGCTCTGAGTCTTCCTCCAATCAAGACTTCGTTTCAGGTAAGGGCAGTCACTTTTCAGCTCAAAAGAAATACATCGTTCATGAAGCTAACACGTTTCTCATCTTAACTGACAAGCATTGGGTGTTAGAGGACCTGTGCTTTGTATCAGTTTCAGAAGCAGAGTTGGAATAGATATGGTACGTATGTGTAGGAAACACCGTTCTTTTGTTCTCAGCACACTCACGTTTCCTGCTGTCTTAGAGACTCTAGAAAGCAAGAGCGAGCTTCTTGCTCTAAAGCAGAGTGTGATCTATGGATGAGAACTCTTCTGTGTGTTTCACTCCAGAAATGGAGTTAAATCCCAGGCTCTTTGTCTTCCTACAAGCTAGACTTCTTTTCAGGTAAGGCCAGTTACTTTACAGCTCAAACGAACTACATCGTTCAGGAAGCACACACGTTTCCCATCTAAACTGACAAGCATTGGATGTTAGAGGACCTCTGGTTTTTTCAGTTTCAGAAGCAGAGTTGAACTAGATTTGACCCGAATGTGTAGGAAACACCGTTCTTTTGTTCTGAGCACACTCAAGTTTCCTGCTGTGTTACAGACTCTAGAAAGCAACAGCATTCTTCATGGTCTAAAGCAGAGTGTGATCCATGGATGAGAACTCTGCTGTGTGCTTCCCTTCAGAAATGGAGTTAAATCCCAGGCTCCGTTTCTTCCTACAAGCAAGACTTCGTTTCAGGAAAGGGCAGTCACTTTTCAGCTCATATGAACTACGTCGCTCATGAAGCTCACAAGTTTCTCATCTTAACGGACAAGTATTGGATGTTAGAGGACCAGCGTTTTTATCAGTTTCAGAAGCAGAGTTGGACTAGATATGGTCCGTATGTGTAGGAAACACCGTTCTTTTGTTCTCACCACACTCATGTTTCATGCTATCTTAGAGAATCTAGAAAGGAAGAGCGTGCTTCTTGCTCTAAAGCACAGTGTGAACAATGGATGAGACCTCTGTTGTGTGTATCACTTCAGAAATAGAGTTAAATCCCAGGCTCTGAGTCTTGCTTGTAGGATGACTCAGAGCCTGGGATTTAACTCCATTTCTGAAGTGACAAGCAAGACTTCATTTCAGGTAAGGGCAGTTAGTTTTAAGCTCAAACGAACTACATCATTCACGAAGCTAACACGATTCTCATCTTAACTGACAAGCATTGGATGTTAGAGGACCTGTGCTTTGTATCAGTTTCAGAAGCAGAGTTCCACTAGATATGGTCCGTATGTGTAGGAAACACCGTTCTTTTGTTCTCAGCACACTCACGTTTCCTGCTGTTTTAGAGACTCTAGAAAGCAAGAGGGAGCTTCTTGCTCTAAAACAGAGGTTGATCTATGGATGAGAACTCTTCTCTGTGTTTCACTTCAGAAATGGAGTTAAATCCCAGGCTCTTTGTCTTCCTACAAGCAAGACTTCTTTTCAGGTAAGGCCAGTTACTTTACATCTCAAACGAACTACATCGTTCAGGAAGCACACACGTTTCTCATCTAAACTGACAAGCATTGGATGTTAGAGGACCTCTGGTTTTTTCAGTTTCAGAAGCAGAGTTGAACTAGATTTGACCCGAATGTGTAGGAAACACCGTTCTTTTGTTCTGAGCACACTCAAGTTTCCTGCTGTGTTACAGACTCTAGAAAGCAATAGCGTTCTTCTTGCTCTAAAGCAGAGTGTGATCCATGGATGAGAACTCTGCTTTGTGCTTCCCTTCAGAAATGGAGTTAAATCCCAGGCTCCGTTTCTTCCTACAAGCAAGACTTCGTTTCAGGAAAGGGCAGTCACTTTTCAGCTCATATGAACTACGTCGCTCATGAAGCTCACACGTTTCTCATCTTAATGGACAAGCATTGGATGTTAGAGGACCTGTGGTTTGTATCAGTTTCAGCAGCACAGTTGGACTACATATGGTCTGTATGTGTAGGAAACACCGTTCTATTGTTCTGAGCACACTCAGGTTTCCTGCTGTATTAGAGACTCTAGAAAGCAAGAGCGTTCTTCTTGCTCTAAAGCAGAGTGTGAACAATGGATGAGAACTCTGTTGTGTGTTTCACTTCAGAAATGGAGTTAAATCCCAGGCTCTGAGTCTTCCTACAAACAAAACTTCGTTTCAGGTAAGGGCAGTTACTTTAAAGCTCAAACGAACTACATCATACACGAAGCTCACACGTTTCTCATCTTAACTGACAAGTATTGGATGTTAGAGGACCAGTGCTTTGTATCAGTTTTAGAAGCAGAGTTGGACTAGATATGGTCCGTATGTTTAGGAAACACCGTTCTTTTGTTCTCATCACACTCATGTTTCCTTCTGTCTTAGAGACACTAGAAAAAAAGTGCGTGCTTCTTGCTCTAAAGCAGAGTGTGCACAATGGATGAGAACACTGCTGTGTGTTTCACTTCAGAAATGGAGTTAAATCCCAGGCTCTGTGTCATCCTAAAAGCAAGACTTCATTTCAGGTAATGGCAGTTACTTTTAAGCTCAAACGAACTACATCGTTCACGAAGCTAACACGTTTCTCATCTTAACTAACAAGCATTGGATGTTAGAGGACCAGTGCTTTGTATCAGTTTCAGAAGCAGAGTTCCACTAGATATGGTCCGTATGTGTAGGAAACACCGTTCTTTTGTTCTCAGCCCACTCACGTTTCCTGCTGTCTTAGAGACTCTAGAAAGCAAGAGCGAGCTTCTTGCTCTAAAGCAGAGTGTGATCTATGGATGAGAACTCTTCTGTGGGTTTCACTTCAGAAATGGAGTTAAATCCCAGGCTCTTTGTCTTCCTACAAGCAAGACTTCTTTTCAGGTAAGGCCAGTTACTTTACAGCTCAAACGAACTACATCGTTCAGGAAGCACACACGTTTCTCATCTAAACTGTCAAGCATTGGATGTTACAGGACCTCTGGTTTGTTTCAGTTTCAGAAGCAGAGTTGAACTAGATATGTCCCGAATGTGTAGGAAACACAGTTCTTTTGTTCTGAGCACACTCATGTTTCCTGCTGGGTTACAGACTCTAGAAAGCATTAGCGTTCTTCTTGCTCTAAAGCAGAGTGTGATCCATGGATGAGAACTCTGCTGCGTGCTTCCCTTCAGAAATGGAGTTAAATCCCAGGCTCCATTTCTTCCTACAAGCAAGACTTCGTTTCAGGTAAGGGCAGTCACTTTTCAGCTCAAATGAACTACGTCGTTGATGAGGCTCACACGTTTCTCATCTTAACTGATAAGTATTGGATGTTAGAGGACCAGTGCTTTGTATCAGTTTCAGAAGCAGAGTTGGACTAGATATGGTCCGTATGTTTAGGAAACACCGTTCTTTTGTTCTCATCACACTCATATTTCCTGATGCCTTAGAGACCCTAGAAAGAAAGAGCTTGCTTCTTGCTCTAAAGCAGAGTGTGCACAATGGATGAGAACTCTGTTGTGTGTTTCACTTCAGAAATGGAGTTAAATCCCAGGCTCCGTTTCTTCCTACAAGCAAGACTTCGTTTCAGGAAAGGGCAGTCACTTTTCAGCTCATATGAACTACGTCGCTCATGAAGCTCACAAGTTTCTCATCTTAACGGACAAGTATTGGATGTTAGAGGACCAGCGCTTTTTATCAGTTTCAGAAGCAGAGTTGGACTAGATATGGTCCGTATGTGTAGGAAACACCGTTCTTTTGTTCTCACCACACTCATGTTTCATGCTATCTTAGAGAATGTAGAACGGAAGAGCGTGCTTCTTGCTCTAAAGCAGAGTGTGAACAATTGATGAGACCTCTGTTGTGTGTATCACTTCAGAAATAGAGTTAAATCCCAGGCTCTGAGTCTTGCTTGTAGGATGACTCAGAGCCTGGGATTTAACTCCATTTCTGAAGTGACAAGCAAGACTTCATTTCAGGTAAGGGCAGTTAGTTTTAAGCTCAAACGAACTACATCATTCACGAAGCTAACACGATTCTCATCTTAACTGACAAGCATTGGATGTTAGAGGACCAGTGCTTTGTATCAGTTTCAGAAGCAGAGTTGGACTAGATATGGTCCGTATGTTTAGGAAACACCGTTCTTTTGTTCTCATCACACTCATATTTCCTGATGTCTTAGAGACCCTAGAAAGAAAGAGCTTGCTTCTTGCTCTAAAGCAGAGAGTGCACAATGGATGAGAACTCTGTTGTGTGTTTCACTTCAGAAATGGAGTTAAATCCCAGGCTCTTTGTCTTCCTACAAGCAAGACTTCTTTTCAGGTGAGGCCAGTTACTTTACAGCTCAAACGAACTACATCGTTCAGTAAGCACACACGTTTCTCATCTAAACTGACAAGCATTGGATGTTACAGGACCTCTGGTTTGTTTCAGTTTCAGAAGCAGAGTTGAACTAGATATGTCCCGAATGTGTAGGAAACACCGTTCTTTTGTTCTGAGCACACTCATGTTTCCTGCTGTGTTACAGACTCTAGAACGCATTAGCGTTCTTCTTGCTCTAAAGCAGAGTGTGATCCATGGATGACAACTCTGCTGTGTGCCTCCCTTCAGAAATGGAGTTAAATCCCAGGCTCCATTTCTTCCTACAAGCAAGACTTCGTTTCAGGAAAGGGCAGTCACTTTTCAGCTCATATGAACTACGTCGCTCATGAAGCTCACAAGTTTCTCATCTTAACGGACAAGTATTGGATGTTAGAGGACCAGCGCTTTTTATCAGTTTCAGATTCAGAGTTGGACTAGATATGGTCCGTATGTGTAGGAAACACCGTTCTTTTGTTCTCACCACACTCATGTTTCATGCTATCTTAGAGAATCTAGAAAGGAAGAGCGTTCTTCTTGCTCTAAAGCAGAGTGTGAACAATGGATGAGACCTCTGTTGTGTGTATCACTTCAGAAATAGAGTTAAATCCCAGGCTCTGAGTCTTGCTTGTAGGATGACTCAGAGCCTGGGATTTAACTCCATTTCTGAAGTGACAAGCAAGACTTCATTTCAGGTAAGGGCAGTTAGTTTTAAGCTCAAACGAACTACATCATTCACGAAGCTAACACGATTCTCATCTTAACTGACAAGCATTGGATGTTAGAGGACCTCTGGTTTTTTCAGTTTCAGAAGCAGAGTTGAACTAGATTTGACCCGAATGTGTAGGAAACACCGTTCTTTTGTTCTGAGCACACTCAAGTTTTCTGCTGTGTTACAGACTCTAGAAAGCAATAGCGTTCTTCTTGCTCTTAAGCAGAGTGTGATCCATGGATGAGAACTCTGCTTTGTGCTTCCCTTCAGAAATGGAGTTAAATCCCAGGCTCCGTTTCTTCCTACAAGCAAGACTTCGTTTCAGGAAAGGGCAGTCACTTTTCAGCTCATATGAACTACGTCGCTCATGAAGCTCACACGTTTCTCATCTTAATGGACAAGCATTGGATGTTAGAGGACCTGTGGTTTGTATCAGTTTCAGCACCACTGTTCGACTACATATGGTCTGTATGTGTAGGAAACACCGTTCTTTTGTTCTGAGCACACTCAGGTTTCCTGCTGTATTAGAGACTCTAGAAAGCAAGAGCGTTCTTCTTGCTCTAAAGCAGAGTGTGAACAATGGATGAGAACTCTGCTGTGTGTTTCACTTCAGAAATGGAGTTAAATCCCAGGCTCTGAGTCTTCCTACAAACAAAACTTCGTTTCAGGTAAGGGCAGTTACTTTAAAGCTCAAACGAACTACATCATACACGAAGCTCACACGTTTCTCATCTTAACTGACAAGTATTGGATGTTAGAGGACCAGTGCTTTGTATCAGTTTTAGAAGCAGAGTTGGACTAGATATGGTCCGTATGTTTAGGAAACACCGTTCTTTTGTTCTCATCACACTCATGTTTCCTTCTGTCTTAGAGACACTAGAAAAAAAGAGCGTGCTTCTTGCTCTAAAGCAGAGTGTGCACAATGGATGAGAACACTGCTGTGTGTTTCACTTCAGAAATGGAGTTAAATCCCAGGCTCTGTGTCATCCTACAAGCAAGACTTCATTTCAGGTAATGGCAGTTACTTTTAAGCTCAAACGAACTACATCGTTCACGAAGCTAACACGTTTCTCATCTTAACTAACAAGCATTGGATGTTAGAGGACCAGTGCTTTGTATCAGTTTCAGAAGCAGAGTTGCACTAGATATGGTCCGTATGTGTAGGAAACACCGTTCTTTTGTTCTCAGCCCACTCACGTTTCCTGCTGTCTTAGAGACGCTAGAAAGCAAGAGCGAGCTTCTTGCTCTAAAGCAGAGTGTGATCTATGGATGAGAACTCTTCTGTGTGTTTCACTTCAGAATTGGAGTTAAATCCCAGGCTCTTGTCTTCCTACAAGCAAGACTTCTTTTCAGGTAAGGCCAGTTACTTTACATCTCAAATGAACTACATCGTTCAGGAAGCACACACGTTTCTCATCTAAACTGTCAAACATTGGATGTTACAGGACCTCTGGTTTGTTTCAGTTTCAGAAGCAGAGTTGAACTAGATATGTCCCGAATGTGTAGGAAACACAGTTCTTTTGTTCTGAGCACACTCATGTTTCCTGCTGTGTTACAGACTCTAGAAAGCATTAGCGTTCTTCTTGCTCTAAAGCAGAGTGTGATCCATGGATGAGAACTCTGCTGCGTGCTTCCCTTCAGAAATGGAGTTAAATCCCAGGCTCCATTTCTTCCTACAAGCAAGACTTCGTTTCAGGTAAGGGCAGTCACTTTTCAGCTCAAATGAACTACGTCGTTGATGAGGCTCACACGTTTCTCATCTTAACTGATAAGTATTGGATGTTAGAGGACCAGTGCTTTGTATCAGTTTCAGAAGCAGAGTTGGACTAGATATGGTCCGTATGTTTAGGAAACACCATTCTTTTGTTCTCATCACACTCATATTTCCTGATGTCTTAGAGACCCTAGAAAGAAAGAGCTTGCTTCTTGCTCTAAAGCAGAGAGTGCACAATGGATGAGAACTCTGTTGTGTGTTTCACTTCAGAAATGGAGTTAAATCCCAGGCTCTGAGTCTTCCTCCAAACAAGACTTCGTTTCAAGTAAGGGCAGTCACTTTTCAGCTCAAAAGAAATACATCGTTCATGAAGCTAACACATTTCTCATCTTAACTGACAAGCATTGGGTGTTAGAGGACCTGTGCTTTGTATCAGTTTCAGAAGCAGAGTTGGACTAGATATGGTACGTATGTGTAGGAAACACCGTTCTTTTGTTCTCAGCACACTCACGTTTCCTGCTGTCTTAGAGACTCTAGAAAGCAAGAGCGAGCTTCTTGCTCTAAAGCAGAGTGTGAACAATGGATGAGAACTCTGTTGTGTGTTTCACTTCAGAAATGGAGTTAAATCCCAGGCTCTGAGTCTTCCTACAAACAAAACTTCGTTTCAGGTAAGGGCAGTTACTTTAAAGCTCAAACGAACTACATCATACACGAAGCTCACACGTTTCTCATCTTAACTGACAAGTATTGGATGTTAGAGGACCAGTGCTTTGTATCAGTTTTAGAAGCAGAGTTGGACTAGATATGGTCCGTATGTTTAGGAAACACCGTTCTTTTGTTCTCATCACACTCATGTTTCCTTCTGTCTTAGAGACACTAGAAAAAAAGAGCGTGCTTCTTGCTCTAAAGCAGAGTGTGCACAATGGATGAGAACACTGCTGTGTGTTTCACTTCAGAAATGGAGTTAAATCCCAGGCTCTGTGTCATCCTACAAGCAAGACTTCATTTCAGGTAATGGCAGTTACTTTTAAGCTCAAACGAACTACATCGTTCACGAAGCTAACACGTTTCTCATCTTAACTAACAAGCATTGGATGTTAGAGAACCAGTGCTTTGTATCAGTTTCAGAAGCAGAGTTGCACTAGATATGGTCCGTATGTGTAGGAAACACCGTTCTTTTGTTCTCAGCACACTCACGTTTCCTGCTGTCTTAGAGACTCTAGAAAGCAAGAGCGAGCTTCTTGCTCTAAAGCAGAGTGTGATCTATGGATGTGAACTCTTCTGTGTGTTTCACTTCAGAAATGGAGTTAAATCCCAGGCTCTTTGTCTTCCTACAAGCAAGACTTCTTTTCAGGTAAGGCCAGTTACTTTACAGCTCAAACGAACTACATCGTTCAGGAAGCACACACGTTTCTCATCTAAACTGACAAGCTTTGGATGTTACAGGACCTCTGGTTTGTTTCAGTTTCAGAAGCAGAGTTGAACTAGATATGTCCCGAATGTGTAGGAAACACCGTTCTTTTGTTCTGAGCACACTCAAGTTTCCTGCTGTGTTACAGACTCTAGAAAGCATTAGCGTTCTTCTTGCTCTAAAGCAGAGTGTGATCCATGGATGAGAACTCTGCTGCGTGCTTCCCTTCAGAAATGGAGTTAAATCCCAGGCTCCGTTTCTTCCTACAAGCAAGACTTCGTTTCAGGTAAGGGCAGTCACTTTTCAGCTCAAATGAACTACGTCGTTGATGAGGCTCACACGTTTCTCATCTTAACTGATAAGTATTGGATGTTAGAGGACCAGTGCTTTGTATCAGTTTCAGAAGCAGAGTTGGACTAGATATGGTCCTTATGTTTAGGAAACACCGTTCTTTTGTTCTCATCACACTCATATTTCCTGATGTCTTAGAGACCCTAGAAAGAAAGAGCTTGCTTCTTGCTCTAAAGCAGAGAGTGCACAATGGATGAGAACTCTGTTGTGTGTTTCACTTCAGAAATGGAGTTAAATCCCAGGCTCTGAGTCTTCCTCCAATCAAGACTTCGTTTCAAGTAAGGGCAGTCACTTTTCAGCTCAAAAGAAATACATCGTTCATGAAGCTAACACATTTCTCATCTTAACTGACAAGCATTGGGTGTTAGAGGACCTGTGCTTTGTATCAGTTTCAGAAGCAGAGTTGGACTAGATATGGTACGTATGTGTAGGAAACACCGTTCTTTTGTTCTCAGCACACTCACGTTTCCTGCTGTCTTGAGACTCTAGAAAGCAAGAGCGAGCTTCTTGCTCTAAAGCAGAGTGTGAACAATGGATGAGAACTCTGTTGTGTGTTTCACTTCAGAAATGGAGTTAAATCCCAGGCTCTGAGTCTTCCTACAAACAAAACTTCGTTTCAGGTAAGGGCAGTTACTTTAAAGCTCAAACGAACTACACCATACACGAAGCTCACACGTTTCTCATCTTAACTGACAAGTATTGGATGTTAGAGGACCACTGCTTTGTATCAGTTTTAGAAGCAGAGTTGGACTAGATATGGTCCGTATGTTTAGGAAACACCGTTCTTTTGTTCTCATCACACTCATGTTTCCTTCTGTCTTAGAGACACTAGAAAAAAAGAGCGTGCTTCTTGCTCTAAAGCAGAGTGTGCACAATGGATGAGAACACTGCTGTGTGTTTCACTTCAGAAATGGAGTTAAATCCCAGGCTCTGTGTCATCCTACAAGCAAGACTTCATTTCAGGTAATGGCAGTTACTTTTAAGCTCAAACGAACTACATCGTTCACGAAGCTAACACGTTTCTCATCTTAACTAACAAGCATTGGATGTTAGAGGACCAGTGCTTTGTATCAGTTTCAGAAGCAGAGTTGCACTAGATATGGTCCGTATGTGTAGGAAACACCGTTCTTTTGTTCTCAGCCCACTCGCGTTTCCTGCTGTCTTAGAGACTCTAGAAAGCAAGAGCGAGCTTCTTGCTCTAAAGCAGAGTGTGATCTATGGATGTGAACTCTTCTGTGTGTTTCACTTCAGAAATGGAGTTAAATCCCAGGCTCTTTGTCTTCCTACAAGCAAGACTTCTTTTCAGGTAAGGCCAGTTACTTTACAGCTCAAACGAACTACATCGTTCAGGAAGCACACACGTTTCTCATCTAAAGTGTCAAGCATTGGATGTTACAGGACCTCTGGTTTGTTTCAGTTTCAGAAGCAGAGTTGAACTAGATATGTCCCGAATGTGTAGGAAACACAGTTCTTTTGTTCTGAGCACACTCATGTTTCCTGCTGTGTTACAGACTCTAGAAAGCATTAGCGTTCTTCTTGCTCTAAAGCAGAGTGTGATCCATGGATGAGAACTCTGCTGCGTGCTTCCCTTCAGAAATGGAGTTAAATCCCAGGCTCCGTTTCTTCCTACAAGCAAGACTTCGTTTCAGGTAAGGGCAGTCACTTTTCAGCTCAAATGAACTACGTCGTTGATGAGGCTCACACGTTTCTCATCTTAACTGATAAGTATTGGATGTTAGAGGACCAGTGCTTTGTATCAGTTTCAGAAGCAGAGTTGGACTAGATATGGTCCGTATGTTTAGGAAACACCGTTCTTTTGTTCTCATCACACTCATATTTCCTGATGTCTTAGAGACCCTAGAAAGAAAGAGCTTGCTTCTTGCTCTAAAGCAGAGAGTGCACAATGGATGAGAACTCTGTTGTGTGTTTCACTTCAGAAATGGAGTTAAATCCCAGGCTCTGAGTCTTCCTCCAATCAAGACTTCGTTTCAAGTAAGGGCAGTCACTTTTCAGCTCAAAAGAAATACATCGTTCATGAAGCTAACACATTTCTCATCTTAACTGACAAGCATTGGGTGTTAGAGGACCTGTGCTTTGTATCAGTTTCAGAAGCAGAGTTGGACTAGATATGGTACGTATGTGTAGGAAACACCGTTCTTTTGTTCTCAGCACACTTAACGTTTCCTGCTGTCTTAGAGACTCTAGAAAGCAAGAGCGAGCTTCTTGCTCTAAAGCAGAGTGTGAACAATGGATGAGAACTCTGTTGTGTGTTTCACTTCAGAAATGGAGTTAAATCCC
The DNA here is from genome assembly GCA_949786385.1 of Onychomys leucogaster. Lineage (NCBI taxonomy): Eukaryota > Metazoa > Chordata > Mammalia > Rodentia > Cricetidae > Onychomys > Onychomys leucogaster. The sequence continues at coordinate 1,396,843 of CATKUP010000086.1, forward strand.
AGGCTCTGAGTCTTCCTACAAACAAAACTTCGTTTCAGGTAAGGGCAGTTACTTTAAAGCTCAAACGAACTACATCATACACGAAGCTCACACGTTTCTCATCTTAACTGACAAGTATTGGATGTTAGAGGACCAGTGCTTTGTATCAGTTTTAGAAGCAGAGTTGGACTAGATATGGTCCGTATGTTTAGGAAACACCGTTCTTTTGTTCTCATCACACTCATGTTTCCTTCTGTCTTAGAGACACTAGAAAAAAAGAGCGTGCTTCTTGCTCTAAAGCAGAGTGTGCACAATGGATGAGAACACTGCTGTGTGTTTCACTTCAGAAATGGAGTTAAATCCCAGGCTCTGTGTCATCCTACAAGCAAGACTTCATTTCAGGTAATGGCAGTTACTTTTAAGCTCAAACGAACTACATCGTTCACGAAGCTAACACGTTTCTCATCTTAACTAACAAGCATTGGATGTTAGAGGACCAGTGCTTTGTATCAGTTTCAGAAGCAGAGTTGCACTAGATATGGTCCGTATGTGTAGGAAACACCGTTCTTTTGTTCTCAGCCCACTCACGTTTCCTGCTGTCTTAGAGACTCTAGAAAGCAAGAGCGAGCTTCTTGCTCTAAAGCAGAGTGTGATCTATGGATGTGAACTCTTCTGTGTGTTTCACTTCAGAAATGGAGTTAAATCCCAGGCTCTTTGTCTTCCTACAAGCAAGACTTCTTTTCAGGTAAGGCCAGTTACTTTACAGCTCAAACGAACTACATCGTTCAGGAAGCACACACGTTTCTCATCTAAACTGACAAGCTTTGGATGTTACAGGACCTCTGGTTTGTTTCAGTTTCAGAAGCAGAGTTGAACTAGATATGTCCCGAATGTGTAGGAAACACCGTTCTTTTGTTCTGAGCACACTCAAGTTTCCTGCTGTGTTACAGACTCTAGAAAGCATTAGCGTTCTTCTTGCTCTAAAGCAGAGTGTGATCCATGGATGAGAACTCTGCTGCGTGCTTCCCTTCAGAAATGGAGTTAAATCCCAGGCTCCGTTTCTTCCTACAAGCAAGACTTCGTTTCAGGTAAGGGCAGTCACTTTTCAGCTCAAATGAACTACGTCGTTGATGAGGCTCACACGTTTCTCATCTTAACTGATAAGTATTGGATGTTAGAGGACCAGTGCTTTGTATCAGTTTCAGAAGCAGAGTTGGACTAGATATGGTCCTTATGTTTAGGAAACACCGTTCTTTTGTTCTCATCACACTCATATTTCCTGATGTCTTAGAGACCCTAGAAAGAAAGAGCTTGCTTCTTGCTCTAAAGCAGAGAGTGCACAATGGATGAGAACTCTGTTGTGTGTTTCACTTCAGAAATGGAGTTAAATCCCAGGCTCTGAGTCTTCCTCCAATCAAGACTTCGTTTCAAGTAAGGGCAGTCACTTTTCAGCTCAAAAGAAATACATCGTTCATGAAGCTAACACATTTCTCATCTTAACTGACAAGCATTGGGTGTTAGAGGACCTGTGCTTTGTATCAGTTTCAGAAGCAGAGTTGGACTAGATATGGTACGTATGTGTAGGAAACACCGTTCTTTTGTTCTCAGCACACTCACGTTTCCTGCTGTCTTAGAGACTCTAGAAAGCAAGAGCGAGCTTCTTGCTCTAAAGCAGAGTGTGAACAATGGATGAGAACTCTGTTGTGTGTTTCACTTCAGAAATGGAGTTAAATCCCAGGCTCTGAGTCTTCCTACAAACAAAACTTCGTTTCAGGTAAGGGCAGTTACTTTAAAGCTCAAACGAACTACATCATACACGAAGCTCACACGTTTCTCATCTTAACTGACAAGTATTGGATGTTAGAGGACCAGTGCTTTGTATCAGTTTTAGAAGCAGAGTTGGACTAGATATGGTCCGTATGTTTAGGAAACACCGTTCTTTTGTTCTCATCACACTCATGTTTCCTTCTGTCTTAGAGACACTAGAAAAAAAGAGCGTGCTTCTTGCTCTAAAGCAGAGTGTGCACAATGGATGAGAACACTGCTGTGTGTTTCACTTCAGAAATGGAGTTAAATCCCAGGCTCTGTGTCATCCTACAAGCAAGACTTCATTTCAGGTAATGGCAGTTACTTTTAAGCTCAAACGAACTACATCGTTCACGAAGCTAACACGTTTCTCATCTTAACTAACAAGCATTGGATGTTAGAGGACCAGTGCTTTGTATCAGTTTCAGAAGCAGAGTTGCACTAGATATGGTCCGTATGTGTAGGAAACACCGTTCTTTTGTTCTCAGCCCACTCGCGTTTCCTGCTGTCTTAGAGACTCTAGAAAGCAAGAGCGAGCTTCTTGCTCTAAAGCAGAGTGTGATCTATGGATGTGAACTCTTCTGTGTGTTTCACTTCAGAAATGGAGTTAAATCCCAGGCTCTTTGTCTTCCTACAAGCAAGACTTCTTTTCAGGTAAGGCCAGTTACTTTACAGCTCAAACGAACTACATCGTTCAGGAAGCACACACGTTTCTCATCTAAAGTGTCAAGCATTGGATGTTACAGGACCTCTGGTTTGTTTCAGTTTCAGAAGCAGAGTTGAACTAGATATGTCCCGAATGTGTAGGAAACACAGTTCTTTGTTCTGAGCACACTCATGTTTCCTGCTGTGTTACAGACTCTAGAAAGCATTAGCGTTCTTCTTGCTCTAAAGCAGAGTGTGATCCATGGATGAGAACTCTGCTGCGTGCTTCCCTTCAGAAATGGAGTTAAATCCCAGGCTCCGTTTCTTCCTACAAGCAAGACTTCGTTTCAGGTAAGGGCAGTCACTTTTCAGCTCAAATGAACTACGTCGTTGATGAGGCTCACACGTTTCTCATCTTAACTGATAAGTATTGGATGTTAGAGGACCAGTGCTTTGTATCAGTTTCAGAAGCAGAGTTGGACTAGATATGGTCCGTATGTTTAGGAAACACCGTTCTTTTGTTCTCATCACACTCATATTTCCTGATGTCTTAGAGACCCTAGAAAGAAAGAGCTTGCTTCTTGCTCTAAAGCAGAGAGTGCACAATGGATGAGAACTCTGTTGTGTGTTTCACTTCAGAAATGGAGTTAAATCCCAGGCTCTGAGTCTTCCTCCAATCAAGACTTCGTTTCAAGTAAGGGCAGTCACTTTTCAGCTCAAAAGAAATACATCGTTCATGAAGCTAACACATTTCTCATCTTAACTGACAAGCATTGGGTGTTAGAGGACCTGTGCTTTGTATCAGTTTCAGAAGCAGAGTTGGACTAGATATGGTACGTATGTGTAGGAAACACCGTTCTTTTGTTCTCAGCACACTTACGTTTCCTGCTGTCTTAGAGACTCTAGAAAGCAAGAGCGAGCTTCTTGCTCTAAAGCAGAGTGTGAACAATGGATGAGAACTCTGTTGTGTGTTTCACTTCAGAAATGGAGTTAAATCCCAGGCTCTGAGTCTTCCTACAAACAAAACTTCGTTTCAGGTAAGGGCAGTTACTTTAAAGCTCAAACGAACTACATCATACACGAAGCTCACACGTTTCTCATCTTAACTGACAAGTATTGGATGTTAGAGGACCAGTGCTTTGTATCAGTTTTAGAAGCAGAGTTGGACTAGATATGGTCCGTATGTTTAGGAAACACCGTTCTTTTGTTCTCATCACACTCATGTTTCCTTCTGTCTTAGAGACACTAGAAAAAAAGAGCGTGCTTCTTGCTCTAAAGCAGAGTGTGCACAATGGATGAGAACACTGCTGTGTGTTTCACTTCAGAAATGGAGTTAAATCCCAGGCTCTGTGTCATCCTACAAGCAAGACTTCATTTCAGGTAATGGCAGTTACTTTTAAGCTCAAACGAACTACATCGTTCACGAAGCTAACACGTTTCTCATCTTAACTAACAAGCATTGGATGTTAGAGGACCAGTGCTTTGTATCAGTTTCAGAAGCAGAGTTGCACTAGATATGGTCCGTATGTGTAGGAAACACCGTTCTTTTGTTCTCAGCCCACTCACGTTTCCTGCTGTCTTAGAGACTCTAGAAAGCAAGAGCGAGCTTCTTGCTCTAAAGCAGAGTGTGATCTATGGATGTGAACTCTTCTGTGTGTTTCAGTTCAGAAATGGAGTTAAATCCCAGGCTCTTTGTCTTCCTACAAGCAAGACTTCTTTTCAGGTAAGGCCAGTTACTTTACAGCTCAAACGAACTACATCGTTCAGGAAGCACACACGTTTCTCATCTAAAGTGTCAAGCATTGGATGTTACAGGACCTCTGGTTTGTTTCAGTTTCAGAAGCAGAGTTGAACTAGATATGTCCCGAATGTGTAGGAAACACAGTTCTTTTGTTCTGAGCACACTCATGTTTCCTGCTGTGTTACAGACTCTAGAAAGCATTAGCGTTCTTCTTGCTCTAAAGCAGAGTGTGATCCATGGATGAGAACTCTGCTGCGTGCTTCCCTTCAGAAATGGAGTTAAATCCCAGGCTCCGTTTCTTCCTACAAGCAAGACTTCGTTTCAGGTAAGGGCAGTCACTTTTCAGCTCAAATGAACTACGTCGTTGATGAGGCTCACACGTTTCTCATCTTAACTGATAAGTATTGGATGTTAGAGGACCAGTGCTTTGTATCAGTTTCAGAAGCAGAGTTGGACTAGATATGGTCCGTATGTTTAGGAAACACCGTTCTTTTGTTCTCATCACACTCATATTTCCTGATGTCTTAGAGACCCTAGAAAGAAAGAGCTTGCTTCTTGCTCTAAAGCAGAGAGTGCACAATGGATGAGAACTCTGTTGTGTGTTTCACTTCAGAAATGGAGTTAAATCCCAGGCTCTGAGTCTTCCTCCAATCAAGACTTCGTTTCAAGTAAGGGCAGTCACTTTTCAGCTCAAAAGAAATACATCGTTCATGAAGCTAACACATTTCTCATCTTAACTGACAAGCATTGGGTGTTAGAGGACCTGTGCTTTGTATCAGTTTCAGAAGCAGAGTTGGACTAGATAAGGTACGTATGTGTAGGAAACACCGTTCTTTTGTTCTCAGCACACTCACGTTTCCTGCTGTCTTAGAGACTCTAGAAAGCAAGAGCGAGCTTCTTGCTCTAAAGCAGTGTGTGAACAATGGATGAGAACTCTGTTGTGTGTTTCACTTCAGAAATGGAGTTAAATCCCAGGCTCTGAGTCTTCCTACAAACAAAACTTCGTTTCAGGTAAGGGCAGTTACTTTAAAGCTCAAACGAACTACATCATACACGAAGCTCACACGTTTCTCATCTTAACTGACAAGTATTGGATGTTAGAGGACCAGTGCTTTGTATCAGTTTTAGAAGCAGAGTTGGACTAGATATGGTCCGTATGTTTAGGAAACACCGTTCTTTTGTTCTCATCACACTCATGTTTCCTTCTGTCTTAGAGACACTAGAAAAAAAGAGCGTGCTTCTTGCTCTAAAGCAGAGTGTGCACAATGGATGAGAACACTGCTGTGTGTTTCACTTCAGAAATGGAGTTAAATCCCAGGCTCTGTGTCATCCTACAAGCAAGACTTCATTTCAGGTAATGGCAGTTACTTTTAAGCTCAAACGAACTACATCGTTCACGAAGCTAACACGTTTCTCATCTTAACTAACAAGCATTGGATGTTAGAGGACCAGTGCTTTGTATCAGTTTCAGAAGCAGAGTTGCACTAGATATGGTCCGTATGTGTAGGAAACACCGTTCTTTTGTTCTCAGCCCACTCACGTTTCCTGCTGTCTTAGAGACTCTAGAAAGCAAGAGCGAGCTTCTTGCTCTAAAGCAGAGTGTGATCTATGGATGTGAACTCTTCTGTGTGTTTCACTTCAGAAATGGAGTTAAATCCCAGGCTCTTTGTCTTCCTACAAGCAAGAATTCTTTTCAGGTAAGGCCAGTTACTTTACAGCTCAAACGAACTACATCGTTCAGGAAGCACACACGTTTCTCATCTAAAGTGTCAAGCATTGGATGTTACAGGACCTCTGGTTTGTTTCAGTTTCAGAAGCAGAGTTGAACTAGATATGTCCCGAATGTGTAGGAAACACAGTTCTTTTGTTCTGAGCACACTCATGTTTCCTGCTGTGTTACAGACTCTAGAAAGCATTAGCGTTCTTCTTGCTCTAAAGCAGAGTGTGATCCATGGATGAGAACTCTGCTGCGTGCTTCCCTTCAGAAATGGAGTTAAATCCCAGGCTCCGTTTCTTCCTACAAGCAAGACTTCGTTTCAGGTAAGGGCAGTCACTTTTCAGCTCAAATGAACTACGTTGTTGATGAGGCTCACAAGTTTCTCATCTTAACTGATAAGTATTGGATGTTAGAGGACCAGTGCTTTGTATCAGTTTCAGAAGCAGAGTTGGACTAGATATGGTCCGTATGTTTAGGAAACACCGTTCTTTTGTTCTCATCACACTCATATTTCCTGATGTCTTAGAGACCCTAGAAAGAAAGAGATTGCTTCTTGCTCTAAAGCAGAGAGTGCACAATGGATGAGAACTCTGTTGTGTGTTTCACTTCAGAAATGGAGTTAAATCCCAGGCTCTTTGTCTTCCTACAAGCAAGACTTCTTTTCAGGTAAGGCCAGTTACTTTACAGCTCAAAAGAACTACATCGTTCAGGAAGCACACACGTTTCTCATCTAAACTGACAAGCATTGGATGTTACAGGACCTCTGGTTTGTTTCAGTTTCAGAAGCAGAGTTGAACTAGATATGTCCCGAATGTGTAGGAAACACCGTTCTTTTGTTCTGAGCACACTCAAGTTTCCTGCTGTGTTACAGACTCTAGAAAGCATTAGCGTTCTTCTTGCTCTAAAGCAGAGTGTGATCCATGGATGAGAACTCTGCTGTGTGCTTCCCTTCAGAAATGGAGTTAAATCCCAGGCTCCTTTTCTTCCTACAAGCAAGACTTCGTTTCAGGAAAGGGCAGTCACTTTTCAGCTCATATGAACTACGTCGCTCATGAAGCTCACAAGTTTCTCATCTTAACGGACAAGTATTGGATGTTAGAGGACCAGCGCTTTTTATCAGTTTCAGAAGCAGAGTTGGACTAGATATGGTCCGTATGTGTAGGAAACACCGTTCTTTTGTTCTCACCACACTCATGTTTCATGCTATCTTAGAGAATCTAGAAAGGAAGAGCGTGCTTCTTGCTCTAAAGCAGAGTGTGAACAATGGGTGAGACCTCTGTTGTGTGTATCACTTCAGAAATAGAGTTAAATCCCAGGCTCTGAGTCTTGCTTGTAGGATGACTCAGAGCCTGCGATTTAACTCCATTTCTGAAGTGACAAGCAAGACTTCATTTCAGGTAAGGGCAGTTAGTTTTAAGCTCAAACGAACTACATCATTCATGAAGCTAACACGATTCTCATCTTAACTGACAAGCATTGGATGTTAGAGGACCAGTGCTTTGTATCAGTTTCAGAAGCAGAGTTCCACTAGATATGGTCCGTATGTGTAGGAAACACCGTTCTTTGTTCTCAGCACACTCACGTTTCCTGCTGTTTTAGAGACTCTAGAAAGCAAGAGCGAGCTTCTTGCTCTAAAGCAGAGTGTGATCCATGGATGAGAACTCTTCTCTGTGTTTCACTTCAGAAATGGAGTTAAATCCCAGGCTCTTTGTCTTCCTACAAGCAAGACTTCTTTTCAGCTAAGGCCAGTTACTTTACATCTCAAACGAACTACATCATTCAGGAAGCACACACGTTTCTCATCTAAACTGACAAGCATTGGATGTTAGAGGACCTCTGGTTTTTTCAGTTTCAGAAGCAGAGTTGAACTAGATTTGACCCGAATTTTTAGGAAACACCGCTCTTTTGTTCTGAGCACACTCAAGTTTTCTGCTGTGTTACAGACTCTACAAAGCAATAGCGTTCTACTTGCTCTAAAGCAGAGTGTGATCCATGGATGAGAACTCTGCTTTGTGCTTCCCTTCAGAAATGGAGTTAAATCCCAGGCTCCGTTTCTTCCTACAAGCAAGACTTCGTTTCAGGAAAGGGCAGTCACTTTTCAGCTCATATGAACTACGTCGCTCATGAAGCTCACACGTTTCTCATCTTAATGGACAAGCATTGGATGTTAGAGGACCTGTGGTTTGTATCAGTTTCAGCACCACTGTTGGACTACATATGGTCTGTATGTGTAGGAAACACCGTTCTTTTGTTCTGAGCACACTCAGGTTTCCTGCTGTATTAGAGACTCTAGAAAGCAAGAGCGTTCTTCTTGCTCTAAAGCAGAGTGTGAACAATGGATGAGAACTCTGTTGTGTGTTTCACTTCAGAAATGGAGTTAAATCCCAGGCTCTGAGTCTTCCTACAAACAAAACTTCGTTTCAGGTAAGGGCAGTTACTTTAAAGCTCAAACGAACTACATCATACACGAAGCTCACACGTTTCTCATCTTAACTGACAAGTATTGGATGTTAGAGGACCAGTGCTTTGTATCAGTTTTAGAAGCAGAGTTGGACTAGATATGGTCCGTATGTTTAGGAAACACCGTTCTTTTGTTCTCATCACACTCATGTTTCCTTCTGTCTTAGAGACACTAGAAAAAAAGAGCGTGCTTCTTGCTCTAAAGCAGAGTGTGCACAATGGATGAGAACACTGCTGTGTGTTTCACTTCAGAAATGGAGTTAAATCCCAGGCTCTGTGTCATCCTACAAGCAAGACTTCATTTCAGGTAATGGCAGTTACTTTTAAGCTCAAACGAACTACATCGTTCACGAAGCTAACACGTTTCTCATCTTAACTAACAAGCATTGGATGTTAGAGGACCAGTGCTTTGTATCAGTTTCAGAAGCAGAGTTGCACTAGATATGGTCCGTATGTGTAGGAAACACCGTTCTTTTGTTCTCAGCCCACTCACGTTTCCTGCTGTCTTAGAGACTCTAGAAAGCAAGAGCGAGCTTCTTGCTCTAAAGCAGAGTGTGATCTATGGATGAGAACTCTTCTGTGTGTTTCACTTCAGAAATGGAGTTAAATCCCAGGCTCTTTGTCTTCCTACAAGCAAGACTTCTTTTCAGGTAAGGCCAGTTACTTTACATCTCAAACGAACTACATCGTTCAGGAAGCACACACGTTTCTCATCTAAACTGTCAAGCATTGGATGTTACAGGACCTCTGGTTTGTTTCAGTTTCAGAAGCAGAGTTGAACTAGATATGTCCCGAATGTGTAGGAAACACAGTTCTTTTGTTCTGAGCACACTCATGTTTCCTGCTGTGTTACAGACTCTAGAAAGCATTAGCATTCTTCTTGCTCTAAAGCAGAGTGTGATCCATGGATGAGAACTCTGCTGCGTGCTTCCCTTCAGAAATGGAGTTAAATCCCAGGCTCCGTTTCTTCCTACAAGCAAGACTTCGTTTCAGGTAAGGGCAGTCACTTTTCAGCTCAAATGAACTACGTCGTTGATGAGGCTCACACGTTTCTCATCTTAACTGATAAGTATTGGATGTTAGAGGACCAGTGCTTTGTATCAGTTTCAGAAGCAGAGTTGGACTAGATATGGTCCGTATGTTTAGGAAACACCGTTCTTTTGTTCTCATCACACTCATATTTCCTGATCTCTTAGAGACCCTAGAAAGAAAGAGCTTGCTTCTTGCTCTAAAGCAGAGAGTGCACAATGGATGAGAACTCTGTTGTGTGTTTCACTTCAGAAATGGAGTTAAATCCCAGGCTCTGAGTCTTCCTCCAATCAAGACTTCGTTTCAGGTAAGGGCAGTCACTTTTCAGCTCAAAAGAAATACATCGTTCATGAAGCTAACACATTTCTCATCTTAACTGACAAGCATTGGGTGTTAGAGGACCTGTGCTTTGTATCAGTTTCAGAAGCAGAGTTGGACTAGATATGGTACATATGTGTAGGAAACACCGTTCTTTTGTTCTCAGCACACTCACGTTTCCTGCTGTCTTAGAGACTCTAGAAAGCAAGAGCGAGCTTCTTGCTCTAAAGCAGAGTGTGATCTATGGATGAGAACTCTTCTATGTGTTTCACTCCAGAAATGGAGTTAAATCCCAGGCTCTTTGTCTTCCTACAAGCTAGACTTCTTTTCAGGTAAGGCCAGGTACTTTACAGCTCAAACGAACTACATCGTTCAGGAAGCACACAAGTTTCTCATCTAAACTGACAAGCATTGGATGTTACAGGACCTCTGGTTTGTTTCAGTTTCAGAAGCAGAGTTGAACTAGATATGTCCCGAATGTGTAGGAAACACCGTTCTTTTGTTCTGAGCACACTCAAGTTTCCTGCTGTGTTACAGACTCTAGAAAGCATTAGCGTTCTTCTTGCTCTAAAGCAGAGTGTGATCCATGGATGAGAACTCTGCTGTGTGCTTCCCTTCAGAAATGGAGTTAAATCCCAGGCTCCTTTTCTTCCTACAAGCAAGACTTCGTTTCAGGAAAGGGCAGTCACTTTTCAGCTCATATGAACTACGTCGCTCATGAAGCTCACAAGTTTCTCATCTTAACGGACAAGTATTGGATGTTAGAGGACCACCGCTTTTTATCAGTTTCAGAAGCAGAGTTGGACTAGATATGGTCCGTATGTGTAGGAAACACCGTTCTTTTGTTCTCACCACACTCATGTTTCATGCTATCTTAGAGAATCTAGAAAGGAAGAGCGTGCTTCTTGCTCTAAAGCAGAGTGTGAACAATGGGTGAGACCTCTGTTGTGTGTATCACTTCAGAAATAGAGTTAAATCCCAGGCTCTGAGTCTTGCTTGTAGGATGACTCAGAGCCTGCGATTTAACTCCATTTCTGAAGTGACAAGCAAGACTTCATTTCAGGTAAGGGCAGTTAGTTTTAAGCTCAAACGAACTACATCATTCATGAAGCTAACACGATTCTCATCTTAACTGACAAGCATTGGATGTTAGAGGACCAGTGCTTTGTATCAGTTTCAGAAGCAGAGTTCCACTAGATATGGTCCGTATGTGTGGGAAACACCGTTCTTTGTTCTCAGCACACTCACGTTTCCTGCTGTTTTAGAGACTCTAGAAAGCAAGAGCGAGCTTCTTGCTCTAAAGCAGAGTGTGATCTATGGATGAGAACTCTTCTCTGTGTTTCACTTCAGAAATGGAGTTAAATCCCAGGCTCTTTGTCTTCCTACAAGCAAGACTTCTTTTCAGCTAAGGCCAGTTACTTTACATCTCAAACGAACTACATCGTTCAGGAAGCACACACGTTTCTCATCTAAACTGACAAGCATTGGATGTTAGAGGACCTCTGGTTTGTTTCAGTTTCAGAAGCAGAGTTGAACTAGATTTGACCCGAATGTGTAGGAAACACCGTTCTTTTGTTCTGAGCACACTCAAGTTTTCTGCTGTGTTACAGACTCTAGAAAGCAATAGCGTTCTACTTGCTCTAAAGCAGAGTGTGATCCATGGATGAGAACTCTGCTTTGTGCTTCCCTTCAGAAATGGAGTTAAATCCCAGGCTCCGTTTCTTCCTACAAGCAAGACTTCGTTTCAGGAAAGGGCAGTCACTTTTCAGCTCATATGAACTACGTCGCTCATGAAGCTCACACGTTTCTCATCTTAATGGACAAGCATTGGATGTTAGAGGACCTGTGGTTTGTATCAGTTTCAGCACCACTGTTGGACTACATATGGTCTGTATGTGTAGGAAACACCGTTCTTTTGTTCTGAGCACACTCAGGTTTCCTGCTGTATTAGAGACTCTAGAAAGCAAGAGCGTTCTTCTTGCTCTAAAGCAGAGTGTGAACAATGGATGAGAACTCTGTTGTGTGTTTCACTTCAGAAATGGAGTTAAATCCCAGGCTCTGAGTCTTCCTACAAACAAAACTTCGTTTCAGGTAAGGGCAGTTACTTTAAAGCTCAAACGAACTACATCATACACGAAGCTCACACGTTTCTCATCTTAACTGACAAGTATTGGATGTTAGAGGACCAGTGCTTTGTATCAGTTTTAGAAGCAGAGTTGGACTAGATATGGTCCGTATGTTTAGGAAACACCGTTCTTTTGTTCTCATCACACTCATGTTTCCTTCTGTCTTAGAGACACTAGAAAAAAAGAGCGTGCTTCTTGCTCTAAAGCAGAGTGTGCACAATGGATGAGAACACTGCTGTGTGTTTCACTTCAGAAATGGAGTTAAATCCCAGGCTCTGTGTCATCCTACAAGCAAGACTTCATTTCAGGTAATGGCAGTTACTTTTAAGCTCAAACGAACTACATCGTTCACGAAGCTAACACGTTTCTCATCTTAACTAACAAGCATTGGATGTTAGAGGACCAGTGCTTTGTATCAGTTTCAGAAGCAGAGTTGCACTAGATATGGTCCGTATGTGTAGGAAACACCGTTCTTTTGTTCTCAGCCCACTCACGTTTCCTGCTGTCTTAGAGACTCTAGAAAGCAAGAGCGAGCTTCTTGCTCTAAAGCAGAGTGTGATCTATGGATGAGAACTCTTCTGTGTGTTTCACTTCAGAAATGGAGTTAAATCCCAGGCTCTTTGTCTTCCTACAAGCAAGACTTCTTTTCAGGTAAGGCCAGTTACTTTACATCTCAAACGAACTACATCGTTCAGGAAGCACACACGTTTCTCATCTAAACTGTCAAGCATTGGATGTTACAGGACCTCTGGTTTGTTTCAGTTTCAGAAGCAGAGTTGAACTAGATATGTCCCGAATGTGTAGGAAACACAGTTCTTTTGTTCTGAGCACACTCATGTTTCCTGCTGTGTTACAGACTCTAGAAAGCATTAGCATTCTTCTTGCTCTAAAGCAGAGTGTGATCCATGGATGAGAACTCTGCTGCGTGCTTCCCTTCAGAAATGGAGTTAAATCCCAGGCTCCGTTTCTTCCTACAAGCAAGACTTCGTTTCAGGTAAGGGCAGTCACTTTTCAGCTCAAATGAACTACGTCGTTGATGAGGCTCACACGTTTCTCATCTTAACTGATAAGTATTGGATGTTAGAGGACCAGTGCTTTGTATCAGTTTCAGAAGCAGAGTTGGACTAGATATGGTCCGTATGTTTAGGAAACACCGTTCTTTTGTTCTCATCACACTCATATTTCCTGATCTCTTAGAGACCCTAGAAAGAAAGAGCTTGCTTCTTGCTCTAAAGCAGAGAGTGCACAATGGATGAGAACTCTGTTGTGTGTTTCACTTCAGAAATGGAGTTAAATCCCAGGCTCTGAGTCTTCCTCCAATCAAGACTTCGTTTCAGGTAAGGGCAGTCACTTTTCAGCTCAAAAGAAATACATCGTTCATGAAGCTAACACATTTCTCATCTTAACTGACAAGCATTGGGTGTTAGAGGACCTGTGCTTTGTATCAGTTTCAGAAGCAGAGTTGGACTAGATATGGTACATATGTGTAGGAAACACCGTTCTTTTGTTCTCAGCACACTCACGTTTCCTGCTGTCTTAGAGACTCTAGAAAGCAAGAGCGAGCTTCTTGCTCTAAAGCAGAGTGTGATCTATGGATGAGAACTCTTCTATGTGTTTCACTCCAGAAATGGAGTTAAATCCCAGGCTCTTTGTCTTCCTACAAGCTAGACTTCTTTTCAGGTAAGGCCAGGTACTTTACAGCTCAAACGAACTACATCGTTCAGGAAGCACACACGTTTCTCATCTAAACTGACAAGCATTGGATGTTAGAGGACCTCTGGTTTTTTCAGTTTCAGAAGCAGAGTTGAACTAGATTTGACCCGAATGTGTAGGAAACACCGTTCTTTTGTTCTGAGCACACTCAAGTTTTCTGCTGTGTTACAGACTCTAGAAAGCAACAGCATTCTTCTTGCTCTAAAGCAGAGTGTGATCCATGGATGACAACTCTGCTGTGTGCTTCCCTTCAGAAATGGAGTTAAATCCCAGGCTCCGTTTCTTCCTACAAGCAAGACTTCGTTTCAGGAAAGGGCAGTCACTTTTCAGCTTATATGAACTACGTCGCTCATGAAGCTCACACGTTTCTCATCATAACGGACAAGCATTGGAAGTTAGAGGACCTGTGGTTTGTATCAGTTTCAGCAGCACAGTTGGACTACATATGGTCTGTATGTGTAGGAAACACCGTTCTTTTGTTCTGAGCACACTCAGGTTTCCTGCTGTATTAGAGACTCTAGAAAGCAAGCGCGTGCTTCTTGCTCTAAAGCAGAGTGTGAACAATGGATGAGAACTCTGTTGTGTGTTTCACTTCAGAAATGGATTTAAATTCCAGGCTCTGAGTCTTCCTACAAACAAAACTTCGTTTCAGGTAAGGGCAGTTACTTTAAAGCTCAAACGAACTACATCATACACGAAGCTCACACGTTTCTCATCTTAACTGACAAGTATTGGATGTTAGAGGACCAGTGCTTTGTATCAGTTTTAGAAGCAGAGTTGGACTAGATATGGTCCGTATGTTTAGGAAACACCGTTCTTTTGTTCTCATCACACTCATGTTTCCTTCTGTCTTAGAGACACTAGAAAAAAAGACCGTGCTTCTTGCTCTAAAGCAGAGTGTGCACAATGGATGAGAACACTGCTGTGTGTTTCACTTCAGAAATGGAGTTAAATCCCAGGCTCTGTGTCATCCTACAAGCAAGACTTCATTTCAGGTAATGGCAGTTACTTTTAAGCTCAAACGAACTACATCGTTCACGAAGCTAACACGTTTCTCATCTTAACTAACAAGCATTGGATGTTAGAGGACCAGTGCTTTGTATCAGTTTCAGAAGCAGAGTTGCACTAGATATGGTCCGTATGTGTAGGAAACACCGTTCTTTTGTTCTCAGCCCACTCACGTTTCCTGCTGTCTTAGAGACTCTAGAAAGCAAGAGCGAGCTTCTTGCTCTAAAGCAGAGTGTGATCTATGGATGAGAACTCTTCTGTGTGTTTCACTTCAGAAATGGAGTTAAATCCCAGGCTCTTTGTCTTCCTACAAGCAAGACTTCTTTTCAGGTAAGGCCAGTTACTTTACATCTCAAACGAACTACATCGTTCAGGAAGCACACACGTTTCTCATCTAAACTGTCAAGCATTGGATGTTACAGGACCTCTGGTTTGTTTCAGTTTCAGAAGCAGAGTTGAACTAGATATGTCCCGAATGTGTAGGAAACACAGTTCTTTTGTTCTGAGCACACTCATGTTTCCTGCTGTGTTACAGACTCTAGAAAGCATTAGCATTCTTCTTGCTCTAAAGCAGAGTGTGATCCATGGATGAGAACTCTGCTGCGTGCTTCCCTTCAGAAATGGAGTTAAATCCCAGGCTCCGTTTCTCCCTACAAGCAAGACTTCGTTTCAGGTAAGGGCAGTCACTTTTCAGCTCAAATGAACTACGTCGTTGATGAGGCTCACACGTTTCTCATCTTAACTGATAAGTATTGGATGTTAGAGGACCAGTGCTTTGTATCAGTTTCAGAAGCAGAGTTGGACTAGATATGGTCCGTATGTTTAGGAAACACCGTTCTTTTGTTCTCATCACACTCATATTTCCTGATCTCTTAGAGACCCTAGAAAGAAAGAGCTTGCTTCTTGCTCTAAAGCAGAGAGTGCACAATGGATGAGAACTCTGTTGTGTGTTTCACTTCAGAAATGGAGTTAAATCCCAGGCTCTGAGTCTTCCTCCAATCAAGACTTCGTTTCAGGTAAGGGCAGTCACTTTTCAGCTCAAAAGAAATACATCGTTCATGAAGCTAACACATTTCTCATCTTAACTGACAAGCATTGGGTGTTAGAGGACCTGTGCTTTGTATCAGTTTCAGAAGCAGAGTTGGACTAGATATGGTACATATGTGTAGGAAACACCGTTCTTTTGTTCTCAGCACACTCACGTTTCCTGCTGTCTTAGAGACTCTAGAAAGCAAGAGCGAGCTTCTTGCTCTAAAGCAGAGTGTGATCTATGGATGAGAACTCTTCTATGTGTTTCACTCCAGAAATGGAGTTAAATCCCAGGCTCTTTGTCTTCCTACAAGCTAGACTTCTTTTCAGGTAAGGCCAGGTACTTTACAGCTCAAACGAACTACATCGTTCAGGAAGCACACACGTTTCTCATCTAAACTGACAAGCATTGGATGTTAGAGGACCTCTGGTTTTTTCAGTTTCAGAAGCAGAGTTGAACTAGATTTGACCCGAATGTGTAGGAAACACCGTTCTTTTGTTCTGAGCACACTCAAGTTTTCTGCTGTGTTACAGACTCTAGAAAGCAACAGCATTCTTCTTGCTCTAAAGCAGAGTGTGATCCATGGATGACAACTCTGCTGTGTGCTTCCCTTCAGAAATGGAGTTAAATCCCAGGCTCCGTTTCTTCCTACAAGCAAGACTTCGTTTCAGGAAAGGGCAGTCACTTTTCAGCTTATATGAACTACGTCGCTCATGAAGCTCACACGTTTCTCATCATAACGGACAAGCATTGGATGTTAGAGGACCTGTGGTTTGTATCAGTTTCAGCAGCACAGTTGGACTACATATGGTCTGTATGTGTAGGAAACACCGTTCTTTTGTTCTGAGCACACTCAGGTTTCCTGCTGTATTAGAGACTCTAGAAAGCAAGCGCGTGCTTCTTGCTCTAAAGCAGAGTGTGAACAATGGATGAGAACTCTGTTGTGTGTTTCACTTCAGAAATGGATTTAAATTCCAGGCTCTGAGTCTTCCTACAAACAAAACTTCGTTTCAGGTAAGGGCAGTTACTTTAAAGCTCAAACGAACTACATCATACACGAAGCTCACACGTTTCTCATCTTAACTGACAAGTATTGGATGTTAGAGGACCAGTGCTTTGTATCAGTTTTAGAAGCAGAGTTGGACTAGATATGGTCCGTATGTTTAGGAAACACCGTTCTTTTGTTCTCATCACACTCATGTTTCCTACTTTCTTAGAGACACTATAAAAAAAGAGCGTGCTTCTTGCTCTAAAGCAGAGTGTGCACAATGGATGAGAACACTGCTGTGTGTTTCACTTCAGAAATGGAGTTAAATCCCAGGCTCTGAGTCTTCCTCCAATCAAGACTTCGTTTCAGGTAAGGGCAGTCACTTTTGAGCTCAAAAGAAATACATCGTTCATGAAGCTAACACATTTCTCATCTTAACTGACAAGCATTGGGTGTTAGAGGACCTGTGCTTTGTATCAGTTTCAGAAGCAGAGTTGGACTAGATATGGTACATATGTGTAGGAAACACCGTTCTTTTGTTCTCAGCACACTCACGTTTCCTGCTGTCTTAGAGACTCTAGAAAGCAAGAGCGAGCTTCTTGCTCTAAAGCAGAGTGTGATCTATGGATGAGAACTCTTCTATGTGTTTCACTCCAGAAATGGAGTTAAATCCCAGGCTCTTTGTCTTCCTACAAGCTAGACTTCTTTTCAGGTAAGGCCAGGTACTTTACAGCTCAAACGAACTACATCGTTCAGGAAGCACACACGTTTCTCATCTAAACTGACAAGCATTGGATGTTAGAGGACCTCTGGTTTTTTCAGTTTCAGAAGCAGAGTTGAACTAGATTTGACCCGAATGTGTAGGAAACACCGTTCTTTTGTTCTGAGCACACTCAAGTTTTCTGCTGTGTTACAGACTCTAGAAAGCAACAGCATTCTTCTTGCTCTAAAGCAGAGTGTGATCCATGGATGACAACTCTGCTGTGTGCTTCCCTTCAGAAATGGAGTTAAATCCCAGGCTCCGTTTCTTCCTACAAGCAAGACTTCGTTTCAGGAAAGGGCAGTCACTTTTCAGCTTATATGAACTACGTCGCTCATGAAGCTCACACGTTTCTCATCATAACGGACAAGCATTGGATGTTAGAGGACCTGTGGTTTGTATCAGTTTCAGCAGCACAGTTGGACTACATATGGTCTGTATGTGTAGGAAACACCGTTCTTTTGTTCTGAGCACACTCAGGTTTCCTGCTGTATTAGAGACTCTAGAAAGCAAGCGCGTGCTTCTTGCTCTAAAGCAGAGTGTGAACAATGGATGAGAACTCTGTTGTGTGTTTCACTTCAGAAATGGATTTAAATTCCAGGCTCTGAGTCTTCCTACAAACAAAACTTCGTTTCAGGTAAGGGCAGTTACTTTAAAGCTCAAACGAACTACATCATACACGAAGCTCACACGTTTCTCATCTTAACTGACAAGTATTGGATGTTAGAGGACCAGTGCTTTGTATCAGTTTTCGAAGCAGAGTTGGACTAGATATGGTCCGTATGTTTAGGAAACACCGTTCTTTTGTTCTCATCACACTCATGTTTCCTTCTTTCTTAGAGACACTATAAAAAAAGAGCGTGCTTCTTGCTGTAAAGCAGAGTGTGCACAATGGATGAGAACACTGCTGTGTGTTTCACTTCAGAAATGGAGTTAAATCCCAGGCTCTGTGTCATCCTACAAGCAAGACTTCATTTCAGGTAATGGCAGTTACTTTTATGCTCAAACGAACTACATCGTTCACGAAGCTAACATGTTTCTCATCTTAACTGACAAGCATTGGATGTTAGAGGACCAGTGCTTTGTATCAGTTTCAGAAGCAGAGTTGCACTAGGTATGGTCTGTATGTGTAGGAAAAACCGTTCTTTTGTTCTCAGCCCACTCACGTTTCCTGCTGTCTTAGAGACTCTAGAAAGCAAGAACGAGCTTCTTGCTCTAAAGCAGAGTGTGATCTATGGATGAGAACTCTTCTGTGTGTTTCACTTCAGAAATGGAGTTAAATCCCAGGCTCTTTGTCTTCCTACAAGCAAGACTTCTTTTCAGGTAAGGCCAGTTACTTTACAGCTCAACAAACTACATCGTTCAGGAAGCACACACGTTTCTCATCTAAACTGACAAGCATTGGATGTTAGAGGACCTCTGGTTTTTTCAGTTTCAGAAGCAGAGTTGAACTAGATTTGACCCGAATGTGTAGGAAACACCATTCTTTTGTTCTGAGCACACTCAAGTTTCCTGCTGTGTTACAGACTCTAGAAAGCAATAGCGTTCTTCTTGCTCTAAAGCAGAGTGTGATCCATGGATGAGAACTCTGCTGCGTGTTTCCTTCAGAAATGGAGTTAAATCCCAGGCTCCGTTTCTTCCTACAAGCAAGACTTCGTTTCAGGTAAGGGCAGTCACTTTTCAGCTCAAATGAACTACGTCGTTGATGAGGCTCACACGTTTCTCATCTTAACTGATAAGTATTGGATGTTAGAGGACCAGTGCTTTGTATCAGTTTCAGAAGCAGAGTTGGACTAGATATGGTCCGTATGTTTAGGAAACACCGTTCTTTTGTTCTCATCACACTCATATTTCCTGATCTCTTAGAGACCCTAGAAAGAAAGAGCTTGCTTCTTGCTCTAAAGCAGAGAGTGCACAATGGATGAGAACTCTGTTGTGTGTTTCACTTCAGAAATGGAGTTAAATCCCAGGCTCTGAGTCTTCCTCCAATCAAGACTTCGTTTCAGGTAAGGGCAGTCACTTTTCAGCTCAAAAGAAATACATCGTTCATGAAGCTAACACATTTCTCATCTTAACTGACAAGCATTGGGTGTTAGAGGACCTGTGCTTTGTATCAGTTTCAGAAGCAGAGTTGGACTAGATATGGTACATATGTGTAGGAAACACCGTTCTTTTGTTCTCAGCACACTCACGTTTCCTGCTGTCTTAGAGACTCTAGAAAGCAAGAGCGAGCTTCTTGCTCTAAAGCAGAGTGTGATCTATGGATGAGAACTCTTCTATGTGTTTCACTCCAGAAATGGAGTTAAATCCCAGGCTCTTTGTCTTCCTACAAGCTAGACTTCTTTTCAGGTAAGGCCAGGTACTTTACAGCTCAAACGAACTACATCGTTCAGGAAGCACACACGTTTCTCATCTAAACTGACAAGCATTGGATGTTAGAGGACCTCTGGTTTTTTCAGTTTCAGAAGCAGAGTTGAACTAGATTTGACCCGAATGTGTAGGAAACACCGTTCTTTTGTTCTGAGCACACTCAAGTTTTCTGCTGTGTTACAGACTCTAGAAAGCAACAGCATTCTTCTTGCTCTAAAGCAGAGTGTGATCCATGGATGACAACTCTGCTGTGTGCTTCCCTTCAGAAATGGAGTTAAATCCCAGGCTCCGTTTCTTCCTACAAGCAAGACTTCGTTTCAGGAAAGGGCAGTCACTTTTCAGCTTATATGAACTACGTCGCTCATGAAGCTCACACGTTTCTCATCATAACGGACAAGCATTGGATGTTAGAGGACCTGTGGTTTGTATCAGTTTCAGCAGCACAGTTGGACTACATATGGTCTGTATGTGTAGGAAACACCGTTCTTTTGTTCTGAGCACACTCAGGTTTCCTGCTGTATTAGAGACTCTAGAAAGCAAGCGCGTGCTTCTTGCTCTAAAGCAGAGTGTGAACAATGGATGAGAACTCTGTTGTGTGTTTCACTTCAGAAATGGATTTAAATTCCAGGCTCTGAGTCTTCCTACAAACAAAACTTCGTTTCAGGTAAGGGCAGTTACTTTAAAGCTCAAACGAACTACATCATACACGAAGCTCACACGTTTCTCATCTTAACTGACAAGTATTGGATGTTAGAGGACCAGTGCTTTGTATCAGTTTTAGAAGCAGAGTTGGACTAGATATGGTCCGTATGTTTAGGAAACACCGTTCTTTTGTTCTCATCACACTCATGTTTCCTTCTTTCTTAGAGACACTATAAAAAAAGAGCGTTCTTCTTGCTCTAAAGCAGAGTGTGATCCATGGATGAGAACTCTGCTGCGTGTTTCCTTCAGAAATGGAGTTAAATCCCAGGCTCCGTTTCTTCCCAGAAGCAAGACTTCGTTTCAGGTAAGGGCAGTCACTTTTCAGCTAAAATGAACTACGTCGTTGATGAGGCTCACACGTTTCTCATCTTAACTGATAAGTATTGGATGTTAGAGGACCAGTGCTTTGTATCAGTTTCAGAAGCAGAGTTGGACTAGATATGGTCTGTATGTTTTGGAAACACCGTTCTTTTGTTCTCATCACACTCATGTTTCCTGATGTCTTAGAGACACTAGAAAGAAAGAGCTTGCTTCTTGCTCTAAAGCAGAGTGTGCACAATGGATGAGAACTCTGTTGTGTGTTTCACTTCAGAAATGGAGTTAAATCCCAGGCTCTGAGTCTTCCTCCAATCAAGATTTCGTTTCAGGTAAGGGCAGTCACTTTTCAGCTCAAAAGAAATACATCGTTCATGAAGCTAACACGTTTCTCATCTTAACTGACAAGCATTGGGTGTTAGAGGACCTGTGCTTTGTATCAGTTTCAAAAGCAGAGTTGGACTAGATATGGTACGTATGTGTAGGAAGCGCCGTTCTTTTGTTCTCAGCACACTCACGTTTCCGGCTGTCTTAGAGACTCTAGAAAGCAAGAGCGAGCTTCTTAATCTAAAGCAGAGTGTGATCTATGGATGAGAACTCTTCTGTGTGTTTCACTCCCGAAATGGAGTTAAATCCCAGGCTCTTTGTCTTCCTACAAGCAAGACTTCTTTTCAGGTAAGGCCAGTTACTTTACAGCTCAAACGAACTACATCGTTCAGGAAGCACACACGTTTCCCATCTAAACTGACAAGCATTGGATGTTAGAGGACCTCTGGTTTTTTCAGTTTCAGAAGCAGAGTTGAACTAGATTTGACCCGAATGTGTAGGAAACACCGTTCTTTTGTTCTGAGCACACTCAAGTTTCCTGCTGTGTTACAGACTCTAGAAAGCAACAGCGTTCTTCTTGCTCTAAAGCAGAGTGTGATCCATGGATGACAACTCTGCTGTGTGCTTCCCTTCAGAAATGGAGTTAAATCCCAGGCTCCGTTTCTTCCTACAAGCAAGACTTTGTTTCAGGAAAGGGCAGTCACTTTTCAGCTCATATGAACTACGTCGCTCATGAAGCTCACAAGTTTCTCATCTTAACGGACAAGTATTGGATGTTAGAGGACCACCGCTTTTTATCAGTTTCAGAAGCAGAGTTGGACTAGATATGGTCCGTATGTGTAGGAAACACCGTTCTTTTGTTCTCACCACACTCATGTTTCATGCTATCTTAGAGAATCTAGAAAGGAAGAGCGTGCTTCTTGCTCTAAAGCATAGTGTGAACAATGGATGAGACCTCTGTTGTGTGTATCACTTCAGAAATAAAGTTAAATCCCAGGCTCTGAGTCTTGCTTGTAGGATGACTCAGAGCCTGGGATTTAACTCCATTTCTGAAGTGACAAGCAAGACTTCATTTCAGGTAAGGGCAGTTAGTTTTAAGCTCAAACGAACTACATCATTCACGAAGCTAACATGATTCTCATCTTAACTGACAAGCATTGGATGTAGGGACCAGTGCTTTGTATCAGTTTCAGAAGCAGAGTTCCACTAGATATGGTCCGTATGTGTAGGAAACACCGTTCTTTGTTCTCAGCACACTCACGTTTCCTGCTGTCTTACAGACTCTAGAAAGCAAGAGCTAGCTTCTTGCTCTAAAGCAGAGTGTGATCTATGGATGAGAACTCTTCTGTGTGTTTCACTTCACAAATGGAGTTAAATCCCAGGCTCTTTGTCTTCCTACAAGCAAGATTTCTTTTCAGGTAGGGCCAGTTACTTTACAGCTCAACAAACTACATCGTTCAGGAAGCACACATGTTTCTCATCTAAACTGACAAGCATTGGATGTTAGAGGACCTCTGGTTTTTTCAGTTTCAGAAGCAGAGTTGAACTAGATTTGACCCGAATGTGTAGGAAACACCGTTCTTTTGTTCTGAGCACACTCAAGTTTCCTGCTGTGTTACAGACTCTAGAAAGCAATAGCGTTCTTCTTGCTCTAAAGCAGAGTGTGATCCATGGATGAGAACTCTGCTTTGTGATTCTCTTCAGAAATGGAGTTAAATCCCAGGCTCCGTTTCTTCCTACAAGCAAGACTTCGTTCAGGAAAGGGCAGTAACTTTTCAGCTCATATGAACTATGTCGCTCATGAAGCTCACATGTTTCTCATCTTAACAGACAAGCATTGGATGTTAGAGGACCTGTGGTTTGTATCAGTTTCAGCAGCAGAGTTGGACTAGTTATGGTCTGTATGTGTAGGAAACACATTTCTTTTGTTCTGAGCACACCCAGGTTTCCTGCTGTATTAGAGACTCTAGAAAGCAAGAGCGTGCTTCTTGCTCTAAAGCAGAGTGTGGACAATGGATGAGAACTCTGTTGTGTGTTTCAATTCAGAAATGGAGTTAAATCCCAGGCTCTGAGTCATCCTACAAGCAAGACCTCATTTCAGGTAAGAGAAGTTACTTTACAGCTCAAACTGTCAACACCGTTCACGAAGCTCACAAGTTCTCATCTTAACGGACAAGCATTGGATGTTAGAAGACCTGTGGTTTGTTTCAGTTTCAGAAGCAGATTTGGAATAGATATGGTCTGTATGTGTAGGAAACACCGTTCTTTTGTTCTGAGCACACTCAGGTTTCCTGCTGTAATAGAGACTCTAGAAAGCAAGAGCGTGCTTCTTGCTCTAAAGCAGAGTGTGGACAATGGATGAGAACTCTGTTGTGTGTTTCCCTTCAGAAATGGAGTTAAATCCCACGCTCTGTGTCTTCCTACAAGAAAGTCTTAGTTTCAGGTAAGGGCAGTCACTTTTCAGCTCAAACGAACTACATCGTTCACGAAGCTAACACGTTTCTCATCTTAACTGACAAGCATTGGGTGTTGGAGGACCTGTGCTTTGTATCAGTTTCAGAAGCAGAGTTGGACTAGATATGGTCCTTATGTGTAGGAAAAACCATTCTTTTGTTCTGAGCACACTAACGTTTCCTGCTGTATTAGAGACTCTAGAAAGCAAGAGCGAGCTTCTTGCTCTAAAGCAGAGTGTGATCTATGGATGAGAACTCTTCTGTGTGTTTCACTTCAGAAATGGAGTTAAATCCCAGGCTCTTTGTCTTCCTACAAGCAAGACTTCTTTTCAGGTAAGGCCAGTTACTTTACAGCTCAAACGAACTACATCGTTCAGGAAGCACACACGTTTCCCATCTAAACTGACAAGCATTGGATGTTAGAGGACCTCTGGTTTTTTCAGTTTCAGAAGCAGAGTTGAACTAGATTTGACCCGAATGTGTAGGAAACACCGTTCTTTTGTTATGAGCACACTCAAGTTTCCTGCTGTGTTACAGACTCTAGAAAGCAATAGCGTTCTTCTTGCTCTAAAGCAGAGTGTGATCCATGGATGAGAACTCTGATGTGTGCTTCCCTTCAGAAATGGAGTTAAATCCCAGGCTCCATTTCTTCCTACAAGCAAGACTTCGTTTCAGGAAAGGGCAGTCACTTTTCAGCTCATATGAGCTACGTCGCTCATGAAGCTCACAAGTTTCTCATCTTAACGGACCAGCATTGGATGTTAGAGGACCTGTGCTTTGTATCAGTTTCAGAAGCAGAGTTGGACTAGATATGGTCCTTATGTGTAGGAAAAACCGTTCTTTTGTTCTGAGCACACTAACGTTTCCTGCTGTATCAGAGACTCTAGAAAGCAAGAGCATGATTCTTGCTCTAAAGCAGAGTGTGCACAATGGATGAGAACTCTGCTGTGTGTTTCACTTTAGAAATGGAGTTAAATCCCAGTCTCTGAGTGTTCCTACAAGCAAGACTTCTTTTCAGGTAAGGCCAGTTACTTTACAGCTCAAACAAACTACATCGTTCAGGAAGCACACACGTTTCTCATCTAAACTGACAAGCATTGGATGTTAGAGGACCTCTGGTTGGTTTCAGTTTCAGAAGCAGAGTTGAACTAGATATGTCCCGAATATGTAGGAAACACCGTTCTTTTGTTCTCAGCACACTCATGTTTCCTGCTGTGTTACAGACACTAGAAAGCAATAGCGTTCTTCTTGCTCTAAAGCAGAGTGTGATCCATGGATGAGAACTCTGCTGTGTGCTTCCCTTCAGAAATGGAGTTAAATCCCTGGCTCCGTTTCTTCCTACAAGCAAGACTTCGTTTCAGGTAAGGGCAGTCACTTTTCAGCTCAAATGAACTACGTCGTTGATGAAGCTCACACGTTTCTCATCTTAACTGACAAGCATTGGATGTTAGAGGACCAGTGCTTTGTATCAGTTTCAGAAGCAGAGTTGGACTAGATATGGTCTGTATGTTTAGGAAACACCGTTCTTTTGTTCTCATCAAACTCATGTTTCCTGATGTCTTAGAGACACTAGAAAGAAATAGCGTGCTTCTTGCTCTAAAGCAGAGTGTGAACAACGGATGAGAACTCTGTTGTGTGTTTCACTTCAGAAATGGAGTTAAATCCCAGGCTCTGAGTCATCCTACCAGCAAGACTTCTTTTCCGGTAAGGACAGTCACTTTTCAGCTCAAATGAACTACGTCATTGATGAAGCTCACACGTTTCTCATCTTAACTGACAAGCATTGGATGTTAGAGGACCTTTGCTTTGTATCAGTTTCAGAAGCAGAGTTGGACTAGATATGGTCCGTATGTGTAGGAAACACCGTTCTTTTGTTCTCAGCACACTCACGTTTCCTGCTGTCTTAGAGACTCTAGAAAGCAAGAGCGAGCTTCATGCTCTAAAGCAGAGTGTGAGCTATGGATGAGAACTCTGCTGTGTGCTTCCCTTCAGAAATGGAGTTAAATTCCAGGCTCTGTTTCTTCCCACAAGCAAGACTTTGTTTCAGGAAAGGGCAGTCACTTTTCAGCTCATATGAACTACGTCGCTCATGAAGCTCACACGTTTCTCATCTTAACTGACAAGTTTGGATGTTAGAGGACCAGTGCTTTGTATCAGTTTCAGAAGCAGAGTTGGACTAGATATGGTCCTTACGTGTAGGAAACACCGTTCCTTTGTTCTCAGCACACTCACGTTTCCTGCTGTCTTAGAGAATCTAGAAAGCAAGAGCGAGCTTCTTGCTCTAAAGCAGAGTGTGATCTATGAATGAGAACTCTTCTGTATGTTTCACTTCAGAAATGGAGTTAAATCCCAAGCTCTTTGTCTTCCTACAAGCAAGACTTATTTTCAGTTAAGGCCAGTTACTTTACAGCTCAAACGAACTACATCGTTCAGGAAGCACACACGTTTCTCAGCTAAACTGACAAGCATTGGATGTTAGAGGAACTCTGGTTTTTTCAGTTTCAGAAGCAGAGTTGAACTAGATTTGACCCGAATGTGTAGGAAACACCGTTCTTTTGTTCTGAGCACACACAAGTTTCCTGCTGTGTTACAGACTCTAGAATGCAATAGCGTTCTTCTTGCTCTAAAGCAGAGTGTGATCCATGGATGAGAACTCTGCTTTGTGCTTCCCTTCAGAAATGGAGTTAAATCCCAGGCTCCGTTTCTTCCTACAAGAAAGACTTCGTTTCAGGAAAGGGCAGTCACTTTTCAGCTCATATGAACTACGTCGCTCATGAAGCTCACATGTTTCTCATCTTAACAGACAAGCATTGGATGATAGAGGACCTGTTGTTTGTATCAGTTTCAGCAGCAGAGTTGGACTAGATATTGTCTGTATGTGTAGGAAACACCTTTCTTTTGTTCTGAGCACACCCAGGTTTCCTGCTGTATTAGAGACTCTAGAAAGCAAGAGCGTGCTTCTTGCTCTAAAGCAGAGTGTGGACAATGGATGAGAACTCTGTTGTGTGTTTCACTTCAGAAATGGAGTTAAATCCCAGGCTCTGAGTCATCCTACAAGCAAGACCTCATTTCAGGTAAGAGAAGTTACTTTACAGCTCAAACTGTCAACACCGTTCACGAAGCTCACAAGTTTCTCATCTTAACGGACAAGCATTGGATGTTAGAGGACCTGTGGTTTGTTTCAGTTTCAGAAGCAGAGTTGGACTAGATATGGTCTGTATGTGTAGGAAACACCGTTCTTTTGTTCTGAGCACACTCAGGTTTCCTGCTGTATTAGAGACTCTAGAAAGCAAGAGAGTGCTTCTTGCTCTAAAGCAGAGTGTGGTCAATGGATGAGAACTCTGTTGTGTGTTTCACTTCAGAAATGGAGTTAAATCCCAGGCTCCGTTTCATCCTACAAGCAAGACTTCGTTTCAGGTAAGGGCAGTTACTTTACAGCTCAAACGAACTACATTATACACGAAGCTCACACGTTTCTCAGTCTTAATTGAAAAGCATTGCTTGTTACAGGACCAGTGCTTTGTATCAGTTTCAAAAGAAGAGTTGAACTAGATATGGTCCATAATTGTAGGAAACATAGTTCTTTTGTTCTGAGCACAATCACGTTTCCTGCTGTATTAGAGACTCGAGAAAGGAAGAGCATGCTTCTTACTCTAAAGCAGAGTGGGATTCATGGAAGAGAACTGTGCTGTCTGTTTCCCTTCAGAAATGGAGTTAAATCCCACGCTCTGTGTCTTCCTACAAGAAAGTCTTAGTTTCAGGTAAGGGCAGTCACTTTTCAGCTCAAACGAACTACATCGTTCACGAAGCTAACACGTTTCTCATCTTAACTGACAAGCATTGGGTGTTGGAGGACCTGTGCTTTGTATCAGTTTCAGAAGCAGAGTTGGACTAGATATGGTCCTTATGTGTAGGAAAAACCGTTCTTTTGTTTTGAGCACACTAACGTTTCCTGCTGTATTAGAGACTCTAGAAAGCAAGAGCGAGCTTCTTGCTCTAAAGCAGAGTGTGATCTATGGATGAGAACTCTTCTGTGTGTTTCACTTCAGAAATGGAGTTAAATCCCAGGCTCTTTGTCTTCCTACAAGCAAGACTTCTTTTCAGGTAAGGCCAGTTACTTTACAGCTCAAACGAACTACATCGTTCAGGAAGCACACACGTTTCCCATCTAAACTGACAAGCATTGGATGTTAGAGGACCTCTGGTTTTTTCAGTTTAAGAAGCAGAGTTGAACTAGATATGACCCGAATGTGTAGGAAACACCGTTCTTTTGTTCTGAGCACACTCAAGTTTCCTGCTGTGTTACAGACTCTAGAAAGCAATAGCGTTCTTCTTGCTCTAAAGCAGAGTGTGATCCATGGATGAGAACTCTGCTGTGTGCTTCCCTTCAGAAATGGAGTTAAATCCCTGGCTCCGTTTCTTCCTACAAGCAAGACTTCGTTTCAGATAAGGGCAGTCACTTTTCAGCTCAAATGAACTACGTCGTTGATGAAGCTCACACGTTTCTCATCTTAACTGACAAGCATTGGATGTTAGAGGACCTGTGCTTTGTATCAGTTTCAGAAGCAGAGTTGGACTAGATATGGTCCGTATGTGTAGGAAACACCATTCTTTTGTTCTCACCACACTCATGTTTCCTTCTATCTTAGAGAATCTAGAAAGGAAGAGCGTGCTTCTTGCTCCAAAGCATAGTGTGAACAATGGATGAGACCTCTGTTGTGTGCATCACTTCAGAAATGGAGTTAAATCCCATGCTCTGTGTCTTCCTACAAGAAAGTCTTCGTTTCAGGTAAGGGCAGTCACTTTTCAGCTCAAATGAACTACGTCATTGATGAAGCTCACACGTTTCTCATCTTAACTGACAAGCATTGGGTGTTAGAGGACCTGTGCTTTGTATCAGTTTCAGAAGCAGAGTTGGACTAGATATGGTCCTTATGTGTAGGAAACACCGTTCTTTTGTTCTCAGCACACTCACGTTTCCTGCTGTCTTAGAGACTCCAGAAAGCAAGAGCGACCTTCTTGCTCTAAAGCAGAGTGTGATCTATGGATGAGAACTCTTCTGTGTGTTTCACTTCAGAAATGGAGTTAAATCCCAGGCTCTTTGTCTTCCTACAAGCAAGACTTCTTTTCAGGTAAGGCCAGTTACTTTACAGCTCAAACGAACTACATCGTTCAGGAAGCACACACGTTTCCCATCTAAACTGACAAGCATTGGATGTTAGAGGACCTCTGGTTTTTTCAGTTTCAGAAGCAGAGTTGAAGTAGATTTGACCCGAATGTGTAGGAAACACTGTTCTTTTGTTCTGAGAACACTCAAGTTTCCTGCTGTGTTACAGACTCTAGAAAGCAATAGCGTTCTTCTTGCTCTAAAGCAGAGTGTGATCCATCGATGAGAACTCTGCTTTGTGCTTCCTTTCAGAAATGGAGTTAAATCCCAGGCTCCGTTTCTTCCTACAAGCAAGCCTTCGTTTCACGAAAGGGCAGTCACTTTTATCTCATATGAACTACGTCGCTCATGAAGCTCAAACGTTTCTCATCTTAACAGACAAGTATTGGATGTTAGAGGACCTGTTGTTTGTATCAGTTTCAGCAGCAGAGTTGGACTAGATATGGTCTGTATGTGTAGGAAACACATTTCTTTTGTTCTGAGCACACCCAGGTTTCCTGCTGTATTAGAGACTCTAGAAAGCAAGAGCGTGCTTCTTGCTCTAAAGCAGAGTGTGGACAATGGATGAGAACTCTGTTGTGTGTTTCAATTCAGAAATGGAGTTAAATCCCAGGCTCTGAGTCATCCTACAAGCAAGACCTCATTTCAGGTAAGAGAAGTTACTTTACAGCTCAAACTGTCAACACCGTTCACGAAGCTCACAAGTTCTCATCTTAACGGACAAGCATTGGATGTTAGAAGACCTGTGGTTTGTTTCAGTTTCAGAAGCAGATTTGGAATAGATATGGTCTGTATGTGTAGGAAACACCGTTCTTTTGTTCTGAGCACACTCAGGTTTCCTGCTGTATTAGAGACTCTAGAAAGCAAGAGCGTGCTTCTTGCTCTAAAGCAGAGTGTGATCAATGGATGAGAACTCTGCTGTGTGTTCCACTTCAGAAATAGAGATAAATCCCAGGTTCTGAGTCTTCCTACAAACAAGACTTCGTTTCAGGCAAGGGCCGTTACTTTAGAGCTCAAACGAACTACATTATACACGAAGCTCACACGTTTCTCAGTCTTAATTGAAAAGCATTGCATGTTACAGGACCAGTGCTTTGTATCAGTTTCAAAAGAAGAGTTGAACTAGATATGATCCATAATTGTAGGAAACATAGTTCTTTTGTTCTGAGCACAATCACGTTTCCTGCTGTATTAGAGACTCTAGAAAGGAGGAGCATGCTTCTTACTCTAAAGCAGAGTGGGATTCATGGAAGAGAACTGTGCTGTGTGTTTCCCTTCAGAAATGGAGTTAAATCCCACGCTC
Source organism: Onychomys leucogaster (assembly GCA_949786385.1). Lineage (NCBI taxonomy): Eukaryota > Metazoa > Chordata > Mammalia > Rodentia > Cricetidae > Onychomys > Onychomys leucogaster. Next base: position 1,426,800 of record CATKUP010000086.1, read on the forward strand.
TGTGTCTTCCTACAAGAAAGTCTTAGTTTCAGGTAAGGGCAGTCACTTTTCAGTTCAAACGAACTACATCGTTCACAAAGCTAACACGTTTCTCATCTTAACTGACAAGCATTGGGTGTTGGAGGACCTGTGCTTTGTATCAGTTTCAGAAGCAGAGTTGGACTAGATATGGTCCTTATGTGTAGGAAAAACCGTTCTTTTGTTCTGAGCACACTAACGTTTCCTGCTGTATTAGAGACTCTAGAAAGCAAGAGCGAGCTTCTTGCTCTAAAGCAGAGTGTGATCTATGGATGAGAACTCTTCTGTGTGTTTCACTTCATAAATGGAGTTAAATCCCAGGCTCTTTGTCTTCCTACAAGCAAGACTTCTTTTCAGGTAAGGCCAGTTACTTTACAGCTCAAACGAACTACATCGTTCAGGAAGCACACACGTTTCCCATCTAAACTGACAAGCATTGGATGTTAGAGGACCTCTGGTTTTTTCAGTTTCAGAAGGAGAGTTGAACTAGATTTGACCCGAATGTGTAGGAAACACCGTTCTTTTGTTCTGAGCACACTCAAGTTTCCTGCTGTGTTACAGACTCTAGAAAGCAATAGCATTCTTCTTGCTCTAAAGCAGAGTGTGATCCATGGATGAGAACTCTGATGTGTGCTTCCCTTCAGAAATGGAGTTAAATCCCAGGCTCCATTTCTTCCTACAAGCAAGACTTCGTTTCAGGAAAGGGCAGTCACTTTTCAGCTCATATGAGCTACGTCGCTCATGAAGCTCACAAGTTTCTCATCTTAACGGACCAGCATTGGATGTTAGAGGACCTGTGCTTTGTATCAGTTTCAGAAGCAGAGTTGGACTAGATATGGTCCTTATGTGTAGGAAAAACCGTTCTTTTGTTCTGAGCACACTAACGTTTCCTGCTGTATCAGAGACTCTAGAAAGCAAGAGCATGATTCTTGCTCTAAAGCAGAGTGTGCACAATGGATGAGAACTCTGCTGTGTGTTTCACTTTAGAAATGGAGTTAAATCCTAGGCTCTGAGTCATCCTACAAGCAAGACTTCTTTTCAGGTAAGGCCAGTTACTTTACAGCTCAAACGAACTACATCGTTCAGGAAGCACACACGTTTCTCATCTAAACTGACAAGCATTGGATGTTAGAGGACCTCTGGTTGGTTTCAGTTTCAGAAGCAGAGTTGAACTAGATATGTCCCGAATATGTAGGAAACAACGTTCTTTTGTTCTCAGCACACTCATGTTTCCTGCTGTGTTACAGACACTAGAAAGCAATAGCGTTCTTCTTGCTCTAAAGCAGAGTGTGATCCATGGATGAGAACTCTGCTGTGTGCTTCCCTTCAGAAATGGAGTTAAATCCCTGGCTCCGTTTCTTCCTACAAGCAAGACTTCGTTTCAGGTAAGGGCAGTCACTTTTCAGCTCAAATGAACTACGTCGTTGATGAAGCTCACACGTTTCTCATCTTAACTGACAAGCATTGGATGTTAGAGGACCAGTGCTTTGTATCAGTTTCAGAAGCAGAGTTGGACTAGATATGGTCCTTATGTGTAGGAAACACTGTTCTTTTGTTCTGAGCACTCTCAAGTTTCCTGCTGTCTTAGAGACACTAGAAAACAAGAGCGTGCTTCTTGCTCTAAAGCAGAGTGTGATCAATGGATGAGAACTCTGCTGTGTGTTCCACTTCAGAAGTGGAGTTAAATCCCAGGCTATGTTTCTTCCAACAAGCAAGACTTTGTTTCAGGAAAGGGCAGTCACTTTTCAGCTCATATGAACTACGTCGCTCATGAAGCTCACACGTTTCTCATCTTAACTGACAAGTTTGGATGTTAGAGGACCAGTGCTTTGTATCAGTTTCAGAAGCAGAGTTGGACTAGATATGGTCCTTATGTGTAGGAAACACCGTTCCTTTGTTCTCAGCACACTCACGTTTCCTGCTGACTTAGAGAATCTAGAAAGCAAGAGCGAGCTTCTTGCTCTAAAGCAGAGTGTGATCTATGAATGAGAACTCGTCTGTATGTTTCACTTCAGAAATGGAGTTAAATCCCAAGCTCTTTGTCTTCCTACAAGCAAGACTTCTTTTCAGGTAAGGCCAGTTACTTTACAGCTCAAACGAACTACATCGTTAAGGAAGCACACATGTTTCTCAGCTAAACTGACAAGCATTGGATGTTAGAGGAACTCTGGTTTTTTCAGTTTCAGAAGCTGAGTTGAAGTAGATTTGACCCGAATGTGTAGGAAACACCGTTCTTTTGTTCTGAGCACACACAAGTTTCCTGCTGTGTTACAGACTCTAGAATGCAATAGCGTTCTTCTTGCTCTAAAGCAGAGTGTGATCCATGGATGAGAACTCTGCTTTGTGCTTCCCTTCAGAAATGGAGTTAAATCCCAGGCTCCGTTTCTTCCTACAAGAAAGACTTCGTTTCAGGAAAGGGCAGTCACTTTTCAGCTCATATGAACTACGTCGCTCATGAAGTTCACACGTTTCTCATCTTAACAGACAAGCATTGGATGATAGTGGACCTGTTGTTTGTATCAGATTCAGCAGCAGAGTTGGACTAGATATTGTCTGTATGTGTAGGAAACACCTTTCTTTTGTTCTGAGCACACCCAGGTTTCCTGCTGTATTAGAGACTCTAGAAAGCAAGAGCGTGCTTCTTGCTCTAAAGCAGAGTGTGGACAATGGATGAGAACTCTGTTGTGTGTTTCAATTCAGAAATGGAGTTAAATCCCAGGCTCTGAGTCATCCTACAAGCAAGACCTCATTTCAGGTAAGAGAAGTTACTTTACAGCTCAAACTGTCAACACCGTTCACGAAGCTCACAAGTTTCTCATCTTAACGGACAAGCATTGGATGTTAGAGGACCTGTGGTTTGTTTTAGTTTCAGAAGCAGAGTTGGACTAGATATGGTCTGTATGTGTAGGAAACACCGTTCTTTTGTTCTGAGCACACTCAGGTTTCCTGCTGTATTAGAGACTCTAGAAAGCAAGAGAGTGCTTCTTGCTCTAAAGCAGAGTGTGGTCAATGGATGAGAACTCTGCTGTGTGTTCCACTTCAGAAATGGAGTTAAATCCCAGGCTCTGAGTCTTCCTACAAACAAGACTTCGTTTCAGGTAAGGGCAGTTACTTTACAGCTCAAACGAACTACATTATACACGAAGCTCACACGTTTCTCGGTCTTAATTGAAAAGCATTGCATGTTACAGGACCAGTGCTTTGTATCAGTTTCAAAAGAAGAGTTGAACTAGATATGGTCCATAATTGTAGGAAACATAGTTCTTTTGTTCTGAGCACAATCACGTTTCCTGCTGTATTAGAGACTCTAGAAACGAAGAGCATGCTTCTTACTCTAAAGCAGAGTGGGATTCATGGAAGAGAACTGTGCTGTGTGTTTCCCTTCAGAAATGGAGTTAAATCCCAGGCTCCATTTCTTCCTACAAGCAACACTTCGTTTCAGTAAAGGGCAGTCACTTTTCAGCTCATATGAGCTATGTCGCTCATGAAGCTCACAAGTTTCTCATCTTAACGGACCAGCATTGGATGTTAGAGGACCTGTGCTTTGTATCAGTTTCAGAAGCAGAGTTGGACTAGATATGGTCCTTATGTGTAGGAAAAACCGTTCTTTTGTTCTGAGCACACTAACGTTTCCTGCTGTATTAGAGACTCTAGAAAGCAAGAGCGAGCTTCTTGCTCTAAAGCAGAGTGTGATCTATGGATGAGAACTCTTCTGTGTGTTTCACTTCAGAAATGGAGTTAAATCCCAGGCTCTTTATATTCCTACAAGCAAGACTTCTTTTCAGGTAAGGCCATTTACGTTACAGCTCAAACGAACTACATCGTTCAGGAAGCTCACACGTTTCCCATCTAAACTGACAAGCATTGGATGTTAGAGGACCTCTGGTTTTTTCAGTTTCAGAAGCAGAGTTGAACTAGATTTGACCCGAATGTGTAGGAAACACCGTTCTTTTGTTCTGAGCACACTCAAGTTTCCTGCTGTGTTACAGACTCTAGAAAGCAATAGCCTTCTTCTTGCTCTAAAGCAGAGTGTGATCCATGGATGAGAACTCTGCTGTGTGCTTCCCTTCAGAAATGGAGTTAAATCCCAGGCTCCGTTTCTTCCTACAAGCAAGACTTCGTTTCAGGTACGGGCAGTCACTTTTCAGCTCAAATGAACTACGTTGTTGATGAAGCTCACACGTTTCTCATCTTAACTGACAAGCATTGGATGTTAGAGGACCAGTGCTTTGTATCAGTTTCAGAAGCAGAGTTGGACTAGATATGGTCCTTATGTGTAGGAAAAACCGTTCTTTTGTTCTGAGCACACTAACATTTCCTGCTGTATTAGAGACTCTAGAATGCAAGAGCGAGCTTCTTGCTCTAAAGCAGAGTGTGATCTATGGATGAGAACTCTTCTGTGTGTTTCACTTCAGAAATGGAGTTAAATCCCAGGCTCTTTGTCTTCCTACAAGAAAGTCTTCGTTTCAGGTAAGGGCAGTCACTTTTCAGCTCAAACGAACTACATCATTCACGAAGCTAACACGTTTCTCATCTTAACTGACAAGCATTGGGTGTTGGAGGACCTGTGCTTTGTATCAGTTTCAGAAGCAGAGTTGGACTAGATATGGTCCTTATGTGTAGGAAAAACCGTTCTTTTGTTCTGAGCACACTAACATTTCCTGCTGTATTAGAGACTCTAGAAAGCAAGAGCGAGCTTCTTGCTCTAAAGCAGAGTGTGATCTATGGATGAGAACTCTTCTGTGTGTTTCACTTCAGAAATGGAGTTAAATCCCAGGCTCTTTGTCTTCCTACAAGAAAGTCTTCGTTTCAGGTAAGGGCAGTCACTTTTCAGCTCAAACAAACTACATCATTCACGAAGCTAACACGTTTCTCATCTTAACTGACAAGCATTGGGTGTTGGAGGACCTGTGCTTTGTATCAGTTTCAGAAGCAGAGTTGGACTAGATATGGTCCTTATGTGTAGGAAAAATCGTTCTTTTGTTCTGAGCACACTTACATTTCCTGCTGTATTAGAGACTCTAGAAAGCAAGAGCGAGCTTCTTGCTCTAAAGCAGAGTGTGATCTATGGATGAGAACTCTTCTGTGTGTTTCACTTCAGAAATGGAGTTAAATCCCAGGCTCTTTGTCTTCCTACAAGCAAGACTTCTTTTCAGGTAAGGCCAGTTACTTTACAGCTCAAACGAACTACATCGTTCAGGAAGCACACACGTTTCCCATCTAAACTGACAAGCATTGGATGTTAGAGGACCTCTGGTTTTTTCAGTTTCAGAAGCAGAGTTGAACTAGATTTGACCCGAATGTGTAGGAAACAGCGTTCTTTTGTTCTGAGCACACTCAAGTTTCCTGCTGTGTTACAGACACTAGAAAGCAATAGCGTTCTTCTTGCTCTAAAGCAGAGTGTGATCAATGGATGAGAACTCTGATGTGTGCTTCCTTTCAGAAATGGAGTTAAATCCCAGGCTCCATTTCTTCCTACAAGCAACACTTCGTTTCAGTAAAGGGCAGTCACTTTTCAGCTCATATGAGCTATGTCGCTCATGAAGCTCACAAGTTTCTCATCTTAACGGACCAGCATTGGATGTTACAGGACCTGTGCTTTGTATCAGTTTCAGAAGCAGAGTTGGACTAGATATGGTCCTTATGTGTAGGAAAAACCGTTCTTTTGTTCTGAGCACACTAACGTTTCCTGCTGTATCAGAGACTCTAGAAAGCAAGAGCATGATTCTTGCTCTAAAGCAGAGTGTGCACAATGGATGAGAACTCTGCTGTGTGTTTCACTTTAGAAAAGGAGTTAAATCCCAGGCTCTGAGTCATCCTACAAGCAAGACTTCTTTTCAGGTAAGGCCAGTTACTTTACAGCTCAAACGAACTACATCGTTCAGGAAGCACACACGTTTCTCATCTAAACTGACAAGCATTGGATGTTAGAGGACCTCTGGTTGGTTTCAGTTTCAGAAGCAGAGTTGAACTAGATATGTCCCGAATATGTAGGAAACACCGTTCTTTTGTTCTCAGCACACTCATGTTTCCTGCTGTGTTACAGACACTAGAAAGCAATAGCGTTCTTCTTGCTCTAAAGCAGAGTGTGATCCATGGATGAGAACTCTGCTGTGTGCTTCCCTTCAGAAATGGAGTTAAATCCCAGGCTCCGTTTCTTCCTACAAGCAAGACTTCGTTTCAGGTAAGGGCAGTCACTTTTCAGCTCAAATGAACTACGTCGTTGATGAAGCTCACATGTTTCTCATCTTAACTGACAAGCATTGGATGTTAGAGGACCAGTGCTTTGTATCAGTTTCAGAAGCAGAGTTGGACTAGATATGGTCCGTATGTTTAGGAAACACCGTTCTTTTGTTCTCATCTCACTCATGTTTCCTGATGTCTTAGAGACACTAGAAAGAAATAGCGTGCTTCTTGCTCTAAAGCAGAGTGTGAACAATGGATGAGAACTCTGTTGTGTGTTTCACTTCAGAAATGGAGTTAAATCCCAGGCTCTGAGTCATCCTACAAGCAAGACTTCTTTTCAGGTCAGGACAGTCACTTTTCAGCTCAAATAATCTACGTCATTGATGAAGCTCACACGTTTCTCATCTTAACTCACAAGCATTGGATGTTAGAGGACCAGTGCATTGTATCAGTTTCAGAAGCAGAGTTGGACTAGATATGGTCCTTATGTGTAGGAAACACTGTTCTATTGTTCTGAGCACACTCAATTTTCCTGCTCTCTTAGAGACACTAGAAAACAAGAGCGTGCTTCTTGCTCTAAAGCAGAGTGTGATCAATGGATGAGAACTCTTCTGTGTGTTCCACTTCAGAAGTGGAGTTAAATCGCAGGCTCTGAGTCTTCCTACAATCAAGACATTGTTTCAGGTAAGGGCAGTCACTTTCAGCTCAAAGGAAATACATCGTTCATGAAGCTAACATGTTTCTCATCATAACTGACAAGCATTGGGTGTTAGAGGACCTGTGCTTTGTATCAGTTTCAGAAGCAGAGTTGGACTAGATATGGTCCGTATGTGTAGGAAACACTGTTCTTTTGTTCTCAGCACACTCACGTTTCCTGCTGTCTTAGAGAATCTAGAAAGCAAGAGCGAGCTTCATGCTCTAAAGCAGAGTGTGGTCTATGGATGAGAACTCTGCTGTGTGCTTCCCTTCAGAAATGGAGTTAAATCCCAGGCTCTGTTTCTTCCTAAAAGCAAGACTTTGTTTCAGGAAAGGGCAGTAACTTTTCAGCTCTTATGAGCTACGTCGCTCATGAAGCTCACAAGTTTCTCATCTTAACGGACCAGCATTGGATGTTAGAGGACCTGTGCTTTGTATCAGTTTCAGAAGCAGAGTTGGACTAGATATGGTCCGTATGTATAGGAAACACCGTTCTTTTGTTCTGAGCACACTAAAATTTCCTGCTGTATCAGAGACTCTAGAAAGCAAGAGCATGATTCTTGCTCTAAAGCAGAGTGTGCACAATGGATGAGAACTCTGCTGTGTGTTTCACTTCAGAAATGGAGTTAAATCCCAGGCTCTGAGTCATCCTACAAGCAAGACTTCTTTTCAGGTAAGGCCAGTTACTTTACAGTTCAAATGAACTACATCGTTCAGGAAGCACACACGTTTCTCATCTAAACTGACAAGCATTGGATGTTAGAGGACCTCTGGTTGGTTTCAGTTTCAGAAGCAGAGTTGTACTAGATATGTCCCGAATGTGTAGGAAACACCGTTCTTTTGTTCTCAGCACACTCACGTTTCCTGCTGTGTTACAGATTCTAGAAAGCAATAGCGTTCTTCTTGTTCTAAAGCAGAGTGTGATCCATGGATGAGAACTCTGCTGTATGCTTCCCTTCAGAAATGGAGTTAAATCCCAGGCTCCGTTTCTTCCTACAAGCAAGACTTCGTTTCAGGTAAGGGCAGTCACTTTTCAGCTCAAATGAACTATGTCGTTGATGAAGCTCACACGTTTCTCATCTTAACTGACAAGCATTGGATGTTAGAGGACCAGTGCTTTGTATCAGTTTCAGAAGCAGAGTTGGACTAGATATGGTCCGTATGTTTAGGAAACACCATTCTTTTGTTCTCATCACACTCATGTTTCCTGATGTCTTAGAGACACTAGAAAGAAATAGCGTGCTTCTTGCTCTAAAGCAGAGGGTGAACAATGGATGAGAACTCTGTTGTGTGTTTCACTTCAGAAATGGAGTTAAATCCCAGGCTCTGAGTCATCCTACAAGCAAGACTTCTTTTCAGGTAAGGACAGTCACTTTTCAGCTCAAATGAACTACGTCATTGATGAAGCTCACACGTTTCTCATCTTAACTGACAAGCATTGGATGTTAGAGGACCAGTGCTTTGTATCAGTTTCAGAAGCAGAGTTGGACTAGATATGGTCCTTATGTGTAGGAAACACTGTTCTTTTGTTCTGAGCACACTCAAGTTTCCTGCTCTCTTAGAGACACTAGAAAACAAGAGCGTGCTTCTTGCTCTAAAGCAGAGTGTGATCAATGGATGAGAACTCTGCTGTGTGTTCCAGTTCAGAAGTGGAGTTAAATCCCAGGCTCTGAGTCTTCCTACAATCAAGACATCGTTTCAGGTAAGGGCAGTCACTTTTCAGCTCAAAAGAAATACATCGTTCATGAAGCTAACATGTTTCTCATCTTAACTGACAAGCATTGGGTGTTAGAGGACCTGTGCTTTGTATCAGTTTCAGAAGCATAGTTGGACTAGATATGGTCCGTATGTATAGGAAACACCATTCTTTTGTTCTCTAGCACACTCACGTTTCCTGCTGTCTTAGAGACTCTAGAAAGCAAGAGCGAGCTTCATGCTCTAAAGCAGAGTGTGATCTATGGATGAGAACTCTGCTGTGTGCTTCCCTTCAGAAATGGAGTTAAATCCCAGGCTCTGTGTCTTCCTACAAGCAAGACTTTTTTTCAGGAAAGGGTAGTCACTTTTCAGCTCATATGAACTACGTCGCTCATGAAGCTCACACGTTTCTCATCTTAACTGACAAGCATTGGATGTTAGAGGACCAGTGCTTTGTATCAGTTTCAGAAGCAGAGTTGGACTAGATATGGTCCGTATGTGTAGGAAACACCATTCTTTTGTTCTCACCACACTCATGTTTCCTGATATCTTAGAGAATCTAGAAAGGAAGAGCGTGCTTCTTGCTCTAAAGCAGAGTGTGAACAATGGATGAGACCTCTGTTGTGTGCATCACTTCATAAATGGAGTTAAATCCCAGGCTCTGAGTCATCCTACAAGCAAGACTTCATTTCAGGTAAGGGCAGTTAGTTTTAAGCTCAAACCTACTACATCATTCACGAAGCTAACACGTTTCTCATCTTAACTGACAAGCATTGGATGTTAGAGGACCAGTGCTTTGTATCAGTTTCAGAAGCAGAGTTGCACTAGATAGGGTCCGTATGTGTAGGAAACACCGTTCTTTTGTTCTCAACACACTCAAGTTTCCTGCTGTCTTAGAGACTCTAGAATGCAAGAGCGAGCTTCTTCCTCTAAAGCAGAGTGTGATCTATGGATGAGAACTCTTCTGTGTGTTTCACTTCAGAAATGGAGTTAAATCCCAGGCTCTTTGTCTTCCTACAAGCAAGACTTCTTTTCAGGTAAGGCCAGTTACTTTACAGCTCAAACGAACTACATCGTTCAGGAAGCACACACGTTTCTCATCTAAACTGACAAGCATTGGATGTTAGAGGACCTCTGGTTTTTTCAGTTTCAGAAGCAGAGTTGAACTAGATTTGACCCGAATGTGTAGGAAACACTGTTCTTTTGTTCTGAGCACACTCAAGTTTCCTGCTGTGTTACAGACTCTAGAAAGCAATAGCGTTCTTCTTGCTCTAAAGCAGAGTGTGATCCATGGATGAGAACTCTGCTGTGTGCTTCCCTTCAGAAATGGAGTTAAATCCCAGGCTCCGTTTTTTCCTACAAGAAAGTCTTCGTTTCAGGTAAGGGCAGTCACTTTTCAGCTCAAACGAACTACATCATTCACGAAGCTAACATGTTTCTCATCTTAACTGACAAGCATTGGGTGTTAGAGGACCTGTGCTTTGTATCAGTTTCAGAAGCAGAGTTGGACTAGATATGGTCCTTATGTGTAGGAAAAACCGTTCTATTGGTTAAATTACTAAGGCCACTCCACGTAGTTAAAAGGGAGGTTTATTTTGTGGGGTAACGTACAAATGAAGGGGTAGGTTACAGGGTCTGGCAAGGGTATAGCGCAGTCTTGCACTGTTCTCTGGAGAACTCTGCTCGGTCTACCTCCAGCGTCCAGAGTCCGGGAACCAAGAGACAGAGCTCTTCCCGATCCTCGTCTTCCACTTCCTCCTCTGCCCCGCCTTGTGGGCGTGACCATTACCGAAGCCTCAGTGGGGGTTGGAACTTCCAGGCCAATGCTGGGATGGCTACCCACTACATCTCCCCCTTTTGTCTATATAAGAAAGCTCTAACCTAATACAAGACTATATACAAAGTGATGCTTATCAAATTTTGTCTAGGAGTAATGAGGGATAATGACCTAGATAAGTTGGAATTACAATAAGTACAAACAATATCAAGCAAAAAACACGTAGTAAAATCCAGGGAAGTCTAGGGCATGGGTAGGTGGCGTGTTACAAAGATCATTCCAAAAGGTGTCCTATCCTAAAGAACCTGAGTCTATTACTTAATATATCCTATCTAAGATATTATATATGTATATATACTAAGTAGTAACTATAACTGCTAATCTCCAACCTCATCAAAGACCTGAGAAGGAATATAATAATACCTGAGAAATGGGAGAATGACGCAAGCAACTTTCGGGAGTCTTGCAAGAGTAGACAGAGACAGCTAGCAGCCTGGACAGTCACCTAATGTTTCTCAGCATCGTTGGTGCATTCAAATTGGCTACAGGCCTAGAGTATCTGACAGACCATTTTCAGAAGCAGGAATTCTGAAAGACCATCTTACCCTGTCTTGGCAAAGTATAGTGTTCGCTTTCCTTGTGTCCCGCTTGTCCAGAAAGGACAGCATTTGTACTGTCAGCAGTTGAGGCAAGTGCAGTTCTTTGCCCAGTAGGCCATTTTGTGCCAAGAAGACAAACTTCCAAATGGAAATGTCTTAGAAGCCCAATATTCTCTCGGGAACAAATTGGTGCTGCCAGGAGCAATTGTGTCTCACGTCAACAGAATTGTAAGTTATTTAAATGCCATGTTCTCTAGGTCCATGAAGTGTTTGAAGATTACCTGTCCATCTGACCTATGTATTTATTAATCTGGATGACCTAACTAACATAATTATAGAGATGACAAGCATAGGTGACAATAACTATGTAAGTCTTGTCTACCTAAACAACCTAAGGACTAAGCTTCCTATAAATAAGGCAAACAGTCTGTAAGCAAATGCGCAGTAAAAGGACAATGACTTTAAATTGTGACAATACACAAAATATCTTTAACAGAGGTAGGAATATATAGTGCAATATGCAATATGATAATAATCCTAAATATATATCAGTATACAGAATATCTTAAACAGAAGTAGAACAAACATACAGTATGACAGATATAAATTCACATTTGTATCAATATACAAATATTTCACATAAGAGTAAAAATATATGTACAATATAACAAACATAGTTCTGTATTTGTATCAATATACAAATTATCTTAAATAGGAATGTAAAAAGTTTATATTTGTATCAACATATAAGAATTCGTAACATTGCAAAGGCTGGTATATTACTAAATTTGTTTACTAATGTATATGACAGTCTACCATAATATTTTATACCTATCCATTCCATTTCTTCTTTTCCCTTTTTTTTTTTAGACATATTTTCTTTCCTTAAGGAGAGTACTGAGTTTAACAGTTTCTTCCACCCCCAACCCTAGAACCATTATCCATAACCCTGAGAAATATGAAACCTTAGGGAGAAGGGGCGTAGTTTTCTTAGAATTGCTTCCTGCTGTTTAGGAAGCGATGGTATCTCTGTTGGGTATTGTGAGAAAGCTCAGATAGTTAAATCTCAGTTAGACTAACTGTAGATTCTGCAGCAACTCTCAGAGTAATGGGTAAGATTGTCTGAAATTTTGGCAAGAAGTGTAATATGATGATGATTACCATGGCATCATTCTGGATTGGGTAGAGTTGTTGTTGTTGGGGCCCCATCTTCCTTCTGGAGACTTCAGAGATTGCTATTGGAAAAAAACTTATTTTTTTTATCAGAATGGAAGGTTTGGATTTAAAGATGTCATGACATGTAAGAAAGGATTCCAGGAAATCAAGAGTAAGCATGGAGAGAATTAGAATCTTGAAGATAATGGTCCCTTATAATTGGTTTCCTTCTGTCTCACACCAGAGGGCTCTTCTGATATGGGACTGAAGAATCGCTCAACCTTTTCTTTTATCAATATGCTTGGTTTAGAGAAGGAGTGAGCCAGTTCCATCTCCAAAGCCAGCTTGGTTTATAATTAAATTGGAACCACAACTATTCTAGATTGATAGAGATATAGATGTTAGACAGTGATATCTTACCCTGTGTAGATTGGTACCAATAGATTCTTTCTTTCTGCTGTAAACATCTGGATATCCAAGGCCTTATGATTTCTGGAAGATGGGTATTTCCATTATCCTGGAAAGACAAAAGCAGAACCCTACCCCAACCTTTGATTGTTAAATTTTTCTTACAACCTGAAGAGATGTCACATTGGTGGATGATCTTTTACTTCTCCTCATCAAGGGGTTTCTCCTGTTCGAATCGAATTTTTATTAATTTTGTTGGTATCCATAGCTTTTCTTCTCCTGTGGAAACAAAAGCAAAACCCCTTCCCCAACATAGGACATATCCAGGTTTCCATTCTGAGGTCAACACATCTTTGAAATAAACCGGTTGGTTTAGCTCAGGAGTTTTGTCTGTCGTCCAATGTCTCTCCGCAGCTGTTGTTCCTTTCTCATCAGCATTGAGAAAATTCAAGGTTAATAAAGCACTATGCAATCTGTTTCTAGGAGTCATTGTTACCTGTTGCTGTTTATTTAGCATATCCTTTAAAGTTCGATTGGATCTTTCTATGACTGCTTGGCCTGTGGGATTGTGTGGTATACCTGTAACATGCTTTATATTGTAATAAGCAAAGAACTGTTTCATTTTATTGGAGACATATGCTGGGGCATTGTCTGTCTTAATTTGTACAGGTATTCCCATGATGGCCATAATTTCTAATAGGTGTGTAATCACAGAATCAGCCTTTTCAGAACTCATAGGAGTTGCCCACTGAAATCCTGAATAGGTGTCAATGGTATGGTGTACATACTTTAATCTTCCAAATTCTGCAAAATGAAACACATCCACTTGCCAAATTTCCTTTCTTTGTATACCCTTTGGATTGCATCCTGCAGGTAATGGAGTTTGGTTATAGAAGGAACAAGTAGGACTTTTTTTCACAATATCCTTAGCTTGTTGCCAAGTAATGGAGAAATCCTTCTTCAAACCTTTGCTATTTACATGGTGTTTCTTATGAAATTCTGAGGCTTCTAGCACATTACCTATTAGTAACTGATCAATCTCATCATTACCTTGTGCTAGAGGTCCTGGCAGACCTGTATGGGATCTGATATGTGTTATATATATAGGATGTTCCCTTTTTTCTTATGATTTCCTGCAATTGTATGAATAATGAATTTAATTCTGTATTATCAGGAATAAATTCAGCAGTTTCAATGTGTAAAACAACTCTCTCTGCATATTGAAAGTCAGTGACTATATTGAGGGGTTCTGTGAAGTCCATCAGTACCATAAGAACGGCATACAGTTCTGCCTTTTGTACAGAGCTGTATGGACTTTGTACTACTTTACTTAAGTCTCCTGATTTGTATCCTGCTTTCCCTGATTTATTTGCATCTGTATAGAATGTGAGGACTCCAGAAATTGGCTTGTGTCGTACAATGTGAGGAAGGACCCATTTAGTCTTCTTTATGAATTCTATTCTCTTGCTTTTGGGATAATGGTTGTTAATCTCTCCCAAAAAGTTACTGCAGGCTCTCTGCCAGTATTCATTATCTTTCCATAGTGACGAAATTTCCTCATTAGTTAAAGGTACTACAATTTCTGCTGGGTCCATTCCTGTCAACTGACGAAGTCTTAATTTATCTTTTTGAATCAAATCAGAGTTCTTTTCTATATAAGTCTTTAATTTCTTATTTGGTTTACGTGGTAGGAATATCCATTCCAATATAATATCTTCCCTCTGCATCAAAATACCTGTGGGGGAATGTCTGGAGGGGAATATGACAAGAATACATTTAAGTTCTGGATCCACACGATCCACATGTGCTTCTCGAATTGCCTTTTCTACTAGAGCCAATTCCTTCTCAGCTTCGCCTGATAATTCTCTTGGACTATTTAATTCTTTGTCCCCTTCTAGAGTATTAGCCAAATTTTGTAGTCCATCTTTGGGTATTCCCATGATACCCAATAATTTGGAAATGCTTCCTAACAACTTTTGAAAATCATTAAGAGTCTTTAATCGATCTCTCCTCAGTTGTACCTTTTGGGGTCTAATTTTTTGTAACTCTATCTTATATCCTAAGTAATTAATAGAATCTCCTCTTTGTATTTTTTCAGGAGCAATTTGCAGTCCCCAGCGAGGCAAAACTTTTTTTACTTCTTCAAACATGCTTTCTAATGTGTCTAACTTTGGATCTGCTAATAGGATATCATCCATATAGTGATAAATTATGGATTGTGGAAACTTTACACGAATTAACTCCAATGGTTTTTGCACAAAGTATTGGCATAAGGTAGGGCTGTTTAACATTCCCTGTGGGAGGACCTTCCATTGATATCTCTTGACTGGCTGAGAATTGTTATAATTAGGAACTGTGAAGGCAAATTTTTCTCTATCATTTTCTTGTAAGGGTATGGTAAAGAAGCAGTCTTTTAAGTCAATAACTATTATAGGCCATTCTTTGGGTAGCAGAGAGGGCAAGGGCATCCCAGTCTGTAGGGAGCCCATTGGCTGAATTACTTTATTAATAGCTCTCAGATCTGTCAGCATTCTCCAATTACCAGACTTTTTTTTAATAACAAATACAGGAGAATTCCAAGGGCCGGTAGATTCTTCAATGTGTTGAGCATTTAACTGCTCTTGAACCAGCTGTTCTAAAGCTTGTAGCTTCTCTTTTGTCAAAGGCCACTGTCCAACCCAGACAGGTTTATTAGTTAGCCATTTTAAAGGTAAGGCAGTTGGTACTTCTGAGAGTTCAACAGCAGTTGTGCTCTGTTTGTGTATAGCCTGAATGGTTGGTGACTGTTTTTTATAGCATTTTATGATATTATTCCTAGAAACATGCATTGGCCTGTATTCCTTTTCTGAGAGTGTAGGAATTTTAATCTGGGTATTCCACTGTTGTAACAGATCTCGGCCCCATAGATTTACTGCTACATTTGCTACATATGGCTTCAGCCTTCCTCTCTGTCCTTCTGGCCCTATGCATTCAACCCATCTCGAACTCTGTTTTATCTGAGATAGGGTGCCAATTCCTAAAAGTTGGACATCTACCTCTTGAAGAGGCCAATTTGGATGCCATGATTTTGGTGAAATTACAGTCACATCCGCACCTGTGTCTACCAGGCCCTGCAGAACCAAGCCATTAATTCGAATTCTAAGCTTTGGCCTTTGTTCATTTATGGAAGTCTGCCAAAACATTTGTTTTATTGTGTTCTTTGTAAACTGTGATTCATCTATCAGAGCTGTTTTATCATCCATTGCAGTATCAGTTTTTACATTAGACATTGGTTTATTAAGTTGTCCTGGAGAGGAATGTCTTCCACAGTGGCTGGGAATGTTCTTACCACATTTGATTTGGGGGCCTGCAAGAGGCCCCCTGAGGCGTTTCCCGCTACTAAAGGGTTGCCTCGTATATCTATTTTTGATCTGCACTCACTGGTCCAATGTCGGCCTTTGCCACATCTTCTACATAATCCAGGAGGTGGTTGGGGTCTTCTGTTTAGGCTATTCCTAGAAGGAGTATTACTTCTAGGATTACCCCATGTACAGTTTTTACTTATATGACCTGGTGTACCACATTTAAAACATTTGGTACCACGGGGCCTTCTTACACCTCTGGGATTTGTCTCTCCTATCCAAGCCTCATTACTGTAGTTAAGAGATTCAACACTATTAGTATACTGAATCCATTCTTCCAAAGGAACTGATCTGATCTTTAATGGTGTAAGTATTCTTTTGCATTCTGCATTAGCATTGTCGAATGCCAAGGACTCAGTTAATACTTTTCTTAATTCTTTATCTGATACAGCTTTTGTTATAGCTGTGTTCAGCCTTTGTAAAAAATCAGTGAAGGGTTCATGTGGTCCATGAAATATCTTTGTGTATACCTCAGTTGCTTTTCCAGGTTCTGGAATTTTTTCCCAAGCATTTAGAGCTGCTGTACGGCATAGGGATATTGTATGCTCATCATAAATGGCTTGTACATTCCTGTCAGCGAAACATCCCTCACCAAGTATTTGATCTTGGGAGATCTCAAAACCTCTGAGTTTACCTTGTTGTTCTAAATTTCTTGCCTCTTCTCTCAACCAGCTTTTCCACTGTAACTCCTGGCTATATTCTAGAACAGCTGAAATTAACTGATGCCAGTCATCTGGAATGATTCTATGTGAGGTAGACCACGAATTTAACATCTGTTTTACATATGTGGAGTGTATCCCATATGTAACTACTGCTTCCTTTATATTTTTAAAGTCCCTTGTTGAAATTGGCTGTAATGTATATGTCGTATATGGCTCGGGGTGTGTGTCATCTGCTGGCTTCTCATGGATGATAACAGGATAAGCCATTGTATGAGAGCCATTTGGAGATGTTACAACCTGTATGGTCTTGCCCTTCTGCTTATTAGGTCCCTTGTCATGTTTATTTAGAGTTTCCTCCAGGGCTTGTAAACGAGCACCTAGGGTCTGTTCCAGGGAGTAAACCTCTTCTCTTGTAAGGGATTCCAGATTTTTCATGGAATCATGCAAGTTTTTAATGTTCTTCTGAAACACATGATTCCATGGACCTTATCTTATCAAGTAATGATAATTTTTCTTCCTTATATATTGTCTGAGTAGCTACAACTTCACTCTGGAGAGTTAGTGTTCTGTCCATTAAATACTCATATTTATTATCAATAAAAGCAATTTTGGGTGCAAGCTTGTTTTGTAAATTCTGGTTAGCAAATTCCAGAGGGAGAATCTTTTTATGTAAGTCCTGGCCAGCAGATTCCAGAGAAAGAATCTTTTTCTCTAAGCCTTCATTGCTATCTTTTAAAACCTGTAATTCCTGGTTAGCAGATTACAGAAAAAGAATCTTTTTATGTAAGTCCTGGTCAGCAGATTCCATAGACAGAATCTTTTTCTGTAAGCCTTCATTGCTAACTTTTAAAGCCTGTAAATCCTGGTTAGCAGATTCCAGAGACAGAATCTTTTGCTGTAAGCCTTCATTGTTATCTTTCAAAGCCTGTATCAGTCCCAATAATGACTCATCTTTGTTCTTATTATTAAACCAGTGTTTGAACACTGTGTGAATTATTACAATGAATGTCAAAATGGTACAGGCCAGATATGTCTTAGGGAGGTCGTATATTTCCAGGAAAATGTCATTCAGCATACAGGCAAAAAGGTTATTAAATTCTTGTGAGGTAATGTTGTCAGCCATATTACAAGAATTACTCAAAATTTGTTAGTCAGTTTTAAGGTGTAAAATTATCAAGTACTTTTACTTGAAAGAAGCTTACCTTTCCGTGGTTTTCGGGGGTGCAATAGCACTTTTCAGCCAGCAGGAGGCGTTGGTATAGCTCCAAAGCAGGGCCTGCTGGCAACCTTGGCTGGCGGCAGCTGAAGGCAGGAGCCAAGATGGCGGGGAAACGGCACTCGGAGGAGTGGGAAGATCTCATTCTCAGCGGTTTTCGCTGGTCTGGGGGATAAGCTAGGGAACTGAGACTGGACTAGCTGCTCCCTTTTTCGGGAATGGAACCGTGTAGGTGTCCACTGGTTAAATGGAACTTTGCAGGCGGTTTTAGGTACGCGCCAGCCGGGAAGAAGGCTAAGGGAGGGAGCCGCCTAGGCCTTTGGAATTTGCCCCACGTTGGGCGCCAGATATTGGTTAAATTATTAAGGCCACTCCACGTAGTAAAAAGGGAGGTTTATTTTGTGGGGTAACTTACAAATGAAGGGGTAGGTTACAGGGTCTGGCAAGGGTATAGCGCAGTCCGGCAGTGTTCTCTGGAGAACTCTGCTCGATCTACCTCCAGCGTCCAGAGTCCGGGAACCAAGAGACAGAGCTCTTCCCAATCCTCGTCTTCCGCTTCCTCATCTGACCCGCCTTGTGGGCGTGACCATTACCGAAGCCTCAGTGGGGGTTGGAACTTCCAGGCCAATGCTGGGATGGCTACCCACTTCACCGTTCTTTTGTTCTGAGCACACTAACGTTTCCTGCTGTATTAGAGACTCTAGAAAGCAAGAGCATGATTCTTGCTCTAAAGCAGAGTGTGCACAATGGATGAGAACTCTGCTGTGTGTTTCACTTCAGAAATGGAGTTAAATCCCAGGCTCTGAGTCATCCTACAAGCAAGACTTCTTTTCAGGTAAGGCCAGTTACTTTACAGCTCAAACGAACTACATCGTTCAGGAAGCTCACACGTTTCTCATCTAAACTGACAAGCATTGGATGTTAGAGGACCTCTGGTTTGTTTCAGTTTCAGAATCAGAGTTGAACTAGATATGTCCCGAATGTGTAGGAAACACCGTCCTTTTGTTCTCAGCACACTCACATTTCCTGCTGTGTTACAGACTCTAGAAAGCAATAGCGTTCTTCTTGCTCTAAAGCAGAGTGTGAACAATGGATGAGAACTCTGCTGTGTGCTTCACTTCAGAAATGGAGTTAAATCCCAGGCTCTGAGTCATCCTACAAGCAAGACTTCTTTTCAGGTAAGGACAGTCACTTTTCAGCTCAAATGAACTACGTCGTTGATGAAGCTCACACGTTTCTCATCTTAACTGACAAGCATTGGATGTTCTAGGACCAGTGCTTTGTATCAGTTTCAGAGGCAGAGTTGGACTAGATATGGTCCTTATGTGTAGGAAACACCGTTCTTTTGTTCTGAGCACACTCAGGTTTCCTGCTCTCTTAGAGACACTAGAAAACAAGAGCGTGCTTCTTGCTCTAAACCAGAGTGTGATCAATGGATGAGACCTCTGTTGTGTGTATCACTTCAGAAATGGAGTTAAATCCCAGGCTCTGAGTCATCCTACAAGCAAGACTTCATTTCAGGTAAGGGCAGTAAGTTTTAAGCTCAAAGGAACTACATCATTCACGAAGATAACACGTTTCTCATCTTAACTGACAAGCATTGGATGTTAGAGGACCAGTGCTTTGTATCAGTTTCAGAAGCAGAGTTGCACTAGATATGGTCCGTATGTGTAGGAAACACCGTTCTTTTGTTCTCAGCACACTCACGTTTCCTGCTGTCTTAGAGACTCTAGAAAGCAAGAGCGAGCTTCTTGCTCTAGGGCAGAGTGTGATCTATGTATGAGAACTCTTCTGTGTGTTTCACTTCAGAAATGGAGTTAAATCCCAGGCTCTTTGTCTTCCTACAAGCAAGACTTCTTTTCAGGTAAGGGAAGTTACTTTAAAGCTCAAACTGTTAACATCGCTCATGAAGCTCACGTTTCTCATCTTAACGGACAAGCATTGGATGTTAGAGGACCTGTGGTTTGTTTCAGTTTCAGAAGCAGAGTTGGACTAGATATGGTCGGTATGTGTAGGAAACACCGTTGTTTTGTTCTGAGCACACTCAGGTTTCCTGCTGTATTAGAGACTCTAGAAAGCAAGAGCTTGCTTCTTGCTCTAAAGCAGAGTGTGATCAATGGATGAGAACTCTGCTGTGTGTTGCACTTCAGAAATGGAGTTAAATCCCAGGCTCTGAGTCTTCCTACAAACAAGACTTTGTTTCAGATCTCGGCAGTTACTATACAGCTCAAACGAACTACATTATACATGAAGCTCACACGTTTCTCGGTCTTAATTGAAAAGCATTGCATGTTACAGGACCAGTGCTTTGTATCAGTTTCAAAAGAAGAGTTGAACTAGATATGGTCCATAAGTGTAGGAAACACAGTTCTTTTGTTCTGAGCACAATCATGTTTCCTGCTGTATTAGAGACTCTAGAAAGGAAGAGCGTGCCTCTTGCTCTAAAGCATAGTGTGATTTATGGATGAGAACTGTGCTGTGTGTTTCCCTTCAGAAATGGTGATAAATCCCAGGCTCTGTGTCTTCCTACACGCAAGACTTCGTTTCTGGTAAGGGAAGTCACTTTTCAGCTCAAACGAACTACATCGTTCACGAAGCTAACACGTTTTTCATCTTAACTGACAAGCATTGGGTGTTAGAGCACCTGTGCTTTGTATCAGTTTCAGAAGCAGAGTTGGACTAGATATGGTACGTATGTGTAGTCAACACCGTTCTTTTTTTCTGAGCACACTCAAGTTTCCTGCTGTTGTAGAGACTCTAGAAAGCTAGAGCGTGCTTATTGCTCTAAAGCAGTGTGTGATCAATGGATGAGAACTCTGTTGTGTGCTTCACTTCAGAAATGGATTTGAATCCCAGGCTCTGAGTCTTCCTACAAGCAAGACTTTGTTTCAGGTAAGGGCAGTTACTTTACAGCTCAAACGAACTATCATACACAAAGCTCACACGTTTCTCGGTCTTAATTGTAATGCAATGGATGTTACAGCACCTGTGCTTTCTGTCATTTTCAGAAGAAGTGTTCAACTAGATATGGTCCGTATGTGTAGGAAACACAGTTCTTTTTTTCTGAGCACAATCACGTTTCCTGCTGTATTAGAGCCTCTAGAAAGGAAGAGCGTGCCTCTTGAACTAAAGCATAGTGTGATTCATGGATGAGAACTGTGCTGTGTGTTTCCCTTCAGAAATGGTGTTAAATCCCAGGCTCTGCGTCTTCCTACAAGCAAGACTTCATTTCAGGTAAGGGCAGTTACTTTATAGGTCAAACGAACTACATCATACACGAAGCTCACACGTTTCTCGGTCTTAATTGTAATGCATTGGATGTTACAGGACCTGTGCTTTGTGTCATTTTCAGAAGAAGAGTTGTACTAGATATGGTACGTATGTGTAGTCAACACCGTTCTTTTGTTCTGAGCACACTCAAGTTTTCTGCTGTATTAGAGTCTCTAGAAAGCTAGAGAGTGCTTCTTGCTCTAAAGCCGTGTGTGATCAATGGATGAGAACTCTGTTGTGTGCTTCACTTCAGAAATGGAGTTGAATCCCAGGCTCTGAGTCTTCCTACAAGCAAGACTTTGTTTCAGGTAAGGGCAGTTACTTTACAGCTCAAATGAACTTCATCGTTCACGAAGCTCACAGGTTTCTCATCTTAACGGACAAGCAATGGATGTTAGAGGACCTGTGGTTTGTTTCAGTTTCAGAAGCCGAGTTGGACTAGATATTGTCCATATATGTAGGGTACATCGTTCTTTTGTTCTGAGCACACTTATATTTCCTGCTCTACTAGAGACTCTAGAAAGCAAGAGCGTGCTTCTTGCTCTAAAGCAGAGTGTGATCCATGGATCAGAACTGTGCTGTGTGTTCCACTTCAGAAATGGAGTTAAATCCCAGGCTCTGAGTCTTCCTACCAGCAAGACTTTGTTTCAGGTAAGGGCAGTTACTTTACAGGTCAAACAAACTACCTCATACACGAAGCTCACACGTTTCTCGGTCTTATTTGAAAAGCATTGGATGTTACAGGACCTGTGCTTTGTGTCATTTTCAGAAGAAGAGTTGAACTAGATATGGTCCATATGTGTAGGAAACATAGTTCTTTTGTTCTGAGCACAATCACGTTTCCTGCTGTATTAGAGCCTCTAGAAAGGCAGAGCGTGCCTCTTGCTCTAAAGCATAGTGTGATTCATGGATGAGAACTGTGCTGTGTGTTTCCCTTCAGAAATGGTGTTAAATCCCAGGCTCTGTGTCTTCCTACAAGCAAGACTTCATTTCAGGTAAGGGCAGTCACTTTTCAGCTCAAATGAACTACATCGTTCATGAAGCTAACACGTTTCCCATCTTAACTGAAAAGCATTGGATGTTAGAGGACCAATGTTTTGTATCATTTTCAGAAGCAGAGTTGGACTAGATATGTTCAGTATGTGTAGGAAACACCGTTCTTTTGTTCTCAGCACACTCACGTTTCCTGCGGTCTTAGAGAATCTAGAAAGCAAGAGCTTGGTTCTTGCTCTAAAGCAGAGTGTGATCAATGGATGAGAACTATCCTGAGTGTTTCCCTTCAGAAATTGAGTTAAACCCCAGGCTCTGTGTCTTCCTACATGCAAGACTTCATTTCAGGTAAGGGCAGTCACTTTTGAGCTCAAACGAACTACATCGTTCACAAAGCTCACACGTTTCTCAGCTTAACTGACAAGCTTTGGATGTTTGAGGATCACTGCTTTGTATCAGTTTCAGAAGCAGAGTTTGACTAGATATGGTCCGTATGTGTAGGAAACACCATTCTTTTGTTCTCAGCACACTCATGTTTCCTGCTCTCTTAGAGACTCTAGAAAGCTAGAGCGTGCTTCTTGCTCTAAAGCAGAGTGTGATCAATGGATGAGAACTGTGCTGTGTGTTTCACTTCAGAAATGGAGTTCAATCCCAGGCTCTGTGACTTCCTACAAGCAAGACTTCGTTTCAAGTAAGGGCAGGTACTTTACAGCTCAAAGGAACTACATAGTTCCTGAAGCTAACACGTTTCTCATGTTAACTGACAAGCATTGGATGTTAGAGGACCTGTGGTTTGTTTCAGTTTCAGAAGCAGAGTTGAACTAGATACGGTCCGGGTGTGTAGGAAACACCGTTCTTTGTTCTGAGCACACTCACGTTTCCTGCTGTATTAGAGACTCTTGAAAGCATTAACATTCTTCTTGCTCTAAAGCAGAGTGTGATCCATGGATGAGAACTATCCTGTGTGTTTCCCTTCAGAAATGGAGTTAAAATCCCTGGCTCTGTGTCATCCTACTAGCATGACTTCGTTTCACGTAAGGGCAGTCACGTTTCAGCTCAAATGAACTACTTCGTTCATGAAGCTCACACTTTTCTCATCTTAAATGACAAGCATTGGATGTTAGAGGACCTGTGCTTTGTATCAATTTCTGAGGCAGAGTTGGACTAGATATGATCCGTATGTGTAGGAAACACCGTTCTTTTGTTCTCAGCACACTCACGTTTCCTGCTTTCTTAGAGACTCTAGAGAGCAAGAGCGTGCTTCTTGCTGTAAAGCAGAGTGTGATCAATGAATGAGAACTCTGCTGTGTGTTCCACTTCAGAAATGGAGTTAAATCCCAGGCTCTGATTCTTCCTACAAGCAAGACTTCGTTTCAGGTAATGGCAGTTACTTTACAGGTCAAACGAACTACATCATACACGAAGCTCACACGTTTCTCGGTCTTAATTGTAATGCAATGGATGTTACAGGAACTGTACTTTGTGTCATTTTCAGAAGAAGTGTTGAACTAGATATGGTCCGTATGTGTAGGAAACACAGTTCTTTTGTTCTGAGCACAATCACGTTTCCTGCTCTATTAGAACCTCTAGAAAGGAAGAGCGTGCATCTTGCTCTATAGCAGAGTGTGTTTCATGGATGAGAACTGTGCTGTGTGTTTCCCTTCAGAAATGGAGTTAAATCCCATGCTCTGTGTCTTCCTCCAACAAGACTTCGTTTCAGGTAAGGGAAGTCACTTTTCAGCTCAAATGAACTACATCATTCACGAAGCTAACACGTTTCCCATCTTAACTGAAAAGCATTGGATTTTAGAAGACCAGTGCTTTGAATCATTTTCAGAAGCAGAGTTGGAATAGATATGTTCCGTATGTGTAGGAAACACCGTTCTTTTGTTGTCAGCACACTCACGTTTCCTGCTGTCATAGAGAATCTGGAAAGCAAGAGCGTGCTTCTTGCTCTAAAGCAGAGTGTGATCAATGGATGAGAACTCTGCTGTGTGTTTCACTTCAGAAATGGAGTTAAATCCCAGTCTCTGTGACTTCCTACAAGCAAGACTTCGTTTTAAGTAAGGGCAGGTACTTTCCAGCTCAAAGGAACTACATAGTTCCTGAAGCTCACACGTTTCTCATGTTAACGGACAAGCATTGGATGTTAGAGGACCTGTGGTTTGTTTCAGTTTCAGAAGCAGAGTTGAACTAGATACGGTCCGTGTGTGTAGGAAAAGCCGTTCTTTTGTTCTGAGCACACTCACGTTTCCTGCTGTATTGGAGACTCTAGAAAGCATTAGCATTCTTCTTGCTCTAAAGCAGAGTGTGATCCATGGATAAGAACTATGCTGTGTGTTTTCCTTCAGAAATGGAGTTAAATGCCAGGCTCTGTGTCTTCCTACAAGCAAGACTTCGTTTCAGGTAAGGGCAGTCACTTTTCAGCTCAAACGAACTACTTTGTTCACGAAGCTCACACTTTTCTCATCTTAAATGACAAGCATTGGATGTTGGAGGACCTGTGCTTTGTATCAAGTTCAGAAGCCGAGTTGAACTAGATATGGTCTGTGTGTATAGGAAACACAGTTCTTTTGTTCTCAGCACACTCACTTTTCCTGCTGTCTAAGAGACTCTAGAAAGGAAGAGCGTGCTTCTTGCTCTATAGCAGAGTGTGATTCATGGATGAGAACTGTGCTTTGTGTTTCCTTTCAGAAATCGAGTTAAATCCCAGGCTCTGTGTTTTCCTACAAGCAAGACTTCGTTTCAGGTAAGGAAAGATACTTTACAGCTCAAACGAACTACATAGTTCACGAAGGTCACACGTTTCTCATCTTAACTGAGAAGCATTGGATGTTAGAGGACCTCTGGTTTGTATCAGTTTCAGAAGCAAATTTGAATTAGATATGGTCCTTATGTTTAGGAAACACTGTTCTAATGTTCTGAGCACACTCAAGTTTCCTGCTGTATTAGAGACTCTAGAAGGCAAGAGCGTGCCCCTGGCTCTAAAGCAGAGTGTGATCCATGGATGAGAACTATGCTGTGTGTTTCCCTTCAGAAATGGAGTTAAATGCCAGGTTCTGTGTCTTCCTACAAGCAAGACTTCGTTTCAGGTAAGGGCAGTCACTTTTCAGCTCAAATGAACTACATCGTTCACGAAGCTAACACGTTTTTCATGTTAACTGACAAGCATTGGATGTTAGAGGACCAGTGCTTTTTATCAGTTTCCGAAGCAGATTTGGACTAGATATGGTCCGTATGTGTAGGAAACACCGTTCTTTTGTTCTGAGCACACTCATGTTTCCTGCTGTATTAGAGAGTCTAGAAAGCAAGAGCGTGCTTCTTGCTCTAATGCAGAGTGTGATAAATGAATGAGAACTCTGCTGTGTTTTCCAATTCAGAAATGGAGTTAAATCCCAGGCTCTGTGTCTTCCCAGAATCAAGCCTTCGTTTCAGGTAAGGGCAGAAACTTTTCAGCTCAAACGAACTACATCGTTCACAAAGCTCACACGTTTCACAGCTTAACTGACAAGCTTTGGATGTTTGAGGACCACTGCTTTGTATCATTTTCAGAAGCAGAGTTGGACTAGATATGTCTGGTATGTGTAGGAAACAACGTTCTTTTGTTCTCAGCACACTCACATTTCCTGCTGTCTTAGAGAATCTAGAAAGCAAGAGCGTGCTTCTTGTTCTAAAGCAGAGTGTGATCAATGGATGAAAACTCTGCTGTGTGTTTCACTTCAGAAATGGAGTTAAATCCCAGGCTCTGAGTCTTCCTACAAGCAAGACTTCGTTTCAGGTAAAGGCAGGTACTTTACAGCTCAAATGAACTACATAGTTCACGAAGGTCACACGTTTCTCATCTTAACTGACAAGCATTGGATGTTAGAGGACCTCTGGTTTGTATCAGTTTCAGAAGCAAATTTGAACTAGATATGCTCCTTATGAGTAGGGTACACCGTTCTTTTGTTCTGAGCACACTCATATTTCCTGCTGTACTAGAGAATCTAGAAAGCAAGAGCGTGCTTCTTGCTCGAAAGCAGAATGTGATCCATGGATCAGAACTGTTCTGTGTGTTCCACTTCAGAAATGGAGTTAAATCCCAGGCTCTGAGTCTTCTTACCAGCAAGACTTTGTTTCAGGTAAGTGCAGTTACTTTACAGGTCAAACAAACTACATCATACACGAAGCTCACACGTTTCTCGGTCTTAATTGAAAAGCATTGGATGTTACAGGACCTGACTTTGTGTCATTTTCAGAAGAAGAGTTGAACTAGATATGGTCCATATGTGTAAGAAACATAGTTCTTTTGTTCTGAGCACAATCACGTTTCCTGCTGTATTAGAGCCTCTAGAAAGGCAGAGCGTGCCTCTTGCTCTAAAGCATTGTGTGATTCATGGATGAGAACTGTGCTGTGTGTTTCCCTTCAGAAATGGTGATAAATCCCAGGCTCTGTGTCTTCCTACACGAAAGACATAGTTTCAGGTAAGGGAAGTCACTTTTCAGCTCAAACGAACTACATCGTTCACGAAGCTAACACGTTTCCCATCTTAAATGAAAAGCATTGGATGTTAGAGGTCCAATGCTTTGTATCATTTTCAGAAGCAAAGTTGGACTAGATATGTTCTGTATGTGTAGGAAACACCGTTCTTTTGTTCTCAGCACACTCACGTTTCCTGCTGTCTTAGAGAATCTGGAAAGCAAGAGCGTGCTTCTTGCTCTAAAGCAGAGTGTGATCAATGGATGAGAACTCTGCTGTGTGTTTCACTTCAGAAATGGACTTAAATCCCAGGCTCTGTGACTTCCTACAAGCAAGACTTCGTTTCATGTAAGGGCAGGTACTTTCCAGCTCAAAGGAACTACATAGTTCCTGAAGCTCACACGTTTCTCATGTTAACGGACAAGCATTGGATGTTAGAGGACCTGTGTTTTGTTTCAGTTCCAGAAGCAGAGTTGAAATAGATATGATCCGTATGTATAGGAAAAACCGTTCTTTTGTTCTGAGCACACTCACATTTCCTGCTGTATTAGAGACTCTAGAAAGCATTAGAATTCTTCTTGCTCTAAAGCAGAGTATGATCCATGGATGAGAACTATGCTGTGTGTTTCCCTTCAGAAATGGAGTTAAATGCCAGGCTCTGTGTCTTCCTACAAACAAGACTTCGTTTCAGGTAAGGGCAGTCACTTTTCAGCTCAAACGAACTACTTCGTTCAAGAAGCTCACACTTTTCTCATCTTAAATGACAAGCATTGGATGTTAGAGGACCTGTGCTTTGTATCAATTTCAGAATCAGAGTTGAACTAGAAATTGTCTGAGTGTATAGGAACCACAGTTCTTTTGTTCTCTGCACACTGACGTTTCCTGCTGACTAAGAGACTCTAGAAAGGAAGAGCGTGCTTCTTGCTCTATAGCAGAGTGTGATTCATGGATGAGAACTGTGCTGTGTGTTTCCTTTCAGAAATCGAGTTAAATCCCAGGCTCTGTGTTTTCCTACAAGCAAGACTTCTTTTCAGGTAAGGGCAGTCACTTTTAAGCTCAAATGAACTACATCATTCACGAAGCTAACACGTTTTTCATGTTAACTGACAAGCATTGGATATTAGAGGACCAGTGCTTTGTATTAGCTTCAGAAGCAGAATTGGACTAGATATGGTCAGTATGTGTAGGAAACACCGTTCTTTTGTTCTGAGCACACTGAAGTTTCCTGCTGTATTAGAGACTCTGGAAGGCAAGAGCATGCTTCTTGCTCTAAAGCAGAGTGTGATCAATGGATGAGAAGTCTGCTGTGTTTCAATTCAGAAGTGGAGTTAATTCCCAGGCTCTAAGTGTTCCTACAAGCAAGACTTCTTTTCAGGTAAGGTCTGTTACTTTACAGCTCAAACGAACTACATCGTTCACGAAGCTAACACGTTTCTCATGTTAGCTGACAAGCATTGGATGTTAGAGGACCAGTGCTTTGTATCAGTTTCAGAAGGAGAGTTGGACTGGTTATGGTCCGTATGTGTAGGAAACACCGTTCTTTTGTTCTCAGCACACTCACATTTCCTGCTGTCTTAGAGACTCTAGAAACCTAGAGCGTGCTTCTTGCTCTAAAGCAGAGTGTGATCAATGGATGAGAACTCTGCTGTGTGTTTCACTTCAGAAATGGAGTTAAATCCCAGGCGCTGTGTCTTCCTACAAGCAAGACTGCGTTTCAGGTAAGGGCAGTCACTTTTCAGCTCAAACAAACTACTTCGTTCATGAAGCTCACACTTTTCTCATCTTAAATGACAAGCATTGTATGTTAGAGGACCTGTGCTTTGTATCACTGTCAGAGGCAGAGTTGGACTAGAAATGGTCCGTATGTGTAGGAACCACCGTTCTTTTGTTCTCAGCACACTCAAGTTTCCTGCTGTATTAGAGAATCTAGAAGGCAAGAGCTTGGTTCTTGCTCTAAAGCAGAGTGTGATCAATGGATGAGAACTGTGCTGTGTGTTCCATTTCAGAAATGGAGTTAAATCCCAGGCTCTGTGTCCTCCTACAAGCAAGACTTCGTTTCAGGTAAGGGCAGTTACTTTACAGGTCAAACGAACTACATCATACACGAAGCTCACAGGTTTCTCAGTCTTAATTGAAAAGCATTGGATGTTACAGGACCTGTGCTTTGTGTCATGTTCAGAAGAAGAGTTTAACTAGATAAGGTCCGTATTTGTAGGAAACATAGTTTTTTTTTTCTGAGCACAATCACGTTTCCTCCTGTATTAGAGCCTCTAGAATGGAATAGCGTGCTTCTTGCTCTAAAGCATAGTGTGATTCATGGATGAGAACTGTGCTGTGTGTTTACTTCAGAAATGGAGTTTAATCCCATGCTCTGTGTCTTCCTACAAGCAAGACTTCGTTTCAGGTAAGGGAAGTCACTTTTCAGCTCAAATGAACTACATCATTCACGAAGCTAACACGTTTCCCATCTTAACTGAAAAGCATTGGATTTTAGAAGACCAGTGCTTTGAATCATTTTCAGAAGCAGAGTTGGAATAGATATGTTCCGTATGTGTAGGAAACACCGTTCTTTTGTTGTCAGCACACTCACGTTTCCTGTTGTCATAGAGAATCTGGAAAGCAAGAGCGTGCTTCTTGGTCTATAGCAGAGTGTGATCAATGGATGAGAACTCTGCTGTGTGTTTCACTTCAGAAATGGAGTTAAATCCCAGGCTCTGTGACTTCCTACAAGCAAGACTTCGTTTCAAGTAAGGGCAGGTACTTTACAGCTCAAAGGAACTACATAGTTCCTGAAGCTCACACGTTTCTCATGTTAACGGACAAGCATTGGATGTTAGAGGACCTGTGGTTTGTTTCAGTTTCAGAAGCAGAGTTGAACTAGATACGGTCCGTGTGTGTAGGAAAAACCGTTCTTTTGTTCTGAGCACACTCACGTTTCCTGCTGTATTAGAGACTCTAGAAAGCATTAGCATTCTTATTGCTCTAAAGCAGAGTGTGATCCATGGATAAGAACTATGCTGTGTGTTTCCCTTCAGAAATGAAGTTAAATGCCAGGCTCTGTGTCTTCCTACAAGCAAGATATCGTTTCAGGTAAGGGCAGTCACTTTTCAGCTCAAACGAACTACTTTGTTCACGAAGCTCACACTTTTCTCATCTTAAATGACAAGCATTGGATGTTAGAGGACCTGTGCTTTGTATCAATTTCAGAATCTGAGTTGAACTAGATATGGTCTGTGTGTATAGGAAACACAGCTCTTTTGTTCTCAGCACACTCACTTTTCCTGCTGTCTAAGAGACTCTAGAAAGGAAGAGCGTGCTTCTTGCTCTATAGCAGAGTGTGATTCATGGATGATTACTGTGCTTTGTGTTTCCTTTCAGAAATCGAGTTAAATCCCAGGCTCTGTGTTTTCCTACAAGCAAGACTTCGTTTCAGGTAAGGAAAGATACTTTACAGCTCAAACGAACTACATAGTTCACGAAGGTTACACGTTTCTCATCTTAACTGAGAAGCATTGGATGTTAGAGGACCTCTGGTTTGTATCAGTTTCAGAACCAAATTTGAATTAGATATGGTCCTTATGTTTAGGAAACACTGTTCTATTGTTCTGAGCACACTCAAGTTTCCTGCTGTATTAGAGACTCTAGAAGGCAAGAGCGTGCCCCTGGCTCTAAAGCAGAGTGTGATCAATGGATGAGAACTCTGCTGTGTTTCACTTCAGAAATGGAGTTAAATCCCAGGCTCTGAGTGTTCCTACACGCAAGACTTCGTTGCAGGTAAGGGCTGGTACTTTACAGCTCAAACAAACTACATCATTCACGAAGCTCACACGTTTCTCAAGTTAACTGACAAGCATTGGATGTTAGAGGACCTGTGGTTTGTTTCATTTTCAGAAGCAGAGTTGAACTAGATACGGTCCCTGTGTGTAGGAAACACCGTTCTTTGGTTCTGAGCACACTCACGTTTCCTGCTGTATTAGAGACTCTAGAAAGCATTAGCTTTCTTCTTGCTCTAAAGCAGAGTGTGATCCATGGATGAGAACTATGCTGTGTGTTTCCCTTCAGAAATGGAGTTAAATGACAGGTTCTGTGTCGTCCTACAAGCAAGACTTCGTTTCAGGTAAAGGCAGTCACTTTTCAGCTCAAACGAACTACTTCGTTCAAGAAGCTCACACATTTCTCATCTTAAATGACAAGCATTGCATATTAGAGGACCTGTGCTTTGTATCAATTTCAGAATCAGAGTTGAACTAGAAATTGTCTGTGTGTATAGGAACCACAGTTCTTTTGTTCTCTGCACACTGACGTTTCCTGCTGACTAAGAGACTCTAGAAAGGAAGAGCGTGCTTCTTGCTCTATAGCAGAGTGTGATTCATGGATGAGAACTGTGCTGTGTGTTTCCTTTCAGAAATCGAGTTAAATCCCAGGCTCTGTGTTTTCCTACAAGCAAGACTTCTTTTCAGGTAATGGCAATCACTTTTAAGCTCAAATGAACTACATCGTTCACGAAGCTAACACGTTTTTCATGTTAACTGACAAGCATTGGATGTTAGAGGACCAGTGCTTTGTATCAGTTTCCGAAGCAGATTTGGACTAGATATGGTCCGTATGTGTAGGAAACACCGTTCTTTTGTTCTGAGCACACTGACGTTTCCTGCTGTATTAGAGAGTCTAGAAAGCAAGAGCGTGCTTCTTGCTCTAAAGCAGAGTGTGATAAATGAATGAGAACTCTGCTGTGTTTTCCACTTCAGAAATGGAGTTAAATCCCAGGTTCTGTGTCTTCCTAGAATCAAGCCTTCGTTTCAGGTAAGGGCAGAAACTTTTCAGCTCAAACGAACTACATCGTTCACAAAGCTCACACGTTTCACAGCTGAACTGACAAGCTTTGGATGTTTGAGGACCACTGCTTTGTATAATTTTCAGAAGCAGAGTTGGACTAGATATGTCTGGTATGTGTAGGAAACAACGTTCTTTTGTTCTCAGCACACTCACATTTCCTGCTGTCTTAGAGAATCTAGAAAGCAAGAGCGTGCTTCTTGTTCTAAAGCAGAGTGTGATCAATGGATGAAAACTCTGCTGTGTGTTTCACATCAGAAATGGAGTTAAATCCCAGGCTCTGAGTCTTCCTACAAGCAAGACTTCGTTTCAGGTAAAGGCAGGTACTTTACAGCTCAAACGAACTACATCGTTCCCGAAGCTCACAGGTTTCTCATCTTAACGGACAAGCATTGGATGTTAGAGGACCTGTGGTTTGTTTCAGTTTCAGAAGCCGAGTTGGACTAGATATGGTCCATATATGTAGGGTACACCGTTCTTTTGTTCTGAGCACACTCATATTTCCTGCTGTACTAGAGACTCTAGAAAGCAAGAGCGTGCTTCTTGCTCTAAAGCAGAATGTGATCCATGGATCAGAACTGTGCTGTGTGTTCCACTTCAGAAATGGAGTTAAATCCCAGGCTCTGAGTCTTCTTACCAGCAACACTTTGTTTCAGGTAAGGGCAGTTACTTTACAGGTCAAACAAACTACATCATACACGAAGCTCACATGATTCTCGGTCTTAATTGAAAAGCATTGGATGTTACAGGACCTGTGCTTTGTGTCATTTTCAGAAGAAGAGTTGAACTAGATATGGTCCATATGAGTTGGAAACATAGTTCTTTTGTTCTGAGCACAATCACGTTTCCTGCTGTATTAGAGCCTCTAGAAAGGCAGAGCGTGCCTCTTGCTCTAAAGCATAGTGTGATTCATGGATGAGAACTATGCTGTGTGTTTCCCTTCAGAAATTGAGTTAAACCCCAGGCTCTGTGTCTTCCTACATGCAAGACTTCATTTCAGGTAAGGGCAGTCACTTTTGAGCTCAAACGAACTACATCGTTCACAAAGCTCACACGTTTCTCAGCTTAACTGACAAGCTTTGGATGTTTGAGGACCACTGCTTTGTATCAGTTTCAGAAGCAGAGTTTGACTGGATATGGTCCGTGTGTGTAGGAAACACCATTCTTTTGTTCTCGGCACACTCATGTTTCCTGCTGTCTTAGAGACTCTAGAAAGCTAGAGCGTGCTTCTTGCTCTAAAGCAGAGTGTGATCCATGGATGAGAACTCTGCTGTGTTTCACTTCAGAAATGGAGTTAAATCTCAGGCTCTGTGACTTCCTAAAAGCAAGACTTCGTTTCAAGTAAGGGCAGGTACTTTAAAGCTCAAAGGAACTACATAGTTCCTGAAGCTAACACGTTTCTCATGTTAACTGACAAGCATTGGATCTTAGAGGACATGTGGTTTGTTTCAGTTTCAGAAGCAGAAGTGAACTAGATATGGTCCGTGTGTGTAGGAAACACCGTTCTTTTGTTCTGGGCACACTCATATTTCCTGCTGTATTAGAGACTCTAGAAAGCATTAACATTCTTCTTGCTCTGAAGCAGAGTGTGATCCATGGATGAGAACTATCCTGTGTGTTTCCCTTCAGAAATGGAGTTAAATCCCAGGCTCTGTGTCTTCCTACAAGCAAGACTTCGTTTCATGTAAGGGCAGTCACTTTTCATCTCAAACGAACTACTTCGTTCATGAAGCTCACACTTTTCTCATCTTAAATGACAAGTATAGGATGTTAGAGGACCTGTGCTTTGTATCAATGTCAGAGGCAG
This sequence comes from Onychomys leucogaster, assembly GCA_949786385.1. Taxonomy (NCBI): domain Eukaryota; kingdom Metazoa; phylum Chordata; class Mammalia; order Rodentia; family Cricetidae; genus Onychomys; species Onychomys leucogaster. The sequence continues at coordinate 1,459,972 of CATKUP010000086.1, forward strand.
AGTTGGACTAGATATGGTCCGTATGTGTAGGAAACACCGTTGTTTTGTTGTCAGCACACTCACGTTTCCTGCTGTCTTAGAGAATCTGGAAAGCAAGAGCGTGCTTCTTGCTCTAAAGCAGAGTGTGACTAATGGATGAGAACTCTGCTGTGTGTTTCACTTCAGAAATGGACTTAAATCCCAGGCTCTGTGACTTCCTACAAGCAAGACTTCGTTTCAAGTAAGGGCAGGTATTTTACAGCTCAAAGGAACTACATAGTTCCTGAAGCTCACACGTTTCTCATGTTAACGGACAAGCATTGGATGTTAGAGGACCTGTGGTTTGTTTCAGTTTCAGAAGCAGAGTAGAACTAGATACGATCCGTGTGTATAGGAAAAACCGTCTTTTGTTCTGAGCACACTCACATTTCTTGCTGTATTAGAGACTCTGGAAGGCAAGAGCGTGCTTCTTGCTCTAAAGCAGAGTGTGATCAATGGATGAGAACTCTGCTGTGTTTCACTTCAGAAATGGAGTTAAATCCCAGGCTCTGAATGTTCCTACAAGCAAGACTTCGTTTCAGGTAAGGGCTGTTACTTTACAGCTCAAACGAACAACATCGTTCCTGAAGCTAACACGTTTCTCATGTTAGCTGACAAGCATTGGATGTTAGAGGACCAGTGCTTTGCATCAGTTTCAGAAGCTGAGTTGGTCTGGATATGGTCCGTATGTGTAGGAAACACCGTTCTTTGTTCTCAGCACACTCACGTTTCCTGCTGTCTTAGAGAATCTAGAAACCGAGAGCGTGCTTCTTGCTCTAAAGCAGAGTGTGATCAATGGATGAGACCTATGCTGTGTGTTTCACTTCAGAAATGGAGGTAAATCCCAGGCTCAGTGTCTTCCTACAAGCAAGACTTCGTTTCAGGTAAGGGCATTCACTTTTCAGCTCAAACGAACTACATCGTTCACGAAGCTCACACGTTTCTCAAGTTAACTGACAAGCATTGGATGTTAGAGGACCTGTGGTTTGTTTCATTTTCAGAAGCAGAGTTGAACTAGATACGGTCCCTGTGTGTAGGAAACACCGTTCTTTGGTTATGAGCACACTCACGTTTCCTGCTGTATTAGAGACTCTAGAAAGCATTAGCTTTCTTCTTGCTCTAAAGCAGAGTGTGATCCATGGATGAGAACTATGCTGTGTGTTTCCCTTCAGAAATGGAGTTAAATGCCAGGTTCTGTGTCTTCCTACAAGCAAGACTTCGTTTCAGGTAAGGGCAGTCACTTTTCAGCTCAAATGAACTACATCGTTCACGAAGCTAACACGTTTTTCATGTTAAATGACAAGCATTGGATGTTAGAGGACCAGTGCTTTGTATCAGTTTCCGAAGCAGATATGGACTAGATATGGTCCATATGTGTAGGAAACACCGTTCTTTTGTTCTGAGCACACTCAAGTTTCCTGCTGTATTAGAGACTCTAGAAGGCAAGAGCGTGCTTCTTGCTCTAAAGCAGAGTGTGATCAATGGATGTGAACTCTGCTGTGTTTCACTTCAGAAATGGAGTTAAATCCCAGGCTCTGAGTGTTCCTACAAGCAAGACTTCGTTTCAGGTAAGGGCTGTTACTTTACAGCTCAAACGAACTACATCATTCACGAAGCTAACACGTTTCACAGCTTAACTGACAAGCATTGGATGTTAGAGGACCAGTGCTTTGTATCAGTTTCAGAAGCAGAGTTGGACTGGATATGGTCCGTAGGTGTAGGAAACACCGTTCTTTTGTTCTCAGCACACTCACGTTTCCTGCTGTCTTAGAGACTGTAGAAACCTAGAGCGTGCTTCTTGCTCTAAAGCAGAGTGTGATCAATGGATGAGAACTCTGCTGTGTGTTTCACTTCAGAGATGGAGTTAAATCCCAGGCTCTGTGTCTTCCTACAAGCAAGACTTCGTTTCAGGTAAGGGCAGTCACTTTTCAGCTCAAACGAACTACATCGTTCCCGAAGCTCACAGGTTTCTCATCTTAACGGACAAGCATTGGATGTTAGAGGACCTCTGGTTTGTATCAGATTCAGAAGCAAATTTGATTTAGATATGGTCCTTATGTTTAGGAAACACCGTTATTTGTTGTCAGCACACTCACGTTTCCTGCTGTCTTAGAGAATCTGGAAAGCAAGAGCGTGCTTCTTGCTCTAAAGCAGAGTGTGATCAATGGATGAGAACTCTGCTGTGTGTTTCACTTCAGAAATGGAGTTAAATCCCAGGCTCTGTGACTTCCTACAAGCAAGACTTCGTTTCATGTAAGGGTTGGTACTTTACAGCTCAAAGGAATTACATAGTTCCTGAAGCTCACATGATTCTCATGTTAACGGACAAGCATTGGATGTTAGAGGACCTGTGGTTTGTTTCAGTTTCAGAAGCAGAGTTGAAGTAGATACGGTCCGAGTGTATAGGAAAAACCGTTCTTTTGTTCTGAGCACACTCAAATTTCCCGCTGTATTAGAGTCTCTAGAAAGCATTAGCATTATTCTTGCTCTAAAGCAGAGTGTGATCCACGGATGAGAACTATGCTGTATGTTTCCCTTCAGAAATGGAGTTAAATGCCAGGCTCTGTGTCTTCCTACAAGCAAGACTTCGTTTCAGGTAAGGGCAGTCACTTTTCAGCTCAAACGAACTACTTCATTCACGAAGCTCACACTTTTCTCATCTTAAATGACAAGCATTGGATGTTAGAGGACCTGTGCTTTGTATCAATTTCAGAATCTGAGTTGAACTAGATATGGTCTGTGTGTATAGGAAACACAGTTCTTTTGTTCTCTGCACACGTACGTTTACTGCTGACTAAGAGACTCTAGAAAGGAAGAGCGTGCTTCTTGCTCTATAGCAGAGTGTGATTCATGGATGAGAACTGTGCTGTGTGTTTCCTTTCGGAAATCGAGTTAAATCCCAGGCTCTGTGTTTTCCTACAAGCAAGACTTCTTTTCAGGTAAGGGCAGTCACTTTTCAGCTCAAATGAACTACGTCGTTCACGAAGCTAACACGTATTTCATGTTAAATGACAAGCATTGGATGTTAGAGGACCAGTGCTTTGCATTAGCTTCAGAAGCAGAATTGGACTAGATATGGTCAGTATGTGTAGGAAACACCGTTCTTTTGTTCTGAGCACACTGAAGTTTCCTGCTGTATTAGAGACTCTGGAAGGCAAGAGCGTGCTTCTTGCTCTAAAGCAGAGTGTGATCAATGGATGAGAACTCTGCTGTGTTTCACTTAAGAAATGGAGTTAAATCCCAGGCTCTGAGTGTTCCTACAAGCAAGACTTCGTTTCAGGTAAGGGCTGTTACTTTACAGCTCAAACGAACTACATCGTTCCCGAAGCTAACACGTTTCTCATGTTAGCTGACAAGCATTGGATGTTAGAGGACCAGTGCTTTGTATCAGTTTCAGAAGCTGAGTTGGACTGGATATGGTCCATATGTGTAGGAAACACCGTTCTTTTGTTCTCAGCACACTCACGTTTCCTGCTGTCTTAGAGAATCTGGAAAGCAAGAGCGTGCTTCTTGCTCTAAAGCAGAGTGTGATCAATGGATGAGAACTCTGCTGTGTGTTTCACTTCAGAAATGGAGTTAAATCCCAGGCTCTGTGACTTCCTACAAGCAAGACTTCGTTTCATGTAAGGGTTGGTACTTTACAGCTCAAAGGAACTACATAGTTCCAGAAGCTCACATGTTTCTCATGTTAACGGACAAGCATTGGATGTTAGAGGACCTGTGGTTTGTTTCAGTTTCAGAAGCAGAGTTGAACTAGATACGGTCCGAGTGTATAGGAAAAACCGTTCTTTTGTTCTGAGCACACTCACATTTCCTGCTGTATTAGAGTCTCTAGAAAGCATTAGCATTATTCTTGCTCTAAAGCAGAGTGTGATCCACGGATGAGAACTATGCTGTATGTTTCCCTTCAGAAATGGAGTTAAATGCCAGGCTCTGTGTCTTCCTACAAGCAAGACTTCGTTTCAGGTAAGGGCTGTTACTTTACAGCTCAAACGAACTACATCGTTCCCGAAGCTAACACGTTTCTCATGTTAGCTGACAAGCATTGGATGTTAGAGGACCAGTGCTTTGTATCAGTTTCAGAAGCAGAGTTGGACTAGATATGGTCCGTAGGTGTAGGAAACACCGTTCTTTTGTTCTCAGCACACTCACGTTTCCTGCTGTATTAGAGACTCTGGAAGGCAAGAGCGTGCTTCTTGCTCTAAAGCAGAGTGTGATCAATGGATGTGAATTCTGTTGTGTTTCACTTCAGAAATGGAGTTAAATCCCAGGCTCTGAGTGTTCCTACAAGCAAGACTTCGTTTCAGGTAAGGGCTGTTACTTTACAGCTCAAACGAACTACATCATTCACGAAGCTAACACGTTTCTCATGTTAGCTGACAAGCATTGGATGTTAGAGGACCAGTGCTTTGTATCAGTTTCAGAAGCAGAGTTGGACTAGATATGGTCCGTAGGTGTAGGAAACACCGTTCTTTTGTTCTCAGCACACTCACGTTTCCTGCTGTATTAGAGACTGTAGAAACCTAGAGCGTGCTTCTTGCTCTAAAGCAGAGTGTGATCAATGGATGAGAACTCTGCTGTGTGTTTCACTTCAGAGATGGAGTTTAATCGCAGGCTCTGTGTCTTCCTACAAGCAAGACTCCGTTTCAGGTAAGGGCAGTCACTTTTCAGCTCAAACGAACTACATCGTTCCCGAAGCTCACAGGTTTCTCATCTTAACGGACAAGCATTGGATGTTAGAGGACCTGTGGTTTGTTTCAGTTTCAGAAGCCGAGTTGGACTGATATGGTCCATATATGTAGGGTACACCGTTCTTTTGTTCTGAGCACACTCATATTTCCTGCTGTACTAGAGACTCTAGAAAGCAAGAGCGTGCTTCTTGCTCTAAAGCAGAATGTGATCCATGGATCAGAACTGTGCTGTGTGTTCCACTTCAGAAATGGAGTTAAATCCCAGGCTCTGAGTCTTCCTACCAGCAAGACTTTGTTTCAGGTAAGGGCAGTTACTTTACAGGTCAAACAAACTACATCATACACGAAGCTCACGCGTTTCTCGGTCTTAATTGAAAAGCATTGGATGTTACAGGACCTGTGCTTTGTGTCATTTTCAGAAGAAGAGTTGAACTAGATATGGTCCATATGTGTAGGAAACATAGTTCTTTTGTTCTGAGCACAATCACGTTTCCTGCTGTATTAGAGCCTCTAGAAAGGCAGAGAGTGCCTCTTGCTCTAAAGCATAGTGTGATTCATGGATGAGAACTGTGCTGTGTGTTTCCCTTCAGAAATGGTGATAAATCCCAGGCTCTGTGTCTTCCTACATGCAAGACTTCGTTTCAGGTAAGGGAAGTCACTTTTCAGCTCAAACGAACTACTTCGTTCACGAAGCTCACACTTTTCTCATCTTAAATGACAAGCATTGGATGTTAGAGGAACTGTGGTTTGTTTCATTTTCAGAAGCAGAGTTGGAATAGATATGGTCCGTATGTGTAGGAAACACAGTTCTTTTGTTGTCAGCACACTCACGTTTCCTGCTGTCTTAGAGAATCTGGAAAGCAAGAGCGTGCTTCTTGCTCTAAAGCAGAGTGTGATCAATGGATGAGAACTCTGCTGTGTGTTTCACTTCAGAAATGGAGTTAAATCCCAGGCTCTGTGACTTCCTACAAGCAAGATTTCGTTTCATGTAAGGGTTGGTACTTTACAGCTCAAAGGAACTACATAGTTCCTGAAGCTCACACGTTTCTCATGTTAACGGACAAGCATTGGATGTTAGAGGACCTGTGGTTTGTTTCAGTTTCAGAAGCAGAGTTGAACTAGATACGGTCCGAGTGTATAGGAAAAACCGTTCTTTTGTTCTGAGCACACTCACATTTCCTGCTGTATTAGAGATTCTAGAAAGCATTAGCATTATTCTTGCTCTAAAGCAGAGTGTGATCCATGGATGAGAACTATGCTGTGTGTTTCCCTTCAGAAATGGAGTTAAATGCCAGGCTCTGTGTCTTCCTACAAGCAAGACTTCGTTTCAGGTAAGGGCAGTCACATTTCAGCTCAAACGAACTACATCGTTCACGAAGCTAACACGTTTCTCAAGTTAACTGACAAGCATTGGATGTTTGAGGACCACTGCTTTGTATCAGTTTCAGAAGCAGAGTTTGACTGGATATGGTCCGTGTGTGTAGGAAACACCATTCTTTTGTTCTCAGCACACTCATGTTTCCTGCTGTCTTAGAGACTCTAGAAAGCTAGAGCGTGCTTCTTGCTCTAAAGCAGAGTGTGATCAATGGATGAGAACTCTGCTGTGTTTCACTTCAGAAATGGAGTTAAATCCCAGGCTCTGTGACTTCCTAAAAGCAAGACTTCGTTTCATGAAAGGGCAGTCACTTTTCAGCTCAAACGAACTACTTCGTTCATGAAGCTCACACTTTTCTCATCTTAAATGACAAGTATTGGATGTTAGAGGACCTGTGCTTTGTATCAATGTCACAGGCAGATTTGGACTAGATATGGTCCGTATGTGTAGGAAAGACCGTTCTTTTGTTGTCAGCACATTCACGTTTCCTGCTGTCTTAGAGAATCTGGAAAGCAAGAGCGTGCTTCTTGCTCTAAAGCAGAGTGTGACTAATGGATGAGAACTCTGCTGTGTGTTTCACTTCAGAAATGGAATTAAATCCCAGGCTCTGCGACTTCCTACAAGCAAGACTTCGTTTCAAGTAAGGGCAGGTATTTTACAGCTCAAAGGAACTACATAGTTCCTGAAGCTCACACGTTTCTCATGTTAACGGACAAGCATTGGATGTTAGAGGACCTGTGGTTTGTTTCAGTTTCAGAATCAGAGTAGAACTAGATACGATCCGTGTGTATAGGAAAAACCGTCTTTTGTTCTGAGCACACTCACATTTCTTGCTGTATTAGAGACTCTAGAAAGCATTAGCATTCTTCTTGATCTAAAGAAGAGTGTGATCCATGGATGAGAACTATGCTGTGTGTTTCCCTTCAGAAATGGAGTTAAATGCCAGGTTCTGTGTCTTCCTACAAGCAAGACTTCGTTTCAGGTAAGGGCAGTCACTTTTCAGCTCAAATGAACTACATCGTTCACGAAGCTAACACGTTTTTCATGTTAACTGACAAGCATTGGATGTTAGAGGACCAGTGCTTTGTATCAGTTTCCGAAGCAGATTTGGACTAGATATGGTCCGTATGTGTAGGAAACACCGTTCTTTTGTTCTGAGCACACTCAAGTTTCCTGCTGTATTAGAGACTCTAGAAGGCAAGAGCGTGCTTCTTGCTCTAAAGCAGAGTGTGATCAATGGATGTGAACTCTGCTGTGTTTCACTTCAGAAATGGAGTTAAATCCCAGGCTCTGAGTGTTCCTACAAGCAAGACTTCGTTTCAGGTAAGGGCTGTTACTTTACAGCTCAAACGAACTACATCATTCACGAAGCTAACACGTTTCTCATGTTAGCTGACAAGCATTGGATGTTAGAGGACCAGTGCTTTGTATCAGTTTCAGAAGCAGAGTTGGACTAGATATGGTCCGTAGGTGTAGGAAACACCGTTCTTTTGTTCTCAGCACACTCACGTTTCCTGCTGTATTAGAGACTGTAGAAACCTAGAGCGTGCTTCTTGCTCTAAAGCAGAGTGTGATCAATGGATGAGAACTCTGCTGTGTGTTTCACTTCAGAGATGGAGTTAAATCCCAGGCTCTGTGTCTTCCTACAAGCAAGACTCCGTTTCAGGTAAGGGCAGTCACTTTTCAGCTCAAACGAACTACATCGTTCCCGAAGCTCACAGGTTTCTCATCTTAACGGACAAGCATTGGATGTTAGAGGACCTGTGGTTTGTGTCAGTTTCAGAAGCCGAGTTGGACTAGATATGGTCCATATATGTAGGGTACACCGTTCTTTTGTTCTGAGCACACTCATATTTCCTGCTGTACTAGAGACTCTAGAAAGCAAGAGCGTGCTTCTTGCTCTAAAGCAGAATGTGATCCATGGATCAGAACTGTGCTGTGTGTTCCACTTCAGAAATGGAGTTAAATCCCAGGCTCTGAGTCTTCCTACCAGCAAGACTTTGTTTCAGGTAAGGGCAGTTACTTTACAGGTCAAACAAACTACATCATACACGAAGCTCACGCGTTTCTCGGTCTTAATTGAAAAGCATTGGATGTTACAGGACCTGTGCTTTGTGTCATTTTCAGAAGAAGAGTTGAACTAGATATGGTCCATATGTGTAGGAAACATAGTTCTTTTGTTCTGAGCACAATCACATTTCCTGCTGTATTAGAGCCTCTAGAAAGGCAGAGCGTGCCTCTTGCTCTAAAGCATAGTGTGATTCATGGATGAGAACTGTGCTGTGTGTTTCCCTTCAGAAATGGTGATAAATCCCAGGCTCTGTGTCTTCCTACACGCAAGACTTCGTTTCAGGTAAGGGAGTCACTTTTCAGCTCAAACGAACTACATCGTTCACGAAGCTCACACTTTTCTCATCTTAAATGACAAGCATTGGATGTTAGAGGAACTGTGGTTTGTTTCATTTTCAGAAGCAGAGTTGGAATAGATATGGTCCGTATGTGTAGGAAACACAGTTCTTTTGTTGTCAGCACACTCACGTTTCCTGCTGTCTTAGAGAATCTGGAAAGCAAGAGCGTGCTTCTTGCTCTAAAGCAGAGTGTGATCAATGGATGAGAACTCTGCTGTGTGTTTCACTTCAGAAATGGAGTTAAATCCCAGGCTCTGTGACTTCCTACAAGCAAGATTTCGTTTCATGTAAGGGTTGGTACTTTACAGCTCAAAGGAACTACATAGTTCCTGAAGCTCACACGTTTCTCATGTTAACGGACAAGCATTGGATGTTAGAGGACCTGTGGTTTGTTTCAGTTTCAGAAGCAGAGTTGAACTAGATACGGTCCGAGTGTATAGGAAAAACCGTTCTTTTGTTCTGAGCACACTCACATTTCCTGCTGTATTAGAGATTCTAGAAAGCATTAGCATTATTCTTGCTCTAAAGCAGAGTGTGATCCATGGATGAGAACTATGCTGTGTGTTTCCCTTCAGAAATGGAGTTAAATGCCAGGCTCTGTGTCTTCCTACAATCAAGACTTCGTTTCAGGTAAGGGCAGTCACATTTCAGCTCAAACGAACTACATCGTTCACGAAGCTAACACGTTTCTCAAGTTAACTGACAAGCATTGGATGTTTGAGGACCACTGCTTTGTATCAGTTTCAGAAGCAGAGTTTGACTGGATATGGTCCGTGTGTGTAGGAAACACCATTCTTTTGTTCTCAGCACACTCATGTTTCCTGCTGTCTTAGAGACTCTAGAAAGCTAGAGCGTGCTTCTTGCTCTAAAGCAGAGTGTGATCAATGGATGAGAACTCTGCTGTGTTTCACTTCAGAAATGGAGTTAAATCCCAGGCTCTGTGACTTCCTAAAAGCAAGACTTCGTTTCATGAAAGGGCAGTCACTTTTCAGCTCAAACGAACTACTTCGTTCATGAAGCTCACACTTTTCTCATCTTAAATGACAAGTATTGGATGTTAGAGGACCTGTGCTTTGTATCAATGTCACAGGCAGAGTTGGACTAGATATGGTCCGTATGTGTAGGAAAGACCGTTCTTTTGTTGTCAGCACACTCACGTTTCCTGCTGTCTTAGAGAATCTGGAAAGCAAGAGCGTGCTTCTTGCTCTAAAGCAGAGTGTGACTAATGGATGAGAACTCTGCTGTGTGTTTCACTTCAGAAATGGAATTAAATCCCAGGCTCTGCGACTTCCTACAAGCAAGACTTCGTTTCAAGTAAGGGCAGGTATTTTACAGCTCAAAGGAACTACATAGTTCCTGAAGCTCACACGTTTCTCATGTTAACGGACAAGCATTGGATGTTAGAGGACCTGTGGTTTGTTTCAGTTTCAGAAGCAGAGTTGAACTAGATACGGTCCGAGTGTATAGGAAAAACCGTTCTTTTGTTCTGAGCACACTCACATTTCCTGCTGTATTAGAGATTCTAGAAAGCATTAGCATTATTCTTGCTCTAAAGCAGAGTGTGATCCATGGATGAGAACTATGCTGTGTGTTTCCCTTCAGAAATGGAGTTAAATGCCAGGCTCTGTGTCTTCCTACAAGCAAGACTTCGTTTCAGGTAAGGGCAGTCACTTTTCAGCTCAAACGAACTACATCGTTCACGAAGCTAACACGTTTCTCAAGTTAACTGACAAGCATTGGATGTTAGAGGTCCTGTGGTTTGTTTCATTTTCAGAAGCAGAGTTGAACTAGATACGGTCCCTGTGTGTAGGAAACACCGTTCTTTGGTTCTGAGCACACTCACGTTTCCTGCTGTATTAGAGACTCTAGAAAGCATTAGCATTCTTCTTGCTCTAAAGCAGAGTGTGATCCATTGATGAGAACTATGCTGTGTGTTTCCCTTCAGAAATGGAGTTAAATGCCAGGTTCTGGGTCTTCCTACAAGCAAGACTTCGTTTCAGGTAAGGGCAGTCACTTTTCAGCTCAAATGAACTACATCGTTCACGAAGCTAACACGTTTTTCATGTTAACTGACAAGCATTGGATGTTAGAGGACCAGTGCTTTGTATCAGTTTCCGAAGCAGATTTGGACTAGATATGGTCTGTATGTGTAGGAATCACCGTTCTTTTGTTCTGAGCACACTCAAGTTTCCTGCTGTATTAGAGACTCTAGAAGGCAAGAGCGCGCTTCTTGCTCTAAAGCAGAGTGTGATCAATGGATGTGACCTCTGCTGTGTTTCACTTCAGAAATGGAATTAAATCCCAGGCTCTGAGTGTTCCTACAAGCAAGACTTTGTTTCAGGTAAGGGCTGTTACTTTACAGCTCAAACGAACTACATCATTCACGAAGCTAACACGTTTCTCATGTTAGCTGACAAGCATTGGATGTTAGAGGACCAGTGCTTTGTATCAGTTTCAGAAGCAGAGTTGGACTGGATATGGTCCGTAGGTGTAGGAAACACCGTTCTTTTTTTCTCAGCACACTCACGTTTCCTGCTATCTTAGAGACTGTAGAAACCTAGAGCGTGCTTCTTGCTCTAAAGCAGAGTGTGATCAATGGATGAGAACTCTGCTGTGTGTTTCACTTCAGAGATGGAGTTAAATCCCAGGCTCTGTGTCTTCCTACAAGCAAGACTTCGTTTCAGGTAAGGGCAGTCATGTTTCAGCTCAAACGAACTACATCGTTCCCGAAGCTCACAGGTTTCTCATCTTAATGGACAAGCATTGGATGTTAGAGGACCTGTGGTTTGTATCAATTTCAGAAGCTGAGTTGTACTAGATATGTTCTGTGTGTATAGGAAACACAGTTCTTTTGTTCTCTGCACACTCACGTTTACTGCTGACTAAGAGACTCTAGAAAGGAAGAGCGTGCTTCTTGCTCTATAGCAGAGTGTGATTCATGGATGAGAACTGTGCTGTGTGTTTCCTTTCAGAAATCGAGTTAAACCCAGGCTTTGTGTTTTCCTACAAGCAAGACTTCTTTTCAGGTAAGGGCAGTCACTTTTCAGCTCAAATGAACTACATCGTTCAAAGCTAACACGTTTTTCATGTTAAATGACAAGCATTGGATGTTAGAGGACCAGTGCTTTGTATTAGCTTCAGAAGCAGAATTGGACTAGATATGCTCAGTATGTGTAGGAAACACCGTTCTTTTGTTCTGAGCACACTGAAGTTTCCTGCTGTATTAGAGACTCTGGAAGGCAAGAGCGTGCTTCTTGCTCTAAAGCAGAGTGTGATCAATGGATGAGAACTCTGCTGTGTGTTTCACTTCAGAGTTGGAGTTAAATCCCAGGCTCTGTGTCTTCTTACAAGCAAGACTTCGTTTCAGGTATGGGCAGTCACTTTTCAGCTCAAATGAACTACATCGTTCACGAAGCTCACACGTTTCCAACTTAAATGACAAGCATTGGATGATAGAGGACCTGTGCTTTGTATCAATTTCAAGGCAGAGTTGGACTAGATATGGTCCGTATGTGTAGGAAACACCGTTCTTTTGTTCTCAGCACACTCACGTTTCCTGCTTTCGTAGAGAATCTAGAAAGCAAGAGCGTGCTTCTTGCTCTAAAGCAGAGTGTGATCAATGAATGAGAAGTCTGCTGTGTGTTCCACTTCAGAAATGGAGTTAAATCCCAGGCTCTGTGTCTTCCTACAAGCAAGCCATCCTTTTCAGGTAAGGGCAGAAACTTTTCAGCTCAAACGAACTACATCGTTCACAAAGCTCACACGTTTCTCAGCTTAACTGACAAGCGATGGATATTTGAGGACCATTGCTTTGTATCATTTTCAGAAGCAGAGTTGGACTAGATATGTCTGGTATGTGTAGGAAACACTGTTCTTTTGTTCTCAGCACACTCACATTTCCTGCTGTCTTAGAGAATCTAGAAAGCAAGAGCGTGCTTCTTGTTCTAAAGCAGAGTGTGATCAATGGATGAAAACTCTGCTGTGTGTTTCACTTCAGAAATGGAGTTAAATCCCAGGCTCTGAGTCTTCCTACAAGCAAGACTTCGTTTTAGGTAAAGGCAGGTACTTTACAGCTCAAATGAATTACATAATTCACGAAGGTCACACGTTTCTCATCTTAACTGACAAGCATGGATGTTAGAGGACCTCTGGTTTGTATCAGTTTCAGAAGCAAATTTGAACTGGATATGGTCCTTATGAGTAGGAAACACCGTTCTTTTCTTCTGAGCACACTCAAGTTTCCTGCTGTATTAGAGACTCTAGAATGCAAGAGCGTGCTTCTTGCTCTAAAGCAGAGTGTGATCAATGGATGAGAACTCTGCTGTGTTTCAATTCAGAAATGGAGTTAAATCCCAGGCTCTGAGTGTTCCTACAAGCATGACTTCGTTTCACGTAAGGGCAGTTACGTTAAAGGTCAAATGAACTACTTCGTTCATGAAGCTCACACTTTTCTCATCTTAAATGACAAGCATTGGATGTTAGAGGACCTGTGCTTTGTATCAATTTCTGAGGCAGAGTTGGACTAGATATGATCCGTATGTGTAGGAAACACCGTTCTTTTGTTCTCAGCACACTCACGTTTCCTGCTTTCTTAGAGACTCTAGAGAGCAAGAGCGTGCTTCTTGCTGTAAAGCAGAGTGTGATCAATGAATGAGAACTCTGCTGTGTGTTCCACTTCAGAAATGGAGTTAAATCCCAGGCTCTGATTCTTCCTACAAGCAAGACTTCGTTTCAGGTAATTGCAGTTACTTTACAGGTCAAACGAACTACATCATACACGAAGCTCACACGTTTCTCGGTCTTAATTGTAATGCAATGGATGTTACAGGAACTGTGCTTTGTGTCATTTTCAGAAGAAGTGTTGAACTAGATATGGTCCGTATGTGTAGGAAACACAGTTCTTTTGTTCTGAGCACAATCACGTTTCCTGCTGTATTAGAACCTCTAGAAAGGAAGAGCGTGCATCTTGCTCTATAGCAGAGTGTGTTTCATGGATGAGAACTGTGCTGTGTGTTTCCCTTCAGAAATAGAGTTAAATCCCATGCTCTGTGTCTTCCTGCAAGCAAGACTTCGTTTCAGGTAAGGGAAGTCACTTTTCAGCTCAAATGAACTACATCATTCACGAAGCTAACACATTTCCCATCTTAACTGAAAAGCATTGGATTTTAGAAGACCAGTGCTTTGAATCATTTTCAGAAGCAGAGTTGGAATAGATATGTTCCGTATGTGTAGGAAACACCGTTCTTTTGTTGTCAGCACACTCACGTTTCCTGCTGTCATAGAGAATCTGGAAAGCAAGAGCGTGCTTCTTGCTCTAAAGCAGAGTGTGATCAATGGTTGAGAACTCTGCTGTGTGTTTCACTTCAGAAATGGAGTTCAATCCCAGGCTCTGTGACTTCCTACAAGCAAGACTTCGTTTCTAGTAAGGGCAGGTACTTTACAGCTCAAAGGAACTACATAGTTCCTGAAGCTCACACGTTTCTCATGTTAACGGACAAGCATTGGATGTTAGAGGACCTGTGGTTTGTTTCAGTTTCAGAAGCAGAGTTGATCTAGATACGGTCCGTGTGTGTAGGAAAAACCGTTCTTTTGTTCTGAGCACACTCACGTTTCCTGCTGTATTAGAGACTCTAGAAAGCATTAGCATTCTTCTTGCTCTAAAGCAGAGTGTGATCCATGGATAATAACTATGCTGTGTGTTTTCTTTCAGAAATGGAGTTAAATGCCAGGCTCTGTGTCTTCCTACAAGCAAGACTTCGTTTCAGGTAAGGGCAGTCACTTTTCAGCTCAAACGAACTACTTTGTTCACGAAGCTCACACTTTTCTCTAGATGTATCCGGCTTGTTAAATAAGAAACACAGAACAGATTGCAGAGTTAAAAACCAAGAGGTCAGAGCAAAAGCGGAAAACCTTACCCTTCACTGCTTCTGCCGTTCTTCCTCTCCGCAAGAGACCTACTTCTGTGCGTCCTGTCTATTTAAAGACTTTCTGTTCTCCTCCCTCATTGGTTGTAAACCCAGCCACATGACCTCCTCGTCACTGCCTGTTTGTACAGACCTCCAGGTCTTCTATGGTTGGTATTGAAATTAAAGGCGTGTGTCTGCTATGCTGGCTATGTCCTTGAACACACAGAGATCCGCCTAGCTCTGCCTCCCAAGTGCTGGGATTAAGGGCGTGCCCCACTACTGCTCGGCTTCTGCTCTGGCTTGCTCTGACCTCAAGGCAACTTTATTGACATACAAATAAAATCACATTTCAATACAAATAAAATATCACTATATTTCCCCTTTTCTATTTTAATAAAAAGAAAAAAAGGAAAAAGTTATAACTAATATAAGAAAAACTATATACAAAAGTACAATAACTATATATACCATATATACAAACAATAAATACCTAAACAATGTCTAGTCCATTTTTAATTGACAAATTCAGAGAAAATAATTCCATTAGCTATCCTATTTTGGTAAGTCCAGAATGTACCTGATTCACTTTTTATCCTAACTTATATAGCTAACGGAACTGTCTTATAACGTCTTTCAAATTTATACACTTACAGCTCTTAGTGAGTTTTTCTGAAATCCTTAACAAAGATAATTATAACTATAACTAACTGATCTTCAACTCCCTCAGAGACCCAAGAAGGAAATAATACTACCTAATAAAAAATAAAAACAAGAAGTGCATGCAAGCAGCATAAAAAAAAATGTGAGTTGACAGAAACAGCCAGCTGCCTGGACAGTCACCTGAGGTTTCTCCACAGTGTTGGGGCATCATCTTCCGCCTACAGGCTTAGCATATCTGACAAACTCTTTTGTGAACTAAGATGTATACAAGGTCAACAGTTTGACCTCACATTTGGTGAGAGCAGTCCATGTACCAGAAACACCTGAATTCCATTAGTGTCATGTCATGATTCAGGATTTTAAATTCTGGAAATTATTGATGTCTTTTCAATTCAGCTGTCCATTTTTCTTGGCTGTGTATATGTGGCTTCATCTTGGCATCCTGTTCTTCTCCACATCTCTCTATTAAAGGCCAGTCTACTATTGAGAGAGGTGAGCTTAGTTATTCCTCAAGAATAACTGTTTCATCTGCTGTTCCATTGCACATCAGAAGCCATTGGCCCACTCCTTGTTCAGCTGCCTTCAAAGAAAAGGACATGGTACCTTTTACAGATTGCAAAGGTCACTCACTTCAGGGATGGTGCCATATTGTCCTGGCTTCAGAAGATGCCTTTTGTTAAAGCCACAACCACACTTGTTTTGGCAAGAATTGGTAGTCCTTGGTTTCATGTCCTGTCTGTCCTGTTTGTCAGCAGTTGATTCAAGGATACTTTGTTGTCCAGTGGCTGACTTTTGCAACAATGAAAGTCAGTTCCATATGCAGTTTCTTCAATGCCCATATTTTCTCTGAAGTAGATTGGTACTGCCAGGAGCCCTCATGTCTCATAGTCATAGCAAAAAAGAAAAATTCTTAAGTTATTAAAACATTTTAAATGCCATATTCTGTCGATCTCTGAAGGGTTTGAAGATGACCTGTCTATCTAAAATATATCTGTTTGATCTTGAAAACACACCTAATATGACTACAAGTTCAATTGTAATGTCTAACCACTAATTTTCATTTCTATATATCCTAATAGTTGGTAATACTAACATTCAAGGATTAGCAAATTGCAATTACATTGTTAAATGAATGGTATAAATACAATATCTCGAACAAGATTAGAAATACGTATATGGTATATTCTAACAATCTCAATCTCAATAATAATAATTTGTATACAATATAAAACAATCCAATTGAATGTAAAGTATTTAAAACTAGTAATTGTCTTTTTTTTTTTTATAACAAGCACCTTTTGCCTAGCCCTTTTCCTAACCCTTAACAACAACTTGTAACCAACCCTCCTAAACAATGAAAACTATCCCAGACCCAATACCCATAAAAAGACCAAAAAACCACCCACCCCACACCACCCCTTTGGGAATGTGGGCGTCGAATTCTTAAAATTGCTTCCTGCTGGGTATGGGCGAAGTTATCTTTATTCTGAAAAGAAAAATTTTGGGTTAATTGACAAATTCTAGGAAAGATAACTGTATTCTTTGTTATCCATAATGCCAAAGTTCAGGGTTTATCTCAAGTCCTTATTCAAGCAGTCTTTGAAACTGGATCATCTCAGCTAGCCATCTCAGAATTGCTCTAAGCACTTTGTAGTCCAAAGCTGATCTGTAGATGATGTTTGTCAGCTTAGTGATATTATTTTCCACGTGGAATTGTCGTTGTGGGGCCCCATCTTCTTCCTGGAAATTTCATTTGATGTTAGGCCTGGCCGTGATTTCCTGCAGAAAACTGAAAAGAGACTCGAACACAAAGACATGTATAGGCAGCTAATCGAAGCCTTTTCTCTAAATTAATTAGTACTCATATGACCATTATTATCTCAACAAAGTTTATATCTTGTGAATTCTGATATAAAATTCATACTTTAAGAAAAGTTTAAAGAATCAGAATAGAGTCAAAGAACTGAGATTAGTAATAGAATAGTCCCTTAATTAATTTGTTTTTTCTCCTGTCCCATGTCAGAAGATGGCTCTTTCTTCTGGTATGATACAGGGAGTTTGCATTTTCTTTTTAACAACATGCTTGAGTTTAAAGGAGGAGAGAGCCATTCTCCAACTCCAAAATCAGCTTGAAGCTTTAATTGAACTGGGACTACAAGAAGACTAAGAGTATTAATTTCTTAGAGAAGAGCAGAAACAAACATTTAGAAAGATTTATGAAATTTTGTAGATGATATACCAATAGCCGGCCATTTTACTCTTTTTCCTGGGACAGATGATTTGTCCTTTTTCTTCAGTTGTCTCATTTGTCCAGTGTTCTTCAGATTCCTTAGCCTTCATTCTCCTAAAAGACAAAAACAAAAACCCTTCCCCAAGACTAATTTTGGGGAGGTCCCCTTTTGGCAAGTTACATCTGATTAAATGAAAAGGCATGTATTAATGGTATAAGTGAGTTTAAACTGGATGGTCATGTTGGTTGATGAACTATCACCTCTCCTAATTAAGAGGTCTCTCTTGTTCAAATCGAACCTTTATCAGTTTTGATGGTACCCACAGCTTATCTTCTCCTGCAGAAACAAAAGCAAAACCTCGTCCCCAACGTAACACATGCCCTGGTTTCCATTCTGAAGTCAGCACATCCTTGAAGTATATAGGCTGATTTAATTCTGTTGTTTTTTCTATTAACCAATGTCTCTCTGCAGCTGTTGTTCCTTTCTCATTAGCATTGAGAAAATTCAAAGTTAATAGAGCATTGTGCAGTCTATTTCTGGGGGTTTTTGTTACCCCTTTTTGTTTATTTATCATGTCCTTTAGAGTTCTGTTGGATCTTTCTATAACTGCTTGGCCTGTAGGATTATGTGGTATACCTGTGATATGCTTTATATTATAATAAGCAAAAAACTGTTTCATTTTAATAGAGACATATGCTGGAGCATTGTCAGTTTTAATTTGTGCAGGTATACCCATGATGGCCATAACTTCTAGCAAATGAGTGATTACAGAATCAGCTTTTTCAGAACTCAAAGCAGTTGCCCATTGAAATCCTGAATAAGTATCGATAGTATGGTGTACATATTTCAATTTTCCAAATTCTGCAAAGTGAAACACATCCATCTGCCAGATTTCATTCCTCTGAGTACCCTTTGGGTTACATCCTGCTGGTAATGGTGTCTGATTGTAGAAGGAACAAGTAGGACATTTCTTTACAATTTCCTTGGCTTGTTGCCAGGTTATGGAAAAATCCTTTTTTAAACCTTTACTATTGACATGATGTTTCTTATGAAATTCTGAGGCCTCCAGCACATTTCCTATCAATAATTTATCAATCTCATCATTACCTTGTGCTAGAGGGCCTGGCAGACCAGTATGGGATCGGATGTGAGTTATATAGAAAGGATGACTCCTTTTCCTGATTGTATCTTATAATTGAATAAATAGTGAAGTTAATTCTGAAGCATCAGGGATAAATTCTGCAGTCTCAATATGTAATACCACTCTTTCAGCATACTGAGAGTCAGTAACTATATTGAGAGGTTCTGAAAAATCCATTAATACCAACAGAATAGCATACAATTCTGATTTTTGAACTGAATTATAAGGACTTTGAACCACTTTACTTAAATTTTCTGATTTGTAACCTGCCTTTCCCTGCTTGTTGGCATCTGTATAAAATGTCCGAACTCCAGATATGGGTTTTTCACGTACAATTCGAGGCAAGATCCAATCAGCTCTCTTTATAAGATCAATTCTATTGCTTTTAGGATATTTGCTATTAATTTCTCCCAAAAAATTACTGCAAGCTCTTTGCCAAGGTTCACTTTCTGCCCATAATTTTTCAATGTCCTCTTTAGTTAAAGGTACAACAATTTCTGCTGGGTCTATTCCTGCTAATTGACGAAGTCTCAATTTTCCTTTCAAAATTAAGTCAGAGATTTTTTCCACATAAGTTTTTAATTTTTTATTTGGTTTATTTGGTAAAAATATCCATTCTAATATAATATCTTCTCTCTGCATTAATATTCCTGTAGGAGAATGCCTAGAAGGTAAAATAACCAAAATGCAATCCAGCTTTGGATCAATACGATCTACATGTCCTTCATGTACTTTTTTTTCTACCAAGGCCAATTCTTTCTCAGCTTCAGGTGATAATTCTCTTGGACTATTTAAGTCCTTGTCACCTTCTAAGGTTTTGAACAAATTATTCAGTTCATCATTTTTTACCCCAACAATAGTTCGTAGATGAGAAATGTCCCCAAATAATCTTTGAAAGTCATTAAGAGTCTGTAGGCGATCTCTCCTAATCTGTACCTTTTGAGGTCTAATTTTTTGTAGCTCTATTTTATATCCTAAATAATTAATAGAATCTCCTCTTTGTATCTTTTCAGGAGCAGTTTGTAATCCCCAGCCAGGCAATATTTTCTTTACTTCTTCAAACATTCTTTCTAAAGTATCTGCACTTGAGTCAGCTAGTAAAATATCATCCATATAATGATAAATTATAGATTTAGGAAATTTTTTACGTATCACTTCCAAGGGCTGTTGTACAAAATATTGGCACAGGGTTGGACTATTCAACATTCCCTGTGGGAGGACTCTCCATTGAAATCTTCTAACCGGTTGAGAATTATTGTAAGTAGGCACCGTGAAAGCAAATCTTTCTCTGTCTTTTTCTTGTAGGGGTATTGAAAAGAAACAGTCTTTTAAATCAATAACTATGAGAGGCCATCCTTTAGGTAACAGAGTAGGCAAAGGAATTCCAGATTGTAGAGAGCCCATTGGCTGAATTACTTTGTTAATTGCTCTAAGGTCTGTTACCATTCTCCATTTACCAGATTTCTTTTTAATAACAAATATAGGAGAATTCCATGGGCTAGTAGATTCTTCAATATGCTGAGCATTTAACTGCTCTTCTACCAGCTCTTCTAAAGCCTGGAGTTTCTCTGTTGTTAAAGGCCATTGATGAACCCATACAGGCTTGTCTGTTAACCATTTTAAAGGTAGAGCTGTTGGTGCCTTTGGAAGATCATCAGTTTTTCTGCCCTGTTCTTGTATAATATGGATGGCTGGTGACCACTCATTAGAATAATACCTTCTAATATTTCTCTCAGAAACATGTGCTAGTTTATTATTTATTTCTGAGGTTGGAGGGATGTTAATCTGAGTATTCCATTGTTGTAACAGGTCTCGACCCCACAGGTTCATGGCTATGTTAGCCACATATGGTTTTAATCTGCCTCTCTGTCCTTCTGGGCCTATACATTCGAGCCATCTTGCACTCTGTTTAACTTGAGATAATGTTCCAATTCCTAACAGTTGAACATTTACCTCCTGAAGAGGCCAAGATGGATGCCAAAATTCTGGTGCAATTATGGTAACATCAGCACCTGTGTCTACCAGACCAGACAACAAAACACCATTTATTTTTATTGTTAATTGTGGTCTTTGTTCATTTATAGAAGTTTGCCAAAAAATTTTCTTTATGGTCTCTCCTGAATTTTCTGTTCTCTCTGTCTCAGTTGTTCCATTACTCTGAGTAGCCTGGTTTATTCCGATAGGCATTTGGTCATTTAACTGCTCTGAGTAGGGGTCTCCTCTACGATTGCAGGAAAAGTCTGAACTGGATTCACTGTAGGGGCCTGCCTGAGGCCCCTCTGGGAGTTTCCCAAAGACTGAGGCAAAGTATTACCTTGTCTGTCCCTTGTTGATCTACATTCATTGGTCCAATGTCTTCCCTTACCACACCTTCTACATACTCCTGAAGGAAGGGGCATTCTGTTGCCATTGTTCCTTGAAGAAACATTGTTTCTAGAAGTGCCCTGTTTACAGTCCCTTTTCAAATGTCCTTGCTTTCCATATCCAAAACATCTAACATTCTTCAAACCTCTTGAAATTGCTTCTCCTACCCACATATTATCATGATCATGAGCCTCAACATTAACCGTGTCTCTAATCCAATCTTCCAAGGGTGCAGATCCCGCCTTTAACGGCCTGATTATTCTCTTGCATGCTTCATTTGCATTCTCAAAAGCCAAAGATTCAATTATTATCTGGCTAGCTTCTGAATTTGGGACCATTCTCTTTACTGCTGAAGTCAGTCTTTGTAAGAAATCTGTGAAAGATTCTTTTGGGCCCTGTATAACCTTTGTAAATGACTCAGTTTTCTTCCCTGGTTCCTCAACTCTGTCCCATGCATTCATGGCTGCCATTCGACATAGAATTAGAGTTTGCATATCATACAAACATTGTGTTTGTACTGCAGCATATTGGCCTTCTCCAACAAGCTGATCCTGGAAGATTTGTATACCTCTATCACTACATTGTTTTGCTATGGTTTTAGCTTCCTGTTTGAACCACATTTGCCACTGGAGCTGCTGTCCGGGTTCTAGAACCGCCTGTGCCAGCTCCCGCCAGTCCTGTGGTATAATTCTATTGTAAGTCGACCAGGAGTTTAACATTTGTTTTACATATGGAGAATGCATGCCATAAGATACTATTGCCTCCTTAAACCTTCGTAAGTCTAACATTTCAACTGGAGTCCAAATATTTTGTGTAGTCATTTGACCAGGTTGCTGTTGTATGGTTACCGGATAAATTAAGGGTGATTGTGTGAAAACAGACTTTCTTTCTGTAACCTTATAATCCAATCCTGAAACAACTTCACTGTTAATTTCTTCTGTCTGAATCTGAATTTCTCTATAATTCATTTTAACAGGTTTTTCTGAAATTTTTATCCTGGCACTTAAATTGACCATCTTTTTAAATAGTAAAATAAGGATAAGAAGATTAATAATGTACATAATTCGATCAACATTAATCTTCTCATATAGTTGTTCCATTACCATACCGCCTAAAATTTCAAACAAAGCCCAATTTTCTTCCAATGTACACATAAAACCCATTTTTTTTAAATGTGGAAAAAAATCTCTTTTAAATAGTTTCCTTTAAAATATCTGATATAAATGACTTACCAATTCTGCGCAGAACAGTAGAAATCCGAGGGAATTTCCAAACAGCTACCTAGCGTCCGAGGTGGGAATCCAGAGAGAGAAAGAGAGAAAGAGAGAAAGAGAGAAAGAGAGAAAGCGTAGCCACGTTCTGGCTAAAATCTTGAATCTAGCCGCTTCAATGTTCCGGTCTGAGCGGAGTCGAGCCTGGGCTCTGGCTTCCTTAAGCTCTGACCGACCACGTGCGCTGGCGTTTCAGCCAAAAGCAGCCTATCTGCAGTTGCGTGTAGCTACTGCAATTAGTGGTAGCTCCCGCAGGCCTGAGTTGTTTGTAGCACCGGCTTTTTAAGCAAGTAACTCCAGCTGCGGCTGTAACCGCTCGTAGCTAAGGCAGGTTGGGCCTGAGTCCTAAGCTGAGCTAGGCCTGGGTTAGACCAGGGCTAAGCCGGAGCTAGGGAGGCAGGCCCGCCCAGGCGGGAAGCCGGACCCACTGCCAAGGCAAGCGGTTTTTTAATGAATTCTTGCCACGTTGGGCGCCAATTGTAGATGTATCCGGCTTGTTAAATAAGAAACACAGAACAGATTGCAGAGTTAAAAACCAAGAGGTCAGAGCAAAAGCGGAAAACCTTACCCTTCACTGCTTCTGCCGTTCTTCCTCTCCGCAAGAGACCTACTTCTGTGCGTCCTGTCTATTTAAAGACTTTCTGTTCTCCTCCCTCATTGGTTGTAAACCCAGCCACATGACCTCCTCGTCACTGCCTGTTTGTACAGACCTCCAGGTCTTCTATGGTTGGTATTGAAATTAAAGGCGTGTGTCTGCTATGCTGGCTATGTCCTTGAACACACAGAGATCCGCCTAGCTCTGCCTCCCAAGTGCTGGGATTAAGGGCGTGCCCCACTACTGCTCGGCTTCTGCTCTGGCTTGCTCTGACCTCAAGGCAACTTTATTGACATACAAATAAAATCACATTTCAATACAAATAAAATATCACTATACTTTTCTCATCTTAAATGACAAGCATTGGATGTTAGAGGACCTGTGCTTTGTATCAAGTTCAGAAGCCGAGTTGAACTAGATATGGTCTGTGTGTATAGGAAACACAGTTCTTTTGATCTCAGCACACTCACTTTTCCTGCTGTCTAAGAGACTCTAGAAAGGAAGAGCGTGCTTCTTGTTCTATAGCAGAGTGTGATTCATGGATGAGAACTGTGCTTTGTGTTTCCTTTCAGAAATCGAGTTAAATCCCAGGCTCTGTGTTTTCCTACAAGCAAGACTTCGTTTCAGGTAAGGAAAGATACTTTACAGCTCAAACGAACTACATAGTTCACGAAGGTCACAAGTTTCTCATCTTAACTGAGAAGCATTGGATGTTAGAGGACCTCTGGTTTGTATCAGTTTCAGAAGCAAATTTGAATTAGATATGGTCCTTATGTTTAGGAAACACTGTTCTATTGTTCTGAGCACACTCAAGTTTCCTGCTGTATTAGAGACACTAGAAGGCAAGAGCGTGCTTCTTGCTCTAAAGCAGAGTGTGATCAATGGATGAGAACTCTGCTGTGTTTCACTTCAGAAATGGAGTTAAATCCCAGGCTCTGAGTGTTCCTACAATCAAGACTTCGTTTCAGGTAAGGGCTGTTACTTTACAGCTCAAACGAACTACATCGTTCCCGAAGCTAACACGTTTCTCATGTTAGCTGACAAGCATTGGATGTTAGAGGACCAGTACTTTGTATCAGTTTCAGAAGCTGAGTTGGACTGGATATGGTCCGTATGTGTAGGAAACACCGTTCTTTTGTTCTCAGCACACTCACGTTTCCTGCTGTCTTAGAGAATCTAGAAACCTAGAGCGTGCTTCTTGCTCTAAAGCAGAGTGTGATCAATGGATGAGACCTATGCTGTGTGTTTCACTTCAGAAATGGAGTTAAATCCCAGGCTCAGTGTCTTCCTACAAGCAAGACTTCGTTTCAGGTAAGGGCATTCACTTTTCAGCTCAAACGAACTACATCGTTCACGAAGCTAACACGTTTCTCAAGTTAACTGACAAGCATTGGATGTTAGAGGACCTGTGGTTTGTTTCATTTTCAGAAGCAGAGTTGGAATAGATATGTTCCGTATGTGTAGGAAACACCGTTCTTTTGTTGTCAGCACACTCACGTTTCCTGCTGTCTTAGAGAATCTGGAAAGCAACAGCGTGCTTCTTGCTCTAAAGCAGAGTGTGATCAATGGATGAGAACTCTGCTGTGTGTTTCACTTCAGAAATGGAGTTAAATCCCAGGCTCTGTGACTTCCTACAAGCAAGACTTCGTTTCATGTAAGGGTTGGTACTTTACAGCTCAAAGGAACTACATAGTTCCTGAAGCTCACATGTTTCTCATGTTAATGGACAAGCATTGGATGTTAGAGGACCTGTGGTTTGTTTCAGTTTCAGAAGCAGAGTTGAACTAGATACGGTCTGAGTGTATAGGAAAAACCGTTCTTTTGTTCTGAGCACACTCACATTTCCTGCTGTATTAGAGTTTCTAGAAAGCATTAGCATTATTCTTGCTCTAAAGCAGAGTGTGATCCATGGATGAGAACTATGCTGTATGTTTCCCTTCAGAAATGGAGTTAAATGCCAGGCTCTGTGTCTTCCTACAAGCAAGACTTCGTTTCATGTAAGGGCAGTCACTTTTCAGCTCAAACGAACTACTTCGTTCACGAAGCTCACACTTTTCTCATCTTAAATGACAAGCATTGGATGTTAGAGGACCTGTGCTTTGTATCAATTTCAGAATCTGAGTTGAACTAGATATGGTCTGTGTGTATAGGAAACACAGTTCTTTTGTTCTCTGCACACGCAAGTTTACTGCTGACTAAGAGACTCTAGAAAGGAAGAGCGTGCTTCTTGCTCTATAGCAGAGTGTGATTCATGGATGAGAACTGTGCTGTGTGTTTCCTTTCAGAAATTGAGTTAAATCCCAGGCTCTGTGTTTTCCTACAAGCAAGACTTCTTTTCAGGTAAGGGCAGTCACTTTTCAGCTCAAATGAACTACGTCGTTCACGAAGCTAACACGTATTTCATGTTAAATGACAAGCATTGGATGTTAGAAGACCAGTGCTTTGCATTAGCTTCAGAAGCAGAATTGGACTAGATATGGTCAGTATGTGTAGGAAACACCGTTCTTTTGTTCTGAGCACACTGAAGTTTCCTGCTTTATTAGAGACTCTGGAAGGCAAGAGCGTGCTTCTTGCTCTAAAGCAGAGTGTGATCAATGGATGAGAACTCTGCTGTGTTTCACTTCAGAAATGGAGTTAAATCCCAGGCTCTGAGTGTTCCTACAAGCAAGACTTCGTTTCAGGTAAGGGCTGTTACTTTACAGCTCAAACGAACTACATCGTTCCCGAAGCTAACACGTTTCTCATGTTAGCTGACAAGCATTGGATGTTAGAGGACCAGTGCTTTGTATCAGTTTCAGAAGCTGAGTTGGACTGGATATGGTCCGTATGTGTAGGAAACACCGTTCTTTTGTTCTCAGCACACTCACGTTTCCTGCTGTCTTAGAGAATCTAGAAACCTAGAGCGTGCTTCTTGCTCTAAAGCAGAGTGTGATCAATGGATGAGACCTATGCTGTGTGTTTCACTTCAGAAATGGAGTTAAATCCCAGGCTCAGTGTCTTCCTACAAGCAAGACTTCGTTTCAGGTAAGGGCATTCACTTTTCAGCTCAAACGAACTACATCGTTCACGAAGCTCACACGTTTCTCAAGTTAACTGACAAGCATTGGATGTTAGAGGACCTGTGGTTTGTTTCATTTTCAGAAGCAGAGTTGAACTAGATACGGTCCCTGTGTGTAGGAAACACCGTTCTTTGGTTCTGAGCACACTCACGTTTCCTGCTGTATTAGAGACTCTAGAAAGCATTAGCATTCTTCTTGATCTAAAGCAGAGTGTGATGCATGGATGAGAACTATGCTGTGTGTTTCCCTTCAGAAATGGAGTTAAATGCCAGGTTCTGTGTCTTCCTACAAGCAAGACTTCGTTTCAGGTAAGGGCAGTCACTTTTCAGCTCAAATGAACTACATCGTTCACGAAGCTAACACGTTTTTCATGTTAACTGACAAGCATTGGATGTTAGAGGACCAGTGCTTTGTATCAGTTTCCGAAGCAGATTTGGACTAGATATGGTCCGTATGTGTAGGAAACACCGTTCTTTTGTTCTGAGCACACTCAAGTTTCCTGCTGTATTAGAGACTCTAGAAGGCAAGAGCGTGCTTCTTGCTCTAAAGCAGAGTGTGATCAATGGATGTGAACTCTGCTGTGTTTCACTTCAGAAATGGAGTTAAATCCCAGGCTCTGTGTGTTCCTACAAGCAAGACTTCATTTCAGGTAAGGGCTGGTACTTTACAGCTCAAACGAACTACATCATTCACGAAGCTAACACGTTACTCATGTTAGCTGACAAGCATTGGATGTTAGAGGACCAGTGCTTTGTATCAGTTTCAGAAGCAGAGTTGGACTAGATATGGTCCGTAGGTGTAGGAAACACCGTTCTTTTGTTCTCAGCACACTCACGTTTCCTGCTGTATTAGAGACTGTAGAAACCTAGAGCGTGCTTCTTGCTCTGAAGCAGAGTGTGATCAATGGATGAGAACTCTGCTGTGTGTTTCACTTCAGAGATGGAGTTAAATCCCAGGCTCTGTGTCTTCCTACAAGCAAGACTCCGTTTCAGGTAAGGGCAGTCACTTTTCAGCTCAAACGAACTACATCGTTCCCGAATCTCACAGGTTTCTCATCTTAACGGACAAGCTTTGGATGTTAGAGGACCTGTGGTTTGTTTCAGTTTCAGAAGCCGAGTTGGACTAGATATGGTCCATATATGTAGGGTACACCGTTCTTTTGTTCTGAGCACACTCATATTTCCTGCTGTACTAGAGACTCTAGAAAGCAAGAGCGTGCTTCTTGCTCTAAAGCAGAATGTGATCCATGGATCAGAACTGTGCTGTGTGTTCCACTTCAGAAATGGAGTTAAATCCCAGGCTCTGAGTCTTCCTACAAGGAAGACTTCGTTTCATGTAAGGGCAGTCACTTTTCAGCTCAAACGAACTACTTCGTTCACGAAGCTCACACTTTTCTCATCTTAAATGACAAGTATTGGATGTTTGAGGACCTGTGCTTTGTATCAATGTCAGAGGCAGAGTTGGACTAGATATGGTCCGTATGTGTAGGAAAGACCGTTCTTTTGTTGTCAGCACACTCACGTTTCCTGCTGTCTTAGAGAATCTGGAAAGCAAGAGCGTGCTTCTTGCTCTAAAGCAGAGTGTGACTAATGGATGAGAACTCGGCTGTGTGTTTCACTTCAGAAATGGACTTAAATCCCAGGATCTGTGACTTCGTACAAGCAAGACTTCGTTTCAAGTAAGGGCAGGTATTTTACAGCTCAAAGGAACTGCATAGTTCCTGAAGCTAACACGTTTCTCATGTTAACGGACAAGCATTGGATGTTAGAGGACCTGTGGTTTGTTTCAGTTTCAGAAGCAGAGTTGAACTAGATATGATCCGTGTGTATAGGAAAAACCGTCTTTTTTTCTGAGCACACTCACATTTCTTGCTGTATTAGAGACTCTAGAAAGCATTAGCATTCTTCTTGCTGTAAAGCAGAGTGTGATCCATGGATGAGAACTATGCTGTGTGTTTCCCTTCAGAAATGGAGTTAAATGCCAGGCTCTGTGTCTTCCTACAAGCAAGACTTCGTTTCAGGTAAGGGCAGTCACTTTTCAGCTGAAACGAACTACTTCGTTCACGAAGCTCACACTTTTCTCATCTTAAATGACAAGCATTGGATGTTAGAGGACCTGTGGTTTGTTTCAGTTTCAGAAGCAGAGTTGAACTAGATACGGTCTGAGTGTATAGGAAAAACCGTTCTTTTGTTCTGAGCACACTCACATTTCCTGCTGTATTAGAGTTTCTAGAAAGCATTAGCATTATTCTTGCTCTAAAGCAGAGTGTGATCCATGGATGAGAACTATGCTGTATGTTTCCCTTCAGAAATGGAGTTAAATGCCAGGCTCTGTGTCTTCCTACAAGCAAGACTTCGTTTCATGTAAGGGCAGTCACTTTTCAGCTCAAACGAACTACTTCGTTCACGAAGCTCACACTTTTCTCATCTTAAATGACAAGCATTGGATGTTAGAGGACCTGTGCTTTGTATCAATTTCAGAATCTGAGTTGAACTAGATATGGTCTGTGTGTATAGGAAACACAGTTCTTTTGTTCTCTGCACACGCAAGTTTACTGCTGACTAAGAGACTCTAGAAAGGAAGAGCGTGCTTCTTGCTCTATAGCAGAGTGTGATTCATGGATGAGAACTGTGCTGTGTGTTTCCTTTCAGAAATTGAGTTAAATCCCAGGCTCTGTGTTTTCCTACAAGCAAGACTTCTTTTCAGGTAAGGGCAGTCACTTTTCAGCTCAAATGAACTACGTCGTTCACGAAGCTAACACGTATTTCATGTTAAATGACAAGCATTGGATGTTAGAAGACCAGTGCTTTGCATTAGCTTCAGAAGCAGAATTGGACTAGATATGGTCAGTATGTGTAGGAAACACCGTTCTTTTGTTCTGAGCACACTGAAGTTTCCTGCTGTATTAGAGACTCTGGAAGGCAAGAGCGTGCTTCTTGCTCTAAAGCAGAGTGTGATCAATGGATGAGAACTCTGCTGTGTTTCACTTCAGAAATGGAGTTAAATCCCAGGCTCTGAGTGTTCCTACAAGCAAGACTTCGTTTCAGGTAAGGGCTGTTACTTTACAGCTCAAACGAACTACATCGTTCCCGAAGCTAACACGTTTCTCATGTTAGCTGACAAGCATTGGATGTTAGAGGACCAGTGCTTTGTATCAGTTTCAGAAGCTGAGTTGGACTGGATATGGTCCGTATGTGTAGGAAACACCGTTCTTTTGTTCTCAGCACACTCACGTTTCCTGCTGTCTTAGAGAATCTAGAAACCTAGAGCGTGCTTCTTGCTCTGAAGCAGAGTGTGATCAATGGATGAGAACTCTGCTGTGTGTTTCACTTCAGAGATGGAGTTAAATCCCAGGCTCTGTGTCTTCCTACAAGCAAGACTCCGTTTCAGGTAAGGGCAGTCACTTTTCAGCTCAAACGAACTACATCGTTCCCGAATCTCACAGGTTTCTCATCTTAACGGACAAGCTTTGGATGTTAGAGGACCTGTGGTTTGTTTCAGTTTCAGAAGCCGAGTTGGACTAGATATGGTCCATATATGTAGGGTACACCGTTCTTTTGTTCTGAGCACACTCATATTTCCTGCTGTACTAGAGACTCTAGAAAGCAAGAGCGTGCTTCTTGCTCTAAAGCAGAATGTGATCCATGGATCAGAACTGTGCTGTGTGTTCCACTTCAGAAATGGAGTTAAATCCCAGGCTCTGAGTCTTCCTACAAGGAAGACTTCGTTTCATGTAAGGGCAGTCACTTTTCAGCTCAAACGAACTACTTCGTTCACGAAGCTCACACTTTTCTCATCTTAAATGACAAGTATTGGATGTTTGAGGACCTGTGCTTTGTATCAATGTCAGAGGCAGAGTTGGACTAGATATGGTCCGTATGTGTAGGAAAGACCGTTCTTTTTTTGTCAGCACACTCACGTTTCCTGCTGTCTTAGAGAATCTGGAAAGCAAGAGCGTGCTTCTTGCTCTAAAGCAGAGTGTGACTAATGGATGAGAACTCGGCTGTGTGTTTCACTTCAGAAATGGACTTAAATCCCAGGATCTGTGACTTCGTACAAGCAAGACTTCGTTTCAAGTAAGGGCAGGTATTTTACAGCTCAAAGGAACTGCATAGTTCCTGAAGCTAACACGTTTCTCATGTTAACGGACAAGCATTGGATGTTAGAGGACCTGTGGTTTGTTTCAGTTTCAGAAGCAGAGTTGAACTAGATACGATCCGTGTGTATAGGAAAAACCGTCTTTTTTTCTGAGCACACTCACATTTCTTGCTGTATTAGAGACTCTAGAAAGCATTAGCATTCTTCTTGCTGTAAAGCAGAGTGTGATCCATGGATGAGAACTATGCTGTGTGTTTCCCTTCAGAAATGGAGTTAAATGCCAGGCTCTGTGTCTTCCTACAAGCAAGACTTCGTTTCAGGTAAGGGCAGTCACTTTTCAGCTGAAACGAACTACTTCGTTCACGAAGCTCACACTTTTCTCATCTTAAATGACAAGCATTGGATGTTAGAGGACCTGTGGTTTGTTTCAGTTTCAGAAGCAGAGTTGAACTAGATACGGTCTGAGTGTATAGGAAAAACCGTTCTTTTGTTCTGAGCACACTCACATTTCCTGCTGTATTAGAGTTTCTAGAAAGCATTAGCATTATTCTTGCTCTAAAGCAGAGTGTGATCCATGGATGAGAACTATGCTGTATGTTTCCCTTCAGAAATGGAGTTAAATGCCAGGCTCTGTGTCTTCCTACAAGCAAGACTTCGTTTCATGTAAGGGCAGTCACTTTTCAGCTCAAACGAACTACTTCGTTCACGAAGCTCACACTTTTCTCATCTTAAATGACAAGCATTGGATGTTAGAGGACCTGTGCTTTGTATCAATTTCAGAATCTGAGTTGAACTAGATATGGTCTGTGTGTATAGGAAACACAGTTCTTTTGTTCTCTGCACACGCAAGTTTACTGCTGACTAAGAGACTCTAGAAAGGAAGAGCGTGCTTCTTGCTCTATAGCAGAGTGTGATTCATGGATGAGAACTGTGCTGTGTGTTTCCTTTCAGAAATTGAGTTAAATCCCAGGCTCTGTGTTTTCCTACAAGCAAGACTTCTTTTCAGGTAAGGGCAGTCACTTTTCAGCTCAAATGAACTACGTCGTTCACGAAGCTAACACGTATTTCATGTTAAATGACAAGCATTGGATGTTAGAAGACCAGTGCTTTGCATTAGCTTCAGAAGCAGAATTGGACTAGATATGGTCAGTATGTGTAGGAAACACCGTTCTTTTGTTCTGAGCACACTGAAGTTTCCTGCTGTATTAGAGACTCTGGAAGGCAAGAGCGTGCTTCTTGCTCTAAAGCAGAGTGTGATCAATGGATGAGAACTCTGCTGTGTTTCACTTCAGAAATGGAGTTAAATCCCAGGCTCAGTGTCTTCCTACAAGCAAGACTTCGTTTCAGGTAAGGGCATTCACTTTTCAGCTCAAACGAACTACATCGTTCACGAAGCTAACACGTTTCTCAAGTTAACTGACAAGCATTGGATGTTAGAGGACCTGTGGTTTGTTTCATTTTCAGAAGCAGAGTTGGAATAGATATGTTCCGTATGTGTAGGAAACACCGTTCTTTTGTTGTCAGCACACTCACGTTTCCTGCTGTCTTAGAGAATCTGGAAAGCAACAGCGTGCTTCTTGCTCTAAAGCAGAGTGTGATCAATGGATGAGAACTCTGCTGTGTGTTTCACTTCAGAAATGGAGTTAAATCCCAGGCTCTGTGACTTCCTACAAGCAAGACTTCGTTTCATGTAAGGGTTGGTACTTTACAGCTCAAAGGAACTACATAGTTCCTGAAGCTCACATGTTTCTCATGTTAATGGACAAGCATTGGATGTTAGAGGACCTGTGGTTTGTTTCAGTTTCAGAAGCAGAGTTGAACTAGATACGGTCTGAGTGTATAGGAAAAACCGTTCTTTTGTTCTGAGCACACTCACATTTCCTGCTGTATTAGAGTTTCTAGAAAGCATTAGCATTATTCTTGCTCTAAAGCAGAGTGTGATCCATGGATGAGAACTATGCTGTATGTTTCCCTTCAGAAATGGAGTTAAATGCCAGGCTCTGTGTCTTCCTACAAGCAAGACTTCGTTTCATGTAAGGGCAGTCACTTTTCAGCTCAAACGAACTACTTCGTTCACGAAGCTCACACTTTTCTCATCTTAAATGACAAGCATTGGATGTTAGAGGACCTGTGCTTTGTATCAATTTCAGAATCTGAGTTGAACTAGATATGGTCTGTGTGTATAGGAAACACAGTTCTTTTGTTCTCTGCACACGCAAGTTTACTGCTGACTAAGAGACTCTAGAAAGGAAGAGCGTGCTTCTTGCTCTATAGCAGAGTGTGATTCATGGATGAGAACTGTGCTGTGTGTTTCCTTTCAGAAATTGAGTTAAATCCCAGGCTCTGTGTTTTCCTACAAGCAAGACTTCTTTTCAGGTAAGGGCAGTCACTTTTCAGCTCAAATGAACTACGTCGTTCACGAAGCTAACACGTATTTCATGTTAAATGACAAGCATTGGATGTTAGAAGACCAGTGCTTTGCATTAGCTTCAGAAGCAGAATTGGACTAGATATGGTCAGTATGTGTAGGAAACACCGTTCTTTTGTTCTGAGCACACTGAAGTTTCCTGCTTTATTAGAGACTCTGGAAGGCAAGAGCGTGCTTCTTGCTCTAAAGCAGAGTGTGATCAATGGATGAGAACTCTGCTGTGTTTCACTTCAGAAATGGAGTTAAATCCCAGGCTCTGAGTGTTCCTACAAGCAAGACTTCGTTTCAGGTAAGGGCTGTTACTTTACAGCTCAAACGAACTACATCGTTCCCGAAGCTAACACGTTTCTCATGTTAGCTGACAAGCATTGG
Source organism: Onychomys leucogaster (assembly GCA_949786385.1). NCBI lineage: Eukaryota > Metazoa > Chordata > Mammalia > Rodentia > Cricetidae > Onychomys > Onychomys leucogaster. Next base: position 1,492,589 of record CATKUP010000086.1, read on the forward strand.
ATGTTAGAGGACCAGTGCTTTGTATCAGTTTCAGAAGCTGAGTTGGACTGGATATGGTCCGTATGTGTAGGAAACACCGTTCTTTTGTTCTCAGCACACTCACGTTTCCTGCTGTCTTAGAGAATCTAGAAACCTAGAGCGTGCTTCTTGCTCTAAAGCAGAGTGTGATCAATGGATGAGACCTATGCTGTGTGTTTGACTTCAGAAATGGAGTTAAATCCCAGGCTCAGTGTCTTCCTACAAGCAAGACTTCGTTTCAGGTAAGGGCATTCACTTTTCAGCTCAAACGAACTACATCGTTCACGAAGCTCACACGTTTCTCAAGTTAACTGACAAGCATTGGATGTTAGAGGACCTGTGGTTTGTTTCATTTTCAGAAGCAGAGTTGAACTAGATACGGTCCCTGTGTGTAGGAAACACCGTTCTTTTGTTGTCAGCACACTCACGTTTCCTGCTGTCTTAGAGAATCTGGAAAGCAAGAGCGTGCTTCTTGCTCTAAAGCAGAGTGTGATCAATGGATGAGAACTCTGCTGTGTGTTTCACTTCAGAAATGGAGTTAAATCCCAGGCTCTGTGACTTCCTACAAGCAAGACTTCGTTTCATGTAAGGGTTGGTACTTTACAGCTCAAAGGAACTACATAGTTCCTGAAGCTCACATGTTTCTCATGTTAATGGACAAGCATTGGATGTTAGAGGACCTGTGGTTTGTTTCAGTTTCAGAAGCAGAGTTGAACTAGATACGGTCTGAGTGTATAGGAAAAACCGTTCTTTTGTTCTGAGCACACTCACATTTCCTGCTGTATTAGAGTTTCTAGAAAGCATTAGCATTATTCTTGCTCTAAAGCAGAGTGTGATCCATGGATGAGAACTATGCTGTATGTTTCCCTTCAGAAATGGAGTTAAATGCCAGGCTCTGTGTCTTCCTACAAGCAAGACTTCGTTTCATGTAAGGGCAGTCACTTTTCAGCTCAAACGAACTACTTCGTTCACGAAGCTCACACTTTTCTCATCTTAAATGACAAGCATTGGATGTTAGAGGACCTGTGCTTTGTATCAATTTCAGAATCTGAGTTGAACTAGATATGGTCTGTGTGTATAGGAAACACAGTTCTTTTGTTCTCTGCACACGCAAGTTTACTGCTGACTAAGAGACTCTAGAAAGGAAGAGCGTGCTTCTTGCTCTATAGCAGAGTGTGATTCATGGATGAGAACTGTGCTGTGTGTTTCCTTTCAGAAATTGAGTTAAATCCCAGGCTCTGTGTTTTCCTACAAGCAAGACTTCTTTTCAGGTAAGGGCAGTCACTTTTCAGCTCAAATGAACTACGTCGTTCACGAAGCTAACACGTATTTCATGTTAAATGACAAGCATTGGATGTTAGAAGACCAGTGCTTTGCATTAGCTTCAGAAGCAGAATTGGACTAGATATGGTCAGTATGTGTAGGAAACACCGTTCTTTTGTTCTGAGCACACTGAAGTTTCCTGCTTTATTAGAGACTCTGGAAGGCAAGAGCGTGCTTCTTGCTCTAAAGCAGAGTGTGATCAATGGATGAGAACTCTGCTGTGTTTCACTTCAGAAATGGAGTTAAATCCCAGGCTCTGAGTGTTCCTACAAGCAAGACTTCGTTTCAGGTAAGGGCTGTTACTTTACAGCTCAAACGAACTACATCGTTCCCGAAGCTAACACGTTTCTCATGTTAGCTGACAAGCATTGGATGTTAGAGGACCAGTGCTTTGTATCAGTTTCAGAAGCTGAGTTGGACTGGATATGGTCCGTATGTGTAGGAAACACCGTTCTTTTGTTCTCAGCACACTCACGTTTCCTGCTGTCTTAGAGAATCTAGAAACCTAGAGCGTGCTTCTTGCTCTAAAGCAGAGTGTGATCAATGGATGAGACCTATGCTGTGTGTTTCACTTCAGAAATGGAGTTAAATCCCAGGCTCAGTGTCTTCCTACAAGCAAGACTTCGTTTCAGGTAAGGGCATTCACTTTTCAGCTCAAACGAACTACATCGTTCACGAAGCTCACACGTTTCTCAAGTTAACTGACAAGCATTGGATGTTAGAGGACCTGTGGTTTGTTTCATTTTCAGAAGCAGAGTTGAACTAGATACGGTCCCTGTGTGTAGGAAACACCGTTCTTTGGTTCTGAGCACACTCACGTTTCCTGCTGTATTAGAGACTCTAGAAAGCATTAGCATTCTTCTTGATCTAAAGCAGAGTGTGATGCATGGATGAGAACTATGCTGTGTGTTTCCCTTCAGAAATGGAGTTAAATGCCAGGTTCTGTGTCTTCCTACAAGCAAGACTTCGTTTCAGGTAAGGGCAGTCACTTTTCAGCTCAAATGAACTACATCGTTCACGAAGCTAACACGTTTTTCATGTTAACTGACAAGCATTGGATGTTAGAGGACCAGTGCTTTGTATCAGTTTCCGAAGCAGATTTGGACTAGATATGGTCCGTATGTGTAGGAAACACCGTTCTTTTGTTCTGAGCACACTCAAGTTTCCTGCTGTATTAGAGACTCTAGAAGGCAAGAGCGTGCTTCTTGCTCTAAAGCAGAGTGTGATCAATGGATGTGAACTCTGCTGTGTTTCACTTCAGAAATGGAGTTAAATCCCAGGCTCTGTGTGTTCCTACAAGCAAGACTTCATTTCAGGTAAGGGCTGGTACTTTACAGCTCAAACGAACTACATCATTCACGAAGCTAACACGTTACTCATGTTAGCTGACAAGCATTGGATGTTAGAGGACCAGTGCTTTGTATCAGTTTCAGAAGCAGAGTTGGACTAGATATGGTCCGTAGGTGTAGGAAACACCGTTCTTTTGTTCTCAGCACACTCACGTTTCCTGCTGTATTAGAGACTGTAGAAACCTAGAGCGTGCTTCTTGCTCTGAAGCAGAGTGTGATCAATGGATGAGAACTCTGCTGTGTGTTTCACTTCAGAGATGGAGTTAAATCCCAGGCTCTGTGTCTTCCTACAAGCAAGACTCCGTTTCAGGTAAGGGCAGTCACTTTTCAGCTCAAACGAACTACATCGTTCCCGAATCTCACAGGTTTCTCATCTTAACGGACAAGCTTTGGATGTTAGAGGACCTGTGGTTTGTTTCAGTTTCAGAAGCCGAGTTGGACTAGATATGGTCCATATATGTAGGGTACACCGTTCTTTTGTTCTGAGCACACTCATATTTCCTGCTGTACTAGAGACTCTAGAAAGCAAGAGCGTGCTTCTTGCTCTAAAGCAGAATGTGATCCATGGATCAGAACTGTGCTGTGTGTTCCACTTCAGAAATGGAGTTAAATCCCAGGCTCTGAGTCTTCCTACAAGGAAGACTTCGTTTCATGTAAGGGCAGTCACTTTTCAGCTCAAACGAACTACTTCGTTCACGAAGCTCACACTTTTCTCATCTTAAATGACAAGTATTGGATGTTTGAGGACCTGTGCTTTGTATCAATGTCAGAGGCAGAGTTGGACTAGATATGGTCCGTATGTGTAGGAAAGACCGTTCTTTTGTTGTCAGCACACTCACGTTTCCTGCTGTCTTAGAGAATCTGGAAAGCAAGAGCGTGCTTCTTGCTCTAAAGCAGAGTGTGACTAATGGATGAGAACTCGGCTGTGTGTTTCACTTCAGAAATGGACTTAAATCCCAGGATCTGTGACTTCGTACAAGCAAGACTTCGTTTCAAGTAAGGGCAGGTATTTTACAGCTCAAAGGAACTGCATAGTTCCTGAAGCTAACACGTTTCTCATGTTAACGGACAAGCATTGGATGTTAGAGGACCTGTGGTTTGTTTCAGTTTCAGAAGCAGAGTTGAACTAGATATGATCCGTGTGTATAGGAAAAACCGTCTTTTTTTCTGAGCACACTCACATTTCTTGCTGTATTAGAGACTCTAGAAAGCATTAGCATTCTTCTTGCTGTAAAGCAGAGTGTGATCCATGGATGAGAACTATGCTGTGTGTTTCCCTTCAGAAATGGAGTTAAATGCCAGGCTCTGTGTCTTCCTACAAGCAAGACTTCGTTTCAGGTAAGGGCAGTCACTTTTCAGCTGAAACGAACTACTTCGTTCACGAAGCTCACACTTTTCTCATCTTAAATGACAAGCATTGGATGTTAGAGGACCTGTGGTTTGTTTCAGTTTCAGAAGCAGAGTTGAACTAGATACGGTCTGAGTGTATAGGAAAAACCGTTCTTTTGTTCTGAGCACACTCACATTTCCTGCTGTATTAGAGTTTCTAGAAAGCATTAGCATTATTCTTGCTCTAAAGCAGAGTGTGATCCATGGATGAGAACTATGCTGTATGTTTCCCTTCAGAAATGGAGTTAAATGCCAGGCTCTGTGTCTTCCTACAAGCAAGACTTCGTTTCAAGTAAGGGCAGGTATTTTACAGCTCAAAGGAACTGCATAGTTCCTGAAGCTAACACGTTTCTCATGTTAACTGACAAGCATTGGATGTTAGAGGACCTGTGGTTTGTTTCAGTTTCAGAAGCAGAGTTGAACTAGATACGATCCGTGTGTATAGGAAAAACCGTCTTTTTTTCTGAGCACACTCACATTTCTTGCTGTATTAGAGACTCTAGAAAGCATTAGCATTCTTCTTGCTGTAAAGCAGAGTGTGATCCATGGATGAGAACTATGCTGTGTGTTTCCCTTCAGAAATGGAGTTAAATGCCAGGCTCTGTGTCTTCCTACAAGCAAGACTTCGTTTCAGGTAAGGGCAGTCACTTTTCAGCTGAAACGAACTACTTCGTTCACGAAGCTCACACTTTTCTCATCTTAAATGACAAGCATTGGATGTTAGAGGACCTGTGGTTTGTTTCAGTTTCAGAAGCAGAGTTGAACTAGATACGGTCTGAGTGTATAGGAAAAACCGTTCTTTTGTTCTGAGCACACTCACATTTCCTGCTGTATTAGAGTTTCTAGAAAGCATTAGCATTATTCTTGCTCTAAAGCAGAGTGTGATCCATGGATGAGAACTATGCTGTATGTTTCCCTTCAGAAATGGAGTTAAATGCCAGGCTCTGTGTCTTCCTACAAGCAAGACTTCGTTTCATGTAAGGGCAGTCACTTTTCAGCTCAAACGAACTACTTCGTTCACGAAGCTCACACTTTTCTCATCTTAAATGACAAGCATTGGATGTTAGAGGACCTGTGCTTTGTATCAATTTCAGAATCTGAGTTGAACTAGATATGGTCTGTGTGTATAGGAAACACAGTTCTTTTGTTCTCTGCACACGCAAGTTTACTGCTGACTAAGAGACTCTAGAAAGGAAGAGCGTGCTTCTTGCTCTATAGCAGAGTGTGATTCATGGATGAGAACTGTGCTGTGTGTTTCCTTTCAGAAATTGAGTTAAATCCCAGGCTCTGTGTTTTCCTACAAGCAAGACTTCTTTTCAGGTAAGGGCAGTCACTTTTCAGCTCAAATGAACTACGTCGTTCACGAAGCTAACACGTATTTCATGTTAAATGACAAGCATTGGATGTTAGAAGACCAGTGCTTTGCATTAGCTTCAGAAGCAGAATTGGACTAGATATGGTCAGTATGTGTAGGAAACACCGTTCTTTTGTTCTGAGCACACTGAAGTTTCCTGCTGTATTAGAGACTCTGGAAGGCAAGAGCGTGCTTCTTGCTCTAAAGCAGAGTGTGATCAATGGATGAGAACTCTGCTGTGTTTCACTTCAGAAATGGAGTTAAATCCCAGGCTCAGTGTCTTCCTACAAGCAAGACTTCGTTTCAGGTAAGGGCATTCACTTTTCAGCTCAAACGAACTACATCGTTCACGAAGCTAACACGTTTCTCAAGTTAACTGACAAGCATTGGATGTTAGAGGACCTGTGGTTTGTTTCATTTTCAGAAGCAGAGTTGGAATAGATATGTTCCGTATGTGTAGGAAACACCGTTCTTTTGTTGTCAGCACACTCACGTTTCCTGCTGTCTTAGAGAATCTGGAAAGCAAGAGCGTGCTTCTTGCTCTAAAGCAGAGTGTGATCAATGGATGAGAACTCTGCTGTGTGTTTCACTTCAGAAATGGAGTTAAATCCCAGGCTCTGTGACTTCCTACAAGCAAGACTTCGTTTCATGTAAGGGTTGGTACTTTACAGCTCAAAGGAACTACATAGTTCCTGAAGCTCACATGTTTCTCATGTTAATGGACAAGCATTGGATGTTAGAGGACCTGTGGTTTGTTTCAGTTTCAGAAGCAGAGTTGAACTAGATACGGTCTGAGTGTATAGGAAAAACCGTTCTTTTGTTCTGAGCACACTCACATTTCCTGCTGTATTAGAGTTTCTAGAAAGCATTAGCATTATTCTTGCTCTAAAGCAGAGTGTGATCCATGGATGAGAACTATGCTGTATGTTTCCCTTCAGAAATGGAGTTAAATGCCAGGCTCTGTGTCTTCCTACAAGCAAGACTTCGTTTCATGTAAGGGCAGTCACTTTTCAGCTCAAACGAACTACTTCGTTCACGAAGCTCACACTTTTCTCATCTTAAATGACAAGCATTGGATGTTAGAGGACCTGTGCTTTGTATCAATTTCAGAATCTGAGTTGAACTAGATATGGTCTGTGTGTATAGGAAACACAGTTCTTTTGTTCTCTGCACACGCAAGTTTACTGCTGACTAAGAGACTCTAGAAAGGAAGAGCGTGCTTCTTGCTCTATAGCAGAGTGTGATTCATGGATGAGAACTGTGCTGTGTGTTTCCTTTCAGAAATTGAGTTAAATCCCAGGCTCTGTGTTTTCCTACAAGCAAGACTTCTTTTCAGGTAAGGGCAGTCACTTTTCAGCTCAAATGAACTACGTCGTTCACGAAGCTAACACGTATTTCATGTTAAATGACAAGCATTGGATGTTAGAAGACCAGTGCTTTGCATTAGCTTCAGAAGCAGAATTGGACTAGATATGGTCAGTATGTGTAGGAAACACCGTTCTTTTGTTCTGAGCACACTGAAGTTTCCTGCTTTATTAGAGACTCTGGAAGGCAAGAGCGTGCTTCTTGCTCTAAAGCAGAGTGTGATCAATGGATGAGAACTCTGCTGTGTTTCACTTCAGAAATGGAGTTAAATCCCAGGCTCTGAGTGTTCCTACAAGCAAGACTTCGTTTCAGGTAAGGGCTGTTACTTTACAGCTCAAACGAACTACATCGTTCCCGAAGCTAACACGTTTCTCATGTTAGCTGACAAGCATTGGATGTTAGAGGACCAGTGCTTTGTATCAGTTTCAGAAGCTGAGTTGGACTGGATATGGTCCGTATGTGTAGGAAACACCGTTCTTTTGTTCTCAGCACACTCACGTTTCCTGCTGTCTTAGAGAATCTAGAAACCTAGAGCGTGCTTCTTGCTCTAAAGCAGAGTGTGATCAATGGATGAGACCTATGCTGTGTGTTTCACTTCAGAAATGGAGTTAAATCCCAGGCTCAGTGTCTTCCTACAAGCAAGACTTCGTTTCAGGTAAGGGCATTCACTTTTCAGCTCAAACGAACTACATCGTTCACGAAGCTCACACGTTTCTCAAGTTAACTGACAAGCATTGGATGTTAGAGGACCTGTGGTTTGTTTCATTTTCAGAAGCAGAGTTGAACTAGATACGGTCCCTGTGTGTAGGAAACACCGTTCTTTGGTTCTGAGCACACTCACGTTTCCTGCTGTATTAGAGACTCTAGAAAGCATTAGCATTCTTCTTGATCTAAAGCAGAGTGTGATGCATGGATGAGAACTATGCTGTGTGTTTCCCTTCAGAAATGGAGTTAAATGCCAGGTTCTGTGTCTTCCTACAAGCAAGACTTCGTTTCAGGTAAGGGCAGTCACTTTTCAGCTCAAATGAACTACATCGTTCACGAAGCTAACACGTTTTTCATGTTAACTGACAAGCATTGGATGTTAGAGGACCAGTGCTTTGTATCAGTTTCCGAAGCAGATTTGGACTAGATATGGTCCGTATGTGTAGGAAACACCGTTCTTTTGTTCTGAGCACACTCAAGTTTCCTGCTGTATTAGAGACTCTAGAAGGCAAGAGCGTGCTTCTTGCTCTAAAGCAGAGTGTGATCAATGGATGTGAACTCTGCTGTGTTTCACTTCAGAAATGGAGTTAAATCCCAGGCTCTGTGTGTTCCTACAAGCAAGACTTCATTTCAGGTAAGGGCTGGTACTTTACAGCTCAAACGAACTACATCATTCACGAAGCTAACACGTTACTCATGTTAGCTGACAAGCATTGGATGTTAGAGGACCAGTGCTTTGTATCAGTTTCAGAAGCAGAGTTGGACTAGATATGGTCCGTAGGTGTAGGAAACACCGTTCTTTTGTTCTCAGCACACTCACGTTTCCTGCTGTATTAGAGACTGTAGAAACCTAGAGCGTGCTTCTTGCTCTGAAGCAGAGTGTGATCAATGGATGAGAACTCTGCTGTGTGTTTCACTTCAGAGATGGAGTTAAATCCCAGGCTCTGTGTCTTCCTACAAGCAAGACTCCGTTTCAGGTAAGGGCAGTCACTTTTCAGCTCAAACGAACTACATCGTTCCCGAATCTCACAGGTTTCTCATCTTAACGGACAAGCTTTGGATGTTAGAGGACCTGTGGTTTGTTTCAGTTTCAGAAGCCGAGTTGGACTAGATATGGTCCATATATGTAGGGTACACCGTTCTTTTGTTCTGAGCACACTCATATTTCCTGCTGTACTAGAGACTCTAGAAAGCAAGAGCGTGCTTCTTGCTCTAAAGCAGAATGTGATCCATGGATCAGAACTGTGCTGTGTGTTCCACTTCAGAAATGGAGTTAAATCCCAGGCTCTGAGTCTTCCTACAAGGAAGACTTCGTTTCATGTAAGGGCAGTCACTTTTCAGCTCAAACGAACTACTTCGTTCACGAAGCTCACACTTTTCTCATCTTAAATGACAAGTATTGGATGTTTGAGGACCTGTGCTTTGTATCAATGTCAGAGGCAGAGTTGGACTAGATATGGTCCGTATGTGTAGGAAAGACCGTTCTTTTGTTGTCAGCACACTCACGTTTCCTGCTGTCTTAGAGAATCTGGAAAGCAAGAGCGTGCTTCTTGCTCTAAAGCAGAGTGTGACTAATGGATGAGAACTCGGCTGTGTGTTTCACTTCAGAAATGGACTTAAATCCCAGGATCTGTGACTTCGTACAAGCAAGACTTCGTTTCAAGTAAGGGCAGGTATTTTACAGCTCAAAGGAACTGCATAGTTCCTGAAGCTAACACGTTTCTCATGTTAACGGACAAGCATTGGATGTTAGAGGACCTGTGGTTTGTTTCAGTTTCAGAAGCAGAGTTGAACTAGATATGATCCGTGTGTATAGGAAAAACCGTCTTTTTTTCTGAGCACACTCACATTTCTTGCTGTATTAGAGACTCTAGAAAGCATTAGCATTCTTCTTGCTGTAAAGCAGAGTGTGATCCATGGATGAGAACTATGCTGTGTGTTTCCCTTCAGAAATGGAGTTAAATGCCAGGCTCTGTGTCTTCCTACAAGCAAGACTTCGTTTCAGGTAAGGGCAGTCACTTTTCAGCTGAAACGAACTACTTCGTTCACGAAGCTCACACTTTTCTCATCTTAAATGACAAGCATTGGATGTTAGAGGACCTGTGGTTTGTTTCAGTTTCAGAAGCAGAGTTGAACTAGATACGGTCTGAGTGTATAGGAAAAACCGTTCTTTTGTTCTGAGCACACTCACATTTCCTGCTGTATTAGAGTTTCTAGAAAGCATTAGCATTATTCTTGCTCTAAAGCAGAGTGTGATCCATGGATGAGAACTATGCTGTATGTTTCCCTTCAGAAATGGAGTTAAATGCCAGGCTCTGTGTCTTCCTACAAGCAAGACTTCGTTTCATGTAAGGGCAGTCACTTTTCAGCTCAAACGAACTACTTCGTTCACGAAGCTCACACTTTTCTCATCTTAAATGACAAGCATTGGATGTTAGAGGACCTGTGCTTTGTATCAATTTCAGAATCTGAGTTGAACTAGATATGGTCTGTGTGTATAGGAAACACAGTTCTTTTGTTCTCTGCACACGCAAGTTTACTGCTGACTAAGAGACTCTAGAAAGGAAGAGCGTGCTTCTTGCTCTATAGCAGAGTGTGATTCATGGATGAGAACTGTGCTGTGTGTTTCCTTTCAGAAATTGAGTTAAATCCCAGGCTCTGTGTTTTCCTACAAGCAAGACTTCTTTTCAGGTAAGGGCAGTCACTTTTCAGCTCAAATGAACTACGTCGTTCACGAAGCTAACACGTATTTCATGTTAAATGACAAGCATTGGATGTTAGAAGACCAGTGCTTTGCATTAGCTTCAGAAGCAGAATTGGACTAGATATGGTCAGTATGTGTAGGAAACACCGTTCTTTTGTTCTGAGCACACTGAAGTTTCCTGCTGTATTAGAGACTCTGGAAGGCAAGAGCGTGCTTCTTGCTCTAAAGCAGAGTGTGATCAATGGATGAGAACTCTGCTGTGTTTCACTTCAGAAATGGAGTTAAATCCCAGGCTCTGAGGGTTCCTACAAGCAAGACTTCGTTTCAGGTAAGGGCTGTTACTTTACAGCTCAAACGAACTACATCGTTCCCGAAGCTAACACGTTTCTCATGTTAGCTGACAAGCATTGGATGTTAGAGGACCAGTGCTTTGTATCAGTTTCAGAAGCTGAGTTGGACTGGATATGGTCCGTATGTGTAGGAAACTCCGTTCTTTTGTTCTCAGCACACTCACGTTTCCTGCTGTCTTAGAGAATCTAGAAACCTAGAGCGTGCTTCTTGCTCTAATGCAGAGTGTGATCAATGGATGAGACCTATGCTGTGTGTTTCCCTTCAGAAATGGAGTTAAATGCCAGGCTCTGTGTCTTCCTACAAGCAAGACTTCGTTTCATGTAAGGGCAGTCACTTTTCAGCTCAAACGAACTACTTCGTTCACGAAGCTCACACTTTTCTCATCTTAAATGACAAGCATTGGATGTTAGAGGACCTGTGCTTTGTATCAATTTCAGAATCTGAGTTGAACTAGATATGGTCTGTGTGTATAGGAAACACAGTTCTTTTGTTCTCTGCACACGCAAGTTTACTGCTGACTAAGAGACTCTAGAAAGGAAGAGCGTGCTTCTTGCTCTATAGCAGAGTGTGATTCATGGATGAGAACTGTGCTGTGTGTTTCCTTTCAGAAATTGAGTTAAATCCCAGGCTCTGTGTTTTCCTACAAGCAAGACTTCTTTTCAGGTAAGGGCAGTCACTTTTCAGCTCAAATGAACTACGTCGTTCACGAAGCTAACACGTATTTCATGTTAAATGACAAGCATTGGATGTTAGAAGACCAGTGCTTTGCATTAGCTTCAGAAGCAGAATTGGACTAGATATGGTCAGTATGTGTAGGAAACACCGTTCTTTTGTTCTGAGCACACTGAAGTTTCCTGCTGTATTATAGACTCTGGAAGGCAAGAGCGTGCTTCTTGCTCTAAAGCAGAGTGTGATCAATGGATGAGAACTCTGCTGTGTTTCACTTCAGAAATGGAGTTAAATCCCAGGCTCTGAGGGTTCCTACAAGCAAGACTTCGTTTCAGGTAAGGGCTGTTACTTTACAGCTCAAACGAACTACATCGTTCCCGAAGCTAACACGTTTCTCATGTTAGCTGACAAGCATTGGATGTTAGAGGACCAGTGCTTTGTATCAGTTTCAGAAGCTGAGTTGGACTGGATATGGTCCGTATGTGTAGGAAACTCCGTTCTTTTGTTCTCAGCACACTCACGTTTCCTGCTGTCTTAGAGAATCTAGAAACCTAGAGCGTGCTTCTTGCTCTAATGCAGAGTGTGATCAATGGATGAGACCTATGCTGTGTGTTTCCCTTCAGAAATGGAGTTAAATGCCAGGCTCTGTGTCTTCCTACAAGCAAGACTTCGTTTCATGTAAGGGCAGTCACTTTTCAGCTCAAACGAACTACTTCGTTCACGAAGCTCACACTTTTCTCATCTTAAATGACAAGCATTGGATGTTAGAGGACCTGTGCTTTGTATCAATTTCAGAATCTGAGTTGAACTAGATATGGTCTGTGTGTATAGGAAACACAGTTCTTTTGTTCTCTGCACACGCAAGTTTACTGCTGACTAAGAGACTCTAGAAAGGAAGAGCGTGCTTCTTGCTCTATAGCAGAGTGTGATTCATGGATGAGAACTGTGCTGTGTGTTTCCTTTCAGAAATTGAGTTAAATCCCAGGCTCTGTGTTTTCCTACAAGCAAGACTTCTTTTCAGGTAAGGGCAGTCACTTTTCAGCTCAAATGAACTACGTCGTTCACGAAGCTAACACGTATTTCATGTTAAATGACAAGCATTGGATGTTAGAAGACCAGTGCTTTGCATTAGCTTCAGAAGCAGAATTGGACTAGATATGGTCAGTATGTGTAGGAAACACCGTTCTTTTTTTCTGAGCACACTGAAGTTTCCTGCTGTATTAGAGACTCTGGAAGGCAAGAGCGTGCTTCTTGCTCTAAAGCAGAGTGTGATCAATGGATGAGAACTCTGCTGTGTTTCACTTCAGAAATGGAGTTAAATCCCAGGCTCTGAGGGTTCCTACAAGCAAGACTTCGTTTCAGGTAAGGGCTGTTACTTTACAGCTCAAACGAACTACATCGTTCCCGAAGCTAACACGTTTCTCATGTTAGCTGACAAGCATTGGATGTTAGAGGACCAGTGCTTTGTATCAGTTTCAGAAGCTGAGTTGGACTGGATATGGTCCGTATGTGTAGGAAACACCGTTCTTTTGTTCTCAGCACACTCACGTTTCCTGCTGTCTTAGAGAATCTAGAAACCTAGAGCGTGCTTCTTGCTCTAAAGCAGAGTGTGATCAATGGATGAGACCTATGCTGTGTGTTTGACTTCAGAAATGGAGTTAAATCCCAGGCTCAGTGTCTTCCTACAAGCAAGACTTCGTTTCAGGTAAGGGCATTCACTTTTCAGCTCAAACGAACTACATCGTTCACGAAGCTCACACGTTTCTCAAGTTAACTGACAAGCATTGGATGTTAGAGGACCTGTGGTTTGTTTCATTTTCAGAAGCAGAGTTGAACTAGATACGGTCCCTGTGTGTAGGAAACACCGTTCTTTTGTTGTCAGCACACTCACGTTTCCTGCTGTCTTAGAGAATCTGGAAAGCAAGAGCGTGCTTCTTGCTCTAAAGCAGAGTGTGATCAATGGATGAGAACTCTGCTGTGTGTTTCACTTCAGAAATGGAGTTAAATCCCAGGCTCTGTGACTTCCTACAAGCAAGACTTCGTTTCATGTAAGGGTTGGTACTTTACAGCTCAAAGGAACTACATAGTTCCTGAAGCTCACATGTTTCTCATGTTAATGGACAAGCATTGGATGTTAGAGGACCTGTGGTTTGTTTCAGTTTCAGAAGCAGAGTTGAACTAGATACGGTCTGAGTGTATAGGAAAAACCGTTCTTTTGTTCTGAGCACACTCACATTTCCTGCTGTATTAGAGTTTCTAGAAAGCATTAGCATTATTCTTGCTCTAAAGCAGAGTGTGATCCATGGATGAGAACTATGCTGTATGTTTCCCTTCAGAAATGGAGTTAAATGCCAGGCTCTGTGTCTTCCTACAAGCAAGACTTCGTTTCATGTAAGGGCAGTCACTTTTCAGCTCAAACGAACTACTTCGTTCACGAAGCTCACACTTTTCTCATCTTAAATGACAAGCATTGGATGTTAGAGGACCTGTGCTTTGTATCAATTTCAGAATCTGAGTTGAACTAGATATGGTCTGTGTGTATAGGAAACACAGTTCTTTTGTTCTCTGCACACGCAAGTTTACTGCTGACTAAGAGACTCTAGAAAGGAAGAGCGTGCTTCTTGCTCTATAGCAGAGTGTGATTCATGGATGAGAACTGTGCTGTGTGTTTCCTTTCAGAAATTGAGTTAAATCCCAGGCTCTGTGTTTTCCTACAAGCAAGACTTCTTTTCAGGTAAGGGCAGTCACTTTTCAGCTCAAATGAACTACGTCGTTCACGAAGCTAACACGTATTTCATGTTAAATGACAAGCATTGGATGTTAGAAGACCAGTGCTTTGCATTAGCTTCAGAAGCAGAATTGGACTAGATATGGTCAGTATGTGTAGGAAACACCGTTCTTTTGTTCTGAGCACACTGAAGTTTCCTGCTGTATTAGAGACTCTGGAAGGCAAGAGCGTGCTTCTTGCTCTAAAGCAGAGTGTGATCAATGGATGAGAACTCTGCTGTGTTTCACTTCAGAAATGGAGTTAAATCCCAGGCTCTGAGGGTTCCTACAAGCAAGACTTCGTTTCAGGTAAGGGCTGTTACTTTACAGCTCAAACGAACTACATCGTTCCCGAAGCTAACACGTTTCTCATGTTAGCTGACAAGCATTGGATGTTAGAGGACCAGTGCTTTGTATCAGTTTCAGAAGCTGAGTTGGACTGTATATGGTCCGTATGTGTAGGAAACACCGTTCTTTTGTTCTCAGCACACTCACGTTTCCTGCTGTCTTAGAGAATCTAGAAACCTAGAGCGTGCTTCTTGCTCTAAAGCAGAGTGTGATCAATGGATGAGACCTATGCTGTGTGTTTCACTTCAGAAATGGAGTTAAATCCCAGGCTCAGTGTCTTCCTACAAGCAAGACTTCGTTTCAGGTAAGGGCATTCACTTTTCAGCTCAAACGAACTACATCGTTCACGAAGCTCACACGTTTCTCAAGTTAACTGACAAGCATTGGATGTTAGAGGACCTGTGGTTTGTTTCATTTTCAGAAGCAGAGTTGAACTAGATACGGTCCCTGTGTGTAGGAAACACCGTTCTTTTGTTGTCAGCACACTCACGTTTCCTGCTGTCTTAGAGAATCTGGAAAGCAAGAGCGTGCTTCTTGCTCTAAAGCAGAGTGTGATCAATGGATGAGAACTCTGCTGTGTGTTTCACTTCAGAAATGGAGTTAAATCCCAGGCTCTGTGACTTCCTACAAGCAAGACTTCGTTTCATGTAAGGGTTGGTACTTTACAGCTCAAAGGAACTACATAGTTCCTGAAGCTCACATGTTTCTCATGTTAATGGACAAGCATTGGATGTTAGAGGACCTGTGGTTTGTTTCAGTTTCAGAAGCAGAGTTGAACTAGATACGGTCTGAGTGTATAGGAAAAACCGTTCTTTTGTTCTGAGCACACTCACATTTCCTGCTGTATTAGAGTTTCTAGAAAGCATTAGCATTATTCTTGCTCTAAAGCAGAGTGTGATCCATGGATGAGAACTATGCTGTATGTTTCCCTTCAGAAATGGAGTTAAATGCCAGGCTCTGTGTCTTCCTACAAGCAAGACTTCGTTTCATGTAAGGGCAGTCACTTTTCAGCTCAAACGAACTACTTCGTTCACGAAGCTCACACTTTTCTCATCTTAAATGACAAGCATTGGATGTTAGAGGACCTGTGCTTTGTATCAATTTCAGAATCTGAGTTGAACTAGATATGGTCTGTGTGTATAGGAAACACAGTTCTTTTGTTCTCTGCACACGCAAGTTTACTGCTGACTAAGAGACTCTAGAAAGGAAGAGCGTGCTTCTTGCTCTATAGCAGAGTGTGATTCATGGATGAGAACTGTGCTGTGTGTTTCCTTTCAGAAATTGAGTTAAATCCCAGGCTCTGTGTTTTCCTACAAGCAAGACTTCTTTTCAGGTAAGGGCAGTCACTTTTCAGCTCAAATGAACTACGTCGTTCACGAAGCTAACACGTATTTCATGTTAAATGACAAGCATTGGATGTTAGAAGACCAGTGCTTTGCATTAGCTTCAGAAGCAGAATTGGACTAGATATGGTCAGTATGTGTAGGAAACACCGTTCTTTTGTTCTGAGCACACTGAAGTTTCCTGCTGTATTAGAGACTCTGGAAGGCAAGAGCGTGCTTCTTGCTCTAAAGCAGAGTGTGATCAATGGATGAGAACTCTGCTGTGTTTCACTTCAGAAATGGAGTTAAATCCCAGGCTCTGAGGGTTCCTACAAGCAAGACTTCGTTTCAGGTAAGGGCTGTTACTTTACAGCTCAAACGAACTACATCGTTCCCGAAGCTAACACGTTTCTCATGTTAGCTGACAAGCATTGGATGTTAGAGGACCAGTGCTTTGTATCAGTTTCAGAAGCTGAGTTGGACTGGATATGGTCCGTATGTGTAGGAAACACCGTTCTTTTGTTCTCAGCACACTCACGTTTCCTGCTGTCTTAGAGAATCTAGAAACCTAGAGCGTGCTTCTTGCTCTAAAGCAGAGTGTGATCAATGGATGAGACCTATGCTGTGTGTTTCACTTCAGAAATGGAGTTAAATCCCAGGCTCAGTGTCTTCCTACAAGCAAGACTTCGTTTCAGGTAAGGGCATTCACTTTTCAGCTCAAACGAACTACATCGTTCACGAAGCTCACACGTTTCTCAAGTTAACTGACAAGCATTGGATGTTAGAGGACCTGTGGTTTGTTTCATTTTCAGAAGCAGAGTTGAACTAGATACGGTCCCTGTGTGTAGGAAACACCGTTCTTTTGTTGTCAGCACACTCACGTTTCCTGCTGTCTTAGAGAATCTGGAAAGCAAGAGCGTGCTTCTTGCTCTAAAGCAGAGTGTGATCAATGGATGAGAACTCTGCTGTGTGTTTCACTTCAGAAATGGAGTTAAATCCCAGGCTCTGTGACTTCCTACAAGCAAGACTTCGTTTCATGTAAGGGTTGGTACTTTACAGCTCAAAGGAACTACATAGTTCCTGAAGCTCACATGTTTCTCATGTTAATGGACAAGCATTGGATGTTAGAGGACCTGTGGTTTGTTTCAGTTTCAGAAGCAGAGTTGAACTAGATACGGTCTGAGTGTATAGGAAAAACCGTTCTTTTGTTCTGAGCACACTCACATTTCCTGCTGTATTAGAGTTTCTAGAAAGCATTAGCATTATTCTTGCTCTAAAGCAGAGTGTGATCCATGGATGAGAACTATGCTGTATGTTTCCCTTCAGAAATGGAGTTAAATGCCAGGCTCTGTGTCTTCCTACAAGCAAGACTTCGTTTCATGTAAGGGCAGTCACTTTTCAGCTCAAACGAACTACTTCGTTCACGAAGCTCACACTTTTCTCATCTTAAATGACAAGCATTGGATGTTAGAGGACCTGTGCTTTGTATCAATTTCAGAATCTGAGTTGAACTAGATATGGTCTGTGTGTATAGGAAACACCGATCTTTTGTTCTCTGCACACGCAAGTTTACTGCTGACTAAGAGACTCTAGAAAGGAAGAGCGTGCTTCTTGCTCTATAGCAGAGTGTGATTCATGGATGAGAACTGTGCTGTGTGTTTCCTTTCAGAAATTGAGTTAAATCCCAGGCTCTGTGTTTTCCTACAAGCAAGACTTCTTTTCAGGTAAGGGCAGTCACTTTTCAGCTCAAATGAACTACGTCGTTCACGAAGCTAACACGTATTTCATGTTAAATGACAAGCATTGGATGTTAGAAGACCAGTGCTTTGCATTAGCTTCAGAAGCAGAATTGGACTAGATATGGTCAGTATGTGTAGGAAACACCGTTCTTTTGTTCTGAGCACACTGAAGTTTCCTGCTGTATTAGAGACTCTGGAAGGCAAGAGCGTGCTTCTTGCTCTAAAGCAGAGTGTGATCAATGGATGAGAACTCTGCTGTGTTTCACTTCAGAAATGGAGTTAAATCCCAGGCTCTGAGTGTTCCTACAAGCAAGACTTCGTTTCAGGTAAGGGCTGTTACTTTACAGCTCAAACAAACTACATCGTTCCCGAAGCTAACACGTTTCTCATGTTAGCTGACAAGCATTGGATGTTAGAGGACCAGTGCTTTGTATCAGTTTCAGAAGCTGAGTTGGACTGGATATGGTCCGTATGTGTAGGAAACACCGTTCTTTTGTTCTCAGCACACTCACGTTTCCTGCTGTCTTAGAGAATCTAGAAACCTAGAGCGTGCTTCTTGCTCTAAAGCAGAGTGTGATCAATGGATGAGACCTATGCTGTGTGTTTCACTTCAGAAATGGAGTTAAATCCCAGGCTCAGTGTCTTCCTACAAGCAAGACTTCGTTTCAGGTAAGGGCATTCACTTTTCAGCTCAAACGAACTACATCGTTCACAAAGCTCACACGTTTCTCAAGTTAACTGACAAGCATTGGATGTTAGAGGACCTGTGGTTTGTTTCATTTTCAGAAGCAGAGTTGAACTAGATACGGTCCCTGTGTGTAGGAAACACCGTTCTTTGGTTCTGAGCACACTCACGTTTCCTGCTGTATTAGAGACTCTAGAAAGCATTAGCATTCTTCTTGATCTAAAGCAGAGTGTGATCCATGGATGAGAACTATGCTGTGTGTTTCCCTTCAGAAATGGAGTTAAATGCCAGGTTCTGTGTCTTCCTACAAGCAAGACTTCGTTTCAGGTAAGGGCAGTCACTTTTCAGCTCAAATGAACTACATCGTTCACGAAGCTAACACGTTTTTCATGTTAACTGACAAGCATTGGATGTTAGAGGACCAGTGCTTTGTATCAGTTTCCGAAGCAGATTTGGACTAGATATGGTCCGTATGTGTAGGAAACACCGTTCTTTTGTTCTGAGCACACTCAAGTTTCCTGCTGTATTAGAGACTCTAGAAGGCAAGAGCGTGCTTCTTGCTCTAAAGCAGAGTGTGATCAATGGATGTGAACTCTGCTGTGTTTCACTTCAGAAATGGAGTTAAATCCCAGGCTCTGAGTGTTCCTACAAGCAAGACTTCGTTTCAGGTAAGGGCTGGTACTTTACAGCTCAAACGAACTACATCATTCACGAAGCTAACACGTTACTCATGTTAGCTGACAAGCATTGGATGTTAGAGGACCAGTGCTTTGTATCAGATTCAGAAGCAGAGTTGGACTAGATATGGTCCGTAGGTGTAGGAAACACCGTTCTTTTGTTCTCAGCACACTCACGTTTCCTGCTGTATTAGAGACTGTAGAAAGGTAGAGCGTGCTTCTTGCTCTGAAGCAGAGTGTGATCAATGGATGAGAACTCTGCTGTGTGTTTCACTTCAGAGATGGAGTTAAATCCCAGGCTCTGTGTCTTCCTACAAGCAAGACTCCGTTTCAGGTAAGGGCAGTCACTTTTCAGCTCAAACGAACTACATCGTTCCCGAAGCTCACAGGTTTCTCATCTTAACGGACAAGCATTGGATGTTAGAGGACCTGTGGTTTGTTTCAGTTTCAGAAGCCGAGTTGGACTAGATATGGTCCATATATGTAGGGTACACCGTTCTTTTGTTCTGAGCACACTCATATTTCCTGCTGTACTAGAGACTCTAGAAAGCAAGAGCGTGCTTCTTGCTCTAAAGCAGAGTGTGATCAATGGATGAGACCTATGCTGTGTGTTTCACTTCAGAAATGGAGTTAAATCCCAGGCTCAGTGTCTTCCTACAAGCAAGACTTCGTTTCAGGTAAGGGCATTCACTTTTCAGCTCAAACGAACTACATCGTTCACGAAGCTCACACGTTTCTCAAGTTAACTGACAAGCATTGGATGTTAGAGGACCTGTGGTTTGTTTCATTTTCAGAAGCAGAGTTGAACTAGATACGGTCCCTGTGTGTAGGAAACACCGTTCTTTTGTTGTCAGCACACTCACGTTTCCTGCTGTCTTAGAGAATCTGGAAAGCAAGAGCGTGCTTCTTGCTCTAAAGCAGAGTGTGATCAATGGATGAGAACTCTGCTGTGTGTTTCACTTCAGAAATGGAGTTAAATCCCAGGCTCTGTGACTTCCTACAAGCAAGACTTCGTTTCATGTAAGGGTTGGTACTTTACAGCTCAAAGGAACTACATAGTTCCTGAAGCTCACATGTTTCTCATGTTAATGGACAAGCATTGGATGTTAGAGGACCTGTGGTTTGTTTCAGTTTCAGAAGCAGAGTTGAACTAGATACGGTCTGAGTGTATAGGAAAAACCGTTCTTTTGTTCTGAGCACACTCACATTTCCTGCTGTATTAGAGTTTCTAGAAAGCATTAGCATTATTCTTGCTCTAAAGCAGAGTGTGATCCATGGATGAGAACTATGCTGTATGTTTCCCTTCAGAAATGGAGTTAAATGCCAGGCTCTGTGTCTTCCTACAAGCAAGACTTCGTTTCATGTAAGGGCAGTCACTTTTCAGCTCAAACGAACTACTTCGTTCACGAAGCTCACACTTTTCTCATCTTAAATGACAAGCATTGGATGTTAGAGGACCTGTGCTTTGTATCAATTTCAGAATCTGAGTTGAACTAGATATGGTCTGTGTGTATAGGAAACACAGTTCTTTTGTTCTCTGCACACGCAAGTTTACTGCTGACTAAGAGACTCTAGAAAGGAAGAGCGTGCTTCTTGCTCTATAGCAGAGTGTGATTCATGGATGAGAACTGTGCTGTGTGTTTCCTTTCAGAAATTGAGTTAAATCCCAGGCTCTGTGTTTTCCTACAAGCAAGACTTCTTTTCAGGTAAGGGCAGTCACTTTTCAGCTCAAATGAACTACGTCGTTCACGAAGCTAACACGTATTTCATGTTAAATGACAAGCATTGGATGTTAGAAGACCAGTGCTTTGCATTAGCTTCAGAAGCAGAATTGGACTAGATATGGTCAGTATGTGTAGGAAACACCGTTCTTTTGTTCTGAGCACACTGAAGTTTCCTGCTGTATTAGAGACTCTGGAAGGCAAGAGCGTGCTTCTTGCTCTAAAGCAGAGTGTGATCAATGGATGAGAACTCTGCTGTGTTTCACTTCAGAAATGGAGTTAAATCCCAGGCTCTGAGGGTTCCTACAAGCAAGACTTCGTTTCAGGTAAGGGCTGTTACTTTACAGCTCAAACGAACTACATCGTTCCCGAAGCTAACACGTTTCTCATGTTAGCTGACAAGCATTGGATGTTAGAGGACCAGTGCTTTGTATCAGTTTCAGAAGCTGAGTTGGACTGGATATGGTCCGTATGTGTAGGAAACACCGTTCTTTTGTTCTCAGCACACTCACGTTTCCTGCTGTCTTAGAGAATCTAGAAACCTAGAGCGTGCTTCTTGCTCTAAAGCAGAGTGTGATCAATGGATGAGACCTATGCTGTGTGTTTCACTTCAGAAATGGAGTTAAATCCCAGGCTCAGTGTCTTCCTACAAGCAAGACTTCGTTTCAGGTAAGGGCATTCACTTTTCAGCTCAAACGAACTACATCGTTCACGAAGCTCACACGTTTCTCAAGTTAACTGACAAGCATTGGATGTTAGAGGACCTGTGGTTTGTTTCATTTTCAGAAGCAGAGTTGAACTAGATACGGTCCCTGTGTGTAGGAAACACCGTTCTTTTGTTGTCAGCACACTCACGTTTCCTGCTGTCTTAGAGAATCTGGAAAGCAAGAGCGTGCTTCTTGCTCTAAAGCAGAGTGTGATCAATGGATGAGAACTCTGCTGTGTGTTTCACTTCAGAAATGGAGTTAAATCCCAGGCTCTGTGACTTCCTACAAGCAAGACTTCGTTTCATGTAAGGGTTGGTACTTTACAGCTCAAAGGAACTACATAGTTCCTGAAGCTCACATGTTTCTCATGTTAATGGACAAGCATTGGATGTTAGAGGACCTGTGGTTTGTTTCAGTTTCAGAAGCAGAGTTGAACTAGATACGGTCTGAGTGTATAGGAAAAACCGTTCTTTTGTTCTGAGCACACTCACATTTCCTGCTGTATTAGAGTTTCTAGAAAGCATTAGCATTATTCTTGCTCTAAAGCAGAGTGTGATCCATGGATGAGAACTATGCTGTATGTTTCCCTTCAGAAATGGAGTTAAATGCCAGGCTCTGTGTCTTCCTACAAGCAAGACTTCGTTTCATGTAAGGGCAGTCACTTTTCAGCTCAAACGAACTACTTCGTTCACGAAGCTCACACTTTTCTCATCTTAAATGACAAGCATTGGATGTTAGAGGACCTGTGCTTTGTATCAATTTCAGAATCTGAGTTGAACTAGATATGGTCTGTGTGTATAGGAAACACAGTTCTTTTGTTCTCTGCACACGCAAGTTTACTGCTGACTAAGAGACTCTAGAAAGGAAGAGCGTGCTTCTTGCTCTATAGCAGAGTGTGATTCATGGATGAGAACTGTGCTGTGTGTTTCCTTTCAGAAATTGAGTTAAATCCCAGGCTCTGTGTTTTCCTACAAGCAAGACTTCTTTTCAGGTAAGGGCAGTCACTTTTCAGCTCAAATGAACTACGTCGTTCACGAAGCTAACACGTATTTCATGTTAAATGACAAGCATTGGATGTTAGAAGACCAGTGCTTTGCATTAGCTTCAGAAGCAGAATTGGACTAGATATGGTCAGTATGTGTAGGAAACACCGTTCTTTTGTTCTGAGCACACTGAAGTTTCCTGCTGTATTAGAGACTCTGGAAGGCAAGAGCGTGCTTCTTGCTCTAAAGCAGAGTGTGATCAATGGATGAGAACTCTGCTGTGTTTCACTTCAGAAATGGAGTTAAATCCCAGGCTCTGAGTGTTCCTACAAGCAAGACTTCGTTTCAGGTAAGGGCTGTTACTTTACAGCTCAAACAAACTACATCGTTCCCGAAGCTAACACGTTTCTCATGTTAGCTGACAAGCATTGGATGTTAGAGGACCAGTGCTTTGTATCAGTTTCAGAAGCTGAGTTGGACTGGATATGGTCCGTATGTGTAGGAAACACCGTTCTTTTGTTCTCAGCACACTCACGTTTCCTGCTGTCTTAGAGAATCTAGAAACCTAGAGCGTGCTTCTTGCTCTAAAGCAGAGTGTGATCAATGGATGAGACCTATGCTGTGTGTTTCACTTCAGAAATGGAGTTAAATCCCAGGCTCAGTGTCTTCCTACAAGCAAGACTTCGTTTCAGGTAAGGGCATTCACTTTTCAGCTCAAACGAACTACATCGTTCACAAAGCTCACACGTTTCTCAAGTTAACTGACAAGCATTGGATGTTAGAGGACCTGTGGTTTGTTTCATTTTCAGAAGCAGAGTTGAACTAGATACGGTCCCTGTGTGTAGGAAACACCGTTCTTTGGTTCTGAGCACACTCACGTTTCCTGCTGTATTAGAGACTCTAGAAAGCATTAGCATTCTTCTTGATCTAAAGCAGAGTGTGATGCATGGATGAGAACTATGCTGTGTGTTTCCCTTCAGAAATGGAGTTAAATGCCAGGTTCTGTGTCTTCCTACAAGCAAGACTTCGTTTCAGGTAAGGGCAGTCACTTTTCAGCTCAAATGAACTACATCGTTCACGAAGCTAACACGTTTTTCATGTTAACTGACAAGCATTGGATGTTAGAGGACCAGTGCTTTGTATCAGTTTCCGAAGCAGATTTGGACTAGATATGGTCCGTATGTGTAGGAAACACCGTTCTTTTGTTCTGAGCACACTCAAGTTTCCTGCTGTATTAGAGACTCTAGAAGGCAAGAGCGTGCTTCTTGCTCTAAAGCAGAGTGTGATCAATGGATGTGAACTCTGCTGTGTGTTTCACTTCAGAAATGGAGTTAAATCCCAGGCTCTGAGTGTTCCTACAAGCAAGACTTCGTTTCAGGTAAGGGCTGGTACTTTACAGCTCAAACGAACTACATCATTCACGAAGCTAACACGTTACTCATGTTAGCTGACAAGCATTGGATGTTAGAGGACCAGTGCTTTGTATCAGTTTCAGAAGCAGAGTTGGACTAGATATGGTCCGTAGGTGTAGGAAACACCGTTCTTTTGTTCTCAGCACACTCACGTTTCCTGCTGTATTAGAGACTGTAGAAACCTAGAGCGTGCTTCTTGCTCTGAAGCAGAGTGTGATCAATGGATGAGAACTCTGCTGTGTGTTTCACTTCAGAGATGGAGTTAAATCCCAGGCTCTGTGTCTTCCTACAAGCAAGACTCCGTTTCAGGTAAGGGCAGTCACTTTTCAGCTCAAACGAACTACATCGTTCCCGAAGCTCACAGGTTTCTCATCTTAACGGACAAGCATTGGATGTTAGAGGACCTGTGGTTTGTTTCAGTTTCAGAAGCTGAGTTGGACTAGATATGGTCCATATATGTAGGGTACACCGTTCTTTTGTTCTGAGCACACTCATATTTCCTGCTGTACTAGAGACTCTAGAAAGCAAGAGCGTGCTTCTTGCTCTAAAGCAGAGTGTGATCAATGGATGAGACCTATGCTGTGTGTTTCACTTCAGAAATGGAGTTAAATCCCAGGCTCAGTGTCTTCCTACAAGCAAGACTTCGTTTCAGGTAAGGGCATTCACTTTTCAGCTCAAACGAACTACATCGTTCACGAAGCTCACACGTTTCTCAAGTTAACTGACAAGCATTGGATGTTAGAGGACCTGTGGTTTGTTTCATTTTCAGAAGCAGAGTTGAACTAGATACGGTCCCTGTGTGTAGGAAACACCGTTCTTTTGTTGTCAGCACACTCACGTTTCCTGCTGTCTTAGAGAATCTGGAAAGCAAGAGCGTGCTTCTTGCTCTAAAGCAGAGTGTGATCAATGGATGAGAACTCTGCTGTGTGTTTCACTTCAGAAATGGAGTTAAATCCCAGGCTCTGTGACTTCCTACAAGCAAGACTTCGTTTCATGTAAGGGTTGGTACTTTACAGCTCAAAGGAACTACATAGTTCCTGAAGCTCACATGTTTCTCATGTTAATGGACAAGCATTGGATGTTAGAGGACCTGTGGTTTGTTTCAGTTTCAGAAGCAGAGTTGAACTAGATACGGTCTGAGTGTATAGGAAAAACCGTTCTTTTGTTCTGAGCACACTCACATTTCCTGCTGTATTAGAGTTTCTAGAAAGCATTAGCATTATTCTTGCTCTAAAGCAGAGTGTGATCCATGGATGAGAACTATGCTGTATGTTTCCCTTCAGAAATGGAGTTAAATGCCAGGCTCTGTGTCTTCCTACAAGCAAGACTTCGTTTCATGTAAGGGCAGTCACTTTTCAGCTCAAACGAACTACTTCGTTCACGAAGCTCACACTTTTCTCATCTTAAATGACAAGCATTGGATGTTAGAGGACCTGTGCTTTGTATCAATTTCAGAATCTGAGTTGAACTAGATATGGTCTGTGTGTATAGGAAACACAGTTCTTTTGTTCTCTGCACACGCAAGTTTACTGCTGACTAAGAGACTCTAGAAAGGAAGAGCGTGCTTCTTGCTCTATAGCAGAGTGTGATTCATGGATGAGAACTGTGCTGTGTGTTTCCTTTCAGAAATTGAGTTAAATCCCAGGCTCTGTGTTTTCCTACAAGCAAGACTTCTTTTCAGGTAAGGGCAGTCACTTTTCAGCTCAAATGAACTACGTCGTTCACGAAGCTAACACGTATTTCATGTTAAATGACAAGCATTGGATGTTAGAAGACCAGTGCTTTGCATTAGCTTCAGAAGCAGAATTGGACTAGATATGGTCAGTATGTGTAGGAAACACCGTTCTTTTGTTCTGAGCACACTGAAGTTTCCTGCTGTATTAGAGACTCTGGAAGGCAAGAGCGTGCTTCTTGCTCTAAAGCAGAGTGTGATCAATGGATGAGAACTCTGCTGTGTTTCACTTCAGAAATGGAGTTAAATCCCAGGCTCTGAGGGTTCCTACAAGCAAGACTTCGTTTCAGGTAAGGGCTGTTACTTTACAGCTCAAACGAACTACATCGTTCCCGAAGCTAACACGTTTCTCATGTTAGCTGACAAGCATTGGATGTTAGAGGACCAGTGCTTTGTATCAGTTTCAGAAGCTGAGTTGGACTGGATATGGTCCGTATGTGTAGGAAACACCGTTCTTTTGTTCTCAGCACACTCACGTTTCCTGCTGTCTTAGAGAATCTAGAAACCTAGAGCGTGCTTCTTGCTCTAAAGCAGAGTGTGATCAATGGATGAGACCTATGCTGTGTGTTTCACTTCAGAAATGGAGTTAAATCCCAGGCTCAGTGTCTTCCTACAAGCAAGACTTCGTTTCAGGTAAGGGCATTCACTTTTCAGCTCAAACGAACTACATCGTTCACGAAGCTCACACGTTTCTCAAGTTAACTGACAAGCATTGGATGTTAGAGGACCTGTGGTTTGTTTCATTTTCAGAAGCAGAGTTGAACTAGATACGGTCCCTGTGTGTAGGAAACACCGTTCTTTGGTTCTGAGCACACTCACGTTTCCTGCTGTATTAGAGACTCTAGAAAGCATTAGCATTCTTCTTGAACTAAAGCAGAGTGTGAACCATGGATGAGAACTATGCTGTGTGTTTCCCTTCAGAAATGGAGTTAAATGCCAGGTTCTGTGTCTTCCTACAAGCAAGACTTCGTTTCAGGTAAGGGCAGTCACTTTTCAGCTCAAATGAACTACATCGTTCACGAAGCTAACACGTTTTTCATGTTAACTGACAAGCATTGGATGTTAGAGGACCAGTGCTTTGTATCAGTTTCCGAAGCAGATTTGGACTAGATATGGTCCGTATGTGTAGGAAACACCGTTCTTTTGTTCTGAGCACACTCAAGTTTCCTGCTGTATTAGAGACTCTAGAAGGCAAGAGCGTGCTTCTTGCTCTAAAGCAGAGTGTGATCAATGGATGTGAACTCTGCTGTGTTTCACTTCAGAAATGGAGTTAAATCCCAGGCTCTGAGTGTTCCTACAAGCAAGACTTCGTTTCAGGTAAGGGCTGGTACTTTACAGCTCAAACGAACTACATCATTCACGAAGCTAACACGTTACTCATGTTAGCTGACAAGCATTGGATGTTAGAGGACCAGTGCTTTGTATCAGTTTCAGAAGCAGAGTTGGACTAGATATGGTCCGTAGGTGTAGGAAACACCGTTCTTTTGTTCTCAGCACACTCACGTTTCCTGCTGTATTAGAGACTGTAGAAACCTAGAGCGTGCTTCTTGCTCTGAAGCAGAGTGTGATCAATGGATGAGAACTCTGCTGTGTGTTTCACTTCAGAGATGGAGTTAAATCCCAGGCTCTGTGTCTTCCTACAAGCAAGACTCCGTTTCAGGTAAGGGCAGTCACTTTTCAGCTCAAACGAACTACATCGTTCCCGAAGCTCACAGGTTTCTCATCATAACGGACAAGCATTGGATGTTAGAGGACCTGTGGTTTGTTTCAGTTTCAGAAGCCGAGTTGGACTAGATATGGTCCATATATGTAGGGTACACCGTTCTTTTGTTCTGAGCACACTCATATTTCCTGCTGTACTAGAGACTCTAGAAAGCAAGAGCGTGCTTCTTGCTCTAAAGCAGAATGTGATCCATGGATCAGAACTGTGCTGTGTGTTTCACTTCAGAAATGGAGTTAAATCCCAGGCTCTGAGTCTTTCTACAAGCAAGACTTCGTTTCATGTAAGGGCAGTCACTTTTCAGCTCAAACGAACTACTTCGTTCACGAAGCTCACACGTTTCTCAAGTTAACTGACAAGCATTGGATGTTAGAGGACCTGTGGTTTGTTTCATTTTCAGAAGCAGAGTTGAACTAGATACGGTCCCTGTGTGTAGGAAACACCGTTCTTTTGTTGTCAGCACACTCACGTTTCCTGCTGTCTTAGAGAATCTGGAAAGCAAGAGCGTGCTTCTTGCTCTAAAGCAGAGTGTGATCAATGGATGAGAACTCTGCTGTGTGTTTCACTTCAGAAATGGAGTTAAATCCCAGGCTCTGAGTGTTCCTACAAGCAAGACTTCGTTTCAGGTAAGGGCTGTTACTTTACAGCTCAAACGAACTACATCGTTCCCGAAGCTAACACGTTTCTCATGTTAGCTGACAAGCATTGGATGTTAGAGGACCAGTGCTTTGTATCAGTTTCAGAAGCTGAGTTGGACTGGATATGGTCCGTATGTGTAGGAAACACCGTTCTTTTGTTCTCAGCACACTCACGTTTCCTGCTGTCTTAGAGAATCTAGAAACCTAGAGCGTGCTTCTTGCTCTAAAGCAGAGTGTGATCAATGGATGAGACCTATGCTGTGTGTTTCACTTCAGAAATGGAGTTAAATCCCAGGCTCAGTGTCTTCCTACAAGCAAGACTTCGTTTCAGGTAAGGGCATTCACTTTTCAGCTCAAACGAACTACATCGTTCACAAAGCTCACACGTTTCTCAAGTTAACTGACAAGCATTGGATGTTAGAGGACCTGTGGTTTGTTTCATTTTCAGAAGCAGAGTTGAACTAGATACGGTCCCTGTGTGTAGGAAACACCGTTCTTTGGTTCTGAGCACACTCACGTTTCCTGCTGTATTAGAGACTCTAGAAAGCATTAGCATTCTTCTTGATCTAAAGCAGAGTGTGATCCATGGATGAGAACTATGCTGTGTGTTTCCCTTCAGAAATGGAGTTAAATGCCAGGTTCTGTGTCTTCCTACAAGCAAGACTTCGTTTCAGGTAAGGGCAGTCACTTTTCAGCTCAAATGAACTACATCGTTCACGAAGCTAACACGTTTTTCATGTTAACTGACAAGCATTGGATGTTAGAGGACCAGTGCTTTGTATCAGTTTCCGAAGCAGATTTGGACTAGATATGGTCCGTATGTGTAGGAAACACCGTTCTTTTGTTCTGAGCACACTCAAGTTTCCTGCTGTATTAGAGACTCTAGAAGGCAAGAGCGTGCTTCTTGCTCTAAAGCAGAGTGTGATCAATGGATGTGAACTCTGCTGTGTTTCACTTCAGAAATGGAGTTAAATCCCAGGCTCTGAGTGTTCCTACAAGCAAGACTTCGTTTCAGGTAAGGGCTGGTACTTTACAGCTCAAACGAACTACATCATTCACGAAGCTAACACGTTACTCATGTTAGCTGACAAGCATTGGATGTTAGAGGACCAGTGCTTTGTATCAGTTTCAGAAGCAGAGTTGGACTAGATATGGTCCGTAGGTGTAGGAAACACCGTTCTTTTGTTCTCAGCACACTCACGTTTCCTGCTG
Organism: Onychomys leucogaster; assembly: GCA_949786385.1. Lineage (NCBI taxonomy): Eukaryota > Metazoa > Chordata > Mammalia > Rodentia > Cricetidae > Onychomys > Onychomys leucogaster. The sequence continues at coordinate 1,521,478 of CATKUP010000086.1, forward strand.
TATTAGAGACTGTAGAAACCTAGAGCGTGCTTCTTGCTCTGAAGCAGAGTGTGATCAATGGATGAGAACTCTGCTGTGTGTTTCACTTCAGAGATGGAGTTAAATCCCAGGCTCTGTGTCTTCCTACAAGCAAGACTCCGTTTCAGGTAAGGGCAGTCACTTTTCAGCTCAAACGAACTACATCGTTCCCGAAGCTCACAGGTTTCTCATCTTAACGGACAAGCATTGGATGTTAGAGGACCTGTGGTTTGTTTCAGTTTCAGAAGCCGAGTTGGACTAGATATGGTCCATATATGTAGGGTACACCGTTCTTTTGTTCTGAGCACACTCATATTTCCTGCTGTACTAGAGACTCTAGAAAGCAAGAGCTTGCTTCTTGCTCTAAAGCAGAATGTGATCCATGGATCAGAACTGTGCTGTGTGTTCCACTTCAGAAATGGAGTTAAATCCCAGGCTCTGAGTCTTTCTACCAGCAAGACTTTGTTTCAGGTAAGGGCAGTTACTTTCCAGGTCAAACAAACTACATCATACACGAAGCTCACACGTTTCTCGGTCTTAATTGAAAAGCATTGGATGTTACAGGACCTGTGCTTTGTGTCATTTTCAGAAGAAGAGTTGAACTAGATATGGTCCATATGTGTAGGAAACATAGTTCTTTTGTTCTGAGCACAATCACGTTTCCTGCTGTATTAGAGCCTCTAGAAAGGCAGAGCGTGCCTCTTGCTCTAAAGCATAGTGTGATTCATGGATGAGAACTGTGCTGTGTGTTTCCCTTCAGAAATGGTGATAAATCCCAGGCTCTGTGTCTTCCTACACGCAAGACTTCGTTTCAGGTAAGGGAAGTCACTTTTCAGCTCAAACGAACTACATCGTTCACGAAGCTAACACGTTTCCCATCTTAACTGAAAAGCATTGGATGTTAGAGGTCCAATGCTTTGTATCATTTTCAGAAGCAAAGTTGGACTAGATATGTTCTGTATGTGTAGGAAACACCGTTCTTTTGTTCTCAGCACACTCACGTTTCCTGCTGTCTTAGAGAAACTAGAAAGCAAGAGCGTGGTTCTTGCTCTAAAGTAGAGTGTGATCCATGGATGGAACTATGCTGTGTGTTTCCCTTCAGAAATTGAGTTAAACCCCAGGCTCTGTGTCTTCCTACAAGCAAGACTTCGTTTCATGTAAGGGCAGTCACTTTTCAGCTCAAACGAACTACTTCGTTCACGAAGCTCACACTTTTCTCATCTTAAATGACAAGTATTGGATGTTTGAGGACCTGTGCTTTGTATCAATGTCAGAGGCAGAGTTGGACTAGATATGGTCCGTATGTTTAGGAAACACCGTTCTTTTGTTGTCAGCACACTCACGTTTCCTGCTGTCTTAGAGAATCTGGAAAGCAAGAGCGTGCTTCTTGCTCTAAAGCAGAGTGTGACTAATGGATGAGAACTCGGCTGTGTATTTCACTTCAGAAATGGACTTAAATCCCAGGATCTGTGACTTCCTACAAGCAAGACTTCGTTTCAAGTAAGGGCAGGTATTTTACAGCTCAAAGGAACTGCATAGTTCCTGAAGCTCACACGTTTCTCATGTTAACGGACAAGCATTGGATTTTAGAGGACCTGTGGTTTGTTTCAGTTTCAGAAGCAGAGTTGAACTAGATACGATCCGTGTGTATAGGAAAAACCGTCTTTTTTTCTGAACACACTCACATTTCTTGCTGTATTAGAGACTCTAGAAAGCATTAGCATTCTTCTTGCTGTAAAGCAGAGTGTGATCCATGGATGAGAACTATGCTGTGTGTTTCCCTTCAGAAATGGAGTTAAATGCCAGGCTCTGTGTCTTCCTACAAGCAAGACTTCGTTTCAGGTAAGGGCAGTCACATTTCAGCTCAAACGAACTACTTCGTTCACGAAGCTCACACTTTTCTCATCTTAAATGACAAGCATTGGATGTTAGAGGACCTGTGGTTTGTTTCAGTTTCAGAAGCAGAGTTGAACTAGATACGGTCCGAGTGTATAGGAAAAACCGTTCTTTTGTTCTGAGCACACTCACATTTCCTGCTGTATTAGAGTTTCTAGAAAGCATTAGCATTATTCTTGCTCTAAAGCAGAGTGTGTTCCATGGATGAGAACTATGCTGTATGTTTCCCTTCAGAAATGGAGTTAAATGCCAGGCTCTGTGTCTTCCTACAAGCAAGACTTCGTTTCATGTAAGGGCAGTCACTTTTCAGCTCAAACGAACTACTTCGTTCACGAAGCTCACACTTTTCTCATCTTAAATGACAAGCATTGGATGTTAGAGGACCTGTGCTTTGTATCAATTTCAGAATCTGAGTTGAACTAGATATGGTCTGTGTGTATAGGAAACACAGTTCTTTTGTTCTCTGCACACGCAAGTTTACTGCTGACTAAGAGACTCTAGAAAGGAAGAGCGTGCTTCTTGCTCTATAGCAGAGTGTGATTCATGGATGAGAACTGTGCTGTGTGTTTCCTTTCAGAAATTGAGTTAAATCCCAGGCTCTGTGTTTTCCTACAAGCAAGACTTCTTTTCAGGTAAGGGCAGTCACTTTTCAGCTCAAATGAACTACGTTGTTCACGAAGCTAACACGTATTTCATGTTAAATGACAAGCATTGGATGTTAGAAGACCAGTGCTTTGCATTAGCTTCAGAAGCAGAATTGGACTAGATATGGTCAGTATGTGTAGGAAACACCGTTCATTGGTTCTGAGCACACTGAAGTTTCCTGCTGTATTAGAGACTCTGGAAGGCAAGAGCGTGCTTCTTGCTCTAAAGCAGAGTGTGATCAATGGATGAGAACTCTGCTGTGTTTCACTTCAGAAATGGAGTTAAATCCCAGGCTCTGAGTGTTCCTACAAGCAAGACTTCGTTTCAGGTAAGGGCTGTTACTTTACAGCTCAAACGAACTACATCGTTCCCGAAGCTAACACGTTTCTCATGTTAGCTGACAAGCATTGGATGTTAGAGGACCAGTGCTTTGTATCAGTTTCAGAAGCTGAGTTGGACTGGATATGGTCCGTATGTGTAGGAAACACCGTTCTTTTGTTCTCAGCACACTCACGTTTCCTGCTGTCTTAGAGAATCTAGAAACCTAGAGCGTGCTTCTTGCTCTAAAGCAGAGTGTGATCAATGGATGAGACCTATGCTGTGTGTTTCACTTCAGAAATGGAGTTAAATCCCAGGCTCAGTGTCTTCCTACAAGCAAGACTTCGTTTCAGGTAAGGGCATTCACTTTTCAGCTCAAACGAACTACATCGTTCACGAAGCTCACACGTTTCTCAAGTTAACTGACAAGCATTGGATGTTAGAGGACCTGTGGTTTGTTTCATTTTCAGAAGCAGAGTTGAACTAGATACGGTCCCTGTGTGTAGGAAACACCGTTCTTTGGTTCTGAGCACACTCACGTTTCCTGCTGTATTAGAGACTCTAGAAAGCATTAGCATTCTTCTTGATCTAAAGCAGAGTGTGATCCATCGATGAGAACTATGCTGTGTGTTTCCCTTCAGAAATGGAGTTAAATGCCAGGTTCTGTGTCTTCCTACAAGCAAGACTTCGTTTCAGGTAAGGGCAGTCACTTTTCAGCTCAAATGAACTACATCGTTCACGAAGCTAACACGTTTTTCATGTTAACTGACAAGCATTGGATGTTAGAGGACCAGTGCTTTGTATCAGTTTCCGAAGCAGATTTGGACTAGATATGGTCCGTATGTGTAGGAAACACCGTTCTTTTGTTCTGAGCACACTCAAGTTTCCTGCTGTATTAGAGACTCTAGAAGGCAAGAGCGTGCTTCTTGCTCTAAAGCAGAGTGTGATCAATGGATGTGAACTCTGCTGTGTTTCAATTCAGAAATGGAGTTAAATCCCAGGCTCTGAGTGTTCCTACAAGCAAGACTTCGTTTCAGGTAAGGGCTGGTACTTTACAGCTCAAACGAACTACATCATTCACGAAGCTAACACGTTACTCATGTTAGCTGACAAGCATTGGATATTAGAGGACCAGTGCTTTTTATCAGTTTCAGAAGCAGAGTTGGACTAGATATGGTCCGTAGGTGTAGGAAACACCGTTCTTTTGTTCTCAGCACACTCACGTTTCCTGCTGTCTTAGAGACTGTAGAAACCTAGAGCGTGCTTCTTGCTCTGAAGCAGAGTGTGATCAATGGATGAGAACTCTGCTGTGTGTTTCACTTCAGAGATGGAGTTAAATCCCAGGCTCTGTGTCTTCCTACAAGCAAGACTCCGTTTCAGGTAAGGGCAGTCACTTTTCAGCTCAAACGAACTACATCGTTCCCGAAGCTCACAGGTTTCTCATCTTAACGGACAAGCATTGGATGTTAGAGGACCTGTGGTTTGTTTCAGTTTCAGAAGCCGAGTTGGACTAGATATGGTCCATATATGTAGGGTACACCGTTCTTTTGTTCTGAGCACACTCATATTTCCTGCTGTACTAGAGACTCTAGAAAGCAAGAGCGTGCTTCTTGCTCTAAAGCAGAATGTGATCCATGGATCAGAACTGTGCTGTGTGTTCCACTTCAGAAATGGAGTTAAATCCCAGGCTCTGAGTCTTCCTACCAGCAAGACTTTGTTTCAGGTAAGGGCAGGTACTTTACAGGTCAAACAAACTACATCATACACGAAGCTCACACGTTTCTCGGTCTTAATTGAAAAGCATTGGATGTTACAGGACCTGTGCTTTGTGTCATTTTCAGAAGAAGAGTTGAACTAGATATGGTCCATATGTGTAGGAAACATAGTTCTTTTGTTCTGAGCACAATCACGTTTCCTGCTGTATTAGAGCCTCTAGAAAGGCAGAGCGTGCCTCTTGCTCTAAAGCATAGTGTGATTCATGGATGAGAACTGTGCTGTGTGTTTCCCTTCAGAAATGGTGATAAATCCCAGGCTCTGTGTCTTCCTACACGCAAGACTTCGTTTCAAGTAAGGGAAGTCACTTTTCAGCTCAAACGAACTACATCGTTCACGAAGCTAACACGTTTCCCATCTTAACTGAAAAGCATTGGATGTTAGAGGTCCAATGCTTTGTATCATTTTCAGAAGCAAAGTTGGACTAGATATGTTCTGTATGTGTAGGAAACACCGTTCCTTTGTTCTCAGCACACTCACGTTTCCTGCTGTCTTAGAGAAACTAGAAAGCAAGAGCGTGGTTCTTGCTCTAAAGCAGAGTGTGATCCATGGATGAGAACTATGCTGTGTGTTTCCGTTCAGAAATTGAGTTAAACCCCAGGCTCTGTGTCTTCCTACATGCAAGACTTCATTTCAGGTAAGGGCAGTCACTTTTGAGCTCAAACGAACTACATCGTTCACAAATCTCGCACGTTTCTCAGCTTAACTGACAAGCTTTGGATATTTGAGGACCACTGCTTTGTATCAGTTTCAGAAGAAGAGTTTGACTGGATATGGTCCGTGTGTGTAGGAAACACCATTCTTTTCTTCTCAGCACACTCACGTTTCCTGCTGTCTTAGAGAATCTAGAAAGCAAGAGCGTGATTCTTGCTCTATAGCAGAGTGTGGTTCATGGATGAGAACTGTGCTGTGTGTTTCCTTTCCGAATTCGAGTTAAATCCCAGGCTCTGTGTTTTCCTACAAGCAAGACTTCATTTCAGGTAAGGGCAGTCACTTTTCAGCTCAAACAAACTACTTCGTTCACGAAGCTCACACTTTTCTCATCTTGAATGACAAGCATTGGATGTTAGAGGACCTCTGCTTTGTATCAATTTCAGAAGCTGAGTTGTACTAGATATGGTCCGTGTGTATAGGAAACACAGTTCTTTTGTTCTCTGCACACTCACGTTTACTGCTGACTAAGAGACTCTAGAAAGGAAGAGCGTGCTTCTTGCTCTATAGCAGAGTGTGATTCATGGATGAGAACTGTGCTTTGTGTTTCCTTTCAGAAATCGAGTTAAATCCCAGGCTCTGTGTTTTCCTACAAGCAAGACTTCGTTTCAGGTAAGGAAAGATACTTACAGCTCAAACGAACTACATAGTTCACGAAGGTCACACGTTTCTCATCTTAACTGAGAAGCATTGGATGTTAGAGGACCTCTGGTTTGTATCAGTTTCAGAAGCAAATTTGAATTAGATATGGTCCTTATGTTTAGGAAACACTGTTCTATTGTTCTGAGCACACTCAAGTTTCCTGCTGTATTAGAGACTCTAGAAGGCAAGAGCGTGCCCCTGGCTCTAAAGCAGAGTGTGATCAATGGATGAGAACTCTGCTGTGTGTTTCACTTCAGAAATGGAGTTAAATCCCAGGCTCTGTGACTTCCTACAAGCAAGACTTCGTTTCAAGTAAGGGCAGGTACTTTACAACTCAAAGGAACTACATAGTTCCTGAAGCTCACACGTTTCTCATGTTAACGGACAAGCATTGGATGTTAGAGGACCTGTGGTTTGTTTCAGTTTCAGAAGCAGAGTTGAACTAGATACGGTCCGTGTGTGTAGGAAAAACCGTTCTTTTGTTCTGAGCACACTCACGTTTCCTGCTGTATTAGAGACTCTAGAAAGCATTAGCATTCTTCTTGCTCTAAAGCAGAGTGTGATCCATGGATAAGAACTATGCTGTGTGTTTTCCTTCAGAAATGGAGTTAAATGCCAGGCTCTGTGTCTTCCTACAAGCAAGACTTCGTTTCAGGTAAGGGCGGTCACTTTTCAGCTCAAACGAACTACTTTGTTCACGAAGCTCACACTTTTCTCATCTTAAATGACAAGCATTGGATGTTAGAGGACCTGTGCTTTGTATCAAGTTCAGAAGCCGAGTTGAACTAGATATGGTCTGTGTGTATAGGAAACACAGTTCTTTTGTTCTCAGCACACTCACTTTTCCTGCTGTCTAAGAGACGCTAGAAAGGAAGAGCGTGCTTCTTGCTCTATAGCAGAGTGTGATTCATGGATGAGAACTGTGCTTTGTGTTTCCTTTCAGAAATCGAGTTAAATCCCAGGCTCTGTGTTTTCCTACAAGCAAGACTTCGTTTCAGGTAAGGAAATATACTTTACAGCTCAAACGAACTACATAGTTCACGAAGGTCACACGTTTCTCATCTTAACTGAGAAGCATTGGATGTTAGAGGACCTCTGGTTTGTATCAGTTTCAGAAGCAAATTTGAATTAGATATGGTCCTTATGTTTAGGAAACACTGTTCTATTGTTCTGAGCACACTCAAGTTTCCTGCTGTATTAGAGACTCTAGAAGGCAAGAGCGTGCCCCTGGCTCTAAAGCAGAGTGTGATCAATGAATGAGAACTCTGCTGTGTTTCACTTCAGAAATGGAGTTAAATCCCAGGCTCTGAGTGTTCCTACAAGCAAGACTTCGTTGCAGGTAAGGGCTGGTACTTTACAGCTCAAACCAACTATATCGTTCACGAAGCTCACACATTTCTCAAGTTAACTGACAAGCATTGGATGTTAGAGGACCTGTGGTTTGTTTCATTTTCAGAAGCAGAGTTGAACTGGATACGGTCCCTGTGTGTAGGAAACACCGTTCTTTGGTTCGGAGCACACTCACGTTTCCTGCTGTATTAGAGACTCTAGAAAGCACTAGCTTTCTTCTTGCTCTAAAGCAGAGTGTGATCCATGGATGAGAACTATGCTGTGTGTTTCCCTTCAGAAATGGAGTTAAATGCCAGGTTCTGTGTCTTCCTACAAGCAAGACTTCGTTTCAGGTAAGGGCAGTCACTTTTCAGCTCAAATGAACTACATCGTTCACGAAGCTAACACGTTTTTCATGTTAACTGACAAGCATTGGATGTTAGAGGACCAGTGCTTTGTATCAGTTTCTGAAGCAGATTTGGACTAGATATGGTCCGTATGTGTAGGAAACACCGTTCTTTTGTTCTGAGCACACTCAAGTTTCCTGCTGTATTAGAGAGTCTAGAAAGCAAGAGTGTGCTTCTTGCTCTAATGCAGAGTGTGATAAATGAATGAGAACTCTGCTGTGTTTTCCACTTCAGAAATGGAGTTAAATCCCAGGCTCTGTGTCTTCCTACAATCAAGCCTTCGTTTCTGGTAAGGGCAGAAACTTTTCAGCTCAAACGAACTACATCGTTCACAAAGCTCACACGTTTCACAGCTTAACTGACAAGCTTTGGATGTTTGAGGACCACTGCTTTGTATCATTTTCAGAAGCAGAGTTGGACTAGATATGTCTGGTATGTGTAGGAAACAACGTTCTTTTGTTCTCAGCACACTCACATTTCCTGCTGTCTTAGAGAATCTAGAAAGCAAGAGCGTGCTTCTTGTTCTAAAGCAGAGTGTGATCAATGGATGAAAACTCTGCTGTGTGTTTCACTTCAGAAATGGAGTTAAATCCCAGGCTCTGAGTCTTCCTACAAGCAAGACTTCGTTTCAGGTAAAGGCAGGTACTTTACAGCTCAAATGAACTACATAGTTCACGAAGGTCACACGTTTCTCATCTTAACTGACAAGCATTGGATGTTAGAGGACCTCCGGTTTTTATCAGTTTCAGAAGCAAATTTGAACTAGATATGCTCCTTATGAGTAGGGTACACCGTTCTTTTGTTCTGAGCACACTCATATTTCCTGTTGTACTAGAGACTCTAGAAAGCAAGAGCGTGCTTCTTGCTCTAAAGCAGAATGTGATCCATGGATCAGAACTGTGCTGTGTGTTCCACTTCAGAAATGGAGTTAAATCCCAGGCTCTGAGTCTTCTTACCAGCAAGACTTTGTTTCAGGTAAGGGCAGTTACTTTACAGGTCAAACAAACTACATCATACACGAAGCTCACACGTTTCTCGGTCTTAATTGAAAAGCATTGGATGTTACAGGACCTGTGCTTTGTGTCATTTTCAGAAGAAGAGTTGAACTAGATATGGTCCATATGTGTAGGAAACATAGTTCTTTTGTTCTGAGCACAATCACGTTTCCTGCTGTATTAGAGCCTCTAGAAAGGCAGAGCGTGCCTCTTGCTCTAAAGCATAGTGTGATTCATGGATGAGAACTGTGCTGTGTGTTTCCCTTCAGAAATGGTGATAAATCCCAGGCTCTGTGTCTTCCTACACGCAAGACATCGTTTCAGGTAAGGGAAGTCACTTTTCAGCTCAAACGAACTACATCGTTCACGAAGCTAACACGTTTCCCATCTTAACTGAAAAGCATTGGATGTTAGAGGTCCAATGCTTTGTATCATTTTCAGAAGCAAAGTTGGACTAGATATGTTCTGTATGTGTAGGAAACACCGTTCTTTTGTTCTCAGCACACTCACGTTTCCTGTTGTCTTAGAGAAACTAGAAAGCAAGAGCGTGGTTCTTGCTCTAAAGCAGAGTGTGATCCATGGATGAGAACTATGCTGTGTGTTTCCGTTCAGAAATTGAGTTAAACCCCAGGCTCTGTGTCTTCCTACATGCAAGACTTCATTTCAGGTAAGGGCAGTCACTTTTGAGCTCAAACGAACTACATCGTTCACAAATCTCTCACGTTTCTCAGCTTAACTGACAAGCTTTGGATATTTGAGGACCACTGCTTTGTATCAGTTTCAGAAGAAGAGTTTGACTGGATATGGTCCGTGTGTGTAGGAAACACCATTCTTTTCTTCTCAGCACACTCACATTTCCTGCTGTCTTAGAGAATCTAGAAAGCAAGAGCGTGATTCTTGCTCTATAGCAGAGTGTGGTTCATGGATGAGAACTGTGCTGTGTGTTTCCTTTCCGAATTCGAGTTAAATCCCAGGCTCTGTGTTTTCCTACAAGCAAGACTTCATTTCAGGTAAGGGCAGTCAATTTTCAGCTCAAACGAAATACATCGTTCACGAAGCTAACACGTTTCTCATGTTAGCTGACAAGCATTGGATGTTAGAGGACCTGTGGTTTGTTTCAGTTTCAGAAGCAGAGTTGAACTAGATACGATCCGTGAATATAGGAAAAACCGTTCTTTTGTTCTGAGCACACTCACGTTTCCTGCTGTATTAGAGACTCTAGAAAGCATTAGCATTCTTCTTGCTCTAAAGCAGAGTGTGATCCATGGATAAGAACTATGCTGTGTGTTTTCCTTCAGAAATGGAGTTAAATGCCAGGCTCTGTGTCTTCCTACAAGCAAGACTTCGTTTCAGGTAAGGGCGGTCACTTTTCAGCTCAAACGAACTACTTTGTTCACGAAGCTCACACTTTTCTCATCTTAAATGACAAGCATTGGATGTTAGAGGACCTGTGCTTTGTATCAAGTTCAGAAGCCGAGTTGAACTAGATATGGTCTGTGTGTATAGGAAACACAGTTCTTTTGTTCTCAGCACACTCACTTTTCCTGCTGTCTAAGAGACGCTAGAAAGGAAGAGCGTGCTTCTTGCTCTATAGCAGAGTGTGATTCATGGATGAGAACTGTGCTTTGTGTTTCCTTTCAGAAATCGAGTTAAATCCCAGGCTCTGTGTTTTCCTACAAGCAAGACTTCGTTTCAGGTAAGGAAATATACTTTACAGCTCAAACGAACTACATAGTTCACGAAGGTCACACGTTTCTCATCTTAACTGAGAAGCATTGGATGTTAGAGGACCTCTGGTTTGTATCAGTTTCAGAAGCAAATTTGAATTAGATATGGTCCTTATGTTTAGGAAACACTGTTCTATTGTTCTGAGCACACTCAAGTTTCCTGCTGTATTAGAGACTCTAGAAGGCAAGAGCGTGCCCCTGGCTCTAAAGCAGAGTGTGATCAATGAATGAGAACTCTGCTGTGTTTCACTTCAGAAATGGAGTTAAATCCCAGGCTCTGAGTGTTCCTACAAGCAAGACTTCGTTGCAGGTAAGGGCTGGTACTTTACAGCTCAAACCAACTATATCGTTCACGAAGCTCACACATTTCTCAAGTTAACTGACAAGCATTGGATGTTAGGGGACCTGTGGTTTGTTTCATTTTCAGAAGCAGAGTTGAACTGGATACGGTCCCTGTGTGTAGGAAACACCGTTCTTTGGTTCTGAGCACACTCACGTTTCCTGCTGTATTAGAGACTCTAGAAAGCACTAGCTTTCTTCTTGCTCTAAAGCAGAGTGTGATCCATGGATGAGAACTATGCTGTGTGTTTCCCTTCAGAAATGGAGTTAAATGCCAGGTTCTGTGTCTTCCTACAAGCAAGACTTCGTTTCAGGTAAGGGCAGTCACTTTTCAGCTCAAATGAACTACATCGTTCACGAAGCTAACACGTTTTTCATGTTAACTGACAAGCACTGGATGTTAGAGGACCAGTGCTTTGTATCAGTTTCTGAAGCAGATTTGGACTAGATATGGTCCGTATGTGTAGGAAACACCGTTCTTTTGTTCTGAGCACACTCAAGTTTCCTGCTGTATTAGAGAGTCTAGAAAGCAAGAGCGTGCTTCTTGCTCTAATGCAGAGTGTGATAAATGAATGAGAACTCTGCTGTGTTTTCCACTTCAGAAATGGAGTTAAATCCCAGGCTCTGTGTCTTCCTACAATCAAGCCTTCGTTTCTGGTAAGGGCAGAAACTTTTCAGCTCAAACGAACTACATCGTTCACAAAGCTCACACGTTTCACAGCTTAACTGACAAGCTTTGGATGTTTGAGGACCACTGCTTTGTATCATTTTCAGAAGCAGAGTTGGACTAGATATGTCTGGTATGTGTAGGAAACAACGTTCTTTTGTTCTCAGCACACTCACATTTCCTGCTGTCTTAGAGAATCTAGAAAGCAAGAGCGTGCTTCTTGTTCTAAAGCAGAGTGTGATCAATGGATGAAAACTCTGCTGTGTGTTTCACTTCAGAAATGGAGTTAAATCCCAGGCTCTGAGTCTTCCTACAAGCAAGACTTCGTTTCAGGTAAAGGCAGGTACTTTACAGCTCAAATGAACTACATAGTTCACGAAGGTCACACGTTTCTCATCTTAACTGACAAGCATTGGATGTTAGAGGACCTCCGGTTTTTATCAGTTTCAGAAGCAAATTTGAACTAGATATGCTCCTTATGAGTAGGGTACACCGTTCTTTTGTTCTGAGCACACTCATATTTCCTGTTGTACTAGAGACTCTAGAAAGCAAGAGCGTGCTTCTTGCTCTAAAGCAGAATGTGATCCATGGATCAGAACTGTGCTGTGTGTTCCACTTCAGAAATGGAGTTAAATCCCAGGCTCTGAGTCTTCTTACCAGCAAGACTTTGTTTCAGGTAAGGGCAGTTACTTTACAGGTCAAACAAACTACATCATACACGAAGCTCACACGTTTCTCGGTCTTAATTGAAAAGCATTGGATGTTACAGGACCTGTGCTTTGTGTCATTTTCAGAAGAAGAGTTGAACTAGATATGGTCCATATGTGTAGGAAACATAGTTCTTTTGTTCTGAGCACAATCACGTTTCCTGCTGTATTAGAGCCTCTAGAAAGGCAGAGCGTGCCTCTTGCTCTAAAGCATAGTGTGATTCATGGATGAGAACTGTGCTGTGTGTTTCCCTTCAGAAATGGTGATAAATCCCAGGCTCTGTGTCTTCCTACACGCAAGACATCGTTTCAGGTAAGGGAAGTCACTTTTCAGCTCAAACGAACTACATCGTTCACGAAGCTAACACGTTTCCCATCTTAACTGAAAAGCATTGGATGTTAGAGGTCCAATGCTTTGTATCATTTTCAGAAGCAAAGTTGGACTAGATATGTTCTGTATGTGTAGGAAACACCGTTCTTTTGTTCTCAGCACACTCACGTTTCCTGTTGTCTTAGAGAAACTAGAAAGCAAGAGCGTGGTTCTTGCTCTAAAGCAGAGTGTGATCCATGGATGAGAACTATGCTGTGTGTTTCCGTTCAGAAATTGAGTTAAACCCCAGGCTCTGTGTCTTCCTACATGCAAGACTTCATTTCAGGTAAGGGCAGTCACTTTTGAGCTCAAACGAACTACATCGTTCACAAATCTCGCACGTTTCTCAGCTTAACTGACAAGCTTTGGATATTTGAGGACCACTGCTTTGTATCAGTTTCAGAAGAAGAGTTTGACTGGATATGGTCCGTGTGTGTAGGAAACACCATTCTTTTCTTCTCAGCACACTCACGTTTCCTGCTGTCTTAGAGAATCTAGAAAGCAAGAGCGTGATTCTTGCTCTATAGCAGAGTGTGGTTCATGGATGAGAACTGTGCTGTGTGTTTCCTTTCCGAATTCGAGTTAAATCCCAGGCTCTGTGTTTTCCTACAAGCAAGACTTCATTTCAGGTAAGGGCAGTCAATTTTCAGCTCAAACGAAATACATCGTTCACGAAGCTAACACGTTTCTCATGTTAGCTGACAAGCATTGGATGTTAGAGGACCTGTGGTTTGTTTCAGTTTCAGAAGCAGAGTTGAACTAGATATGGTCCGTATGTGTAGGAAACACAGTTCTTTTGTTCTGAGCACAATCACGTTTCCTGCTGTATTAGAGCCTCTAGAAAGAAGAGCGTGCCTCTTGCTCTAAAGCGTAGTGTGATTCATGGATGAGGACTGTGCTGTGTGTTTCCCTTCAGAAATGGTGTTAAATCCCAGGCTCTGTGTTTTCCTACAAGCAAGACTTCGTTTCAGGTAAGGGAAGTCACTTTTCAGCTCAAACGAACTACATCGTTCACGAAGCTAATACGTTTCTCATGTTAGCTGACAAGCATTGGGTGTTAGAGGACCTGTGGTTTTTTTCAGTTTCAGAAGCAGAGTTGAACTAGATATGGTACGTATGTGTAGTTAACACCGTTCTTTTGTTCTTTGCACACTCAAGTTTCCTGCTGTCATAGAGACTCTTGAAAGCTAGAGCGTGCTTCTTGCTCTAAAGTAGTGTGTGATCAATGGATGAGAAATCTGTTGTGTGTTTCACTTCAGAAATGGAGTTAAATCCCAGGCTCTGAGTCTTCCTACAAGCAAGACTTTGTTTCAGGTAAGGGCAGTTACTTTAGAGCTCAAATGAACTTCATCATTCACGAAGCTCACAGGTTTCTCATCTTAACGGACAAAAATTGGATGTTAGAGGACCTGTGGTTTGTTTCAGTTTCAGAAGCCGAGTTGGACTAGATATGTTCCATATATGTAGGGTACACCGTTCTTTTGTTCTGAGCACACTCATATTTCCTGCTGTACTAGAGACTCTAGAAAGCAAGTGCGTGCTTCTTGCTCTAAAGCAGAGTGTGATCCATGGATCAGAATTGTGCTGTGTGTTCCACTTCAGAAATGGAGTTAAGTCCCAGGCTCTGTGTCTTCCTACAAGCAAGACTTCGTTTCAGGTAAGGGCAGTCACTTTTCAGCTCAAACGAACTACTTCGTTCAAGAAGCTCACACTTTTCTCATCTTAAATGACAAGCATTGGATGTTAGAGGACCTGTGCTTTGTATCAATTTCAGAATCAGAGTTGAACTAGAAATTGTCTGAGTGTATAGGAACCACAGTTCTTTTGTTCTCTGCACACTGACGTTTCCTGCTGACTAAGAGACTCTAGAAAGGAAGAGCGTGCTTCTTGCTCTATAGCAGAGTGTGATCCATGGATGAGAACTAAGCTGTGTGTTTCCCTTCAGAAATGGAGTTAAATGCCAGGTTCTGTGTCTTCCTACTAGCAAGACTTCGTTTCAGGTAAGGGCAGTCACTTTTCAGCTCAAATGAACTACATCATTCACGAAGCTAACACGTTTTTCATGTTAACTGACAAGCATTGGATGTTAGAGGACCAGTGCTTTGTATCAGTTTCCGAAGCAAATTTGGACTAGATATGGTCTGTATGTGTAGGAAACACCGTTCTTTTGTTCTGAGCACACTCAAGTTTCCTGCTGTATTAGAGACTCTAGAAGGCAAGAGCGCGCTTCTTGCTCTAAAGCACAGTGTGATCAATGGATGTGACCTCTGCTGTGTTTCACTTCAGAAATGGAGTTAAATCCCAGGCTCTGAGTGTTCCTACAAGCAAGACTTTGTTTCAGGTAAGGGCTGTTACTTTACAGCTCAAACGAACTACATCCTTCACGAAGCTAACACGTTTCTCATGTTAGCTGCCAAGCATTGGATGTTAGAGGACCAGTGCTTTGTATCAGTTTCAGAAGCAGAGTTGGACTGGATATGGTCCGTAGGTGTAGGAAACACCGTTCTTTTGTTCTCAGCACACTCATGTTTCCTGCTGTCTTAGAGACTGTAGAAACCTAGAGCGTGATTCTTGCTCTAAAGCAGAGTGTGATCAATGGATGAGAACTCTGCTGTGTGTTTCACTTCAGAGATGGAGTTAAATCCCAGGCTCTGTGTCTTCCTACAAGCAAGACTTCGTTTCAGGTAAGGGCAGTCACTTTTCAGCTCAAACGAACTACATAGTTCCCGAAGCTTACAGGTTTCTCATCTTAACGGACAAGCATTGGATGTTAGAGGACCTGTGGTTTGTATCAATTTCAGAAGCTGAGTTGTACTAGATATGGTCTGTGTGTATAGGAAACACAGTTCTTTTGTTCTCTGCACACTCACGTTTACTGCTGACTAAGAGACTCTAGAAAGGAAGAGCGTGCTTCTTGCTCTGTAGCAGAGTGTGATTCATGGATGAGAACTGTGCTGTGTGTTTCCTTTCAGAAATCGAGTTAAATCCCAGGCTCTGTGTTTTCCTACAAGCAAGACTTCTTTTCAGGTAAGGGCAGTCACTTTTCAGCTCAAATGAACTACGTCGTTTACGAAGCTAACACGTATTTCATGTTAAATGACAAGCATTGGATGTTAGAGGACCAGTGCTTTGCATTAGCTTCAAAAGCAGAATTGGACTAGATATGGTCAGTATGTGTAGGAAACACCGTTCTTTTGTTCTGAGCACACTGAAGTTTCCTGCTGTATTAGAGACTCTGGAAGGCAAGAGCGTGCTTCTTGCTCTAAAGCAGAGTGTGATCAATGGATGAGAACTCTGCTGTGTTTCACTTCAGAAATGGAGTTAAATCCCAGTCTCTGAGTGTTCCTACAAGCAAGACTTCGTTTCAGGTAAGGGCTGTTACTTTACAGCTCAAACAAACTACATCGTTCCCGAAGCTAACACGTTTCTCATGTTAGCTGACAAGCATTGGATGTTAGAGGACCAGTGCTTTGTATCAGTTTCAGAAGCTGAGTTGGAATGGATATGGTCCCTATGTGTAGGAAACACCGTTCTTTTGTTCTGAGCACACTCACGTTTCCTGCTGTCTTAGAGAATCTTGAAACCTAGAGCGTGCTTCTTGCTCTAAAGCAGAGTGTGATCAATGGATGAGACCTATGCTGTGTGTTTCACTTCAGAAATGGAGGTAAATCCCAGGCTCAGTGTCTTCCTACAAGCAAGACTTCGTTTCAGGTAAGGGCATTCACTTTTCAGGTCAAACGAACTACATCGTTCATGAAGCTAACACGTTTCTCAAGTTAACTGACAAGCATTGGATGTTAGAGGACCTGTGGTTTGTTTCATTTGCAGAAGCAGAGTTGAACTAGATACGGTCCCTGTGTGTAGGAAACACCGTTCTTTGGTTCTGAGCACACTCACGTTTCCTGCTGTATTAGAGACTCTAGAAAGCATTAGCATTCTTCTTGCTCTAAAGCAGAGTGTGATCCATGGATGAGAACTATGCTGTGTGTTTCCCTTCAGAAATGGAGTTAAATGCAAGGTTCTGTGTCTTCCTACAAGCAAGACTTCGTTTCAGGTAAGGCAGTCACTTTTCAGCTCAAATGAACTACATCGTTCACGAAGCTAACACGTTTTTCATGTTATCTGACAAGCATTGGATGTTAGAGGACCAGTGCTTTGTATCAGTTTCCGAAGCAGATTTGGACTAGATATGGTCAGTATGTGTAGGAAACACCATTCTTTTGTTCTGAGCACACTGAAGTTTTCTGCTGTATTAGAGACTCTGGAAGGCAAGAGCGTGCTTCTTGCTCTAAAGCAGAGTGTGATCAATGGATGAGAACTCTGCTGTGTTTCACTTCAGAAATGGAGTTAAATCCCAGGCTCTGAGTGTTCCTACAAGCAAGACTTCGTTTCAGGTAAGGGCTGTTACTTTACAGCTCAAACAAACTACATCGTTCCCGAAGCTAACACGTTTCTCATGTTAGCTGACAAGCATTGGATGTTAGAGGACCAGTGCTTTGTATCAGTTTCAGAAGCTGAGTTGGAATGGATATGGTCCCTATGTGTAGGAAACACCGTTCTTTTGTTCTGAGCACACTCACGTTTCCTGCTGTCTTAGAGAATCTTGAAACCTAGAGCGTGCTTCTTGCTCTAAAGCAGAGTGTGATCAATGGATGAGACCTATGCTGTGTGTTTCACTTCAGAAATGGAGGTAAATCCCAGGCTCAGTGTCTTCCTACAAGCAAGACTTCGTTTCAGGTAAGGGCATTCACTTTTCAGGTCAAACGAACTACATCGTTCATGAAGCTAACACGTTTCTCAAGTTAACTGACAAGCATTGGATGTTAGAGGACCTGTGGTTTGTTTCATTTGCAGAAGCAGAGTTGAACTAGATACGGTCCCTGTGTGTAGGAAACACCGTTCTTTGGTTCTGAGCACACTCACGTTTCCTGCTGTATTAGAGACTCTAGAAAGCATTAGCATTCTTCTTGCTCTAAAGCAGAGTGTGATCCATGGATGAGAACTATGCTGTGTGTTTCCCTTCAGAAATGGAGTTAAATGCAAGGTTCTGTGTCTTCCTACAAGCAAGACTTCGTTTCAGGTAAGGCAGTCACTTTTCAGCTCAAATGAACTACATCGTTCACGAAGCTAACACGTTTTTCATGTTATCTGACAAGCATTGGATGTTAGAGGACCAGTGCTTTGTATCAGTTTCCGAAGCAGATTTGGACTAGATATGGTCAGTATGTGTAGGAAACACCATTCTTTTGTTCTGAGCACACTGAAGTTTTCTGCTGTATTAGAGACTCTGGAAGGCAAGAGCGTGCTTCTTGCTCTAAAGCAGAGTGTGATCAATGGATGAGAACTCTGCTGTGTGTTTCATTTCAGAGATGGAGTTTAATCCCAGGCTCTGTGTCTTCTTACAAGCAAGACTTCGTTTCAGGTAAGGGCAGTCACTTTTCAGCTCAAATGAACTACATCGTTCACGAAGCTCACACGTTTCTCAACTTAAATGACAAGCATTGGATGATAGAGGACCTGTGCTTTGTATCAATTTCAAGGCAGAGTTGGACTAGATATGGTCCGTATGTGTAGGATACACCGTTCTTTTGTTCTCAGCACACTCACGTTTCCTGCTTTCTTAGAGAATCTAGAAAGCAAGAGCGTGCTTCTTGCTCTAAAGCAGAGTGTGATCAATGAATGAGTAGTCTGCTGTGTGTTCCACTTCAGAAATGGAGTTAAATCCCAGGCTCTGTGTCTTCCTACAATCAAGCCTTCGTTTCAGGTAAGGGCAGAAACTTTTCAGCTCAAACGAACTACATCGTTCACAAAGCTCACACGTTTCTCAGCTTAACTGACAAGCTATGTATGTTTGAGGACCATTGGTTTGTATCATTTTCAGAAGCAGAGTTGGACTAGATATGTCTGGAATGTGTAGGAAACACTGTTCTTTTGTTCTCAGCACACTCACATTTCCTGCTGTCTTAGAGAATCTAGAAAGCAAGAGCGTTCTTCTTGTTCTAAAGCAGAGTGTGATCAATGGATGAAAACTCTGCTGTGTGTTTCACTTCAGAAATGGAGTTAAATCCCAGGCTCTGAGTCTTCCTACAAGCAAGACTTCATTTCAGGTAAAGGCAGGTACTTTACAGCTCAAATGAACTACATAGTTCACGAAGGTCACACGTTTCTCATCTTAACTGACAAGCATTGGATGTTAGAGGACCTCTGGTTTGTATCAGTTTCAGAAGCAAATTTGAACTAGATATGGTCCTTATGAGTTGGAAACACCGTTCTTTTCTTCTGAGCACACTCAAGTTTCCTGCTGTATTAGAGACTCTAGAATGCAAGAGCGTGCTTCTTGCTCTAAAGCAGAGTGTGATCAATGGATGAGAACTCTGCTGTGTTTCACTTCAGAAATCGAGTTAAATCCCAGGCTCTGAGTGTTCCTACAAGCATGACTTCATTTCACGTAAGGGCAGTTACGTTACAGCTCAAATGAACTACTTCGTTCATGAAGCTCACACTTTTCTCATCTTAAATGACAAGCATTGGATGTTAGAGGACCTGTGCTTTGTATCAATTTCTGAGGCAGATTTGGACTAGATATGATCCGTATGTGTAGGAAACACCGTTCTTTTGTTCTCAGCACACTCACGTTTCCTGCTTTCTTAGAGACTCTAGAGAGCAAGAGCGTGCTTCTTGCTGTAAAGCAGAGTGTGATCAATGAATGAGAACTCTGCTGTGTGTTCCACTTCAGAAATGGAGTTAAATCCCAGGCTCTGATTCTTCCTACAAGCAAGACTTCGTTTCAGGTAATGGCAGATACTTTACAGGTCAAACCAACTACATCATACACGTAGCTCACACGTTTCTCGGTCTTAATTGTAATGCAATGGATGTTACAGGAACTGTGCTTTGTGTCATTTTCAGAAGAAGTGTTGAACTAGATATGGTCCGTATGTGTAGGAAACACAGTTCTTTTGTTCTGAGCACAATCACGTTTCCTGCTGTATTAGAACCTCTAGAAAGGAAGAGCGTGCATCTTGCTCTATAGCAGAGTGTGTTTCATGTATGAGAACTGTGCTGTGTGTTTCCCTTCAGAAATGGAGTTAAATCCCATGCTCTGTGTCGTCCTACAAGCAAGACTTCGTTTGAGGTAAGGGATGTCACTTTTCAGCTCAAATGAACAACATCATTCACAAAGCTAACACGTTTCCCATCTTAACTGAAAAGCATTGGATTTTAGAAGACCAGTGCTTTGAATCATTTTCAGAAGCAGAGTTGGAATAGATATGTTCCGTATGTGTAGGAAACACCGTTCTTTTGTTGTCAGCACACTCACGTTTCCTGCTGTCATAGAGAATCTGAAAGCAAGAGCGTGCTTCTTGCTCTAAAGCAGAGTGTGATCAATGGATGAGAACTCTGCAGTGTGTTTCACTTCAGAAATGGAGTTAAATCCCAGGCTCTGTGACTTCCTACAAGCAAGACTTCGTTTCAAGTAAGGGCAGGTACTTTACAGCTCAAAGGAACTACATAGTTCCTGAAGCTCACACGTTTCTCATGTTAACGGACAAGCAGTGGATGTTAGAGGACCTGTGGTTTGTTTCAGTTTCAGAAGCAGAGTTGAACTAGATACGGTCCTTGTGTGTAGGAAAAACCGTTCTTTTGTTCTGAGCACACTCACGTTTCCTGCTATATTAGAGACTCTAGAAAGCATTAGCATTCTTCTTGCTCTAAAGCAGAGTGTGATCCATGGATAAGAACTATGCTGTGTGTTTTCCTTCAGAAATGGAGTTAAATGCCAGGCTCTGTGTCTTCCTACACCAAGACTTCGTTTCAGGTAAGGGCAGTCACTTTTCACCTCAAACGAACTATTTTGTTCACGAAGCTCACACTTTTCTCATCTTAAATGACAAGCATTGGATGTTAGAGGACCTGTGCTTTGTATCAAGTTCAGAAGCCGAGTTGAACTAGATATGGTCCGTGTGTATAGGAAACACAGTTCTTTTGTTCTCAGCACACTCACTTTTCCTGCTGTCTAAGAGACTCTAGAAAGGAAGAGCGTGCTTCTTGCTCTATAGCAGAGTGTGATTCATGGATGAGAACTGTGCTTTGTGTTTCCTTTCAGAAATCGAGTTAAATCCCAGGCTCTGTGTTTTCCTACAAGCAAGACTTCGTTTCAGGTAAGGAAAGATACTTTACAGCTCAAACGAACTACATAGTTCACGAAGGTCACACGTTTCTCATCTTAACTGAGAAGCATTGGATGTTAGAGGACCTCTGGTTTGTATCAGTTTCAGAAGCAAATTTGAATTAGATATGGTCCTTATGTTTAGGAAACACTGTTCTATTGTTCTGAGCACACTCAAGTTTCCTGCTGTATTAGAGACTCTAGAAGGCAAGAGCGTGCTTCTTGCTCTAAAGCAGAGTGTGATCAATGGATGAGAACTCTGCTGTGTTTCACTTCAGAAATGGAGTTAAATCCCAGGCTCTGAGTGTTCCTACAAGCAAGACTTCGTTTCAGGTAAGGGCTGTTACTTTACAGCTCAAACGAACTACATCGTTCCCGAAGCTAACACGTTTCTCATGTTAGCTGACAAGCATTGGATGTTAGAGGACCAGTGCTTTTTTATCAGTTTCAGAAGCTGAGTTGGACTGGATATGGTCTGTATGTGTAGGAAACACCGTTCTTTTGTTCTCAGCACACTCACGTTTCCTGCTGTCTTAGAGAATCTAGAAACCTAGAGCGTGCTTCTTGCTCTAAAGCAGAGTGTGATCAATGGATGAGACCTATGCTGTGTGTTTCACTTCAGAAATGGAGTTAAATCCCAGGCTCAGTGTCTTCCTACAAGCAAGACTTCGTTTCAGGTAAGGGCATTCACTTTTCAGCTCAAACGAACTACATCGTTCACGAAGCTAACACGTTTCTCAAGTTAACTGACAAGCATTGGATGTTAGAGGACCTGTGGTTTGTTTCATTTTCAGAAGCAGAGTTGGAATAGATATGGCCCGTATGTGTAGGAAACACCGTTCTTTTGTTGTCAGCACACTCACGTTTCCTGCTGTCTTAGAGAATCTGGAAAGCAAGAGCGTGCTTCTTGCTCTAAAGCAGAGTGTGATCAATGGATGAGAACTCTGCTGTGTGTTTCACTTCAGAAATGGAGTTAAATCCCAGGCTCTGTGACTTCCTACAAGCAAGACTTCGTTTCATGTAAGGGTTGGTACTTTACAGCTCAAAGGAACTACATAGTTCCTGAAGCTCACATGTTTCTCATGTTAACGGACAAGCATTGGATGTTAGAGGACCTGTGGTTTGTTTCAGTTTCAGAAGCAGAGTTGAACTAGATACGGTCCGAGTGTATAGGAAAAACCGTTCTTTTGTTCTGAGCATACTCACATTTCCTGCTGTATTAGAGTCTCTAGAAAGCATTAGCATTATTCTTGCTCTAAAGCAGAGTGTGATCCATGGATGAGTACTATGCTGTATGTTTCCCTTCAGAAATGGAGTTAAATGACAGGCTCTGTGTCTTCCTACAAGCAAGACTTCGTTTCATGTAAGGGCAGTCACTTTTCAGCTCAAACGAACTACTTCGTTCACGAAGCTCACACTTTTCTCATCTTAAATGACAAGCATTGGATGTTAGAGGACCTGTGCTTTGTATCAATTTCAGAATCTGAGTTGAACTAGATATGGTCTGTGTGTATAGGAAACACAGTTCTTTTGTTCTCTGCACGCGCAAGTTTACTGCTGACTAAGAGACTCTAGAAAGGAAGAGCGTGCTTCTTGCTCTATAGCAGAGTGTGATTCATGGATGAGAACTGTGCTGTGTGTTTCCTTTCAGAAATCGAGTTAAATCCCAGGCTCTGTGTTTTCCTACAAGCAAGACTTCTTTTCAGGTAAGGGCAGTCACTTTTCAGCTCAAATGAACTACATCATTCACGAAGCTAACACGTTTCTCATGTTAGCTGACAAGCATTGGATGTTAGAGGACCAGTGCTTTGTATCAGTTTCAGAAGCAGAGTTGGACTAGATATGGTCCGTAGGTGTAGGAAACACCGTTCTTTTGTTCTCAGCACACTCACGTTTCCTGCTGTCTTAGAGACTGTAGAAACCTAGAGCGTGCTTCTTGCTCCAAAGCAGAGTGTGATCAATGGATGAGAACTCTGCTGTGTGTTTCACTTCAGAGATGGAGTTAAATCCCAGGCTCTGTGTCTTCCTACAAGCAAGACTCCGTTTCAGGTAAGGGCAGTCACTTTTCAGCTCAATCGAACTACATCGTTCCCGAAGCTCACAGGTTTCTCATCTTAACGGACAAGCATTGGATGTTAGAGGTCATGTGGTTTGTTTCAGTTTCAGAAGCCGAGTTGGACTAGATATGGTCCATATATGTAGGGTACACCGTTCTTTTGTTCTGAGCACACTCATATTTCCTGCTGTACTAGAGACTCTAGAAAGCAAGAGCGTGCTTCTTGCTCTAAAGCAGAATGTGATCCATGGATCAGAACTGTGCTGTGTGTTCCACTTCAGAAATGGAGTTAAATCCCAGGCTCTGAGTCTTCCTACCAGCAAGACTTTGTTTCAGGTAAGGGCAGTTACTTTACAGGTCAAACAAACTACATCATACACGAAGCTCACACGTTTCTCGGTCTTAATTGAAAAGCATTGGATGTTACAGGACCTGTCCTTTGTGTCATTTTCAGAAGAAGAGTTGAACTAGATATGGTCCATATGTGTAGGAAACATAGTTCTTTTGTTCTGAGCACAATCACGTTTCCTGCTGTATTAGAGCCTCTAGAAAGGCAGAGCGTGCCTCTTGCTCTAAAGCATAGTGTGATTCATGGATGAGAACGGTGCTGTGTGTTTCCCTTCAGAAATGATGATAAATCCCAGGCTCTGTGTCTTCCTACACGCAAGACTTCGTTTCTGGTAAGGGAAGTCACTTTTCAGCTCAAACGAACTACATCGTTCACGAAGCTAACACGTTTCCCATCTTAACTGAAAAGCATTGGATGTTAGAGGTCCAATGCTTTGTATCATTTTCAGAAGCAAAGTTGGACTAGATATGTTCTGTATGTGTAGGAAACACCGTTCTTTTGTTCTCAGCACACTCACGTTTCCTGCTGTCTTAGAGAATCTGGAAAGCAAGAGCGTGCTTCTTGCTCTAAAGCAGAGTGTGACTAATGGATGAGAACTCTGCTGTGTGTTTCACTTCAGAAATGGACTTAAATCCCAGGATCTGTGACTTCCTACAAGCAAGATTTCGTTTCAAGTAAGGGCAGGTATTTTACACCTCAAAGTACTGCATATTTCCTGAAGCTCACACGTTTCTCATGTTAACGGACAAGCATTGGATGTTAGAGGACCTGTGGTTTGTTTCAGTTTCAGAAGCAGAGTTGAACTAGATACGATCCGTGTGTATAGGAAAAACCGTCTTTTGTTCTGAGCACACTCACATTTCTTGCTGTATTAGAGACTCTAGAAAGCATTAGCATTATTCTTGCTCTCAAGCAGAGTGTGATCCATGGATGAGAACTATGCTGTGTGTTTCCCTTCAGAAATGGAGTTAAATGCCAGGCTCTGTGTCTTCCTACAAGCAAGACTTCGTTTCAGGTAAGGGCAGTCACTTTTCAGCTCAAACAAACTACTTCGTTCACGAAGCTCACACTTTTCTCATCTTAAATGACAAGCATTGGATGTTAGAGGACATGTGGTTTGTTTCAGTTTCAGAAGCCGAGTTGAACTAGATATGGTCCGTGTGTATAGGAAACACAGTTCTTTTGTTCTCAGCACACTCACTTTTCCTGCTGTCTAAGAGAATCTAGAAAGGAAGAGCGTGCTTCTTGCTCTATAGCAGAGTGTGATTCATGGATGAGAACTGTGCTTTGTGTTTCCTTTCAGAAATCGAGTTAAATCCCAGGCTCTGTGTTTTCCTACAAGCAAGACTTCGTTTCAGGTAAGGAAAGATACTTTACAGCTCAAACGAACTACATAGTTCACGGAGGTCACACGTTTCTCATCTTAACTGAGAAGCATTGGATGTTAGAGGACCTCTGGTTTGTATCAGTTTCAGAAGCAAATTTGAATTAGATATGGTCCTTATGTTTAGGAAACACTGTTCTATTGTTCTGAGCACACTCATGTTTCCTGCTGTATTAGAGACTCTAGAAGGCAAGAGCGTGCCCCTGGCTCTAAAGCAGAGTGTGATCAATGGATGAGAACTCTGCTGTGTGTTTCACTTCAGAAATGGACTTAAATCCCAGGCTCTGTGACTTCCTACAAGCAAGACTTCGTTTCAAGTAAGGGCAGGTACTTTACAGCTCAAAGGAACTACATAGTTCCTGAAGCTCACACGTTTCTCATGTTAACGGACAAGCATTGGATGTTAGAGGACCTGTGGTTTGTTTCAGTTTCAGAAGCAGAGTTGAACTAGATACGGTCCGTGTGTGTAGGAAAAACCGTTCTTTTGTTCTGAGCACACTCACGTTTCCTGCTGTATTAGAGACTCTAGAAAGCATTAGCATTCTTCTTGCTCTAAAGCAGAGTGTGATCCATGGATAAGAACTATGCTGTGTGTTTTCCTTCAGAAATGGAGTTAAATGCCAGGCTCTTTGTCTTCCTACAAGCAAGACTTCGTTTCAGGTAAGGGCAGTCACTTTTCAGCTCAAACGAACTATTTTGTTCACGAAGCTCACACTTTTCTCATCTTAAATGACAAGCATTGGATGTTAGAGGACCTGTGCTTTGTATCAAGTTCAGAAGCCGAGTTGAACTAGATATGGTCCGTGTGTATAGGAAACACAGTTCTTTTGTTCTCAGCACACTCTCTTTTCCTGCTGTCTAAGAGACTCTAGAAAGGAAGAGCGTGCTTCTTGCTCTATAGCAGAGTGTGATTCATGGATGAGAACTGTGCTTTGTGTTTCCTTTCAGAAATCGAGTTAAATCCCAGGCTCTGTGTTTTCCTACAAGCAAGACTTCGTTTCAGGTAAGGAAAGATACTTTACAGCTCAAACGAACTACATAGTTCACGAAGGTCACACGTTTCTCATCTTAACTGAGAAGCATTGGATGTTAGAGGACCTCTGGTTTGTATCAGTTTCAGAAGCAAATTTGAATTAGATATGGTCCTTATGTTTAGGAAACACTGTTCTATTGTTCTGAGCACACACAAGTTTCCTGCTGTATTAGAGACTCTAGAAGGCAAGAACGTGCCCCTGGCTCTAAAGCAGAGTGTGATCAATGAATGAGAACTCTGCTGTGTTTCACTTCAGAAATGGAGTTAAATCCCAGGCTCTGAGTGTTCCTACAAGCAAGACTTCGTTGCAGGTAAGGGCTGGTACTTTACAGCTCAAACCAACTATATCGTTCACGAAGCTCACACGTTTCTCAAGTTAACTGACAAGCATTGGATGTTAGAGGACCTGTGGTTTGTTTCATTTTCAGAAGCAGAGTTGAACTAGATACGGTCCCTGTGTGTAGGAAACACTGTTCTTTGGTTCTGAGCACACTCACGTTTCCTGCTGTATTAGAGACTCTAGAAAGCATTAGCTTTCTTCTTGCTCTAAAGCAGAGTGTGATCCATGGATGAGAACTATGCTGTGTGTTTCCCTTCAGAAATGGAGTTAAATGCCAGGTTCTGTGTCTTCCTACAAGCAAGACTTCGTTTTAGGTAAGGGCAGTCACTTTTCAGCTCAAATCAACTACATCGTTCACGAAGCTAACACGTTTTCATGTTAACTGACAAGCATTGGATGTTAGAGGACCAGTGCTTTGTATCATTTTCAGAAGCAGAGTTGGACTAGATATGTCTGGTATGTGTAGGAAACAACGTTCTTTTGTTCTCAGCACACTCACATTTCCTGCTGTCTTAGAGAATCTAGAAAGCAAGAGCGTGCTTCTTGTTCTAAAGCAGAGTGTGATCAATGGATGAAAACTCTGCTGTGTGTTTCACTTCAGAGATGGAGTTAAATCCCAGGCTCTGAGTCTTCCTACAAGCAAGACTTCGTTTCAGGTAAAGGCAGGTACTTTACAGCTCAAATGAACTACATAGTTCACGAAGGTCACACGTTTCTCATCTTAACTGACAAGCATTGGATGTTAGAGGACCTCTGATTTGTATCAGTTTCAGAAGCAAATTTGAACTAGATATGCTCCTTATGAGTAGGGTACACCGTTCTTTTGTTCTGAGCACACTCATATTTCCTGCTGTACTAGAGACTCTAGAAAGCAAGAGCGTGCTTCTTGCTCTAAAGCAGAATGTGATCCATGGATCAGAACTGTGCTGTGTGTTCCACTTCAGAAATGGAGTTAAATCCCAGGCTCTGAGTCTTCTTACCAGCAAGACTTTGTTTCAGGTAAGGGCAGTTACTTTACAGGTCAAACAAACTACATCATACACGAAGCTCACAAGTTTCTCGGTCTTAATTGAAAAGGATTGGATGTTACAGGACCTGTGCTTTGTGTCATTTTCAGAAGAAGAGTTGAACTGGATATGGTCCATATGTGTAGGAAACATAGTTCTTTTGTTCTGAGCACAATCACGTTTCCTGCTGTATTAGAGCCTCTAGAAAGGCAGAGCGTGCCTCTTGCTCTAAAGCATAGTGTGATTCATGGATGAGAACTGTGCTGTGTGTTTCCCTTCAGAAATGGTGATAAATCCCAGGCTCTGTGTCTTCCTACACACAAGACATCGTTTCAGGTAAGGGAAGTCACTTTTCAGCTCAAGCGAACTACATCGTTCACGAAGCTAACACGTTTCCCATCTTAACTGAAAAGCATTGGATGTTAGAGGTCCAATGCTTTGTATCATTTTCAGAAGCAAAGTTGGACTAGATATGTTCTGTATGTGTAGGAAACACCGTTCTTTTGTTCTCAGCACACTCACGTTTCCTGCTGTCTTAGAGAAACTAGAAAGCAAGAGCGTGGTTCTTGCTCTAAAGCAGAGTGTGATCCATGGATGAGAACTATGCTGTGTGTTTCCCTTAAGAAATTGAGTTAAACCCCAGGCTCTGTGTCTTCCTACAAGCAAGACTTCGTTTCAGGTAAGGGCAGTCACTTTTCAGCTCAAACGAACTACTTCGTTCACGAAGCTCACACTTTTCTCATCTTAAATGACAAGCATTGGATGTTAGAGGACCTGTGCTTTGTATCAATTTCAGAAGCTGAGTTGTACTAGATATGGTCTGTGTGTATAGGAAACACAGTTCTTTTGTTCTCTGCACACTCACGTTTACTGCTGACTAAGAGACTCTAGAAAGGAAGAGCGTGCTTCTTGCTCTATAGCAGAGTGTGATTCATGGATGAGAACTGTGCTTTGTGTTTCCTTTCAGAAATCGAGTTAAATCCCAGGCTCTGTGTTTTCCTACAAGCAAGACTTCGTTTCAGGTAAGGAAAGATACTTTACAGCTCAAACGAACTACATAGTTCACGAAGGTCACACGTTTCTCATCTTAACTGAGAAGCATTGGATGTTAGAGGACCTCTGGTTTGTATCAGTTTCAGAAGCAAATTTGAATTAGATATGGTCCTTATGTTTAGGAAACACTGTTCTATTGTTCTGAGCACACTCAAGTTTCCTGCTGTATTAGAGACTCTAGAAGGCAAGAGCGTGCTTCTTGCTCTAAAGCAGAGTGTGATCAATGGATGAGTACTCTGCTGTGTTTCACTTCAGAAATGGAGTTAAATCCCAGGCTCTGAGTGTTCCTACAAGCAAGACTTCGTTTCAGGTAAGGGCTGTTACTTTACAGCTCAAACGAACTACATCGTTCCCGAAGCTAACACGTTTCTCATGTTAGCTGACAAGCATTGGATGTTAGAGGACCAGTGCTTTTTTATCAGTTTCAGAAGCTGAGTTGGACTGGATATGGTCTGTATGTGTAGGAAACACCGTTCTTTTGTTCTCAGCACACTCACTTTTCCTGCTGTCTAAGAGACTCTAGAAAGGAAGAGCGTGCTTCTTGCTCTATAGCAGAGTGTGATTCATGGATGAGAACTGTGCTTTGTGTTTCCTTTCAGAAATCGAGTTAAATCCCAGGCTCTGTGTTTTCCTACAAGCAAGACTTCGTTTCAGGTAAGGAAAGATACTTTACAGCTCAAACGAACTACATAGTTCACGAAGGTCACACGTTTCTCATCTTAACTGAGAAGCATTGGATGTTAGAGGACCTCTGGTTTGTATCAGTTTCAGAAGCAAATTTGAATTAGATATGGTCCTTATGTTTAGGAAACACTGTTCTATTGTTCTGAGCACACTCAAGTTTCCTGCTGTATTAGAGACTCTAGAAGGCAAGAGTGTGCCCCTGGCTCTAAAGCAGAGTGTGATCAATGAATGAGAACTCTGCTGTGTTTCACTTCAGAAATGGAGTTAAATCCCAGGCTCTGTGTCTTCCTACAATCAAGCCTTCGTTTCAGGTAAGGGCAGAAACTTATCAGCTCAAAGGAACTACATCGTTCAGAAAGCTCACACGTTTCACAGCTTAACTGACAAGCTTTGGATGTTTGAGGACCACTGCTTTTTATCATTTTCAGAAGCAGAGTTGGACTAGATATGTCTGGTATGTGTAGGAAACAACGTTCTTTTGTTCTCAGCACACTCACATTTCCTGCTGTCTTAGAGAATCTAGAAAGCAAGACCGTGCTTCTTGTTCTAAAGCAGAGTGTGATCAATGGATGAAAACTCTGCTGTGTGTTTCACTTCAGAGATGGAGTTAAATCCCAGGCTCTGAGTCTTCCTACAAGCAAGACTTCGTTTCAGGTAAAGGCAGGTACTTTACAGCTCAAATGAACTACATAGTTCACGAAGGTCACACGTTTCTCATCTTAACTGACAAGCATTGGATGTTAGAGGACCTCTGGTTTGTATCAGTTTCAGAAGCAAATTTGAACTAGATATGCTCCTTATGAGTAGGGTACACCGTTCTTTTGTTCTGAGCACACTCATATTTCCTGCTGTACTAGAGACTCTAGAAAGCAAGAGCGTGCTTCTTGCTCTAAAGCAGAATGTGATCCATGGATCAGAACTGTGCTGTGTGTTCCACTTCAGAAATGGAGTTAAATCCCAGGCTCTGAGTCTTCTTACCAGCAAGACTTTGTTTCAGGTAAGGGCAGTTACTTTACAGGTCAAACAAACTACATCATACACGAAGCTCACAAGTTTCTCGGTCTTAATTGAAAAGGATTGGATGTTACAGGACCTGTGCTTTGTGTCATTTTCAGAAGAAGAGTTGAACTGGATATGGTCCATATGTGTAGGAAACATAGTTCTTTTGTTCTGAGCACAATCACGTTTCCTGCTGTATTAGAGCCTCTAGAAAGGCAGAGCGTGCCTCTTGCTCTAAAGCATAGTGTGATTCATGGATGAGAACTGTGCTGTGTGTTTCCCTTCAGAAATGGTGATAAATCCCAGGCTCTGTGTCTTCCTACACACAAGACATCGTTTCAGGTAAGGGAAGTCACTTTTCAGCTCAAACGAACTACATCGTTCACGAAGCTAACACGTTTCCCATCTTAACTGAAAAGCATTGGATGTTAGAGGTCCAATGCTTTGTATCATTTTCAGAAGCAAAGTTGGACTAGATATGTTCTGTATGTGTAGGAAACACCGTTCTTTTGTTCTCAGCACACTCACGTTTCCTGCTGTCTTAGAGAAACTAGAAAGCAAGAGCGTGGTTCTTGCTCTAAAGCAGAGTGTGATCCATGGATGAGAACTATGCTGTGTGTTTCCCTTAAGAAATTGAGTTAAACCCCAGGCTCTGTGTCTTCCTACAAGCAAGACTTCGTTTCAGGTAAGGGCAGTCACTTTTCAGCTCAAACGAACTACTTCGTTCACGAAGCTCACACTTTTCTCATCTTAAATGACAAGCATTGGATGTTAGAGGACCTGTGCTTTGTATCAATTTCAGAAGCTGAGTTGTACTAGATATGGTCTGTGTGTATAGGAAACACAGTTCTTTTGTTCTCTGCACACTCACTTTTACTGCTGACTAAGAGACTCTAGAAAGGATGAGCGTGCTTCTTGCTCTATAGCAGAGTGTGATTCATGGATGAGAACTGTGCTTTGTGTTTCCTTTCAGAAATCGAGTTAAATCCCAGGCTCTGTGTTTTCCTACAAGCAAGACTTCGTTTCAGGTAAGGAAAGATACTTTACAGCTCAAACGAACTACATAGTTCACGAAGGTCACACGTTTCTCATCTTAACTGAGAAGCATTGGATGTTAGAGGACCTCTGGTTTGTATCAGTTTCAGAAGCAAATTTGAATTAGATATGGTCCTTATGTTTAGGAAACACTGTTCTATTGTTCTGAGCACACTCAAGTTTCCTGCTGTATTAGAGACTCTAGAAGGCAAGAGCGTGCCCCTGGCTCTAAAGCAGAGTGTGATCAATGGATGAGAACTCTGCTGTGTGTTTCACTTCAGAAATGGAGTTAAATCCCAGGCTCTGTGACTTCCTACAAGCAAGACTTCGTTTCAAGTAAGGGCAGGTACTTTACAACTCAAAGGAACTACATAGTTCCTGAAGCTCACACGTTTCTCATGTTAACGGACAAGCATTGGATGTTAGAGGACCTGTGGTTTGTTTCAGTTTCAGAAGCAGAGTTGAACTAGATACGGTCCGTGTGTGTAGGAAAAACCGTTCTTTTGTTCTGAGCACACTCACGTTTCCTGCTGTATTAGAGACTCTAGAAAGCATTAGCATTCTTCTTGCTCTAAAGCAGAGTGTGATCCATGGATAAGAACTATGCTGTGTGTTTTCCTTCAGAAATGGAGTTAAATGCCAGGCTCTGTGTCTTCCTACAAGCAAGACTTCGTTTCAGGTAAGGGCGGTCACTTTTCAGCTCAAACGAACTACTTTGTTCACGAAGCTCACACTTTTCTCATCTTAAATGACAAGCATTGGATGTTAGAGGACCTGTGCTTTGTATCAAGTTCAGAAGCCGAGTTGAACTAGATATGGTCTGTGTGTATAGGAAACACAGTTCTTTTGTTCTCAGCACACTCACTTTTCCTGCTGTCTAAGAGATTCTAGAAAGGAAGAGCGTGCTTCTTGCTCTATAGCAGAGTGTGATTCATGGATGAGAACTGTGCTTTGTGTTTCCTTTCAGAAATCGAGTTAAATCCCAGGCTCTGTGTTTTCCTACAAGCAAGACTTCGTTTCAGGTAAGGAAAGATACTTTACAGCTCAAACGAACTACATAGTTCACGAAGGTCACACGTTTCTCATCTTAACTGAGAAGCATTGGATGTTAGAGGACCTCTGGTTTGTATCAGTTTCAGAAGCAAATTTGAATTAGATATGGTCCTTATGTTTAGGAAACACTGTTCTATTGTTCTGAGCACACTCAAGTTTCCTGCTGTATTAGAGACTCTAGAAGGCAAGAGCGTGCTTCTTGCTCTAAAGCAGAGTGTGATCAATGGATGAGAACTCTGCTGTGTTTCACTTCAGAAATGGAGTTAAATCCCAGGCTCTGAGTGTTCCTACAAGCAAGACTTCGTTTCAGGTAAGGGCTGTTACTTTACAGCTCAAACGAACTACATCGTTCCCGAAGCTAACACGTTTCTCATGTTAGCTGACAAGCATTGGATGTTAGAGGACCAGTGCTTTTTTATCAGTTTCAGAAGCTGAGTTGGACTGGATATGGTCTGTATGTGTAAGAAACACCGTTCTTTTGTTCTCAGCACACTCACTTTTCCTGCTGTCTAAGAGACTCTAGAAAGGAAGAGCGTGCTTCTTGCTCTATAGCAGAGTGTGATTCATGGATGAGAACTGTGCTTTGTGTTTCCTTTCAGAAATCGAGTTAAATCCCAGGCTCTGTGTTTTCCTACAAGCAAGACTTCGTTTCAGGTAAGGAAAGATACTTTACTTTACAGCTCAAATGAACTACATAGTTCACGAAGGTCACACGTTTCTCATCTTAACTGAGAAGCATTGGATGTTAGAGGACCTCTGGTTTGTATCAGTTTCAGAAGCAAATTTGAATTAGATGTGGTCCTTATGTTTAGGAAACACTGTTCTATTGTTCTGAGCACACTCAAGTTTCCTGCTGTATTAGAGACTCTAGAAGGCAAGAGCGTGCCCCTGGCTCTAAAGCAGAGTGTGATCAATGAATGAGAACTCTGCTGTGTTTCACTTCAGAAATGGAGTTAAATCCCAGGCTCTGTGTCTTCCTACAATCAAGCCTTCGTTTCAGGTAAGGGCAGAAACTTATCAGCTCAAAGGAACTACATCGTTCACAAAGCTCACACGTTTCACAGCTTAACTGACAAGCTTTGGATGTTTGAGGACCACTGCTTTGTATCATTTTCAGAAGCAGAGTTGGACTAGATATGTCTGGTATGTGTAGGAAACAACGTTCTTTTGTTCTCAGCACACTCACATTTCCTGCTGTCTTAGAGAATCTAGAAAGCAAGAGCGTGCTTCTTGTTCTAAAGCAGAGTGTGATCAATGGATGAAAACTCTGCTGTGTGTTTCACTTCAGAGATGGAGTTAAATCCCAGGCTCTGAGTCTTCCTACAAGCAAGACTTCGTTTCAGGTAAAGGCAGGTACTTTACAGCTCAAATGAACTACATAGTTCACGAAGGTCACACGTTTCTCATCTTAACTGACAAGCATTGGATGTTAGAGGACCTCTGGTTTGTATCAGTTTCAGAAGCAAATTTGAACTAGATATGCTCCTTATGAGTAGGGTACACCGTTCTTTTGTTCTGAGCACACTCATATTTCCTGCTGTACTAGAGACTCTAGAAAGCAAGAGCGTGCTTCTTGCTCTAAAGCAGAATGTGATCCATGGATCAGAACTGTGCTGTGTGTTCCACTTCAGAAATGGAGTTAAATCCCAGGCTCTGAGTCTTCTTACCAGCAAGACTTTGTTTCAGGTAAGGGCAGTTACTTTACAGGTCAAACAAACTACATCATACACGAAGCTCACACGTTTCTCGGTCTTAATTGAAAAGGATTGGATGTTACAGGACCTGTGCTTTGTGTCATTTTCAGAAGAAGAGTTGAACTGGATATGGTCCATATGTGTAGGAAACATAGTTCTTTTGTTCTGAGCACAATCACGTTTCCTGCTGTATTAGAGCCTCTAGAAAGGCAGAGCGTGCCTCTTGCTCTAAAGCATAGTGTGATTCATGGATGAGAACTGTGCTGTGTGTTTCCCTTCAGAAATGGTGATAAATCCCAGGCTCTGTGTCTTCCTACACACAAGACATCGTTTCAGGTAAGGGAAGTCACTTTTCAGCTCAAACGAACTACATCGTTCACGAAGCTAACACGTTCCCCATCTTAACTGAAAAGCATTGGATGTTAGAGGTCCAATGCTTTGTATCATTTTCAGAAGCAAAGTTGGACTAGATATGTTCTGTATGTGTAGGAAACACCGTTCTTTTGTTCTCAGCACACTCACGTTTCCTGCTGTCTTAGAGAAACTAGAAAGCAAGAGCGTGGTTCTTGCTCTAAAGCAGAGTGTGATCCAAGGATGAGAACTATGCTGTGTGTTTCCCTTAAGAAATTGAGTTAAACCCCAGGCTCTGTGTCTTCCTACAAGCAAGACTTCGTTTCAGGTAAGGGCAGTCACTTTTCAGCTCAAACGAACTACTTCGTTCACGAAGCTCACACTTTTCTCATCTTAAATGACAAGCATTGGATGTTAGAGGACCTGTGCTTTGTATCAATTTCAGAAGCTGAGTTGTACTAGATATGGTCTGTGTGTATAGGAAACACAGTTCTTTTGTTCTCTGCACACTCACGTTTACTGCTGACTAAGAGACTCTAGAAAGGAAGAGCGTGCTTCTTGCTCTATAGCAGAGTGTGATTCATGGATGAGAACTGTGCTTTGTGTTTCCTTTCAGAAATCGAGTTAAATCCCAGGCTCTGTGTTTTCCTACAAGCAAGACTTCGTTTCAGGTAAGGAAAGATACTTTACAGCTCAAACGAACTACATAGTTCACGAAGGTCACACGTTTCTCATCTTAACTGAGAAGCATTGGATGTTAGAGGACCTCTGGTTTGTATCAGTTTCAGAAGCAAATTTGAATTAGATATGGTCCTTATGTTTAGGAAACACTGTTCTATTGTTCTGAGCACACTCAAGTTTCCTGCTGTATTAGAGACTCTAGAAGGCAAGAGCGTGCCCCTGGCTCTAAAGCAGAGTGTTATCAATGGATGAGAACTCTGCTGTGTGTTTCACTTCAGAAATGGAGTTAAATCCCAGGCTCTGTGACTTCCTACAAGCAAGACTTCGTTTCAAGTAAGGGCAGGTACTTTACAGCTCAAAGGAACTACATAGTTCCTGAAGCTCACACGTTTCTCATGTTAACGGACAAGCATTGGATGTTAGAGGACCTGTGGTTTGTTTCAGTTTCAGAAGCAGAGTTGAACTAGATACGGTCCCTGTGTGTAGGAAACACTGTTCTTTGGTTCTGAGCACACTCACGTTTCCTGCTGTATTAGAGACTCTAGAAAGCATTAGCTTTCTTCTTGCTCTAAAGCAGAGTGTGATCCATGGATGAGAACTATGCTGTGTGTTTCCCTTCAGAAATGGAGTTAAATGCCAGGTTCTGTGTCTTCCTACAAGCAAGACTTCGTTTTAGGTAAGGGCAGTCACTTTTCAGCTCAAATGAACTACATCGTTCACGAAGCTAACACGTTTTTCATGTTAACTGACAAGCATTGGATGTTAGAGGACCAGTGCTTTGTATCATTTTCAGAAGCAGAGTTGGACTAGATATGTCTGGTATGTGTAGGAAACAACGTTCTTTTGTTCTCAGCACACTCACATTTCCTGCTGTCTTAGAGAATCTAGAAAGCAAGAGCGTGCTTCTTGTTCTAAAGCAGAGTGTGATCAATGGATGAAAACTCTGCTGTGTGTTTCACTTCAGAGATGGAGTTAAATCCCAGGCTCTGAGTCTTCCTACAAGCAAGACTTCGTTTCAGGTAAAGGCAGGTACTTTACAGCTCAAATGAATTACATAGTTCACGAAGGTCACACGTTTCTCATCTTAACTGACAAGCATTGGATGTTAGAGGACCTCTGGTTTGTATCAGTTTCAGAAGCAAATTTGAACTAGATATGCTCCTTATGAGTAGGGTACACCGTTCTTTTGTTCTGAGCACACTCATATTTCCTGCTGTACTAGAGACTCTAGAAAGCAAGAGCGTGCTTCTTGCTCTAAAGCAGAATGTGATCCATGGATCAGAACTGTGCTGTGTGTTCCACTTCAGAAATGGAGTTAAATCCCAGGCTCTGAGTCTTCTTACCAGCAAGACTTTGTTTCAGGTAAGGGCAGTTACTTTACAGGTCAAACAAACTACATCATACACGAAGCTCACACGTTTCTCGGTCTTAATTGAAAAGGATTGGATGTTACAGGACCTGTGCTTTGTGTCATTTTCAGAAGAAGAGTTGAACTGGATATGGTCCATATGTGTAGGAAACATAGTTCTTTTGTTCTGAGCACAATCACGTTTCCTGCTGTATTAGAGCCTCTAGAAAGGCAGAGCGTGCCTCTTGCTCTAAAGCCTAGTGTGATTCATGGATGAGAACTGTGCTGTGTGTTTCCCTTCAGAAATGGTGATAAATCCCAGGCTCTGTGTCTTCCTACACACAAGACATCGTTTCAGGTAAGGGAAGTCACTTTTCAGCTCAAACGAACTACATCGTTCACGAAGCTAACACGTTTCCCATCTTAACTGAAAAGCATTGGATGTTAGAGGTCCAATGCTTTGTATCATTTTCAGAAGCAAAGTTGGACTAGATATGTTCTGTATGTGTAGGAAACACCGTTCTTTTGTTCTCAGCACACTCATGTTTCCTGCTGTCTTAGAGAAACTAGAAAGCAAGAGCGTGGTTCTTGCTCTAAAGCAGAGTGTGATCCATGGATGAGAGCTATGCTGTGTGTTTCCCTTAAGAAATTGAGTTAAACCCCAGGCTCTGTGTCTTCCTACAAGCAAGACTTCGTTTCAGGTAAGGGCAGTCACTTTTCAGCTCAAACGAACTACTTCGTTCACGAAGCTCACACTTTTCTCATCTTAAATGACAAGCATTGGATGTTAGAGGACCTGTGCTTTGTATCAAGTTCAGAAGCCGAATTGAACTAGATATGGTCTGTGTGTCTAGGAAACACAGTTCTTTTGTTCTCAGCACACTCACTTTTCCTGCTGTCTAAGAGATTCTAGAAAGGAAGAGCGTGCTTCTTGCTCTATAGCAGAGTGTGATTCATGGATGCGAACTGTGCTTTGTGTTTCCTTTCAGAAATCGAGATAAATCCCAGGCTCTGTGTTTTCCTACAAGCAAGACTTCGTTTCAGGTAAGGAAAGATACTTTACAGCTCAAACGAACTACATAGTTCACGAAGGTCACACGTTTCTCATCTTAACTGAGAAGCATTGGATGTTAGAGGACCTCTGGTTTGTATCAGTTTCAGAAGCAAATTTGAATTAGATATGGTCCTTATGTTTAGGAAACACTGTTCTATTGTTCTGAGCACACTCAAGTTTCCTGCTGTATTAGAGACTCTAGAAGGCAAGAGCGTGCTTCTTGCTCTAAAGCAGAGTGTGATCAATGGATGAGAACTCTGCTGTGTTTCACTTCAGAAATGGAGTTAAATCCCAGGCTCTGAGTGTTCCTACAAGCAAGACTTCGTTTCAGGTAAGGGCTGTTACTTTACAGCTCAAACGAACTACATCGTTCCCGAAGCTAACACGTTTCTCATGTTAGCTGACAAGCATTGGATGTTAGAGGACCAGTGCTTTTTTATCAGTTTCAGAAGCTGAGTTGGACTGGATATGGTCTGTATGTGTAAGAAACACCGTTCTTTTGTTCTCAGCACACTCACTTTTCCTGCTGTCTAAGAGACTCTAGAAAGGAAGAGCGTGCTTCTTGCTCTATAGCAGAGTGTGATTCATGGATGAGAACTGTGCTTTGTGTTTCCTTTCAGAAATCGAGTTAAATCCCAGGCTCTGTGTTTTCCTACAAGCAAGACTTCGTTTCAGGTAAGGAAAGATACTTTACTTTACAGCTCAAACGAACTACATAGTTCACGAAGGTCACACGTTTCTCATCTTAACTGAGAAGCATTGGATGTTAGAGGACCTCTGGTTTGTATCAGTTTCAGAAGCAAATTTGAATTAGATGTGGTCCTTATGTTTAGGAAACACTGTTCTATTGTTCTGAGCACACTCAAGTTTCCTGCTGTATTAGAGACTCTAGAAGGCAAGAGCGTGCCCCTGGCTCTAAAGCAGAGTGTGATCAATGAATGAGAACTCTGCTGTGTTTCACTTCAGAAATGGAGTTAAATCCCAGGCTCTGTGTCTTCCTACAATCAAGCCTTCGTTTCAGGTAAGGGCAGAAACTTATCAGCTCAAAGGAACTACATCGTTCACAAAGCTCACACGTTTCACAGCTTAACTGACAAGCTTTGGATGTTTGAGGACCACTGCTTTGTATCATTTTCAGAAGCAGAGTTGGACTAGATATGTCTGGTATGTGTAGGAAACAACGTTCTTTTGTTCTCAGCACACTCACATTTCCTGCTGTCTTAGAGAATCTAGAAAGCAAGAGCGTGCTTCTTGTTCTAAAGCAGAGTGTGATCAATGGATGAAAACTCTGCTGTGTGTTTCACTTCAGAGATGGAGTTAAATCCCAGGCTCTGAGTCTTCCTACAAGCAAGACTTCGTTTCAGGTAAAGGCAGGTACTTTACAGCTCAAATGAACTACATAGTTCACGAAGGTCACACGTTTCTCATCTTAACTGACAAGCATTGGATGTTAGAGGACCTCTGGTTTGTATCAGTTTCAGAAGCAAATTTGAACTAGATATGCTCCTTATGAGTAGGGTACACCGTTCTTTTGTTCTGAGCACACTCATATTTCCTGCTGTACTAGAGACTCTAGAAAGCAAGAGCGTGCTTCTTGCTCTAAAGCAGAATGTGATCCATGGATCAGAACTGTGCTCTGTGTTCCACTTCAGAAATGGAGTTAAATCCCAGGCTCTGAGTCTTCTTACCAGCAAGACTTTGTTTCAGGTAAGGGCAGTTACTTTACAGGTCAAACAAACTACATCATACACGAAGCTCACACGTTTCTCGGTCTTAATTGAAAAGGATTGGATGTTACAGGACCTGTGCTTTGTGTCTTTTTCAGAAGAAGAGTTGAACTAGATATGGTCCATATGTGTAGGAAACATAGTTCTTTTGTTCTGAGCACAATCACGTTTCCTGCTGTATTAGAGCCTCTAGAAAGGCAGAGCGTGCCTCTTGCTCTAAAGCATAGTGTGATTCATGGATGAGAACTGTGCTGTGTGTTTCCCTTCAGAAATGGTGATAAATCCCAGGCTCTGTGTCTTCCTACACACAAGACATCGTTTCAGGTAAGGGAAGTCACTTTTCAGCTCAAACGAACTACATCGTTCACGAAGCTAACACGTTTCCCATCTTAACTGAAAAGCATTAGATGTTAGAGGTCCAATGCTTTGTATCATTTTCAGAAGCAAAGTTGGACTAGATATGTTCTGTATGTGTAGGAAACACCGTTCTTTTGTTCTCAGCACACTCACGTTTCCTGCTGTCTTAGAGAAACTAGAAAGCAAGAGCGTGGTTCTTGCTCTAAAGCAGAGTGTGATCCATGGATGAGAACTCTGCTGTGTGTTTCACTTCAGAAATGGAGTTAAATCCCAGGCTCTGTGACTTCCTACAACCAAGACTTCGTTTCAAGTAAGGGCAGGTACTTTACAGCTCAAAGGAACTACATAGTTCCTGAAGCTCACACGTTTCTCATGTTAACGGACAAGCATTGGATGTTAGAGGACCTGTGGTTTGTTTCAGTTTCAGAAGCAGAGTTGAACTAGATACGGTCCGTGTGTGTAGGAAAAACCGTTCTTTTGTTCTGAGCACACTCACGTTTCCTGCTGTATTAGAGACTCTAGAAAGCATTAGTATTCTTCTTGCTCTAAAGCAGAGTGTGATCCATGGATAAGAACTATGCTGTGTGTTTTCCTTCAGAAATGGAGTTAAATGCCAGGCTCTGTGTCTTCCTACACCAAGACTTCGTTTCAGGTAAGGGCAGTCACTTTTCAGCTCAAACGAACTATTTTGTTCACGAAGCTCACACTTTTCTCATCTTAAATGACAAGCATTGGATGTTAGAGGACCTGTGCTTTGTATCAAGTTCAGAAGCCGAGTTGAACTAGATATGGTCCGTGTGTATAGGAAACACAGTTCTTTTGTTCTCAGCACACTCACTTTTCCTGCTGTCTAAGAGACTCTAGAAAGGAAGAGCGTGCTTCTTGCTCTATAGCAGAGTGTGATTCATGGATGAGAAC
Source organism: Onychomys leucogaster (assembly GCA_949786385.1). Taxonomy (NCBI): domain Eukaryota; kingdom Metazoa; phylum Chordata; class Mammalia; order Rodentia; family Cricetidae; genus Onychomys; species Onychomys leucogaster. The sequence goes on from CATKUP010000086.1 coordinate 1,561,315, forward strand.
TGTGCTTTGTGTTTCCTTTCAGAAATCGAGTTAAATCCCAGGCTCTGTGTTTTCCTACAAGCAAGACTTCGTTTCAGGTAAGGAAAGATACTTTACAGCTCAAACGAACTACATAGTTCACGAATGTCACACGTTTCTCATCTTAACTGAGAAGCATTGGATGTTAGAGGACCTCTGGTTTGTATCAGTTTCAGAAGCAAATTTGAATTAGATATGGTCCTTATGTTTAGGAAACACTGTTCTATTGTTCTGAGCACACTCAAGTTTCCTGCTGTATTAGAGACTCTAGAAGGCAAGAGCGTGCCCCTGGCTCTAAAGCAGAGTGTGATCAATGGATGAGAACTCTGCTGTGTGTTTCACTTCAGAAATGGACTTAAATCCCAGGCTCTGTGACTTCCTACAAGCAAGACTTCGTTTCAAGTAAGGGCAGGTACTTTACAGCTCAAAGGAACTACATAGTTCCTGAAGCTCACACGTTTCTCATGTTAACGGACAAGCATTGGATGTTAGAGGACCTGTGGTTTGTTTCAGTTTCAGAAGCAGAGTTGAACTAGATACGGTCCGTGACTGTAGGAAAAACCGTTCTTTTGTTCTGAGCACACTCACGTTTCCTGCTGTATTAGAGACTCTAGAAAGCATTAGCATTCTTCTTGCTCTAAAGCAGAGTGTGATCCATGGATAAGAACTATGCTGTGTGTTTTCCTTCAGAAATGGAGTTAAATGCCAGGCTCTGTGTCTTCCTACAAGCAAGACTTCGTTTCAGGTAAGGGCAGTCACTTTTCAGCTCAAACGAACTATTTTGTTCACGAAGCTCACACTTTTCTCATCTTAAATGACAAGCATTGGATGTTAGAGGACCTGTGCTTTGTATCAAGTTCAGAAGCCGAGTTGAACTAGATATGGTCCGTGTGTATAGGAAACACAGTTCTTTTGTTCTCAGCACACTCACTTTTCCTGCTGTCTAAGAGACTCTAGAAAGGAAGAGCGTGCTTCTTGCTCTATAGCAGAGTGTGATTCATGGATGAGAACTGTGCTTTGTGTTTCCTTTCAGAAATCGAGTTAAATCCCAGGCTCTGTGTTTTCCTACAAGCAAGACTTCGTTTCAGGTAAGGAAAGATACTTTACAGCTCAAACGAACTACATAGTTCACGAATGTCACACGTTTCTCATCTTAACTGAGAAGCATTGGATGTTAGAGGACCTCTGGTTTGTATCAGTTTCAGAAGCAAATTTGAATTAGATATGGTCCTTATGTTTAGGAAACACTGTTCTATTGTTCTGAGCACACTCAAGTTTCCTGCTGTATTAGAGACTCTAGAAGGCAAGAGCGTGCCCCTGGCTCTAAAGCAGAGTGTGATCAATGAATGAGAACTCTGCTGTGTTTCACTTCAGAAATGGAGTTAAATCCCAGGCTCTGAGTGTTCCTACAAGCAAGACTTCGTTGCAGGTAAGGGCTGGTACTTTACAGCTCAAACCAACTATATCGTTCACGAAGCTCACACGTTTCTCAAGTTAACTGACAAGCATTGGATGTTAGAGGACCTGTGGTTTGTTTCATTTTCAGAAGCAGAGTTGAACTAGATACGGTCCCTGTGTGTAGGAAACACTGTTCTTTGGTTCTGAGCACACTCACGTTTCCTGCTGTATTAGAGACTCTAGAAAGCATTAGCTTTCTTCTTGCTCTAAAGCAGAGTGTGATCCATGGATGAGAACTATGCTGTGAGTTTCCCTTCAGAAATGGAGTTAAATGCCAGGTTCTGTGTCTTCCTACAAGCAAGACTTCGTTTTAGGTAAGGGCAGTCACTTTTCAGCTCAAATGAACTACATCGTTCACGAAGCTAACACGTTTTTCATGTTAACTGACAAGCATTGGATGTTAGAGGACCAGTGCTTTGTATCATTTTCAGAAGCAGAGTTGGACTAGATATGTCTGGTATGTGTAGGAAACAACGTTCTTTTGTTCTCAGCACACTCACATTTCCTGCTGTCTTAGAGAATCTAGAAAGCAAGAGCGTGCTTCTTGTTCTAAAGCAGAGTGTGATCAATGGATGAAAACTCTGCTGTGTGTTTCACTTCAGAGATGGAGTTAAATCCCAGGCTCTGAGTCTTCCTACAAGCAAGACTTCGTTTCAGGTAAAGGCAGGTACTTTACAGCTCAAATGAACTACATAGTTCACGAAGGTCACACGTTTCTCATCTTAACTGACAAGCATTGGATGTTAGAGGACCTCTGGTTTGTATCAGTTTCAGAAGCAAATTTGAACTAGATATGCTCCTTATGAGTAGGGTACACCGTTCTTTTGTTCTGAGCACACTCATATTTCCTGCTGTACTAGAGACTCTAGAAAGCAAGAGCGTGCTTCTTGCTCTAAAGCAGAATGTGATCCATGGATCAGAACTGTGCTGTGTGTTCCACTTCAGAAATGGAGTTAAATCCCAGGCTCTGAGTCTTCTTACCAGCAAGACTTTGTTTCAGGTAAGGTCAGTTACTTTACAGGTCAAACAAACTACATCATACACGAAGCTCACACGTTTCTCGGTCTTAATTGAAAAGGATTGGATGTTACAGGACCTGTGCTTTGTGTCATTTTCAGAAGAAGAGTTGAACTGGATATGGTCCATATGTGTAGGAAACATAGTTCTTTTGTTCTGAGCACAATCACGTTTCCTGCTGTATTAGAGCCTCTAGAAAGGCAGAGCGTGCCTCTTGCTCTAAAGCATAGTGTGATTCATGGATGAGAACTGTGCTGTGTGTTTCCCTTCAGAAATGGTGATAAATCCCAGGCTCTGTGTCTTCCTACACACAAGACATCGTTTCAGGTAAGGGAAGTCACTTTTCAGCTCAAACGAACTACATCGTTCACGAAGCTAACACGTTTCCCATCTTAACTGAAAAGCATTGGATGTTAGAGGTCCAATGCTTTGTATCATTTTCAGAAGCAAAGTTGGACTAGATATGTTCTGTATGTGTAGGAAACACCGTTCTTTTGTTCTCAGCACACTCACGTTTCCTGCTGTCTTAGAGAAACTAGAAAGCAAGAGCGTGGTTCTTGCTCTAAAGCAGAGTGTGATCCATGGATGAGAACTATGCTGTGTGTTTCCCTTAAGAAATTGAGTTAAACCCCAGGCTCTGTGTCTTCCTACAAGCAAGACTTCGTTTCAGGTAAGGGCAGTCACTTTTCAGCTCAAACGAACTATTTCGTTCACGAAGCTCACACTTTTCTCATCTTAAATGACAAGCATTGGATGTTAGAGGACCTGTGCTTTGTATCAAGTTCAGAAGCCGAGTTGAACTAGATATGGTCCGTGTGTATAGGAAACACCGTTCTTTTGTTCTCTGCACACTCACGTTTACTGCTGACTAAGAGACTCTAGAAAGGAAGAGCGTGCTTCTTGCTCTATAGCAGAGTGTGATTCATGGATGAGAACTGTGCTTTGTGTTTCCTTTCAGAAATCGAGTTAAATCCCAGGCTCTGTGTTTTCCTACAAGCAAGACTTCGTTTCAGGTAAGGAAAGATACTTTACAGACCAAACGAACTACATAGTTCACGAAGGTCACACGTTTCTCATCTTAACTGAGAAGCATTGGATGTTAGAGGACCTCTGGTTTGTATCAGTTTCAGAAGCAAATTTGAATTAGATATGGTCCTTATGTTTAGGAAACACTGTTCTATTGTTCTGAGCACACTCAAGTTTCCTGCTGTATTAGAGACTCTAGAAGGCAAGAGCGTGCCCCTGGCTCTAAAGCAGAGTGTGATCAATGGATGAGAACTCTGCTGTGTGTTTCACTTCAGAAATGGAGTTAAATCCCAGGCTCTGTGACTTCCTACAAGCAAGACTTCGTTTCAAGTAAGGGCAGGTACTTTACAGCTCAAAGGAACTACATAGTTCCTGAAGCTCACACGTTTCTCATGTTAACGGACAAGCATTGGATGTTAGAGGACCTGTGGTTTGTTTCAGTTTCAGAAGCAGAGTTGAACTAGATACGGTCCGTGTGTGTAGGAAAAACCGTTCTTTTGTTCTGAGCACACTCACGTTTCCTGCTGTATTAGAGACTCTAGAAAGCATTAGCATTCTTCTTGCTCTAAAGCAGAGTGTGATCCATGGATAAGAACTATGCTGTGTGTTTTCCTTCAGAAATGGAGTTAAATGCCAGGCTCTTTGTCTTCCTACAAGCAAGACTTCGTTTCAGGTAAGGGCAGTCACTTTTCAGCTCAAACGAACTACTTTGTTCACGAAGCTCACACTTTTCTCATCTTAAATGACAAGCATTGGATGTTAGAGGACCTGTGCTTTGTATCAAGTTCAGAAGCCGAGTTGAACTAGATATGGTCTGTGTGTATAGGAAACACAGTTCTTTTGTTCTCAGCACACTCACTTTTCCTGCTGTCTAAGAGACTCTAGAAAGGAAGAGCGTGCTTCTTGCTCTATAGCAGAGTGTGATTCATGGATGAGAACTGTGCTTTGTGTTTCCTTTCAGAAATCGAGTTAAATCCCAGGCTCTGTGTTTTCCTACAAGCAAGACTTCGTTTCAGGTAAGGAAAGATACTTTACAGCTCAAACGAACTACATAGTTCACGAAGGTCACACGTTTCTCATCTTAACTGAGAAGCATTGGATGTTAGAGGACCTCTGGTTTGTATCAGTTTCAGAAGCAAATTTGAATTAGATATGGTCCTTATTTTAGGAAACACTGTTCTATTGTTCTGAGCACACTCCAGTTTCCTGCTGTATTAGAGACTCTAGAAGGCAAGAGCGTGCCCCTGGCTCTAAAGCAGAGTGTGATCAATGGATGAGAACTCTGCTGTGTGTTTCACTTCAGAAATGGACTTAAATCCCAGGCTCTGTGACTTCCTACAAGCAAGACTTCATTTCAAGTAAGGGCAGGTACTTTACAGCTCAAAGGAACTACATAGTTCCTGAAGCTCACACGTTTCTCATGTTAACGGACAAGCATTGGATGTTAGAGGACCTGTGGTTTGTTTCAGTTTCAGAAGCAGAGTTGAACTAGATACGGTCCGTGTGTGTAGGAAAAACCGTTCTTTTGTTCTGAGCACACTCACGTTTCCTGCTGTATTAGAGACTCTAGAAAGCATTAGCATTCTTCTTGCTCTAAAGCAGAGTGTGATCCATGGATAAGAACTATGCTGTGTGTTTTCCTTCAGAAATGGAGTTAAATGCCAGGCTCTGTGTCTTCCTACAAGCAAGACTTCGTTTCAGGTAAGGGCAGTCACTTTTCAGCTCAAACGAACTATTTTGTTCACGAAGCTCACACTTTTCTCATCTTAAATGACAAGCATTGGATGTTAGAGGACCTGTGCTTTGTATCAAGTTCAGAAGCCGAGTTGAACTAGATATGGTCCGTGTGTATAGGAAACACAGTTCTTTTGTTCTCAGCACACTCACTTTTCCTGCTGTCTAAGAGACTCTAGAAAGGAAGAGCGTGCTTCTTGCTCTATAGCAGAGTGTGATTCATGGATGAGAACTGTGCTTTGTGTTTCCTTTCAGAAATCGAGTTAAATCCCAGGCTCTGTGTTTTCCTACAAGCAAGACTTCGTTTCAGGTAAGGAAAGATACTTTACAGCTCAAACGAACTACATAGTTCACGAAGGTCACACGTTTCTCATCTTAACTGAGAAGCATTGGATGTTAGAGGACCTCTGGTTTGTATCAGTTTCAGAAGCAAATTTGAATTAGATATGGTCCTTATGTTTAGGAAACACTGTTCTGTTGTTCTGAGCACACTCAAGTTTCCTGCTGTATTAGAGACTCTAGAAGGCAAGAGCGTGCCCCTGGCTCTAAAGCAGAGTGTGATCAATGAATGAGAACTCTGCTGTGTTTCACTTCAGAAATGGAGTTAAATCCCAGGCTCTGAGTGTTCCTACAAGCAAGACTTCGTTGCAGGTAAGGGCTGGTACTTTACAGCTCAAACCAACTATATCGTTCACGAAGCTCACACGTTTCTCAAGTTAACTGACAAGCATTGGATGTTAGAGGACCTGTGGTTTGTTTCATTTTCAGAAGCAGAGTTGAACTAGATACGGTCCCTGTGTGTAGGAAACACTGTTCTTTGGTTCTGAGCACACTCACGTTTCCTGCTGTATTAGAGACTCTAGAAAGCATTAGCTTTCTTCTTGCTCTAAAGCAGAGTGTGATCCATGGATGAGAACTATGCTGTGTGTTTCCCTTCAGAAATGGAGTTAAATGCCAGGTTCTGTGTCTTCCTACAAGCAAGACTTCGTTTTAGGTAAGGGCAGTCACTTTTCAGCTCAAATGAACTACATCGTTCACGAAGCTCACACGTTTTTCATGTTAACTGACAAGCATTGGATGTTAGAGGACCAGTGCTTTGTATCATTTTCAGAAGCAGAGTTGGACTAGATATGTCTGGTATGTGTAGGAAACAACGTTCTTTTGTTCTCAGCACACTCACATTTCCTGCTGTCTTAGAGAATCTAGAAAGCAAGAGCGTGCTTCTTGTTCTAAAGCAGAGTGTGATCAATGGATGAAAACTCTGCTGTGTGTTTCACTTCAGAGATGGAGTTAAATCCCAGGCTCTGAGTCTTCCTACAAGCAAGACTTCGTTTCAGGTAAAGGCAGGTACTTTACAGCTCAAATGAACTACATAGTTCACGAAGGTCACACGTTTCTCATCTTAACTGACAAGCATTGGATGTTAGAGGACCTCTGGTTTGTATCAGTTTCAGAAGCAAATTTGAACTAGATATGCTCCTTATGAGTAGGGTACACCGTTCTTTTGTTCTGAGCACACTCATATTTCCTGCTGTACTAGAGACTCTAGAAAGCAAGAGCGTGCTTCTTGCTCTAAAGCAGAATGTGATCCATGGATCAGAACTGTGCTGTGTGTTCCACTTCAGAAATGGAGTTAAATCCCAGGCTCTGAGTCTTCTTACCAGCAAGACTTTGTTTCAGGTAAGGGCAGTTACTTTACAGGTCAAACAAACTACATCATACACGAAGCTCACACGTTTCTCGGTCTTAATTGAAAAGCATTGGATGTTACAGGACCTGTGCTTTGTGTCATTTTCAGAAGAAGAGTTGAACTGGATATGGTCCATATGTGTAGGAAACATAGTTCTTTTGTTCTGAGCACAATCACGTTTCCTGCTGTATTAGAGCCTCTAGAAAGGCAGAGCGTGCCTCTTGCTCTAAAGCATAGTGTGATTCATGGATGAGAACTGTGCTGTGTGTTTCCCTTCAGAAATGGTGATAAATCCCAGGCTCTGTGTCTTCCTACACACAAGACATCGTTTCAGGTAAGGGAAGTCACTTTTCAGCTCAAACGAACTACATCGTTCACGAAGCTAACACGTTTCCCATCTTAACTGAAAAGCATTGGATGTTAGAGGTCCAATGCTTTGTATCATTTTCAGAAGCAAAGTTGGACTAGATATGTTCTGTATGTGTAGGAAACACCGTTCTTTTGTTCTCAGCACACTCACGTTTCCTGCTGTCTTAGAGAAACTAGAAAGCAAGAGCGTGGTTCTTGCTCTAAAGCAGAGTGTGATCCATGGATGAGAACTATGCTGTGTGTTTCCCTTAAGAAATTGAGTTAAACCCCAGGCTCTGTGTCTTCCTACAAGCAAGACTTCGTTTCAGGTAAGGGCAGTCACTTTTCAGCTCAAACGAACTACTTCGTTCACGAAGCTCACACTTTTCTCATCTTAAATGACAAGCATTGGATGTTAGAGGACCTGTGCTTTGTATCAATTTCAGAAGCTGAGTTGTACTAGATATGGTCTGTGTGTATAGGAAACACAGTTCTTTTGTTCTCTGCACACTCACGTTTACTGCTGACTAAGAGACTCTAGAAAGGAAGAGCGTGCTTCTTGCTCTATAGCAGAGTGTGATTCATGGATGAGAACTGTGCTTTGTGTTTCCTTTCAGAAATCGAGTTAAATCCCAGGCTCTGTGTTTTCCTACAAGCAAGACTTCGTTTCAGGTAAGGAAAGATACTTTACAGACCAAACGAACTACATAGTTCACGAAGGTCACACGTTTCTCATCTTAACTGAGAAGCATTGGATGTTAGAGGACCTCTGGTTTGTATCAGTTTCAGAAGCAAATTTGAATTAGATATGGTCCTTATGTTTAGGAAACACTGTTCTATTGTTCTGAGCACACTCAAGTTTCCTGCTGTATTAGAGACTCTAGAAGGCAAGAGCGTGCCCCTGGCTCTAAAGCAGAGTGTGATCAATGGATGAGAACACTGCTGTGTGTTTCACTTCAGAAATGGAGTTAAATCCCAGGCTCTGTGACTTCCTACAAGCAAGACTTCGTTTCAAGTAAGGGCAGGTACTTTACAGCTCAAAGGAACTACATAGTTCCTGAAGCTCACACGTTTCTCATGTTAACGGACAAGCATTGGATGTTAGAGGACCTGTGGTTTGTTTCAGTTTCAGAAGCAGAGTTGAACTAGATACGGTCCGTGTGTGTAGGAAAAACCGTTCTTTTGTTCTGAGCACACTCACATTTCCTGCTGTATTAGAGACTCTAGAAAGCATTAGCATTCTTCTTGCTCTAAAGCAGAGTGTGATCCATGGATAAGAACTATGCTGTGTGTTTTCCTTCAGAAATGGAGTTAAATGCCAGGCTCTTTGTCTTCCTACAAGCAAGACTTCGTTTCAGGTAAGGGCAGTCACTTTTCAGCTCAAACGAACTACTTTGTTCACGAAGCTCACACTTTTCTCATCTTAAATGACAAGCATTGGATGTTAGAGGACCTGTGCTTTGTATCAAGTTCAGAAGCCGAGTTGAACTAGATATGGTCTGTGTGTATAGGAAACACAGTTCTTTTGTTCTCAGCACACTCACTTTTCCTGCTGTCTAAGAGACTCTAGAAAGGATTAGCGTGCTTCTTGCTCTATAGCAGAGTGTGATTCATGGATGAGAACTGTGCTTTGTGTTTCCTTTCAGAAATCGAGTTAAATCCCAGGCTCTGTGTTTTCCTACAAGCAAGACTTCGTTTCAGGTAAGGAAAGATACTTTACAGCTCAAACGAACTACATAGTTCACGAAGGTCACACGTTTCTCATCTTAACTGAGAAGCATTGGATGGTAGAGGACCTCTGGTTTGTATCAGTTTCAGAAGCAAATTTGAATTAGATATGGTCCTTATGTTTAGGAAACACTGTTCTATTGTTCTGAGCACACTCAATTTTCCTGCTGTATTAGAGACTCTAGAAGGCAAGAGCGTGCTTCTTGCTCTAAAGCAGAGTGTGATCAATGGATGAGAACTCTGCTGTGTTTCACTTCAGAAATGGAGTTAAATCCCAGGCTCTGAGTGTTCCTACAAGCAAGACTTCGTTTCAGGTAAGGGCTGTTACTTTACAGCTCAAACGAACTACATCGTTCCCGAAGCTAACACGTTTCTCATGTTAGCTGACAAGCATTGGATGTTAGAGGACCAGTGCTTTTTTATCAGTTTCAGAAGCTGAGTTGGACTGGATATGGTCTGTATGTGTAGGAAACACCGTTCTTTTGTTCTCAGCACACTCACTTTTCCTGCTGTCTAAGAGACTCTAGAAAGGAAGAGCGTGCTTCTTGCTCTATAGCAGAGTGTGATTCATGGATGAGAACTGTGCTTTGTGTTTCCTTTCAGAAATCGAGTTAAATCCCAGGCTCTGTGTTTTCCTACAAGCAAGGCTTTGTTTCAGGTAAGGAAAGATACTTTACAGCTCAAACGAACTACATAGTTCACGAAGGTCACACGTTTCTCATCTTAACTGAGAAGCATTGGATGTTAGAGGACCTCTGGTTTGTATCAGTTTCAGAAGCAAATTTGAATTAGATATGGTCCTTATGTTTAGGAAACACTGTTCTATTGTTCTGAGCACACTCAAGTTTCCTGCTGTATTAGAGACTCTAGAAGGCAAGAGCGTGCCCCTGGCTCTAAAGCAGAGTGTGATCAATGAATGAGAACTCTGCTGTGTTTCACTTCAGAAATGGAGTTAAATCCCAGGCTCTGTGTCTTCCTACAATCAAGCCTTCGTTTCAGGTAAGGGCAGAAACTTATCAGCTCAAAGGAACTACATCGTTCACAAAGCTCACACGTTTCACAGCTTAACTGACAAGCTTTGGATGTTTGAGGACCACTGCTTTGTATCATTTTCAGAAGCAGAGTTGGACTAGATATGTCTGGTATGTGTAGGAAACAACGTTCTTTTGTTCTCAGCACACTCACATTTCCTGCTGTCTTAGAGAATCTAGAAAGCAAGAGCGTGCTTCTTGTTCTAAAGCAGAGTGTGATCAATGGATGAAAACTCTGCTGTGTGTTTCACTTCAGAGATGGAGTTAAATCCCAGCCTCTGAGTCTTCCTACAAGCAAGACTTCGTTTCAGGTAAAGGCAGGTACTTTACAGCTCAAATGAACTACATAGTTTACGAAGGTCACACGTTTCTCATCTTAACTGACAAGCATTGGATGTTAGAGGACCTCTGGTTTGTATCAGTTTCAGAAGCAAATTTGAACTAGATATGCTCCTTATGAGTAGGGTACACCGTTCTTTTGTTCTGAGCACACTCATATTTCCTGCTGTACTAGAGACTCTAGAAAGCAAGAGCGTGCTTCTTGCTCTAAAGCAGAATGTGATCCATGGATCAGAACTGTGCTGTGTGTTCCACTTCAGAAATGGAGTTAAATCCCAGGCTCTGAGTCTTCTTACCAGCAAGACTTTGTTTCAGGTAAGGGCAGTTACTTTACAGGTCAAACAAACTACATCATACACGAAGCTCACACGTTTCTCGGTCTTAATTGAAAAGGATTGGATGTTACAGGACCTGTGCTTTGTGTCATTTTCAGAAGAAGAGTTGAACTGGATATGGTCCATATGTGTAGGAAACATAGTTCTTTTGTTCTGAGCACAATCACGTTTCCTGCTGTATTAGAGCCTCTAGAAAGGCAGAGCGTGCCTCTTGCTCTAAAGCATAGTGTGATTCATGGATGAGAACTGTGCTGTGTGTTTCCCTTCAGAAATGGTGATAAATCCCAGGCTCTGTGTCTTCCTACACACAAGACATCGTTTCAGGTAAGGGAAGTCACTTTTCAGCTCAAACGAACTACATCGTTCACGAAGCTAACACGTTTCCCATCTTAACTGAAAAGCATTGGATGTTAGAGGTCCAATGCTTTGTATCATTTTCAGAAGCAAAGTTGGACTAGATATGTTCTGTATGTGTAGGAAACACCGTTCTTTTGTTCTCAGCACACTCACGTTTCCTGCTGTCTTAGAGAAACTAGAAAGCAAGAGCGTGGTTCTTGCTCTAAAGCAGAGTGTGATCCATGGATGAGAACTATGCTGTGTGTTTCCCTTAAGAAATTGAGTTAAACCCCAGGCTCTGTGTCTTCCTACAAGCAAGACTTCGTTTCAGGTAAGGGCAGTCACTTTTCAGCTCAAACGAACTACTTCGTTCACGAAGCTCACACTTTTCTCATCTTAAATGACAAGCATTGGATGTTAGAGGACCTGTGCTTTGTATCAATTTCAGAAGCTGAGTTGTACTAGATATGGTCTGTGTGTATAGGAAACACAGTTCTTTTGTTCTCTGCACACTCACGTTTACTGCTGACTAAGAGACTCTAGAAAGGAAGAGCGTGCTTCTTGCTCTATAGCAGAGTGTGATTCATGGATGAGAACTGTGCTTTGTGTTTCCTTTCAGAAATCGAGTTAAATCCCAGGCTCTGTGTTTTCCTACACGCAAGACTTCGTTTCAGGTAAGGAAAGATACTTTACAGACCAAACGAACTACATAGTTCACGAAGGTCACACGTTTCTCATCTTAACTGAGAAGCATTGGATGTTAGAGGACCTCTGGTTTGTATCAGTTTCAGAAGCAAATTTGAATTAGATATGGTCCTTATGTTTAGGAAACACTGTTCTATTGTTCTGAGCACACTCAAGTTTCCTGCTGTATTAGAGACTCTAGAAGGCAAGAGCGTGCCCCTGGCTCTAAAGCAGAGTGTGATCAATGGATGAGAACTCTGCTGTGTGTTTCACTTCAGAAATGGAGTTAAATCCCAGGCTCTGTGACTTCCTACAAGCAAGACTTCGTTTCAAGTAAGGGCAGGTACTTTACAGCTCAAAGGAACTACATAGTTCCTGAAGCTCACACGTTTCTCATGTTAACGGACAAGCATTGGATGTTAGAGGACCTGTGGTTTGTTTCAGTTTCAGAAGCAGAGTTGAACTAGATACGGTCTGTGTGTGTAGGAAAAACCGTTCTTTTGTTCTGAGCACACTCACGTTTCCTGCTGTATTAGAGACTCTAGAAAGCATTAGCATTCTTCTTGCTCTATAGCAGAGTGTGATCCATGGATAAGAACTATGCTGTGTGTTTTCCTTCAGAAATGGAGTTAAATGCCAGGCTCTTTGTCTTCCTACAAGCAAGACTTCGTTTCAGGTAAGGGCAGTCACTTTTCAGCTCAAACGAACTACTTTGTTCACGAAGCTCACACTTTTCTCATCTTAAATGACAAGCATTGGATGTTAGAGGACCTGTGCTTTGCATCAAGTTCAGAAGCCGAGTTGAACTAGATATGGTCTGTGTGTATAGGAAACACAGTTCTTTTGTTCTCAGCACACTCACGTTTACTGCTGTCTAAGAGACTCTAGAAAGGAAGAGCGTGCTTCTTGCTCTATAGCAGAGTGTGATTCATGGATGAGAACTGTGCTTTGTGTTTCCTTTCAGAAATCGAGTTAAATCCCAGGCTCTGTGTTTTCCTACAAGCAAGACTTCGTTTCAGGTAAGGAAAGATACTTTACAGCTCAAACGAACTACATAGTTCACGAAGGTCACACGTTTCTCATCTTAACTGAGAAGCATTGGATGTTAGAGGACCTCTGGTTTGTATCAGTTTCAGAAGCAAATTTGAATTAGATATGGTCCTTATGTTTAGGAAACACTGTTCTATTGTTCTGAGCACACTCAAGTTTCCTGCTGTATTAGAGACTCTAGAAGGCAAGAGCGTGCCCCTGGCTCTAAAGCAGAGTGTGATCAATGAATGAGAACTCTGCTGTGTTTCACTTCAGAAATGGAGTTAAATCCCAGGCTCTGAGTGTTCCTACAAGCAAGACTTCGTTGCAGGTAAGGGCTGTTACTTTACAGCTCAAACGAACGACATCGTTCCCGAAGCTAACACGTTTCTCATGTTAGCTGACAAGCATTGGATGTTAGAGGACCAGTGCTTTTTTATCAGTTTCAGAAGCTGAGTTGGACTGGATATGGTCTGTATGTGTAGGAAACACCGTTCTTTTGTTCTCAGCACACTCACGTTTCCTGCTGTCTTAGAGAATCTAGAAACCTAGAGCGTGCTTCTTGCTCTAAAGCAGAGTGTGATCAATGGATGAGACCTATGCTGTGTGTTTCACTTCAGAAATGGAGTTAAATCCCAGGCTCAGTGTCTTCCTACAAGCAAGACTTCGTTTCAGGTAAGGGCATTCACTTTTCAGCTCAAACGAACTACATCGTTCACGAAGCTAACACGTTTCTCAAGTTAACTGACAAGCATTGGATGTTAGAGGACCTGTGGTTTGTTTCATTTTCAGAAGCAGAGTTGGAATAGATATGGTCCGTATGTATAGGAAACACCGTTCTTTTGTTGTTAGCACACTCACGTTTCCTGCTGTCTTAGAGAATCTGGAAAGCAAGAGCGTGCTTCTTGCTCTAAAGCAGAGTGTGATCAATGGATGAGAACTCTGCTGTGTGTTTCACTTCAGAAATGGAGTTAAATCCCAGGCTCTGTGTCTTCCTACAAGCAAGACTTCGTTTCATGTAAGGGCAGTCACTTTTCAGCTCAAACGAACTACTTCGTTCACGAAGCTCACACTTTTCTCATCTTAAATGACAAGCATTGGATGTTAGAGGACCTGTGCTTTGTATCAATTTCAGAATCTGAGTTGAACTAGATATGGTCTGTGTGTATAGGAAACACAGTTCTTTTGTTCTCTGCACACGCAAGTTTACTGCTGACTAAGAGACTCTAGAAAGGAAGAGCGTGCTTCTTGCTCTATAGCAGAGTGTGATTCATGGATGAGAACTGTGCTGTTGTGTTTCCTTTCAGAAATCGAGTTAAATCCCAGGCTCTGTGTTTTCCTACAAGCAAGACTTCTTTTCAGGTAAGGGCAGTCACTTTTCAGCTCAAATGAACTACATCATTCACGAAGCTAACACGTTTCTCATGTTAGCTGACAAGCATTGGATGTTAGAGGACCAGTGCTTTGTATCAGTTTCAGAAGCAGAGTTGGACTAGATATGGTCCGTATGTGTAGGAAACACCGTTCTTTTGTTCTCAGCACACTCACGTTTCCTGCTGTCTTAGAGACTGTAGAAACCTAGAGCGTGCTTCTTGCTCTAAAGCAGAGTGTGATCAATGGATGAGAACTCTGCTGTGTGTTTCACTTCAGAGATGGAGTTAAATCCCAGGCTCTGTGTCTTCCTACAAGCAAGACTCCGTTTCAGGTAAGGGCAGTCACTTTTCAGCTCAAACGAACTACATCGTTCCCGAAGCTCACAGGTTTCTCATCTTAACGGACAAGCATTGGATGTTAGAGGACCTGTGGTTTGTTTCAGTTTCAGAAGCCGAGTTGGACTAGATATGGTCCATATATGTAGGGTACACCCTTCTTTTGTTCTGAGCACACTCATATTTCCTGCTGTACTAGAGACTCTAGAAAGCAAGAGCGTGCTTCTTGCTCTAAAGCAGAATGTGATCCATGGATCAGAACTGTGCTGTGTGTTCCACTTCAGAAATGGAGTTAAATCCCAGGCTCTGAGTCTTCCTACCAGCAAGACTTTGTTTCAGGTAAGGGCAGTTACTTTACAGGTCAAACAAACTACATCATACACGAAGCTCACACGTTTCTCGGTCTTAATTGAAAAGCATTGGATGTTACAGGACCTGTGCTTTGTGTCATTTTCAGAAGAAGAGTTGAACTAGATATGGTCCATATGTGTAGGAAACATAGTTCTTTTGTTCTGAGCACAATCACGTTTCCTGCTGTATTAGAGCCTCTAGAAAGGCAGAGCGTGCCTCTTGCTCTAAAGCATAGTGTGATTCATGGATGAGAACTGTGCTGTGTGTTTCCCCTCAGAAATGATGATAAATCCCAGGCTCTGTGTCTTCCTACACGCAAGACTTCGTTTCAGGTAAGGGAAGTCACTTTTCAGCTCAAACGAACTACATCGTTCACGAAGCTAACACGTTTCCCATCTTAACTGAAAAGCATTGGATGTTAGAGGTCCAATGATTTGTATCATTTTCAGAAGCAAAGTTGGACTAGATATGTTCTGTATGTGTAGGAAACACCGTTCTTTTGTTCTCAGCACACTCACGTTTCCTGCTGTCTTAGAGAAACTAGAAAGCAAGAGCGTGGTTCTTGCTCTAAAGCAGAGTGTGATCCATGGATGAGAACTATGCTGTTTGTTTCCCTTCAGAAATTGAGTTAAACCCCAGGCTCTGTGTCTTCCTACAAGCAAGACTTCGTTTCATGTAAGGGCAGTCACTTTTCAGCTCAAACGAACTACTTCGTTCACGAAGCTCACACTTTTCTCCTCTTAAATGACAAGTATTGGATGTTTGAGGACCTGTGCTTTGTATCAATGTCAGAGGCAGAGTTGGACTAGATATGGTCCGTGTGTGTAGGAAACACCGTTCTTTTGTTGTCAGCACACTCACGTTTCCTGCTGTCTTAGAGAATCTGGAAAGCAAGAGCGTGCTTCTTGCTCTAAAGCAGAGTGTGACTAATGGATGAGAACTCTGCTGTGTGTTTCACTTCAGAAATGGACTTAAATCCCAGGATCTGTGACTTCCTACAAGCAAGACTTCGTTTCAAGTAAGGGCAGGTATTTTACAGCTCAAAGGAACTGCATATTTCCTGAAGCTCACACGTTTCTCATGTTAACGGACAAGCATTGGATGTTAGAGGACCTGTGGTTTGTTTCAGTTTCAGAAGCAGAGTTGAACTAGATACGATCCGTGTGTATAGGAAAAACCGTCTTTTGTTCTGAGCACACTCACATTTCTTGCTGTATTAGAGACTCTAGAAAGCATTAGCATTATTCTTGCTCTCAAGGAGAGTGTGATCCATGGATGAGAACTATGCTGTGTGTTTCCCTTAAGAAATTGAGTTAAACCCCAGGCTCTGTGTCTTCCTACAAGCAAGACTTCGTTTCAGGTAAGGGCAGTCACTTTTCAGCTCAAACGAACTACTTCGTTCACGAAGCTCACACTTTTCTCATCTTAAATGACAAGCATTGGATGTTAGAGGACCTGTGCTTTGTATCAATTTCAGAAGCTGAGTTGTACTAGATATGGTCTGTGTGTATAGGAAACACAGTTCTTTTGTTCTCTGCACACTCACGTTTACTGCTGACTAAGAGACTCTAGAAAGGAAGAGCGTGCTTCTTGCTCTATAGCAGAGTGTGATTCATGGATGAGAACTGTGCTTTGTGTTTCCTTTCAGAAATCGAGTTAAATCCCAGGCTCTGTGTTTTCCTACAAGCAAGACTTCGTTTCAGGTAAGGAAAGATACTTTACAGCTCAAACGAACTACATAGTTCACGAAGGTCACACGTTTCTCATCTTAACTGAGAAGCATTGGATGTTAGAGGACCTCTGGTTCGTATCAGTTTCAGAAGCAAATTCGAATTAGATATGGTCCTTATGTTTAGGAAACACTGTTCTATTGTTCTGAGCACACTCAAGTTTCCTGCTGTATTAGAGACTCTAGAAGGCAAGAGCGTGCCCCTGGCTCTAAAGCAGAGTGTGATCAATGGATGAGAACTCTGCTGTGTGTTTCACTTCAGAAATGGAGTTAAATCCCAGGCTCTGTGACTTCCTACAAGCAAGACTTCGTTTCAAGTAAGGGCAGGTACTTTACAGCTCAAAGGAACTACATAGTTCCTGAAGCTCACACGTTTCTCATGTTAACGGACAAGCATTGGATATTAGAGGACCTGTGGTTTGTTTCAGTTTCAGAAGCAGAGTTGAACTAGATACGGTCCGTGTGTGTAGGAAAAACCGTTCTTTTGTTCTGAGCACACTCACGTTTCCTGCTGTATTAGAGACTCTAGAAAGCATTAGCATTCTTCTTGCTCTAAAGCAGAGTGTGATCCATGGATAAGAACTATGCTGTGTGTTTTCCTTCAGAAATGGAGTTAAATGCCAGGCTCTGTGTCTTCCTACAAGCAAGACTTCGTTTCAGGTAAGGGCAGTCACTTTTCAGCTCAAACGAACTATTTTGTTCACGAAGCTCACACTTTTCTCATCTTAAATGACAAGCATTGGATGTTAGAGGACCTGTGCTTTGTATCAAGTTCAGAAGCCGAGTTGAACTAGATATGGTCCGTGTGTATAGGAAACACAGTTCTTTTGTTCTCAGCACACTCACTTTTCCTGCTGTCTAAGAGACTCTAGAAAGGAAGAGCGTGCTTCTTGCTCTATAGCAGAGTGTGATTCATGGATGAGAACTGTGCTTTGTGTTTCCTTTCAGAAATCGAGTTAAATCCCAGGCTCTGTGTTTTCCTACAAGCAAGACTTCGTTTCAGGTAAGGAAAGATACTTTACAGCTCAAACGAACTACATAGTTCACGAAGGTCACACGTTTCTCATCTTAACTGAGAAGCATTGGATGTTAGAGGACCTCTGGTTTGTATCAGTTTCAGAAGCAAATTTGAATTAGATATGGTCCTTATGTTTAGGAAACACTGTTCTATTGTTCTGAGCACACTCAAGTTTCCTGCTGTATTAGAGACTCTAGAAGGCAAGAGCGTGCCCCTGGCTCTAAAGCAGAGTGTGATCAATGAATGAGAACTCTGCTGTGTTTCACTTCAGAAATGGAGTTAAATCCCAGGCTCTGAGTGTTCCTACAAGCAAGACTTCGTTGCAGGTAAGGGCTGGTACTTTACAGCTCAAACCAACTATATCGTTCACGAAGCTCACACGTTTCTCAAGTTAACTGACAAGCATTGGATGTTAGAGGACCTGTGGTTTGTTTCATTTTCAGAAGCAGAGTTGAACTAGATATGGTCCCTGTATGTAGGAAACACCGTTCTTTGGTTCTGAGCACACTCACGTTTCCTGCTGTATTAGAGACTCTAGAAAGCATTAGCTTTCTTCTTGCTCTAAAGCAGAGTGTGATCCATGGATGAGAACTATGCTGTGTGTTTCCCTTCAGAAATGGAGTTAAATGCCAGGTTCTGTGTCTTCCTACAAGCAAGACTTCGTTTTAGGTAAGGGCAGTCACTTTTCAGCTCAAATGAACTACATCGTTCACGAAGCTAACATGTTTTTCATGTTAACTGACAAGCATTGGATGTTAGAGGACCAGTGCTTTGTATCAGTTTCCGAAGCAGATTTGGACTAGATATGGTCCGTATGTGTAGGAAACACCGTTCTTTTGTTCTGAGCACACTCAAGTTTCCTGCTGTATTAGAGAGTCTAGAAAGCAAGGGTGTGCTTCTTGCTCTAATGCAGAGTGTGATAAATGAATGAGAACTCTGCTGTGTTTTCCACTTCAGAAATGGAGTTAAATCCCAGGCTCTGTGTCTTCCTACAATCAAGCCTTCGTTTCAGGTAAGGGCAGAAACTTTTCAGCTCAAACGAACTACATCGTTCACAAAGCTCACACGTTTCACAGCTTAACTGACAAGCTTTGGATGTTTGAGGACCACTGCTTTGTATCATTTTCAGAAGCAGAGTTGGACTAGATATGTCTGGTATGTGTAGGAAACAACGTTCTTTTGTTCTCAGCACACTCACATTTCCTGCTGTCTTAGAGAATCTAGAAAGCAAGAGCGTGCTTCTTGTTCTAAAGCAGAGTGTGATCAATGGATGAAAACTCTGCTGTGTGTTTCACTTCAGAAATGGAGTTAAATCCCAGGCTCTGAGTCTTCCTACAAGCAAGACTTCGTTTCAGGTAAAGGCAGGTACTTTACAGCTCAAATGAACTACATAGTTCACGAAAGTCACACGTTTCTCATCTTAACTGACAAGCATTGGATGTTAGAGGACCTCTGGTTTGTATCAGTTTCAGAAGCAAATTTGAACTAGATATGCTGCTTATGAGTAGGGTACACCGTTCTTTTGTTCTGAGCACACTCATATTTCCTGCTGTACTAGAGACTCTAGAAAGCAAGAGCGTGCTTCTTGCTCTAAAGCAGAATGTGATCCATGGATCAGAACTGTGCTGTGTGTTCCACTTCAGAAATGGAGTTAAATCCCAGGCTCTGAGTCTTCTTACCAGCAAGACTTTGTTTCAGGTAAGGGCAGTTACTTTACAGGTCAAACAAACTACATCATACACGAAGCTCACACGTTTCTCGGTCTTAATTGAAAAGGATTGGATGTTACAGGACCTGTGCTTTGTGTCATTTTCAGAAGAAGAGTTGAACTAGATATGGTCCATATGTGTAGGAAACATAGTTCTTTTGTTCTGAGCACAATCACGTTTCCTGCTGTATTAGAGCCTCTAGAAAGGCAGAGCGTGCCTCTTGCTCTAAAGCATAGTGTGATTCATGGATGAGAACTGTGCTGTGTGTTTCCCTTCAGAAATGGTGATAAATCCCAGGCTCTGTGTCTTCCTACACCAAGACATCGTTTCAGGTAAGGGAAGTCACTTTTCAGCTCAAACGAACTACATCGTTCACGAAGCTAACACGTTTCCCATCTTAACTGAAAAGCATTGGATGTTAGAGGTCCAATGCTTTGTATCATTTTCAGAAGCAAAGTTGGACTAGATATGTTCTGTATGTGTAGGAAACACCGTTCTTTTGTTCTCAGCACACTCACGTTTCCTGCTGTCTTAGAGAAACTAGAAAGCAAGAGCGTGGTTCTTGCTCTAAAGCAGAGTGTGATCCATGGATGAGAACTATGCTGTGTGTTTCCCTTCAGAAATGGAGTTAAATGCCAGGCTCTGTGTCTTCCTACAAGCAAGACTTCGTTTCAGGTAAGGGCAGTCACTTTTCAGCTCAAACGAACTACTTCGTTCACGAAGCTCACACTTTTCTCATCTTAAATGACAAGCATTGGATGTTAGAGGACCTGTGCTTTGTATCAATTTCAGAAGCTGAGTTTTACTAGATATGGTCTGTGTGTATAGGAAACACAGTTCTTTTGTTCTCTGCACACTCACGTTTACTGCTGACTAAGAGACTCTAGAAAGGAAGAGCGTGCTTCTTGCTCTATAGCAGAGTGTGATTCATGGATGAGAACTGTGCTTTGTGTTTCCTTTCAGAAATCGAGTTAAATCCCAGGCTCTGTGTTTTCCTACAAGCAAGACTTCGTTTCAGGTAAGGAAAGATACTTTACAGCTCAAACGAACTACATAGTTCACGAAGGTCACACGTTTCTCATCTTAACTGAGAAGCATTGGATGTTAGAGGACCTCTGGTTTGTATCAGTTTCAGAAGCAAATTTGAATTAGATATGGTCCTTATGTTTAGGAAACACTGTTCTATTGTTCTGAGCACACTCAAGTTTCCTGCTGTATTAGAGACTCTAGAAGGCAAGAGCGTGCCCCTGGTTCTAAAGCAGAGTGTGATCAATGGATGAGAACTCTGCTGTGTGTTTCACTTCAGAAATGGAGTTAAATCCCAGGCTCTGTGACTTCCTACAAGCAAGACTTCGTTTCAAGTAAGGGCAGGTACTTTACAGCTCAAAGGAACTACATAGTTCCTGAAGCTCACACGTTTCTCATGTTAACGGACAAGCATTGGATGTTAGAGGACCTGTGGTTTGTTTCAGTTTCAGAAGCAGAGTTGAACTAGATACGGTCCGTGTGTGTAGGAAAAACCGTTCTTTTGTTCTGAGCACACTCACGTTTCCTGCTGTATTAGAGACTCTAGAAAGCATTAGCATTCTTCTTGCTCTAAAGCAGAGTGTGATCCATGGATAAGAACTATGCTGTGTGTTTTCCTTCAGAAATGGAGTTAAATGCCAGGCTCTGTGTCTTCCTACAAGCAAGACTTCGTTTCAGGTAAGGGCAGTCACTTTTCAGCTCAAACGAACTACTTTGTTCACGAAGCTCACACTTTTCTCATCTTAAATGACAAGCATTGGATGTTAGAGGACCTGTGCTTTGTATCAAGTTCAGAAGCCGAGTTGAACTAGATATGGTCTGTGTGTATAGGAAACACAGTTCTTTTGTTCTCAGCACACTCACTTTTCCTGCTGTCTAAGAGACTCTAGAAAGCTAGAGCGTGCTTCTTGCTCTAAAGCAGAGCGTGATCAATGGATGAGAACTCTGCTGTGTTTCACTTCAGAAACGGAGTTAAATCCCAGGCTCTGTGACTTCCTAAAAGCAAGACTTCATTTCAAGTAAGGGCAGGTACTTTAAAGCTCAAAGGAACTACATAGTTCCTGAAGCTAACACGTTTCTCATGTTAACTGACAAGCATTGGATCTTAGAGGACGTGTGGTTTGTTTCAGTTTCAGAAGCAGAAGTGAACTAGATATGGTCCGTGTGTGTAGGAAACACCGTTCTTTTGTTCTGGGCACACTCACGTTTCCTGCTGTATTAGAGACTCTAGAAAGCATTAACATTCTTCTTGCTCTGAAGCAGAGTGTGATCCATGGATGAGAACTATCCTGTGTTTCCCTTCAGAAATGGAGTTAAATCCCAGGCTCTGTGTCTTCCTACAAGCAAGACTTCGTTTCATGTATGTGTAGGAAACACCGTTGTTTTGTTGTCAGCACACTTACATTTCCGGCTGTATTAGAGTCTCTAGAAAGCATTAGCATTATTCTTGCTCTAAAGCAGAGTGTGATCCATGGATGAGAACTATGCTGTATGTTTCCCTTCAGAAATGGAGTTAAATGCCAGGCTCTGTGTCTTCCTACAAGCAAGACTTCGTTTCAGGTAAGGGCAGTCACTTTTCAGCTCAAACGAACAACTTCGTTCACGAAGCTCACACTTTTCTCATCTTAAATGACAAGCATTGGATGTTAGAGGACCTGTGCTTTGTATCAATTTCAGAATCTGAGTTGAAGTAGATATGGTCTGTGTGTATAGGAAACACAGTTCTTTTGTTCTCTGCACACGCACGTTTACTGCTGACTAAGAGACTCTAGAAAGGAAGAGCGTGCTTCTTGCTCTATAGCAGAGTGTGATTCATGGATGAGAACTGTGCTGTGTGTTTCCTTTCAGAAATCGAGTTAAATCCCAGGCTCTGTGTTTTCCTACAAGCAAGACTTCGTTGCAGGTAAGGGCTGGTACTTTACAGCTCAAACCAACTATATCGTTCACGAAGCTCACACTTTTCTCATGTTAACTGACAAGCATTGGATGTTAGAGGACCTGTGGTTTGTTTCATTTTCAGAAGCAGAGTTGAACTAGATACGGTCCCTGTGTGTAGGAAACACCATTCTTTGGTTCTGAGCACACTCAAGTTTCCTGCTGTATTAGAACCTCTAGAAGGCAAGAGCGTGATTCTTGCTCTAAAGCAGAGTGTGATCAATTGATGTGAACTCTGCTGTGTTTCACTTCAGAAATGGAGTTAAATCCCAGGCTCTGAGTGTTCCTACAAGCAAGACTTCGTTTCAGGTAAGGGCTGTTACTTTACAGCTCAAACGAACTACATCATTCACGAAGCTAACACGTTTCTCATGTTAGCTGACAAGCATTGGATGTTAGAGGACCAGTGCTTTGTATCAGTTTCAGAAGCATAGTTGGACTGGATATGGTCCGTAGGTGTAGGAAACACCGTTCTTTTGTTCTCAGCACACTCACCTTTCCTGCTGACTTAGAGACTGTAGAAACCTAGAGCGTGCTTCTTGCTCTAAAGCAGAGTGTGATCAATGGATGAGAACTCTGCTGTGTGTTTCACTTCAGAGATGGAGTTAAATCCCAGGCTCTGTGTCTTCCTACAAGCAAGACTCCGTTTCAGGTAAGGGCAGTCACTTTTCAGCTCAAACGAACTACATCGTTCCCGAAGCTCACAGGTTTCTCATCTTAAGGGACAAGCATTGGATGTTAGAGGACCTGTGGTTTGTTTCAGTTTCAGAAGCCGAGTTGGACTAGATATGGTCCATATATGTAGGGTACACCGTTCTTTTGTTCTGAGCACACTCATATTTCCTGCTGTACTAGAGACTCTAGAAAGCAAGAGCGTGCTTCTTGCTCTAAAGCAGAATGTGATCCATGGATCAGAACTGTGCTGTGTGTTCCACTTCAGAAATGGAGTTAAATCCCAGGCTGTGAGTCTTCCTACCAGCAAGACTTTGTTTCAGGTAAGGGCAGTTACTTTACAGGTCAAACAAACTACATCATACACGAAGCTCACACGTTTCTCGGTCTTAATTGAAAAGCATTGGATGTTACAGGACCTGTGCTTTGTGTCATTTTCAGAAGAAGAGTTGAACTAGATATGGTCCATATGTGTAGGAAACATAGTTCTTTTGTTCTGAGCACAATCACGTTTCCTGCTGTATTAGAGCCTCTAGAAAGGCAGAGCGTGCCTCTTGCTCTAAAGCATAGTGTGATTCATGGATGAGAACTGTGCTGTGTGTTTCCCTTCAGAAATGGTGATAAATCCCAGGCTCTGTGTCTTCCTACCCGCACGACTTCATTTCAGGTAAGGGAAGTCACTTTTCAGCTCAAACGAACTACATCGTTCATGAAGCTAACACGTTTCCCATCTTAACTGAAAAGCATTGGATGTTAGAGGTCCAATGCTTTGTATCATTTTCAGAAGCAAAGTTGGACTAGATATGTTCTGTATGTGTAGGAAACACCGTTCTTTTGTTCTCAGCACACTCACGTTTCCTGCTGTCTTAGAGAAACTAGAAAGCAAGAGCGTGGTTCTTGCTCTAAAGCAGAGTGTGATCCATGGATGAGAACTATGCTGTGTGTTTCCCTTCAGAAATTGAGTTAAACCCCAGGCTCTGTGTCTTTCTACATGCAAGACTTCATTTCAGGTAAGGGCAGTCACTTTTGAGCTCAAAAGAACTACATCGTTCACAAAGCTCACACGTTTCTCAGCTTAACTGACAAGCTTTGGATGTTTGAGGACCACTGCTTTGTATCAGTTTCAGAAGCAGAGTTTGACTGGATATGGTCCGTGTGTGTAGGAAACACCATTCTTTTGTTCTCAGCACACTCATGTTTCCTGCTGTCTTAGAGACTCTAGAAAGCTAGAGCGTGCTTCTTGCTCTAAAGCAGAGTGTGATCAATGGATGAGAACTCTGCTGTGTTTCACTTCAGAAATGGAGTTAAATCCCAGGCTCTGTGACTTCCTAAAAGCATGACTTCGTTTCATGTAAGGGCAGTCACTTTTCAGCTCAAACGAACTACTTCATTCATGAAGCTCACACTTTTCTCATCTTAAATGACAAGTATTGGATGTTAGAGGACCTGTGCTTTGTATCAATGTCAGAGGCAGAGTTGGACTAGATATGGTCCGTATGTGTAGGAAACACCGTTCTTTTGTTGTCAGCACACTCACGTTTCCTGCTGTCTTAGAGATTCTGGAAAGCAAGAGCGTGCTTCTTGCTCTAAAGCAGAGTGTGACTAATGGATGAGAACTCTGCTGTGTGTTTCACTTCAGAAATGGAGTTAAATCCCAGGCTCTGTGACATCCTACAAGCAAGACTTCGTTTCAAGTAAGGGCAGGAACTTTACAGCTCAAAGGAACTACATAGTTCCTGAAGCTTACACGTTTCTAATGTTAAAGGACAAGCATTGTATGTTAGAGGACCTGTGGTTTGTTTCAGTTTCAGAAGTAGAGTTGAACTAGATATGGTCCGTATGTGTAGGAAACACCGTTCTTTTGTTGTCAGCACACTCACGTTTCCTGCTGTCTTAGAGAATCTGGAAAGCAAGAGCGTGCTTCTTGCTCTAAAGCAGAGTGTGATCAATGGATGAGAACTCTGCTGTGTGTTTCACTTCAGAAATGGAGTTAAATCCCAGGCTCTGTGACTTCCTACATGCAAGACTTCGTTTCAAGTAAGGGCAGGTACTTTACAGCTCAAAGGAACTACATAGTTCCTGAAGCTCACACGTTTCTCATGTTAACGGACAAGCATTGGATGTTAGAGGACCTGTGGTTTGTTTCAGTTTCAGAAGCAGAGTTGAACTAGATACGGTCCCTGTGTATAGGAAAAACCGTTCTTTTGTTCTGAGCACACTCACTTTTCCTGCTGTATTAGAAACTCTAGAAAGCATTAGCATTATTCTTGCTCTAAAGCAGAGTGTGATCCATGGATGAGAACTATGCTGTGTTTTTCCCTTCAGAAATGGAGTTAAATGCCAGGCTCTGTGTCTTCCTATAAGCAAGACTTCGTTTCAGGTAAGGGCAGTCACTTTTCAGCTCAAACGAACTACTTCGTTCACAAAGCTCACACTTTGCTCATCTTAAATGACAAGCATTGGATGTTAGAGGACCTGTGCTTTGTATCAATTTCAGAAGCTGAGTTGTACTAGATATGGTCTGTGTGTATAGGAAACACAGTTCTTTTGTTCTCTGCACACTCACATTTCCTGCTGTATTAGAGACTCTAGAATGCAAGAGCGTGCTTCTTGCTCTAAAGCAGAGTGTGATCAAGGGATGAGATCTCTGCTGTGTTTCACTTCAGAAATGGAGTTAAATCCCAGGCTCTGAGTGTTCCTACAAGCAAGACTTCGTTTCAGGTAAGGGCAGTTACATTACAGCTCAAATGAACTACATGGTTCATAAAGCTAACACGTTTCTCATGTTAGCTGACAAGCATTGCATGTTAGAGGACCAGTGCTTTGTATCAGTTTCAGAAGCAGAGTTGGACTGGATATGGTCCGTATGTGTAGGAAACACCGTTCTTTTGTTCTCAGCACACTCACGTTTCCTGCTGTCTTAGAGACTCTAGAAACCTAGAGCGTGCTTCTTGCTCTGAAGCAGAGTGTGATCAATGAATGAGAACTCAGCTGTGTGTTTCACTTCAGAAATGGAGGTAAATCCCAGGCTCTGTGTCTTCCTACAAGCAGGAATCCGTTTCAGGTAAGGGCAGTCTCTTTTCAGCTCAAAAGAACTACATCGTTCACGAAGCTCACACGTTTCTCATCTTAAATGACAAGCATTGGATGTTAGAGGACCTGTGCGTTGTATCAATTTCAGAAGCCGAGATGAACTAGAAATAGTCTGTGTGTATAGGAAACACAGTTCTTTTTTTCTCAGCACACTCACTTTTCCTGCTGTCTAAGAGACTCTAGAAAGGAAGAGCGTGCTTCTTGCTCTATAGCAGAGTGTGATTCATGGATGAGAACTGTGCTTTGTGTTTCCTTTCAGAAATCGAGTTAAATCCCAGGCTCTGTGTTTTCCTACAAGCAAGACTTCATTTCAGGTAAGGGCAGTCACTTTTCAGCTAAAATGAACTACATCGTTCACGAAGCTAACACGTTTTTCATGTTAACTGACAAGCATTGGATGTTAGAGGACCAGTGCTTTGTATCAGTTTCAGAAGCAGAGTTGGACTAGATATGGTCCGTATGTGTAGGAAACACCGTTCATTTGTTGTCAGCACACTCACGTTTCCTGCTGTCTTAGAGAATCTGGAAAGCAAGAGCGTGCTTCTTGCTCTAAAGCAGAGTGTGATCAATGGATGAGAACCCGGCTGTGTGTTTCACTTCAGAAATGGAGTTAAATCCCAGGCTCTGTGACTTCCTACAAGCAAGACTTCGTTTCAAGTAAGGGCAGGTACTTTACAGCTCAAAGGAACTACATAGTTCCTGAAGCTCACACGTTTCTCATGTTAACGGACAAGCATTGGATGTTAGAGGACCTGTGGTTTCTTTCAGTTTCATAAGCAGAGTTGAACTAGATACGGTCCCTGTGTAAAGGAAAAACCGTTCTTTTGTTCTGAGCACACTCACACTTCCTGCTGTATTAGAAACTCTAGAAAGCAATAGCATTCTTCTTCCTCTAAAGCAGAGTGTGTTCCATTGATGATAAATATGCTGTGTGTTTCCCTTCAGAACTGGAGTTAAATCACAGGCTCTGTGTCTTCCTACAAGCAAGACTCGTTTCAGGTAAGGGCAGTCACTTTTCAGCTCAAACGAACTACTTCGTTCACGAAGCTCACACTTTGCTCATCTTAAATGACAAGCATTGGATGTTAGAGGACCTGTGCTTTGTATCAATTTCAGAAGCAGAGTTGGACTAGATATGTTCTGTATGTGTAGGAAACACCGTTCTTTTGTTGTCAGCACACTCACGTTTCCTGCTGTCATAGAGAATCTGGAAAGCAAGAGCGTGCTTCTTGCTCTAAAGCAGAGTGTGATCAATGGATGAGAACTCTGCTGTGTGTTTCACTTCAGAAATGGAGTTAAATCCCAGGCTCTGTGACTTCCTACAAGCAAGACTTCGTTTCAAGTAAGGGCAGGTACTTTACAGCTCAAAGGAACTACATAGTTCCTGAAGCTCACACGTCGCTCATGTTAACGGACAAGCATTGTATGTTAGAGGACCTGTGGTTTCTTTCAGTTTCAGAAGTAGAGTTGAACTAGATACGGTCCGTGTGTGTAGGAAAACCGTTCTTTTGTTCTGAGCACACTCACGTTTCCTGCTGTATTAGAGACTCTAGAAAGCATTAGCATTCTTCTTGCTCTAAAGCAGAGTGTGATCCATGGATAAGAACTATGCTGTGTGTTTCCCTTCAGAAATGGAGATAAATGCCAGGCTCTGTGTCTTCCTACAAGCAAGACTTCGTTTCAGGTAAGGGCAGTCACTTTTCAGCTCAAACGAACTACTTCGTTCACGAAGCTCACACTCTTCTCATCTTAAATGACAAGCATTGGATGTTAGAGGACCTGTGCTTTGTATCAATTTCAGAAGCCGAGTTGAACTAGATATGGTCTGTGTGTATAGGAAACACAGTTCTTTTGTTCTCAGCACACTCACTTTTCCTGCTCTCTAAGAGACTCTAGAAAGGAAGAGCGTGCTTCTTGCTCTATAGCAGAGTGTGATTCCTGGATGAGAACTGTGCTTTGTGTTTCCATTCAGAAATCGAGTTAAATCCCAGGCTCTGTGTTTTCCTACAAGCAAGACTTCATTTCAGGTAAGGGCAGTCACTTTTCAGCTAAAATGAACTACATCGTTCACGAAGCTAACACGTTTTTCATGTTAACTGACAAGCATTGGATGTTAGAGGACCAGAGCTTTGTATCAGTTTCAGAAGCAGAATTGGACTAGATATGGTCCGTATGTGTAGGAAACACTGTTCTTTTGTTGTCAGCACACTCACGTTTCCTGCTGTCTTAGAGAATCTAGAAAGCAAGTACTTGCTTCTTGCTCTAAAGCAGAGTGTGATCAATGGATGAGAACTCTGCTGTGTGTTTCACTTCAGAAATGGAGTTAAATCCCAGGCTCTGAGTCTTCCTACAAGCAAGACTTCATTTCAGGTAAAGAAAGATACTTTACAGCTCAAACGAACTACATAGTTCACGAAGGTCACACGTTTCTCATCTTAACTGAGAAGCATTGGATTTTAGAGGACCTCTGGTTTGTATCAGTTTTAGAAGCAGAGTTGGACTAGATATGGTCCGTATGTGTAGGAAACACCGTTCTTTTGTTGTCAGCACACTCACGTTTCCTGCTGTCTTAGAGAATCTGGAAAGCAAGGGCGTGCTTCTTGCTCTAAAGCAGAGTGTGATCAATGGATGAGAACTCTGCTGTGTGTTTCACTTCAGAAATGGAGTTAAATCCCAGGCTCTGTGACTTCCTACAAGCAAGACTTCGTTTCAAGTAAGGGCAGGTACTTTACAGCTCAAAGGAACTACATAGTTCCTGAAGCTCAAACGTTTCTCCTGTTAACGGACAAGCATTGGATGTTAGAGGACCTGTGGTTTCTTTCAGTTTCAGAAGCAGAATTGAACTAGATACGGTCCCTGTGTTTTAGGAAAAACCGTTCTTTTGTTCTGAGCACACTCACATTTCCTGCTGTATTAGAAACTCTAGAAAGCATTAGCATTATTCTTGCTCTAAAGCAGAGTGTGATCCATGGATGAGAACTATGCTGTGTTTTTCCCTTCAGAAATGGACTTAAATGCCAGGCTCTGTGTCTTCCTACAAGCAAGACTTCGTTTCAGGTAAGGGCAGTCACTTTTCAGCTCAAACGAACTACTTCGTTCACGAAGCTCACACTTTTCTCATCTTAAATTACAAGCATTGGATGTTAGAGGACCTGTGCTTTGTATCAATTTCAGAAGCTGAGTTGTAGTAGATATGGTCTGTGTGTATAGGAAACACAGTTCTTTTGTTCTCTGCACACTCACATTTCCTGCTGTATTAGAGACTCTAGAATGCAAGAGCGTGCTTCTTGCTCTAAAGCAGAGTGTGATCAAGGGATGAGATCTCTGCTGTGTTTCACTTCAGAAATGGAGTTAAATCCCAGGCTCTGAGTGTTCCTACAAGCAAGATTTCGTTTCAGGTAAGGGCAGTTACATTACAGCTCAAACGAACTACATGGTTCATAAAGCTAACACGTTTCTCATGTTAGCTGACAAGCATTGCATGTTAGAGGACCAGTGCTTTGTATCAGTTTCAGAAGCAGAGTTGGACTGGATATGGTCCGTATGTGTAGGAAACACCGTTCTTTTGTTCTCAGCACACTCACGTTTCCTGCTGTCTTAGAGACTCTAGAAACCTAGAGCGTGCTTCTTGCTCTGAAGCAGAGTGTGATCAATGAATGAGAACTCAGCTGTGTGTTTCACTTCAGAAATGGAGGTAAATCACAGGCTCTGTGTCTTCCTACAAGCAAGAATTCGTTTCAGGTAAGGGCAGTCTCTTTTCAGCTCAAAAGAACTACATCGTTCACGAAGCTGACACGTTTCTCATCTTAAATGACAAGCATTGGATGTTAGAGGACCTGTGCGTTGTATCAATTTCAGAAGCCGAGTTGAACTAGAAATGGTCTGTGTGTATAGGAAACACAGTTCTTTTTTTCTCAGCACACTCACTTTTCCTGCTGTCTAAGAGACTCTAGAAAGGAAGAGCGTGCTTCTTGCTCTATAGCAGAGTGTGATTCATGGATGAGAACTGTGCTTTGTGTTTCCTTTCAGAAATCGAGTTAAATCCCAGGCTCTGTGTTTTCCTACAAGCAAGACTTCATTTCAGGTAAGGGCAGTCACTTTTCAGCTAAAATGAACTACATCGTTCACGAAGCTAACACGTTTTTCATGTTAACTGACAAGCATTGCATGTTAGAGGACCAGTGCTTTGTATCAGTTTCAGAAGCAGAGTTGGACTAGATATGGTCCGTATGTGTAGGAAACACCGTTCTTTTGTTGTCAGCACACTCACGTTTCCTGCTGTCTTAGAGAATCTGGAAAGCAAGAGCGTGCTTCTTGCTCTAAAGCAGAGTGTGATCAATGGATGAGAACCCTGCTGTGTGTTTCACTTCAGAAATGGAGTTAAATCCCAGGCTCTGTGACTTCCTACAAGCAAGACTTCGTTTCAAGTAAGGGCAGGTACTTTACAGCTCAAAGGAACTACATAGTTCCTGAAGCTCACACGTTTCTCATGTTAACGGACAAGCATTGGATGTTAGAGGACCTGTGGTTTCTTTCAGTTTCATAAGCAGAGTTGAACTAGATATGGTTCCTGTGTAAAGGAAAAACCGTTCTTTTGTTCTGAGCACACTCACACTTAATGCTGTATTAGAAAATCTAGAATGCAATAGCATTCTTCTTCCTCTAAAGCAGAGTGTGTTCCATGGATGATAACTATGCTGTGTGTTTCCCTTCAGAACTGGAGTTAAATCACAGGCTCTGTGTCTTCCTACAAGCAAGACTCGTTTCAGGTAAGGGAAGTCACTTTTCAGCTCAAATGAACTACATCATTCACGAAGCTAACACGTTTCCCATGTTAACTGATAAGCATTGGATTTTAGAAGACCAGTGCTTTGAATCATTTTCAGAAGCAGAGTTGGACTAGATATGTTCCGTATGTGTAGGAAACACCGTTCTTTTGTTGTCAGCACACTCACGTTTCCTGCTGTCATAGAGAACCTGGAAAGCAAGAGCGTGTTTCTTGCTCTAAAGCAGAGTGTGATCAATGGATGAGAACTCTGCTGTGTGTTTCACTTCAGAAATGGAGTTAAATCCCAGGCTCTGTGACTTCCTACAAGCAAGACTTCGTTTCAAGTAAGGGCAGGTACTTTACAGCTCAAAGGAACTACATAGTTCCTGAAGCTCACACGTTGCTCATGTTAACGGACAAGCATTGTATGTTAGAGGACCTGTGGTTTCTTTCAGTTTCAGAAGTAGAGTTGAACTAGATACGGTCCGTGTGTGTAGGAAAAACCGTTCTTTTGTTCTGAGCACACTCACGTTTCCTGCTGTATTAGAGACTCTAGAAAGCATTAGCATTCTTCTTGCTCTAAAGCAGAGTGTGATCCATGGATAAGAACTATGCTGTGTGTTTCCCTTCAGAAATGGAGTTAAATGCCAGGCTCTGTGTCTTCCTACAAGCAAGACTTCGTTTCAGGTAAGGGCAGTCACTTTTCAGCTCAAACGAACTACTTTGTTCACGAAGCTCACACTCTTCTCATCTTAAATGACAAGCATTGGATGTTAGAGGACCTGTGCTTTGTATCAATTTCAGAAGCCGAGTTGAACTAGATATGGTCTGTGTGTATAGGAAACACAGTTCTTTTGTTCTCTGCACACTCACATTTCCTGCTGTATTAGAGACTCTAGAATGCAAGAGCGTGCTTCTTGCTCTAAAGCAGAGTGTGATCAAGGGATGAGATCTCTGCTGTGTTTCACTTCAGAAATGGAGTTAAATCCCAGGCTCTGAGTGTTCCTACAAGCAAGACTTCGTTTCAGGTAAGGGCAGTTACATTACAGCTCAAACGAACTACATGGTTCATAAAGCTAACACGTTTCTCATGTTAGCTGACAAGCATTGCATGTTAGCGGACCAGTGCTTTGTATCAGTTTCAGAAGCAGAGTTGGACTGGATATGGTCCGTATGTGTAGGAAACACCGTTCTTTTGTTCTCAGCACACTCACGTTTCTTGCTGTCTTAGAGACTCTAGAAACCTAGAGCGTGCTTCTTGCTCTGAAGCAGAGTGTGATCAATGAATGAGAACTCAGCTGTGTGTTTCACTTCAGAAATGGAGGTAAATCCCAGTCTCTGTGTCTTCCTACAAGCAAGAATTCGTTTCAGGTAAGGGCAGTCTCTTTTCAGCTCAAAAGAACTACATCGTTCACGAAGCTCACACGTTTCTCATCTTAAATGACAAGCATTGGATGTTAGAGGACCTGTGCGTTGTATCAATTTCAGAAGCCGAGTTGAACTAGATATGGTCTGTGTGTATAGGAAACACAGTTCTTTTGTTCTCAGCACACTCACTTTTCCTGCTGTCTAAGAGACTCTAGAAAGGAAGAGCGTGCTTCTGCTCTATAGCAGAGTGTGATTCATGGATGAGAACTGTGCTTTGTGTTTCCTTTCAGAAATCGAGTTAAATCCCAGGCTCTGTGTTTTCCTACAAGCAAGACTTCATTTCAGGTAAGGGCAGTCACTTTTCAGCTAAAATGAACTATAGTTCACGAAGCTAACACGTTTTTCTTGTTAACTGACAAGCATTGGATGTTAGAGGACCAGTGCTTTGTATCAGTTTCAGAAGCAGAGTTGGACTAGATATGGTCCCTATGTGTAGGAAACACCGTTCTTTTGTTGTCAGCACACTCACGTTTCCTGCTGTCTTAGAGAATCTGGAAAGCAAGAGCGTGCTTCTTGCTCTAAAGCAGAGTGTGATCAATGGATGAGAACCCGGCTCTGTGTTTCACTTCAGAAATGGAGTTAAATCCCAGGCTCTGTGACTTCCTACAAGCAAGACTTCGTTTCAAGTAAGGGCAGGTACTTTACAGCTCAAAGGAACTACATAGTTCCTGAAGCTCACACGTTTCTCATGTTAACGGACAAGCATTGGATGTTAGAGGACCTGTGGTTTCTTTCAGTTTCATAAGCAGAGTTGAACTAGATACGGTCCCTGTGTAAAGGAAAAACCGTTCTTTTGTTCTGAGCACACTCACACTTCCTGCTGTATTAGAAACTCTAGAAAGCAATAGCATTCTTCTTCCTCTAAAGCAGAGTGTGTTCCATGGATGATAACTATGCTGTGTGTTTCCCTTCAGAACTGGAGTTAAATCACAGGCTCTGTGTCTTCCTACAAGCAAGACTCGTTTCAGGTAAGGGAAGTCACTTTTCAGCTCAAATGAACTACATCATTCACGAAGCTAACACGTTTCCCATGTTAACTGATAAGCATTGGATTTTAGAAGACCAGTGCTTTGAATCATTTTCAGAAGCAGAGTTGGACTAGATATGTTCCGTATGTGTAGGAAACACCGTTCTTTTGTTGTCAGCACACTCACGTTTCCTGCTGTCATAGAGAACCTGGAAAGCAAGAGCGTGCTTCTTGCTCTAAAGCAGAGTGTGATCAATGGATGAGAACTCTGCTGTGTGTTTCACTTCAGAAATGGAGTTAAATCCCAGGCTCTGTGACTTCCTTCAAGCAAGACTTCGTTTCAAGTAAGGGCAGGTACTTTACAGCTCAAAGGAACTACATAGTTCCTGAAGCTCACACGTTGCTCATGTTAACGGACAAGCATTGTATGTTAGAGGACCTGTGGTTTCTTTCAGTTTCAGAAGTAGATTTGAACTAGATACGGTCCGTGTGTGTAGGAAAAACCGTTCTTTTGTTCTGAGCACACTCACGTTTCCTGCTGTATTAGAGACTCTAGAAAGCATTAGCATTCTTCTTGCTCTAAAGCAGAGTGTGATCCATGGATAAGAACTATGCTGTGTGTTTCCCTTCAGAAATGGAGTTAAATGCCAGGCTCTGTGTCTTCCTACAAGCAAGACTTCGTTTCAGGTAAGGGCAGTCACTTTTCAGCTCAAACGAACTACTTCGTTCACGAAGCTCACACTCTTCTCATCTTAAATGACAAGCATTGGATGTTAGAGGACCTGTGCTTTGTATCAATTTCAGAAGCCGAGTTGAACTAGATATGGTCTGTGTGTATAGGAAACACAGTTCTTTTGTTCTCTGCACACTCACATTTCCTGCTGTATTAGAGACTCTAGAATGCAAGAGCGTGCTTCTTGCTCTAAAGCAGAGTGTGATCAAGGGATGAGATCTCTGCTGTGTTTCACTTCAGAAATGGAGTTAAATCCCAGGCTCTGAGTGTTCCTACAAGCAAGACTTCGTTTCAGGTAAGGGCAGTTACATTACAGCTCAAACGAACTACATGGTTCATAAAGCTAACACGTTTCTCATGTTAGCTGACAAGCATTGCATGTTAGAGGACCAGTGCTTTGTATCAGTTTCAGAAGCAGAGTTGGACTGGATATGGTCCGTATGTGTAGGAAACACCGTTCTTTTGTTCTCAGCACACTCACGTTTCCTGCTGTCTTAGAGACTCTAGAAACCTAGAGCGTGCTTCTTGCTCTGAAGCAGAGTGTGATCAATGAATGAGAACTCAGCTGTGTGTTTCACTTCAGAAATGGAGGTAAATCCCAGGCTCTGTGTCTTCCTACAAGCAAGAATTCGTTTCAGGTAAGGGCAGTCTCTTTTCAGCTCAAAAGAACTACATCGTTCACGAAGCTCACACGTTTCTCATCTTAAATGACAAGCATTGGATGTTAGAGGACCTGTGCGTTGTATCAATTTCAGAAGTCGAGTTGATCTAGATATGGTCTGTGTGTATAGGAAACACAGTTTTTTTTGTTCTCAGCACACTCACTTTTCCTGCTGTCTAAGAGACTCTAGAAAGGAAGAGCGTGCTTCTTGCTCTATAGCAGAGTGTGATTCATGGATGAGAACTGTGCTTTGTGTTTCCTTTCAGAAATCGAGTTAAATCCCAGGCTCTGTGTTTTCCTACAAGCAAGACTTCATTTCAGGTAAGGGCAGTCACTTTTCAGCTAAAATGAACTACATCGTTCACGAAGCTAACACGTTTTTCATGTTAACTGACAAGCATTGGATGTTAGAGGACCAGTGCTTTGTATCAGTTTCAGAAGCAGAGTTGGACTAGATATGGTCCGTATGTGTAGGAAACACCGTTCTTTTGTTGTCAGCACACTCACGTTTCCTGCTGTCTTAGAGAATCTGGAAAGCAAGAGCGTGCTTCTTGCTCTAAAGCAGAGTGTGATCAATGGATGAGAACCCTGCTGTGTGTTTCACTTCAGAAATGGAGTTAAATCCCAGGCTCTGTGACTTCCTACAAGCAAGACTTCGTTTCAAGTAAGGGCAGGTACTTTACAGCTCAAAGGATCTACATAGTTCCTGAAGCTCACACGTTTCTCATGTTAACGGACAAGCATTGGATGTTAGAGGACCTGTGGTTTCTTTCAGTTTCATAAGCAGAGTTGAACTAGATACGGTCCCTGTGTAAAGGAAAAACCGTTCTTTTGTTCTGAGCACACTCACACTTCCTGCTGTATTAGAAACTCTAGAAAGCAATAGCATTCTTCTTCCTCTAAAGCAGAGTGTGTTCCATGGATGATAACTATGCTGTGTGTTTCCCTTCAGAACTGGAGTTAAATCACAGGCTCTGTGTCTTCCTACAAGCAAGACTCGTTTCAGGTAAGGGAAGTCACTTTTCAGCTCAAATGAACTACATCATTCACGAAGCTAACACGTTTCCCATGTTAACTGATAAGCATTGGATTTTAGAAGACCAGTGCTTTGAATCATTTTCAGAAGCAGAGTTGGACTAGATATGTTCCGTATGTGTAGGAAACACCGTTCTTTTGTTGTCAGCACACTCACGTTTCCTGCTGTCATAGAGAACCTGGAAAGCAAGAGCGTGTTTCTTGCTCTAAAGCAGAGTGTGATCAATGGATGAGAACTCTGCTGTGTGTTTCACTTCAGAAATGGAGTTAAATCCCAGGCTCTGTGACTTCCTACAAGCAAGACTTCGTTTCAAGTAAGGGCAGGTACATTACAGCTCAAAGGAACTACATAGTTCCTGAAGCTCACACGTCGCTCATGTTAACGGACAAGCATTGTATGTTAGAGGACCTGTGGTTTCTTTCAGTTTCAGAAGTAGAGTTGAACTAGATATGGTCCGTGTGTGTAGGAAAAACCGTTTTTTTGTTCTGAGCACACTCACGTTTCCTGCTGTATTAGAGACTCTAGAAAGCATTAGCATTCTTCTTGCTCTAAAGCAGAGAGTGATCCATGGATAAGAACTATGCTGTATGTTTCCCTTCAGAAATGGAGTTAAATGCCAGGCTCTGTGTCTTCCTACAAGCAAGACTTCGTTTCAGGTAAGGGCAGTCACATTTCAGCTCAAACGAACTACTTCGTTCACGAAGCTCACACTCTTCTCATCTTAAATGACAAGCATTGGATGTTAGAGGACCTGTGCTTTGTATCAATTTCAGAAGCCGAGTTGAACTAGATATGGTCTGTGTGTATAGGAAACACAGTTCTTTTGTTCTCAGCACACTCACTTTTCCTGCTCTCTAAGAGACTCTAGAAAGGAAGAGCGTGCTTCTTGCTCTATAGCAGAGTGTGATTCATGGATGAGAACTGTGCTTTGTGTTTCCTTTCAGAAATCGAGTTAAATCCCAGGCTCTGTGTTTTCCTACAAGCAAGACTTCATTTCAGGTAAGGGCAGTCACTTTTCAGCTAA
Source organism: Onychomys leucogaster (assembly GCA_949786385.1). Classification (NCBI taxonomy): domain Eukaryota; kingdom Metazoa; phylum Chordata; class Mammalia; order Rodentia; family Cricetidae; genus Onychomys; species Onychomys leucogaster. Next base: position 1,597,947 of record CATKUP010000086.1, read on the forward strand.
AATGAACTACATCGTTCACGAAGCTAACACGTTTTTCATGTTAACTGACAAGCATTGGATGTTAGAGGACCAGAGCTTTGTATCAGTTTCAGAAGCAGAATTGGACTAGATATGGTCCGTATGTGTAGGAAACACCGTTCTTTTGTTCTGAGCACACTCACGTTTCCTGCTGTCTTAGAGAATCTAGAAAGCAAGTCCTTGCTTCTTGCTCTAAAGCAGAGTGTGATCCATGGATGAGAACTATGCTGTGTTTTTCCCTTCAGAAATGGACTTAAATGCCAGGCTCTGTGTCTTCCTACAAGCAAGACTTCGTTTCAGGTAAGGGCAGTCACTTTTCAGCTCAAACGAACTACTTCGTTCACGAAGCTCACACTTTTCTCATCTTAAATGACAAGCATTGGATGTTAGAGGACCTGTGCTTTGTATCAATTTCAGAAGCTGAGTTGTACTAGATATGGTCTGTGTGTATAGGAAACACAGTTCTTTTGTTCTCTGCACACTCACATTTCCTGCTGTATTAGAGACTCTAGAATGCAAGAGCGTGCTTCTTGCTCTAAAGCAGAGTGTGATCAAGGGATGAGATCTCTGCTGTGTTTCACTTCAGAAATGGAGCTAAAACCCAGGCTCTGAGTGTTCCTACAAGCAAGAATTCATTTCAGGTAAGGGCAGTTACATTACAGCTCAAACGAACTACATGGTTCATAAAGCTAACACGTTTCTCATGTTAGCTGACAAGCATTGCATGTTAGAGGACCAGTGCTTTGTATCAGTTTCAGAAGCAGAGTTGGACTGGATATGGTCCGTATGTGTAGGAAACACCATTCTTTTGTTCTCAGCACACTCACGTTTCCTGCTGTCTTAGAGACTCTAGAAACCTAGAGCGTGCTTCTTGCTCTGAAGCAGAGTGTGATCAATGAATGAGAACTCAGCTGTGTGTTTCACTTCAGAAATGGAGGTAAATCCCAGGCTCTGTGACATCCTACAAGCAAGACTTTGTTTCAAGTAAGGGCAGGTACTTTACAGCTAAAAGGAACTACATAGTTCCTGAAGCTCAAACGTTTCTCATGTTAACGGACAAGCATTGGATGTTAGAGGACCTGTGGTTTGTTTCAGTTTCAGAAGCAGAGTTGAACTAGATACGGTCCCTGTGTTTTAGGAAAAACCGTTCTTTTGTTCTGAGCACACTCACATTTCCTGCTGTATTAGAAACTGTAGAAAGCATTAGCATTATTCTTGCTCTAAAGCAGAGTGTGATCCATGGATGAGAACTATGCTATGTTTTTTCCTTCAGAAATGGACTTAAATGCCAGGCTCTGTGTCTTCCTACAAGCAAGACTTCGTTTCAGGTAAGGGCAGTCACTTTTCAGCTCAAAGGAACTACTTCGTTCATGAAGCTCACACTTTTCTCATCTTTAATGACAAGCATTGGATGTTAGAGGACCTGTGCTTTGTATCAATTTCAGAAGCTGAGTTGTACTAGATATGGTCTGTGTGTATAGGAAACACAGTTCTTTTGTTCTCTGCACACTCACGTTTCCTGCTGTATTAGAGACTCTAGAATGCAAGAGCGTGCTTCTTGCTCTAAAGCAGAGTGTGATCAATGGATGAGATCTCTGCTGTGTGTTTCACTTCAGAAATGGAGTTAAATCCCAGGCTCTGAGTCTTCCTACAAGCAAGACTTCGTTTCAGGTAAGGGCAGTTACATTACAGCTCAAACGAACTACATGGTTCATGAAGCTAACACGTTTCTCATGTTAGCTGACAAGCATTGCATGTTAGAGGACCAGTGCTTTGTATCAGTTTTCGAAGCAGAGTTGGACTGGATATGGTCTGTATGTGTAGGAAACACCGTTCTTGTGTTGTCAGCACACTCACGTTTCCTGCTGTCTTAGAGAATCTGGAAAGCAAGAGCGTGCTTCTTGCTCTAAAGCAGAGTGTGATCAATGGATGAGAACCCTGCTGTGTGTTTCACTTCAGAAATGGAGTTAAATCCCAGGCTCTGTGACTTCCTACAAGCAAGACTTCGTTTCAAGTAAGGGCAGGTACTTTACACCTCAAAGGAACTACATAGTTCCTGAAGCTCACACGTTTCTCATGTTAACGGACAAGCATTGGATGTTAGAGGACCTGTGGTTTCTTTCAGTTTCAGAAGCAGAGTTGAACTAGATATGGTCCCTGTGTAAAGGAAAAACCGTTCTTTTGTTCTGAGCACACTCACACTTCCTGCTGTATTAGAAACTCTAGAAAGCAATAGCATTATTCTTCCTCTAAAGCAGAGTGTGTTCCATGGATGATAACTATGCTGTGTGTTTCCCTTCAGAACTGGAGTTAAATCACAGGCTCTGTGTCTTCCTACAAGTAAGAATTCAATTCAGGTAAGGGCAGGCACTTTTCAGCTCAAAAGAACTACATCATTCAAGAAGCTCACATGTTTCACATCTTAAATGACAAGCATTGGATGTTAGAGGAATAGTGCTTTGTCTCAATTTCAGAGGCAGAGTTGGACTAGATATGGTCTGTATGTGTAGGAACCACCATTCTTTGTTCTCAGCACACTCACGTTTCCTGCTGTCTTAGAGAATCTAGAAAGCAAGTCCGTGCTTCTTGCTCTAAAGCAGAGTGTGATCAATGGATCAGAACTTTGCTGTGTGTTCCACTTCAGAAATGGAGTTAAATCTCAGGCTCTGTGTCTTCCTGCAAGCAAGACTTCGTTTCAGTTAAGGGAAGTCACTTTTCAGCTCAAACAAACTACATCGTTCACTAAGCTAACACGTTTCCCGTCTTAACTGAAAAGCATTGGATGTTAGAGACCCAGTGCTTTGTATCATTTTCAGAAGCAGAGTTGGACTAGATATGTCCCCTATGTGTAGGAAACCCCGTTCTTTTGTTCTCAGCACACTCAAGTTTCCTGCTGTCTTAGAGAATCTAGTAACCTAGAGCGTGCTTCTTGCTCTAAAGCAGAGTGTGATCAATGGATGAGAACTCTGCTGTGTGTTTCACTTCAGAAATGGAGTTAAATCCCAGGCTCAGTGTCTTCCTACAAGCAAGACTTCGTTTCAGGTAAGGGCAGTCATTTTTCAGCTCAAACGAACTACATCGTTCACGAAGCTCACACGTTTCTCAAGTTAACTGACAAGCATTGGATTTTAGAGGACCTGTAGTTTGTTTCATTTTCAGAAGCAGAGTTGAACAAGATACGGTCCCTGTGTGTAGAAAACAACGTTCTTTTGTTCTGAGCACACTCACGTTTCCTGCTGTATTAGAGACTCTAGAAAGGAAGAGCGTGCTTCTTGCTCTAAAGCATAGTGTGATTCATGGATGAGAACTGTGCTGTGTGTTTCCCTTCAGAAATGGAGTTAAATCCCATGCTCTGTGTCTTCCTACAAGCAAGACTTCGTTTCAGGTAAGGGAAGTCACTTTTCAGCTCAAATGAACTACATCATTCACGAAGCTAACACGTTTCCCATCTTAACTGATAAGCATTGGATTTTAGAAGACCAGTGCTTTGAATCATTTTCAGAAGCAGAGTTGGACTAGATATGTTCCGTATGTGTAGGAAACACCATTCTTTTGTTGTCAGCATACTCATGTTTCCTGCTGTCATAGAGAATCTGGAAAGCAAGAGCGTGCTTCTTGCTCTAAAGCAGAGTGTGATCAATGGATGAGAACTCTGCTGTGTGTTTCACTTCAGAAATGGAGTTAAATCCCAGGCTCTGTGACTTCCTACAAGCAAGACTTCGTTTCAAGTAAGGGCAGGTACTTTACAGCTCAAATGAACTACATAGTTCACGAAGGTCACACGTTTCTCATCTTAACTGACAAGCATTGGATGTTAGAGGACCTCTGGTTTGTATCAGTTTCAGAAGCAAATTTGAACTAGATATGGTCCTTATGAGTAGGAAACACCATTCTTTTCTTCTGAGCACACTCAAGTTTCCTGCTGTATTAGAGACTCTCGAATGCAAGAGCGTGCTTCTTGCTCTAAAGCAGAGTGTGATCAATGGATGAGAACTCTGCTGTGTGTTTCACTTCAGAAATGGAGTTAAATCCCATGCTCTGTGTCTTCCTACAAGCAAGACTTCATTTCAGGTAAGGGCAGTTACGTTACAGCTCAAACGAACTACATCGTTCATGAAGCTCACACGTTTCTCATCTTAAATGACAAGCATTGGATGATAGAGGACCTGTGCTTTATTTCAATTTCAAGGCAGAGTTGGACTAGATATGGTCCGTATGTGTAGGAAAAACCGTTCTTTTGTTCTCAGCACACTCACGTTTCCTGCTTCCTTAGAGAATCTAGAAAGCAAGAGCGTGCTTCTTGCTCTAAAGCAGAGTGTGATCAATGAATGAGAAGTCTGCTGTGTGTTCCACTTCAGAAATGGAGTTAAATCCCAGGCTCTGTGTCTTCCTACAATCAAGACTTCGTTTCAGGTAAGGGCAGTTACTTTACAGGTCAAACGAACTACATCGTACACGAAGCTCACACGTTTCTCGGTCTTAATTGAAAAGCATTGGACGTTACAGAACCTGTGCTATGTGTCAGTTTCAGAAGAGGAGTTGAACTAGATATGGTCTGTATGTGTAGGAAACACCGTTCTTTTGTTCTGAGCACACTCACGTTTCCTGCTGTATTAGAGACTCTAGAAAGCAATAGCATTCTTCTTCCTCTAAAGCAGAGTGTGATCCATGAATGATAACTATGCTGTGTGTTTCCCTTCAGAACTGGAGTTAAATCCCAGGCTCTGTGTCTTCCTAAAAGTAAGAATTAATTTCAGGTAAGGGAAGGCACTTTTCAGATCAAAAGAACTACATCATTCAAGAAGCTCACATGTTTCTCATCTTAAATAACAAGCATTGGATGTTAGAGGACCAGTGCTTTGTCTCAATTTCAGAGGCAGAGTTGGACTAGATATGGTCCGTATGTGTAGGAAACACTGTTCTTTGGTTCTCAGCACACTCACGTTTCCTGCTGTCTTAGAGAATCTAGAAACCTAGAGCGTGCTTCTTGCTCTAAAGCAGAGTGTGAAAAATGGATGAGACCTCTGCTGTGTGTTTCACTTCAGAAATGGAGTTAAATCCCAGGCTCAGTGTCTTCCTACAAGCAAGAATTCGTTTCAGGTAAGGGCAGTCACTTTTCAGCTCAAACGAACTACATCGTTCACGAAGCTCACAAGTTTCTCAAGTTAACTGACAAGTTTTGGATGTTTGGGACCACTGCTTTGTATCATTTTCAGAAGCAGAGTTGGACTAGATATGGTCCGTATGTGTATGAAACACCGTTCTTTTGTTCTCAGCACACTCACATTTCCTGCTGTCTTAGAGAATCTAGAAAGCAAGAGCGTGCTTCTTGCTCTAAAGCAGAGTGTGATCAATGGATGAGAACTCTGTTGTGTGTTTCTCTTCAGAAATGGAGTTAAATCCCAGGCTCTGAATCTTCCTACAAGCAAGACTTCCTTTCAGGTAAGGGCAGGTACTTTACAGCTCAAATTAACTACATAGTTCACGAAGGTCACACGTTTCTCATCTTAACTGACAAGCATTGGATGTTAGAGGACCTCAGTTTGTATCAGTTTCAGAAGCAAATTTGAACTAGATATGGTCCTTATGAGTAGGAAACACCATTCTTTTCTTCTGAGCACACTCAAGTTTCCTGCTTTATTAGAGACTCTAGAATGCAAGAGCGTGCTTCTTGCTCTAAAGCAGAGTGTGATCAATGGATTAGAACTCTGCTGTGTTTCACTTCAGAAATGGAGTTAAATCCCAGGCTCTGTTTTCTTACAAGCAAGACTTCGTTTCAGGTAAGGGCAGTTACGTTACAGCTCAAACGAACTACATCGTTCATGAAGCTAACACGTTTCTCATGTTAGCTCACAAGCATTGCATGTTAGAGGACCAGTGCTTTGTATCAGTTTCAGAAGCAGAGTTGGACTGGATATGGTCCATATATGTTCGAAACACCGTTTTTTGTTCTCAGCACACTCACGTTTCCTGCTGCATTAGAGCGTCTAGAAAGCAATAGCATTCTTCTTGCTCTAAAGCAGAGTGTGATCCATGGATGATAACTATGCTGTGTATTTCCTTCAGAACTGGAGTTAAATCCCAGGCTCTGTGTCTTCTTTCAAGCAAGAATTCATTTCAGGTAAGGGCAGGCACTTTTCAGCTCAAAGGAACTACATCATTCACGAAGCTCACACGTTTCTCATGTTAACTGACAAGCATTGGATGTTAGAGGACCTGTGGTTTGTTTCAGTTTCAGAAGCAGAGTTGAACTTGATACGGTACGTGTGGGTAGGAAACACCGTTCATTGGTTCTGAGCACACTCACGTTTCCTGCTGTATTAGAGACTCTAGAAAGCATTAGCATTCTTCTTGCTCTAAAGCAGAGTGTGATCCATGGATGAGAACTATGATGTGTGTTTCCCTTCAGAAATGGAGTTAAATGCCAGGCTCTGTGTCTTCCTACAAGAAAGTCTTCGTTTCAGGTAGGGGCAGGTACTTTACAGCTCAAACGAACTGCATCGTTCACGAAGCTAACACGTTTCTCATGTTAGCTGACAAGCATTGGATGTTAGAGGACCAGTGCTTTGTATTAGTTTCAGAAGCAGAGTTGGACTGGATATGGTCCGTATGTGCAGGAAACACCGTTCTTTTTTTCTCAGCACACTCACGTTTCGTGCTGTCTTAGATACTCTAAAATCCTAGAGCGTGCTTCTTGCTCTAAATCAGAGTGTGATCAATGGATGAGAACTCTGCTGTGTGTTTCACTTCAGAAATGGAGTTAAATCCCAGGCTCTGTGTCTTCCTACAAGCAAGACTTCGTTTCACATAAGGGCAGTTACTTTACAGATCAAACGAACTACATCATACACGAAGCTCACACGTTTCTTGGTCTTAATTGAAAAGCATTGGATGTTACAGAACCTGTGCTTTGTGTCAGTTTCAGAAGAGGAGTTGAACTAGATATGTCCCGTATGTGTAGGAAACACCGTTCATTTGTTCTGAGCACACTCACGTTTCCTGCTGCATTAGAGAGTTTAGAAAGCAATAGCATTCTTCTTGCTCTAAAGCAGAGTGTGATCCATGGATGATAACTATGCTTTGTGTTTCCCTTCAGAACTGGAGTTAAATCCCAGGCTCTGTGTCTTCCTACAAGCAAGAATTCATTTCAAGTAAGGGCAGGAACTTTTCAGCTCAAACGAACTACGTCATTCACGAAGCTCACACGTTTCTCATCTTAAATGACAAGCATTGGATGTCAGAGGACCAGTGCTTTGTCTCAATTTCAGAGGCAGAGTTGGACTAGATATGGTCCGTATGTGTAGGAACCACCGTACTTTCGTTCTGAGAACACTCACGTTTCCTGCTGTATTAGAGACTCTAGAAAGCATTAGCATTCTTCTTGCTCTAAAGCAGAGTGTGATCAATGGATGAGAACTCTGCTGTGTTTCACTTCAGAAATGGAGTTAAATCCCAGGCTCTGAGTGTTCCTACATGCAAGACATCGTTTTAGGTAAGGGCAGTCACTTTTGAGCTCAAACGAAGTACATAGTTCACGAAGCTAACACGTTTCTCATGTTAGCTGACAAGCATTGCATGTTAGAGGACCAGTGCTTTGTATCAGTTTCAGAAGCAAATTTGAACTAGATATGGTCCTTATGAGTAGGAAACACCATTCTTTTCTTCTGAGCTAACTCAAGTTTCCTGCTGTATTAGAGACTCTAGAATGCAAGAGCGTGCTTCTTGCTCTAAAGCAGAGTGTGATCAATGGATGAGAACTCTGCTGTGTTTCACTTCAGAAATGGAGTTAAATCCCAGGCTCTGAGTGTTCTTACAAGCAAGACTTCGTTTCAGGTAAGGGCAGTCACTTTTCAGCTCAAACGAACTACATCGTTCATGAAGCTAACACGTTTCTCATGTTAGCTGACAAGCATTGCATGTTAGAGGACCAGTGCTTTGTATCAGTTTCAGAAGCAGAGTTGGACTGGATATGGTCCATATGTGTAGGAAACACCGTTCTTTTGTTCTCAGCACACTCACGTTTCCTGTTGCATTAGAGAGTCTAGAAAGCAATAGCATTCTTCTTGCTCTAAAGCAGAGTGTGATCCATGGATGATAACTATGCTGTGTGTTTCCTTCAGAACTGGAGTTAAATCCCAGTCTCTGTGTATTCCTACAAGCAAGAATTCATTACAGGTAAGGGCAGGCACTTTTCAGCTCAAAGGAACTACATCATTCACGAAGCTCACACGTTTCTCATGTTAACTGACAAGCATTGGATGTTAGAGGACCTGTGGTTTGTTTCAGTTTCAGAAGCAGAGTTGAACTTGATATGGTACGTGTGGGTAGGAAACACCGTTCATTGGTTCTGAGCACACTCACATTTCCTGCTGTATTAGAGACTCTAGAAAGCATTAGCATTCTTCTTGCTCTAAAGCAGAGTGTGAGCCATGGATGAGAACTATGATGTGTGTTTCCCTTCAGAAATGGAGTTAAATGCCAGGCTCTGTGTCTTCCTACAAGCAAGACTTCGTTTCAGGTAAGGGCAGTCACTTTTCAGCTCAAACGAACTACTTCGTTCACGAAGCTCACACTCTTCTCATCTTAAATGACAAGCATTGGATGTTAGAGGACCTGTGCTTTGTATCAATTTCAGAAGCCGAGTTGAACTAGATATGGTCTGTGTGTATAGGAAACACAGTTCTTTTATTCTCAGCACACTCACTTTTCCTGCTGTCTAAGAGACTCTAGAAAGGAAGAGCGTGCTTCTTGCTCTATAGTGAGTGTGATTCATGGATGAGAACTGTGCTTTGTGTTTCCTTTCAGAAATCGAGTTAAATCCCAGGCTCTGTGTTTTCCTACAAGCAAGACTTCATTTCAGGTAAGGGCAGTCACTTTTCAGCTCAAATGAACTACATCGTTCACGAAGCTAACACGTTTTTCATGTTAACTGACAAGCATTGGATGTTAGAGGACCAGTGCTTTGTATCAGTTTCAGAAGCAGAATTGGACTAGATATGGTCCGTATGTGTAGGAAACACCGTTCGGTTGTTCTCAGCACACTCACTTTTCTTGCTGTCTTAGAGAATCTAGAAAGCAAGTCCTTGCTTCTTGCTCTAAAGCAGAGTGTGATCAATGGATGAGAACTCTGCTGTGTGTTTCACTTCAGAAATGGAGTTAAATCCCAGGCTCTGAGTCTTCCTACAAGCAAGACTTCATTTCAGGTAAAGAAAGATACTTTACAGCTCAAACGAACTACATAGTTCACGAAGGTCACACGTTTCTCATCTTAACTGAGAAGCATTGGATTTTAGAGGACCTCTGGTTTGTATCAGTTTCAGAAGCAGAGTTGGAATAGATATGGTCCGTATGTGTAGGAAACACCGTTCTTTTGTTGTCAGCACACACACGTTTCCTGCTGTCTTAGAGAATCTGGAAAGCAAGAGCGTGCTTCTTGCTCTAAAGCAGAGTGTGATCAATGGATGAGAACTCTGCTGTGTGTTTCACTTCAGAAATGGAGTTAAATCCCAGGCTCTGTGACTTCCTACAAGGAAGACTTCGTTTCAAGTAAGGGCAGGTACTTTACAGCTCAAAGGAACTACATAGTTCCTGAAGCTCAAACGTTTCTCATGTTAACGGACAAGCATTGGATGTTAGAGGACCTGTGGTTTGTTTCAGTTTCAGAAGCAGAGATGAACTAGATACGGTCCCTGTGTTTTAGGAAAAACCGTTCTTTTGTTCTGAGCACACTCACATTTCCTGCTGTATTAGAAACTCTAGAAAGCATTAGCATTATTCTTGCTCTAAAGCAGAGTGTGATCCATGGATGAGAACTATGCTGTGTTTTTCCCTTCAGAAATGGACTTAAATGCCAGGCTCTGTGTCTTCCTACAAGCAAGAATTCGTTTCAGGTAAGGGCAGTCACTTTTCAGCTCAAACGAACTACTTCGTTCACGAAGCTCACACTTTTCTGATCTTAAATGACAGGCATTGGATGTTAGAGGACCTGTGCTTTGTATCAATTTCAGAAGCTGAGTTGTACTAGATATGGTCTGTGTGTATAGGAAACACAGTTCTTTTGTTCTCTGCACACTCACTTTTACTGCTGACTAAGAGACTCTAGAAAGGAAGAGCATGCTTCTTGCTCTATAGCAGAGTGTGATTCATGGATGTTAACTGTGTTGTGTGTTTCCTTTCAGAAATCGAGTTAAATCCCAGGCTCTGTGTTTTCCTACAAGCAAGACTTCTTTTCAGGTAAGGGCAGTCACTTTTCAGCTCAAATGAACTACGTGGTTCACGAAGCTAACACGTTTTTCATGTTAAATGACAAGCATTGGATGTTAGAGGACCAGTGCTTTGTATTAGCTTCAGAAGCAGAATTGGACTAGATATGGTCAGTATGTGTAGGAAACACTGTTCTTTTGTTCTGAGCACACTGAAGTTTCCTGCTGTATTAGAGACTCTGGAAGGCAAGAGCGTGCTTCTTGCTCTAAAGCAGAGTGTGATTAATGAATGAGCACTCTGCTGTGTTTCACTTCAGAAATGGAGTTAAATCCCAGGCACTGAATCTTCCTACAAGCAAGACTTCGTTTCAGGTAAGGGGAGGTACTTTACAGCTCAAATGAACTACATAGTTCACGAAGGTCACACGTTTCTCATCTTAACTGACAAGCATTGGATGTTAGAGGACCTCTGGTTTGTATCAGTTTCAGAAGCAAATTTGAACTAGATATGGTCCTTATGAGTAGGAAACACCATTCTTTTCTTCTGAGCACACTCAAGTTTCCTGCTGTATTAGAGACTCTAGAATGCAAGAGCGTGCTTCTTGCTCTAAAGCAGAGTGTGATCAATGGATGAGAACTCTGCTGTGTTTCACTTCAGAAATGGAGTTAAATCCCAGGCTCTGAGTGTTCTTACAAGCAAGACTTCGTTTCAGGTAAGGGCAGTTACGTTACAGCTCAAACGAACTACATCGTTCATGAAGCTAACACGTTTCTCATGTTAGCTGACAAGCATTGCATGTTAGAGGACCAGTGCTTTGTATCAGTTTCAGAAGCAGAGTTGGACTGGATATGGTCCATATGTGTTCGAAACACAGTTCTTTTGTTCTCAGCACACTCACGTTTCCTGCTGCATTAGAGCGTCTAGAAAGCAATAGCATTCTTCTTGCTCTAAAGCAGAGTGTGATCCATGGATGATAACTATGCTGTGTGTTTCCCTTCAGAAATGGAGTTAAATGCCAGGTTCTGTGTCTTCCTACAAGCAAGACTTCGTTTCAGGTAAGGGCAGTCACTTTTCAGCTCAAAGGAACTACATCATTCACGAAGCTCACACGTTTCTCATGTTAACTGACAAGCATTGGATGTTAGAGGACCTGTGGTTTGTTTCAGTTTCAGAAGCAGAGTTGAACTTGATACGGTACGTGTGGGTAGGAAACACCGTTCATTGGTTCTGAGCACACTCACGTTTCCTGCTGTATTAGAGACTCTAGAAAGCATTAGCATTCTTCTTGCTCTAAAGCAGAGTGTGATCCATGGATGAGAACTATGATGTGTGTTTCCCTTCAGAAATGGAGTTAAATGACAGGCTCTGTGTCTTCCTACAAGAAAGTCTTCGTTTCAGGTAGGGGCAGGTACTTTACAGCTCAAACGAACTGCATCGTTCACGAAGCTAACACGTTTCTCATGTTAGATGACAAGCATTGGATGTTAGAGGACCAGTGCTTTGTATTAGTTTCAGAAGCAGAGTTGGACTGGATATGGTCTGTATGTGCGGGAAACACCGTTCTTTATTTCTCAGCACACTCACGTTTCCTGCTGTCTTAGAGACTCTAGAAACCTAGAGCGTGCTTCTTGCTCTGAATCAGAGTGTGATCAATGGATGAGAACTCTGCTGTGTGTTTCACTTCAGAAATGGAGTTAAATCCCAGGCTCTGAGTGTTCCTACAAGCAAGACTTCGTTTCAGGGAAGGGCTGGTACTTTACAGATCAAACGAACTACATCATACACGAAGCTCACACGTTTCTTGGTCTTAATTGAAAAGCATTGGATGTTACAGAACCTGTGCTTTGTGTCATTTTCAGAAGAGGAGTTGAACTAGATATGTCCCGTATGTGTAGGAAACACCGTTCATTTGTTCTGAGCACACTCACGTTTCCTGCTGCATTAGAGAGTTTAGAAAGCAATAGCATTCTTCTTGCTCTAAAGCAGAGTGTGATCCATGGATGATAACTATGCTGTGTGTTTCCCTTCAGAACTGGAGTTAAATCCCAGGCTCTGTGTCTTCCTACAAGCAAGAATTCATTTCAAGTAAGGGCAGGCACTTTTCAGCTCAAACGAACTACGTCATTCACGAAGCTCACACGTTTCTCATCGTAAATGACAAGCATTGGATGTTAGAGGACCAGTGCTTTGTCTCAATTTCAGAGGCAGAGTTGGACTAGATATGGTCCGTATGTGTAGGAACCACCGTACTTTTGTTCTGAGCACACTCACGTTTCCTGCTGTATTAGAGACTCTAGAAAGCATTAGCATTCTTCTTGCTCAAAAGCAGAGTGTGATCAATGGATGAGAACTCTGCTGTGTTTCACTTCAGAAATGGAGTTAAATCCCAGGCTCTGAGTGTTCCTACATGCAAGACATCGTTTTAGGTAAGGGCAGTCACTTTTGAGCTCAAACGAACTACATAGTTCACGAAGCTAACACGTTTCTCATGTTAGCTGACAAGCATTGCATGTTAGAGGACCAGTGCTTTGTATCAGTTTCAGAAGCAAATTTGAACTAGATATGGTCCTTATGAGTAGGTAACACCATTCTTTTCTTCTGAGCACACTCAAGTTTCCTGCTGTATTAGAGACTCTAGAATGCAAGAGCGTGCTTCTTGCTCTAAAGCAGAGTGTGATCAATGGATGAGAATCTGCTGTGTTTCACTTCAGAAATGGAGTTAAATCCCAGGCTCTGAGTGTTCTTACAAGCAAGACTTCGTTTCAGGTAAAGAAAGATACTTTACAGCTCAAACGAACTACATAGTCCACTAAGGTCACACGTTTCTCATCTTAACAGAGAAGCATTGGATTTTAGAGGACCTCTGGTTTGTATCAGTTTCAGAAGCAGAGTTGGACTAGATATGGTCCGTATGTGTAGGAAACACCGTTCTTTTGTTGTCAGCACACTCACGTTTCCTGCTGTCTTAGAGAATCTGGAAAGCAAGAGCGTGCTTCTTGCTCTAAAGCAGAGTGTGATCAATGGATGAGAACTCTGCTGTGTGTTTCACTTCAGAAATGGAGTTAAATCCCAGGCTCTGTGACTTCCTACAAGGAAGACTTCGTTTCAAGTAAGGGCAGGTAGTTACAGCTCAAAGGAACTACATAGTTCCTGAAGCTCAAACGTTTCTCATGTTAACGGACAAGCATTGGATGTTAGAGGACCTGTGGTTTGTTTCAGTTTCAGAAGCTGAGTTGTACTAGATATGGTCTGTGTGTATAGGAAACACAGTTCTTTTGTTCTCTGCACACTCACGTTTACTGCTGACTAAGAGACTCTAGAAAGGAAGAGCGTGCTTCTTGCTCTATAGCAGAGTGTGATTCATGGATGTTAACTGTGTTGTGTGTTTCCTTTCAGAAATCGAGTTAAATCCAAGGCTCTGTGTTTTCCTACAAGCAAGACTTCTTTTCAGGTAAGGGCAGTCATTTTTCAGCTCAAATGAACTACGTGGTTCACGAAGCTAACACGTTTTTCATGTTAAATGACAAGCATTGGATGTTAGAGGACCAGTGCTTTGTATTAGCTTCAGAAGCAGAATTGGACTAGATATGGTCAGTATGTGTAGGAAACACTGTTCTTTTGTTCTGAGCACACTGAAGTTTCCTGCTGTATTAGAGACTCTGGAAGGCAAGAGCGTGCTTCTTGCTCTAAAGCAGAGTGTGATCAATGAATGAGAACTCTGCTGTGTTTCACTTCAGAAATGGAGTTAATTCCCAGGCTCTGAGTGTTCCAACAAGCAAGACTTCGTTTCAGGTAAGGGCTGTTACTTTACAGCTCAAACGAACTACATAGTTCCCGAAGCTAACATGTTTCTCATGTTAGCTGAGAAGCATTGGATGTTAGAGGACCAGTGCTTTGTATCAGTTTCAGAAGCAGAGTTGGACTGGATATGGTCTGTATGTGTAGGAAACACAGTTCTTTTGTTCTCAGCACACTCACGTTTCCTGCTGTCTTAGAGAATCTAGAAACCTAGAGCGTGCTTCTTGCTCTAAAGCAGTGTGTGATCAATGGATGAGAACTCTGCTGGGTGTTTCTCTTCAGAAATGGAGTTAAATCCCAGGCTCTGAGTCTTCCTACAAGCAAGATTTCGTTTCAGGTAAGGGCAGGTACTTTACAGCTCAAATGAACTACATAGTTCACAAAGGTCACACGTTTCTCATCTTAACTGACAAGCATTGGATGTTATAGGACCTCTGGTTTGTATCAGTTTCAGAAGCAAATTTGAACTAGATATGGTCCTTATGAGTAGGAAACACCGTTCATTTCTTCTGAGCACACTCAAGTTTCCTGCTGTATTAGAGACTCTAGAATGCAAGAGCGTGCTTCTTGCTCTAAAGCAGAGTGTGATCAATGGATGAGAACTCTGCTGTGTTTCACTTCAGAAATGGAATTAAATCCCAGGCTCTGAGTGTTCCTACAAGCAAGACTTCGATTCAGGTAAGGGCAGTTACATTACTGCTCAAACGAACTACATGGTTCATGAAGCTAACACGTTTCTCATGTTAGCTGACAAGCATTGCATGTTAGAGGACCAGTGCTTTGTATCAGTTTCAGAAGCAGAGTTGGACTGGATATGGTCCATATGTGTAGGAAACACCGTTCTTTTGTTCTCAGCACACTCATGTTTCCTGCTGTCTTAGAGACTCGAGAAACCTAGAGCGTGCTTCTTGCTCTGAAGCAGAGTGTGATCAATGAATGAGAACTCTGCTGTGTATTTCACTTCAGAAATGGAGGTAAATCCCAGGCTCTGTGTCTTCCTACAAGCAAGACTTCGTTTCAGGTAAGGGCAGTCACTTTTCAGCTCAAAAGAACTACATCGTTCACGAAGCTCACACGTTTCTCATCTTAAATGACAAGCATTGGATGATAGAGGACCTGTTCTTTATTTCAATTTCAAGGCAGAGTTGGACTAGATATGGTCCGTATGTGTAGGAAACACCGTTCTTTTGTTCTCAGCACACTCACATTTCCTGCTGTCTTAGAGAATCTAGAAAGCAAGAGCGTGCTTCTTGCTCTAAAGCAGAGTGTGATCAATGGATGAGAACTCTGCTGTGTGTTTAACTTCGGAAATGGAGTTAAATCCCAGGCTCTGAGTCTTCCTACAAGCAAGACTTCGTTTCAGGTAAGGGTAGGTACTTTACAGCTCAAATGAACTACAAAGTTCACGAAGGTCACACGTTTCTCATCTTAACTGACAAGCATTGGATGTTAGAGGACCTCTGGTTTGTATCAGTTTCAGAAGCAAATTTGAACTAGATATGGTCCTTATGAGTAGGAAACACCATTCTTTTCTTCTGAGCACACTCAAGTTTCCTGCTGTATTAGAGACTCTAGAATGCAAGAGCGTGCTTCTTGCTCTAAAGCAGAGTGTGATCAATGGATGAGAACTCTGCTGTGTTTCACTTCAGAAATGGAGTTAAATCCCAGGCTCTGAGTGTTCCTACAAGCAAGACTTCGTTTCAGGTAAGGGCAGTTACTTTACAGGTCAAACGAACTACATCGTACACGAAGCTCACACGTTTCTCGGTCTTAATTGAAAAGCATTGGACGTTACAGAACCTGTGCTATGTGTCAGTTTCAGAAGAGGAGTTGAACTAGATATGGTCTGTATGTGTAGGAAACACCGTTCTTTTGTTCTCAGCACACTCACGTTACCTGCTGTATTAGAGACTCTAGAAAGCAATAGCATTCTTCTTCCTCTCAAGCAGAGTGTGATCCATGGATGATAACTATGCTGTGTGTTTCCCTTCAGAACTGGAGTTAAATCCCAGGCTCTGTGTCTTCCTACAAGTAAGAATTCATTTCAGGTAAGGGCAGGCACTTTTCAGCTCAAAAGAACTACATCATTCAAGAAGCTCACATGTTTCTCATCTTAAATGACAAGCATTGGATGTTAGAGGACCAGTGCTTTGTCTCAATTTCAGAGGCAGAGTTGGACTAGATATGGTCCGTATGTGTAGGAACCACCGTTCTTTTGTTCTCAGCACACTCACGTTTCCTGCTGTCTTAGAGAATCTAGAAAGCAAGTCCGTGCTTCTTGCTCTAAAGCAGAGTGTGATCAATGGATCAGAACTTTGCTGTGTGTTCCACTTCAGAAATGGAGTTAAATCTCAGGCTCTGTGTCTTCCTGCAAGCAAGACTTCGTTTCATGTAAGGGAAGTCACTTTTCAGTTCAAAGGAACTACATCGTTCACTAAGCTAACACGTTTCCCGTCTTAACTGAAAAGCATTGGATGTTAGAGGATCAGTGCTTTGTATCATTTTCAGAAGCAGAGTTGGACTAGATAAGTCCCGTATGTGTAGGAAACACTGTTCTTTTGTTCTCAGCACACTCACGTTTCCTGCTGTCTTAGAGAATCTAGAAACCTAGAGCGTGCTTCTTGCTCTAAAGCAGAGTGTGAAAAATGGATGAGACCTCTGCTGTGTGTTTCACTTCAGAAATGGAGTTAAATCCCAGGCTCAGTGTCTTCCTACAAGCAAGAATTCGTTTCAGGTAAGGGCAGTCACTTTTCAGCTCAAACGAACTACATCGTTCACGAAGCTCACACGTTTCTCAAGTTAACTGACAAGCTTTGGATGTTTGAGGACCACTGCTTTGTATCATTTTCAGAAGCAGAGTTGGACTAGATATGGTCCGTATGTGTATGAAACACCATTCTTTTGTTCTCAGCACACTCACATTTCCTGCTGTCTTAGAGAATCTAGAAAGCAAGAGCGTGCTTCTTGCTCTAAAGCAGAGTGTGATCAATTGATGAGAACTCTGTTGTGTGTTTCACTTCAGAAATGGAGTTAAATCCCAGGCTCTGAATCTTCCTACAAGCAAGACTTCGTTTCAGGTAAGGGCAGTCACTTTTGAGCTCAAATGAACTACATAGTTCACGAAGGTCACACGTTTCTCATCTTAACTGACAAGCATTGGATGTTAGAGGACCTCTGGTTTCTATCAGTTTCAGAAGCAAATTTGAACTAGATATGGTCCTTATGAGTAGGAAACACCATTCTTTTCTTCTGAGCATACTCAAGTTTCCTGCTGTATTAGAGACTCTAGAATGCAAGAGCGTGCTTCTTCCTCTAAAGCAGAGTGTGATCAATGGATGAGAACTCTGCTGTGTTTCACTTCAGAAATGCAGTTAAATCCCAGGCTCTGAGTGTTCTTACAAGCAAGACTTCGTTTCAGGTAAGGGCAGTTACGTTACAGCTCAAAGGAACTACATCGTTCATGAAGCTAACACGTTTCTCATGTTAGCTGATAAGCATTGGATGTTAGAGGACCAGTGCTTTGTATTAGTTTCAGAAGCAGAGTTGGACTGGATATGGTCCGTATGTGTAGGAAACACCGTTCTTTTTTTCTCAGCACACTCACGTTTCCTGCTGTCTTAGAGAATCTAGAAACCTAGAGCGTGCTTCTTGCTCTAAATCAGAGTGTGATCAATGGATGAGAACTCTGCTGTGTGTTTCACTTCAGAAATGGAGTTAAATCCCAGGCTCTGTGTCTTCCTACAAGCAAGACTTCGTTTCGGATAAGGGCAGTTACTTTACAGATCAAACGAACTACATCGTACACGAAGCTCACACGTTTCTTGGTCTTCATTGAAAAGCATTGGATGTTACAGAACGTGTGCTTTGTGTCAGTTTCAGAAGACGAGTTGAACTAGATATGTCCCGTATGTGTAGGAAACACCGTTCTTTTGTTCTCAGCACACTCACGTTTCCTGCTGCATTAGAGAGTTTAGAAAGCAATAGCATTCTTCTTGCTCTAAAGCAGAGTGTGATCCATGGATGATAACTATGCTGTGTGTTTCCCTTCAGAACTGGAGTTAAATCCCAGGCTCTGTGTCTTCCTACAAGCAAGAATTCATTTCAAGTAAGGGCAGGCACTTTTCAGCTCAAACGAACTACGTCATTCACGAAGCTCACACGTTTCTCATCTTAAATGACAAGCATTGGATGTTAGAGGACCAGTGCTTTGTCTCAATTTCAGAGGCAGAGTTGGACTAGAAATGGTCCGTATGTGTAGGAACCACCGTACTTTTGTTTGAGCACACTCACGTTTCCTGCTGTATTAGAGACTCTAGAAAGCATTAGCATTCTTCTTGCTCTAAAGCAGAGTGTGATCAATGGATGAGAACTCTGCTGTGTTTCACTTCAGAAATGGAGTTAAATCCCAGGCTCTGAATGTTCCTACATTCAAGACTTCGTTTTAGGTAAGGGCAGTCACTTTTGAGCTCAAACGAACTACATAGTTCACGAAGCTAACATGTTTCTCATGTTAGCTGACAAGCATTGCATGTTAGAGGACCAGTGCTTTGTATCAGTTTCAGAAGCAGAGTTGGACTGGATATGGTCCCTATGTGTAGGAAACACTGTTCTGTTGTTCTCAGCACACTCACGTTTCCTGCTGTCTTAGAGAATCTAGAAAGCAAGAGCGTGCTTCTTGCTCTAAAGCAGAGTGTGATCAATGGATGAGAACTATGCTGTGTGTTTCCCTTCAGAAATGGAGTTAAACCCCAGGCTCTGTGTCTTCCTACATGCAAGACTTCGTTTCAGGTAAGGGCAGTCACTTTTGAGCTCAAACGAACTACATCTTTCACAAAGCTCACACGTTTCTCAGCTTAACTGACAAGCTTTGGATGTTTTTGGACCAGTGCTTTGTATCCGTTTCAGAAGCAGAGTTTGACTAGATATGGTCCGTATGTGTAGGAAACACCATTCTTTTGTTCTCAGCACACTCACGTTTCCTGCTTTCTTAGAGACTCTAGAAAGCAAGAGCGTGCTTCTTGCTCTAAAGCAGAGTGTGATCAATGAATGAGAACTCTGCTATGTGTTCCACTTCAGAAATGCAGTTAAATCCCAGGCTCTGTGTCTTCCTGCAATCAAGACTTGGTTTCAGGTAAGGGCAGTTACTTTACAGGTCAAACGAACTACATCGTACACGAAGCTCACACGTTTCCTGGTCTTAATTGAAAAGCATTGGATGTTACAGAACCTGTGCTTTGTGTCAGTTTCAGAAGAGGAGTTGAACTAGATATGGTCCGTATGTGTAGGAAACACCGTTTTTTTGTTCTGAGCACACTCACGTTTCCTGCTGCATTAGAGAGGCTAGAAAGCAATAGCATTCTTCTTGCTCTAAAGCAGAGTGTGATCCATGGATGATAACTATGCTGTGTGTTTCCTTCAGAACTGGAGTTAAATCCCAGGCTCTGTGTCTTCCTACAAGCAAGAATTCATTTCAGGTAAGGGCAGGCACTTTTCAGCTCAAACGAACTACGTCATTCACGAAGCTCACACGTTTCTCATCTTAAATGACAAGCATTGGATGTTAGAGGACCAGTGCTTTGTCTCAATTTCAGAGGCAGAGTTGGACTAGATTTGGTCCGTATGTGTATTAACCACCGTTCTTTTGTTCTCAGCACACTCACGTTTCCTGCTGTCTTAGAGAATCTAGAAAGCAAGTCCGTGCTTCTTGCTCTAAAGCAGAGTGTGATCAATGGATGAGAACTATGCTGTGTGTTTCCCTTCAGAAATGGAGTTAAACCCCAGGCTCTGTGTCTTCCTACATGCAAGACTTCGTTTCAGGTAAGGGAAGTCACTTTTCAGCTCAAACGAACTACATCGTTCACTAAGCTAACACGTTTCCCAGCTTAACTGACAAGCTTTGGATGTTTGAGGACCACTGCTTTGTATCAGTTTCAGAAGCAGAGTTTGACTAGATATGGTCCATATGTGTAGGAAACACCATTCTTTTGTTCTCATAACACTCACGTTTCCTGCTGTCTTAGAGACTCTAGAAACATAGAGCGTGCTTCTTGCTCTAAAGCAGAGTGTGATCAATGGATGAGAACTCTGCTGTGTGTTTCACTTCAGAAATGGAGTTAAATCACAGGCTTTGTGACTTCCTACAAGCAAGACGTCGTTTCAAGTTAGGGCAGGAATTTTACAGCTAATAGAAACTACATAGTTTCCGAAGAACACACGTTTCTCATGTTAACTGACAAGCATTGGATGTTAGAGGACCTGTGGTTTGTTTCAGTTTCAGAAGCAGAGTTGAACTAGATACGGTCCGTGTGTGTAGGAAACACCATTCTTTTGTTCTGAGCACACTCACGTTTCCTTCTGTATTAGAGACTCTAGAAAGCATTAGCATTCTTCTTGCTCTAAAGCAGAGTGTGATCAATGGATGAGAACTCTGCTGTGTTTCACTTCAGAAATGGAGTTAAATCCCAGGCTCTGAGTGTTCCTACAAGCAAGACTTCGTTTCAGTAAAGGCAGTTACGTCACAGGTCAAACGAACTACATCGTTCATGAAGCTAACACGTTTCTCATGTTAGCTGACAAACATTGCTTGTTAGAGGACCAGTGCTTTGTATCAGTTTCAGAAGCATAGTTGGACTGGATATGGTCCATATGTGTAGGAAACACCGTTCTTTTGTTCTCAGCACACTCACGTTTCCTGCTGTATTAGAGACTCTAGAAAGCAATAGCATTCTTCTTCCTCAAAAGCAGAGTGTGATCCATGGATGATAACTATGCTGTGTGTTTCCCTTCAGAACTGGAGTTAAATCCCAGGCTCTGTGTCTTCCAACAAGCAAGAATTCATTTCAGGTAAGGGCTGGCACTTTTCAGCTCAAAGGAACTACATCATTCACGAAGCTCACATGTTTCTCATCTTAAATGACAAGCATTGGATGTTAGAGGACCAGTGCTTTGTATCAATTTCAGAGGCAGAGTTGGACTGGATATGGTCCGTATGTGTAGGAACCACCGTTCTTTTGTTCTCAGCACACTCACGTTTCCTGCTGTCTTAGAGAATCTAGAAAGCAAGTCCGGCTACTTGCTCTAAAGCAGAGTGTGATCAATGGATGAGAACTATGCTGTGTGTTTCCCTTCAGAACTGGAGTTAAATCCCAGGCTCTGAATGTTCCTACATGCAAGACTTCGTTTTAGGTAAGGGCAGTCACTTTTGAGCTCAAACGACCTACATAGTTCACGAAGCTAACACGTTTCCCATGTTAGCTTACAAGCATTGCATGTTATAGGACCAGTGCTTTGTATCAGTTTCAGAAGCAAATTTGAACTAGATATGGTCCTTATGAGTAGGAAACCCCATTCTTTTCTTCAGAGCACACTCAAGTTTCCTGCTGTATTAGAGACTCTAGAATGCAAGAGCGTGCTTCTTGCTCTAAAGCAGAGTGTGATCAATGGATGAGAACTCTGCTGTGTTTCACTTCAGAAATGGAGTTAAATCACAGGCTCTGAGTGTTCTTACAAGCAAGACTTCGTTTCAGGTAAGGGCAGTAACGTTACAGCTCAAACGAACTACATCGTTCATGAAGCTAACACGTTTCTCATGTTAGCTGACAAGCATTGCATGTTAGAGGACCAGTGCTTTGTATCAGTTTCAGTAGCAGAGTTGGACTGGATATGGTCCATATGTGTAGAAAACACCGTTCTTTTGTTCTCAGCACACTCACATTTCCTGCTGTCTTAGAGAATCTAGAAAGCAAGAGCGTGCTTCTTGCTCTAAAGCAGAGTGTGATCAATGGATGAGAACTCTGCTGTGTGTTTAACTTCGGAAATGGAGTTAAATCCCAGGCTCTGAGTCTTCCTACAAGCAAGACTTCGTTTCAGGTAAGGGTAGGTACTTTACAGCTCAAATGAACTACAAAGTTCACGAAGGTCACACGTTTCTCATCTTAACTGACAAGCATTGGATGTTAGAGGACCTCTGGTTTGTATCAGTTTCAGAAGCAAATTTGAACTAGATATGGTCCTTATGAGGAGGAAACACCATTCTTTTCTTCTGAGCACACTCAAGTTTCCTGCTGTATTAGAGACTCTAGAATGCAAGAGCGTGCTTCTTGCTCTAAAGCAGAGTGTGATCAATGGATGAGAACTCTGCTGTGTTTCACTTCAGAAATGGAGTTAAATCCCAGGCTCTGAGTGTTCCTACAAGCAAGACTTCGTTTCAGGTAAGGGCAGTTACTTTACAGGTCAAACGAACTACATCGTACACGAAGCTCACACGTTTCTCGGTCTTAATTGAAAAGCATTGGACGTTACAGAACCTGTGCTATGTGTCAGTTTCAGAAGAGGAGTTGAACTAGATATGGTCTGTATGTGTAGGAAACACCGTTCTTTTGTTCTCAGCACACTCACGTTACCTGCTGTATTAGAGACTCTAGAAAGCAATAGCATTCTTCTTCCTCTCAAGCAGAGTGTGATCCATGGATGATAACTATGCTGTGTGTTTCCCTTCAGAACTGGAGTTAAATCCCAGGCTCTGTGTCTTCCTACAAGTAAGAATTCATTTCAGGTAAGGGCAGGCACTTTTCAGCTCAAAAGAACTACATCATTCAAGAAGCTCACATGTTTCTCATCTTAAATGACAAGCATTGGATGTTAGAGGACCAGTGCTTTGTCTCAATTTCAGAGGCAGAGTTGGACTAGATATGGTCCGTATGTGTAGGAACCACCGTTCTTTTGTTCTCAGCACACTCACGTTTCCTGCTGTCTTAGAGAATCTAGAAAGCAAGTCCGTGCTTCTTGCTCTAAAGCAGAGTGTGATCAATGGATCAGAACTTTGCTGTGTGTTCCACTTCAGAAATGGAGTTAAATCTCAGGCTCTGTGTCTTCCTGCAAGCAAGACTTCGTTTCATGTAAGGGAAGTCACTTTTCAGTTCAAAGGAACTACATCGTTCACTAAGCTAACACGTTTCCCGTCTTAACTGAAAAGCATTGGATGTTAGAGGATCAGTGCTTTGTATCATTTTCAGAAGCAGAGTTGGACTAGATAAGTCCCGTATGTGTAGGAAACACTGTTCTTTTGTTCTCAGCACACTCACGTTTCCTGCTGTCTTAGAGAATCTAGAAACCTAGAGCGTGCTTCTTGCTCTAAAGCAGAGTGTGAAAAATGGATGAGACCTCTGCTGTGTGTTTCACTTCAGAAATGGAGTTAAATCCCAGGCTCAGTGTCTTCCTACAAGCAAGAATTCGTTTCAGGTAAGGGCAGTCACTTTTCAGCTCAAACGAACTACATCGTTCACGAAGCTCACACGTTTCTCAAGTTAACTGACAAGCTTTGGATGTTTGAGGACCACTGCTTTGTATCATTTTCAGAAGCAGAGTTGGACTAGATATGGTCCGTATGTGTATGAAACACCATTCTTTTGTTCTCAGCACACTCACATTTCCTGCTGTCTTAGAGAATCTAGAAAGCAAGAGCGTGCTTCTTGCTCTAAAGCAGAGTGTGATCAATTGATGAGAACTCTGTTGTGTGTTTCACTTCAGAAATGGAGTTAAATCCCAGGCTCTGAATCTTCCTACAAGCAAGACTTCGTTTCAGGTAAGGGCAGTCACTTTTGAGCTCAAATGAACTACATAGTTCACGAAGGTCACACGTTTCTCATCTTAACTGACAAGCATTGGATGTTAGAGGACCTCTGGTTTCTATCAGTTTCAGAAGCAAATTTGAACTAGATATGGTCCTTATGAGTAGGAAACACCATTCTTTTCTTCTGAGCATACTCAAGTTTCCTGCTGTATTAGAGACTCTAGAATGCAAGAGCGTGCTTCTTCCTCTAAAGCAGAGTGTGATCAATGGATGAGAACTCTGCTGTGTTTCACTTCAGAAATGCAGTTAAATCCCAGGCTCTGAGTGTTCTTACAAGCAAGACTTCGTTTCAGGTAAGGGCAGTTACGTTACAGCTCAAAGGAACTACATCGTTCATGAAGCTAACACGTTTCTCATGTTAGCTGACAAGCATTGCATGTTAGAGGACCAGTGTTTTGTATCAGTTTCAGAAGCAGAGTTGGACTGGATATGGTCCCTATGTGTAGGAAACACTGTTCTGTTGTTCTCAGCACACTCACGTTTCCTGCTGTCTTAGAGAATCTAGAAAGCAAGAGCGTGCTTCTTGCTCTAAAGCAGAGTGTGATCAATGGATGAGAACTATGCTGTGTGTTTCCCTTCAGAAATGGAGTTAAACCCCAGGCTCTGTGTCTTCCTACATGCAAGACTTCGTTTCAGGTAAGGGCAGTCACTTTTGAGCTCAAACGAACTACATCTTTCACAAAGCTCACACGTTTCTCAGCTTAACTGACAAGCTTTGGATGTTTTTGGACCAGTGCTTTGTATCCGTTTCAGAAGCAGAGTTTGACTAGATATGGTCCGTATGTGTAGGAAACACCATTCTTTTGTTCTCAGCACACTCACGTTTCCTGCTTTCTTAGAGACTCTAGAAAGCAAGAGCGTGCTTCTTGCTCTAAAGCAGAGTGTGATCAATGAATGAGAACTCTGCTATGTGTTCCACTTCAGAAATGCAGTTAAATCCCAGGCTCTGTGTCTTCCTGCAATCAAGACTTGGTTTCAGGTAAGGGCAGTTACTTTACAGGTCAAACGAACTACATCGTACACGAAGCTCACACGTTTCCTGGTCTTAATTGAAAAGCATTGGATGTTACAGAACCTGTGCTTTGTGTCAGTTTCAGAAGAGGAGTTGAACTAGATATGGTCCGTATGTGTAGGAAACACCGTTCTTTTGTTCTGAGCACACTCACGTTTCCTGCTGCATTAGAGAGGCTAGAAAGCAATAGCATTCTTCTTGCTCTAAAGCAGAGTGTGATCCATGGATGATAACTATGCTGTGTGTTTCCTTCAGAACTGGAGTTAAATCCCAGGCTCTGTGTCTTCCTACAAGCAAGAATTCATTTCAGGTAAGGGCAGGCACTTTTCAGCTCAAACGAACTACGTCATTCACGAAGCTCACACGTTTCTCATCTTAAATGACAAGCATTGGATGTTAGAGGACCAGTGCTTTGTCTCAATTTCAGAGGCAGAGTTGGACTAGATTTGGTCCGTATGTGTATTAACCACCGTTCTTTTGTTCTCAGCACACTCACGTTTCCTGCTGTCTTAGAGAATCTAGAAAGCAAGTCCGTGCTTCTTGCTCTAAAGCAGAGTGTGATCAATGGATGAGAACTATGCTGTGTGTTTCCCTTCAGAAATGGAGTTAAACCCCAGGCTCTGTGTCTTCCTACATGCAAGACTTCGTTTCAGGTAAGGGAAGTCACTTTTCAGCTCAAACGAACTACATCGTTCACTAAGCTAACACGTTTCCCAGCTTAACTGACAAGCTTTGGATGTTTGAGGACCACTGCTTTGTATCAGTTTCAGAAGCAGAGTTTGACTAGATATGGTCCATATGTGTAGGAAACACCATTCTTTTGTTCTCATAACACTCACGATTCCTGCTGTCTTAGAGACTCTAGAAACATAGAGCGTGCTTCTTGCTCTAAAGCAGAGTGTGATCAATGGATGAGAACTCTGCTGTGTGTTTCACTTCAGAAATGGTGTTAAATCACAGGCTTTGTGACTTCCTACAAGCAAGACGTCGTTTCAAGTTAGGGCAGGAATTTTACAGCTAATAGAAACTACATAGTTTCCGAAGAACACACGTTTCTCATGTTAACTGACAAGCATTGGATGTTAGAGGACCTGTGGTTTGTTTCAGTTTCAGAAGCAGAGTTGAACTAGATACGGTCCGTGTGTGTAGGAAACACCATTCTTTTGTTCTGAGCACACTCACGTTTCCTTCTGTATTAGAGACTCTAGAAAGCATTAGCATTCTTCTTGCTCTAAAGCAGAGTGTGATCAATGGATGAGAACTCTGCTGTGTTTCACTTCAGAAATGGAGTTAAATCCCAGGCTCTGAGTGTTCCTACAAGCAAGACTTCGTTTCAGTAAGGGCAGTTACGTCACAGGTCAAACGAACTACATCGTTCATGAAGCTAACACGTTTCTCATGTTAGCTGACAAACATTGCTTGTTAGAGGACCAGTGCTTTGTATCAGTTTCAGAAGCAGAGTTGGACTGGATATGGTCCATATGTGTAGGAAACACCGTTCTTTTGTTCTCAGCACACTCACGTTTCCTGCTGTATTAGAGACTCTAGAAAGCAATAGCATTCTTCTTCCTCAAAAGCAGAGTGTGATCCATGGATGATAACTATGCTGTGTGTTTCCCTTCAGAACTGGAGTTAAATCCCAGGCTCTGTGTCTTCCAACAAGCAAGAATTCATTTCAGGTAAGGGCTGGCACTTTTCAGCTCAAAGGAACTACATCATTCACGAAGCTCACATGTTTCTCATCTTAAATGTCAAGCATTGGATGTTAGAGGACCAGTGCTTTGTATCAATTTCAGAGGCAGAGTTGGACTGGATATGGTCCGTATGTGTACAAACCACCGTTCTTTTGTTCTCAGCACACTCACGTTTCCTGCTGTCTTAGAGAATCTAGAAAGCAAGTCCGGCTACTTGCTCTAAAGCAGAGTGTGATCAATGGATGAGAACTATGCTGTGTGTTTCCCTTCAGAACTGGAGTTAAATCCCAGGCTCTGAATGTTCCTACATGCAAGACTTCGTTTTAGGTAAGGGCAGTCACTTTTGAGCTCAAACGACCTACATAGTTCACGAAGCTAACACGTTTCCCATGTTAGCTTACAAGCATTGCATGTTATAGGACCAGTGCTTTGTATCAGTTTCAGAAGCAAATTTGAACTAGATATGGTCCTTATGAGTAGGAAACACCATTCTTTTCTTCAGAGCACACTCAAGTTTCCTGCTGTATTAGAGACTCTAGAATGCAAGAGCGTGCTTCTTGCTCTAAAGCAGAGTGTGATCAATGGATGAGAACTCTGCTGTGTTTCACTTCAGAAATGGAGTTAAATCACAGGCTCTGAGTGTTCTTACAAGCAAGACTTCGTTTCAGGTAAGGGCAGTAACGTTACAGCTCAAACGAACTACATCGTTCATGAAGCTAACACGTTTCTCATGTTAGCTGACAAGCATTGCATGTTAGAGGACCAGTGCTTTGTATCAGTTTCAGTAGCAGAGTTGGACTGGATATGGTCCATATGTGTAGAAAACACCGTTCTTTTGTTCTCAGCACACTCACCTTTCCTGCTGCATTAGAGAGTCTAGAAAGCAATAGCATTCTTCTTGCTCTAAAGCAGAGTGTGATCCATGGATGATAACTATGCTGTGTGTTTCCTTCAGAACTGGAGTTAAATCCCAGGCTCTGTGTCTTCCTACAAGCAAGAATTCATTACAGGTAAGGGCAGGCACTTTTCAGCTCAAAGGAACTACATCATTCACGAAGCTCACACGTTTCTCATGTTAACTGACAAGCATTGGATGTTAGAGGACCTGCGGTTTGTTTCAGTTTCAGAGGCAGAGTTGCACTTGATACGGTACGTGTGGGTAGGAAACACCGTTCATTGGTTCTGAGCACACTCACGTTTCCTGCTGTATTACAGACTCTAGAAAGCATTAGCATTCTTCTTGCTCTAAAGCAGAGTGTGATCCATGGATGAGAACTATGATGTGTGTTTCCCTTCAGAAATGGAGTTAAATGCCAGGCTCTGTGTCTTCCTACAAGAAAGTCTTCGTTTCAGGTAGGGGCAGGTACTTTACAGCTCAAACGAACTGCATAGTTCACGAAGCTAACACGTTTCTCATGTTAGATGACAAGCATTGGATGTTAGAGGACCAGTGCTTTGTATTAGTTTCAGAAGCAGAGTTGGACTGGATATGGTCCGTATGTGTAGGAAACACCGTTCTTTTTTTCTCAGCACACTCACGTTTCCTGCTGTCTTAGAGACTCTAGAAACTTAGAGCATGCTTCTTGCTCTAAATCAGAGTGTGATCAATGGATGAGAACTCTGCTGTGTGTTTCACTTCAGAAATGGAGTTAAATCCCAGGCTCTGTGTCTTCCTACAAGCAAGACTTCATTTCAGATAAGGGCAGTTACTTTACAGATCAAACGAACTACATCGTACACGAAGCTCACACGTTTCTTGGTCTTAATTGAAAAGCATTGGATGTTACAGAAACTGTGCTTTGTGTCAGTTTCAGAAGAGGAGTTGAACTAGATATGTCCCGTATGTGTAGGAAACACCGTTCTTTTGTTCTGAGCACACTCACGTTTCCTGCTGCATT
Organism: Onychomys leucogaster; assembly: GCA_949786385.1. NCBI lineage: Eukaryota > Metazoa > Chordata > Mammalia > Rodentia > Cricetidae > Onychomys > Onychomys leucogaster. The sequence continues at coordinate 1,626,201 of CATKUP010000086.1, forward strand.
AGAGAGTCTAGAAAGCAATAGCATTCGTCATGCTCTAAAGCAGAGTGTGATCCATGGATGATAACTATGCTGTGTGTTTCCTTCAGAACTGGAGTTAAATCCCAGGCTCTGTGTCTTCCTACAAGCAAGAATTCATTACAGGTAAGGGCAGGCACTTTTCAGCTCAAAGGAACTACATCATTCACGAAGCTCACACGTTTCTCATGTTAACTGACAAGCATTGGATGGTAGAGGACCTGTGGTTTGTTTCAGTTTCAGAAGCAGAGTTGAACTTGATACGGTATGTGTGGGTAGGAAACACCGTTCATTGGTTCTGAGCACACTCACGTTTCCTGCTGTATTAGAGACTCTAGAAAGCATTAGCATTCTTCTTGCTCTAAAGCAGAGTGTGATCCATGGATGAGAACTATGATGTGTGTTTCCCTTCAGAAATGGAGTTAAATGCCAGGCTCTGTGTCTTCCTACAAGAAAGTCTTCGTTTCAGGTAGGGGCAGGTACTTTACAGCTCAAACGAACTGCATCGTTAACGAAGCTAACACGATTCTCATGTTAGAAGACAAGCATTGGTTGTTAGAGGACCAGTGCTTTGTATTAGTTTCAGAAGCAGAGTTGGACTAGATATGGTCCGTATGTGTAGGAACCACCGTTCTTTTGTTCTGAGCACACTCACGTTTCCTGCTGCATTAGAGAGTTTAGAAAGCAATAGCATTCTTCTTGATCTAAAGCAGAGTGTGATCCATGGATGATAACTATGCTGTGTGTTTCCCTTCAGAACTGAAGTTAAATCCCAGGCTCTGTGTCTTCCTACAAGCAAGAATTCATTTCAAGTAAGGGCAGGCACTTTTCAGCTCAAACGAACTACATCATTCACGAAGCTCACACGTTTCTCATCTTAAATGACAAGCATTGGATGTTAGAGGACCAGTGCTTTGTCTCAATTTCAGAGGCAGAGTTGGACTAGATATGGTCCGTATGTGTAGGAACCACCGTACTTTTGTTCTGAGCACACTCACGTTTCTTGCTGTATTAGAGACTCTAGAAAGCATTAGCATTCTTCTTGCTCTAAAGCAGAGTGTGATCAATGGATGAGAACTCTGCTCTGTTTCACTTCAGAAATGGAGTTAAATCCCAGGCTCTGAGTGTTCCTACATGCAAGACTTCATTTTAGGTAAGGGCAGTCACTTTTGAGCTCAAACGAACTACATATTTCACAAAGCTAACACGTTTCTCATGTTAGCTGACAAGCATTGCATGTTAGAGGACCAGTGCTTTGTATCAGTTTCAGAAGCAGAGTTGGACTGGATATGGTCCCTATGTGTAGGAAACACCGTTCTGTTGTTCTCAGCACACTCACGTTTCCTGCTGTCTTAGAGAATCTAGAAAGCAAGAGCGTGCTTCTTGCTCTAAAGCAGAGTGTGATCAATGGATGAGAACTATGCTGTGTGTTTCCCTTCAGAAATGGAGTTAAACCCCAGGCTCTGTGTCTTCCTACATGCAAGACTTCGTTTCAGGTAAGGGCAGTCACTTTTGAGCTCAAACGAACTACATCTTTCACAAAGCTCACACGTTTCTCAGCTTAACTGACAAGCTTTGGATGTTTTTGGACCAGTGCTTTGTATCCGTTTCAGAAGCAGAGTTTGACTAGATATGGTCTGTATGTGTAGGAAACACCATTCTTTTGTTCTCAGCACACTCACGTTTCCTGCTTTCTTAGAGACTCTAGAAAGCAAGAGCGTGCTTCTTGCTCTAAAGCAGAGTGTGATCAATGAATGAGAACTCTGCTATGTGTTCCACTTCAGAAATGCAGTTAAATTCCAGGCTCTGTGTCTTCCTGCAATCAAGACTTGGTTTCAGGTAAGGGCAGTAACTTTACAGGTCAAACGAACTACATCGTACACGAAGCTCACACGTTTCCTGGTCTTAATTGAAAAGCATTGGATGTTACAGAACCTGTGCTTTGTGTCAGTTTCAGAAGAGGAGTTGAACTAGATATGTCCCATATGTGTAGGAAACACCGTTCATTTGTTCTGAGCACACTCACGTTTCCTGCTGCATTAGAGAGTTTAGAAAGCAATAGCATTCTTCTTGCTCTAAAGCAGAGTGTGATCCATGGATGATAACTATGCTGTGTGTTTCCCTTCAGAACTGGAGTTAAATCCCAGGCTCTGTGTCTTCCTACATGCAAGAATTCATTTCAAGTAAGGGCAGGAACTTTTCAGCTCAAACGAACTACGTCATTCACGAAGCTCACACGTTTCTCATCTTAAATGACAAGCATTGGATGTCAGAGGACCAGTGCTTTGTCTCAATTTCAGAGGCAGAGTTGGACTAGATATGGTCCGTATGTGTAGGAACCACCGTACTTTCGTTCTGAGCACACTCACGTTTCCTGCTGTATTAGAGACTCTAGAAAGCATTAGCATTCTTCTTGCTCTAAAGCAGAGTGTGATCAATGGATGAGAACTCTGCTGTGTTTCACTTCAGAAATGGAGTTAAATCCCAGGCTCTGAGTGTTCCTACATGCAAGACATCGTTTTAGGTAAGGGCAGTCACTTTTGAGCTCAAACGAAGTACATAGTTCACGAAGCTAACACGTTTCTCATGTTAGCTGACAAGCATTGCATGTTAGAGGACCAGTGCTTTGTATCAGTTTCAGAAGCAAATTTGAACTAGATATGGTCCTTATGAGTAGGAAACACCATTCTTTTCTTCTGAGCTAACTCAAGTTTCCTGCTGTATTAGAGACTCTAGAATGCAAGAGCGTGCTTCTTGCTCTAAAGCAGAGTGTGATCAATGGATGAGAACTCTGCTGTGTTTCACTTCAGAAATGGAGTTAAATCCCAGGCTCTGAGTGTTCTTACAAGCAAGACTTCGTTTCAGGTAAGGGCAGTCACTTTTCAGCTCAAACGAACTACATCGTTCATGAAGCTAACACGTTTCTCATGTTAGCTGACAAGCATTGCATGTTAGAGGACCAGTGCTTTGTATCAGTTTCAGAAGCAGAGTTGGACTGGATATGGTCCATATGTGTAGGAAACACCGTTCTTTTGTTCTCAGCACACTCACGTTTCCTGTTGCATTAGAGAGTCTAGAAAGCAATAGCATTCTTCTTGCTCTAAAGCAGAGTGTGATCCATGGATGATAACTATGCTGTGTGTTTCCTTCAGAACTGGAGTTAAATCCCAGTCTCTGTGTATTCCTACAAGCAAGAATTCATTACAGGTAAGGGCAGGCACTTTTCAGCTCAAAGGAACTACATCATTCACGAAGCTCACACGTTTCTCATGTTAACTGACAAGCATTGGATGTTAGAGGACCTGTGGTTTGTTTCAGTTTCAGAAGCAGAGTTGAACTTGATATGGTACGTGTGGGTAGGAAACACCGTTCATTGGTTCTGAGCACACTCACATTTCCTGCTGTATTAGAGACTCTAGAAAGCATTAGCATTCTTCTTGCTCTAAAGCAGAGTGTGAGCCATGGATGAGAACTATGATGTGTGTTTCCCTTCAGAAATGGAGTTAAATGCCAGGCTCTGTGTCTTCCTACAAGCAAGACTTCGTTTCAGATAAGGGCAGTCACTTTTCAGCTCAAACGAACTACTTCGTTCACGAAGCTCACACTCTTCTCATCTTAAATGACAAGCATTGGATGTTAGAGGACCTGTGCTTTGTATCAATTTCAGAAGCCGAGTTGAACTAGATATGGTCTGTGTGTATAGGAAACACAGTTCTTTTATTCTCAGCACACTCACTTTTCCTGCTGTCTAAGAGACTCTAGAAAGGAAGAGCGTGCTTCTTGCTCTATAGTGAGTGTGATTCATGGATGAGAACTGTGCTTTGTGTTTCCTTTCAGAAATCGAGTTAAATCCCAGGCTCTGTGTTTTCCTACAAGCAAGACTTCATTTCAGGTAAGGGCAGTCACTTTTCAGCTCAAATGAACTACATCGTTCACGAAGCTAACACGTTTTTCATGTTAACTGACAAGCATTGGATGTTAGAGGACCAGTGCTTTGTATCAGTTTCAGAAGCAGAATTGGACTAGATATGGTCCGTATGTGTAGGAAACACCGTTCGGTTGTTCTCAGCACACTCACTTTTCTTGCTGTCTTAGAGAATCTAGAAAGCAAGTCCTTGCTTCTTGCTCTAAAGCAGAGTGTGATCAATGGATGAGAACTCTGCTGTGTGTTTCACTTCAGAAATGGAGTTAAATCCCAGGCTCTGAGTCTTCCTACAAGCAAGACTTCATTTCAGGTAAAGAAAGATACTTTACAGCTCAAACGAACTACATAGTTCACGAAGGTCACACGTTTCTCATCTTAACTGAGAAGCATTGGATTTTAGAGGACCTCTGGTTTGTATCAGTTTCAGAAGCAGAGTTGGAATAGATATGGTCCGTATGTGTAGGAAACACCGTTCTTTTGTTGTCAGCACACACACGTTTCCTGCTGTCTTAGAGAATCTGGAAAGCAAGAGCGTGCTTCTTGCTCTAAAGCAGAGTGTGATCAATGGATGAGAACTCTGCTGTGTGTTTCACTTCAGAAATGGAGTTAAATCCCAGGCTCTGTGACTTCCTACAAGGAAGACTTCGTTTCAAGTAAGGACAGGTACTTTACAGCTCAAAGGAACTACATAGTTCCTGAAGCTCAAACGTTTCTCATGTTAACGGACAAGCATTGGATGTTAGAGGACCTGTGGTTTGTTTCAGTTTCAGAAGCAGAGATGAACTAGATACGGTCCCTGTGTTTTAGGAAAAACCGTTCTTTTGTTCTGAGCACACTCACATTTCCTGCTGTATTAGAAACTCTAGAAAGCATTAGCATTATTCTTGCTCTAAAGCAGAGTGTGATCCATGGATGAGAACTATGCTGTGTTTTTCCCTTCAGAAATGGACTTAAATGCCAGGCTCTGTGTCTTCCTACAAGCAAGAATTCGTTTCAGGTAAGGGCAGTCACTTTTCAGCTCAAACGAACTACTTCGTTCACGAAGCTCACACTTTTCTGATCTTAAATGACAAGCATTGGATGTTAGAGGACCTGTGCTTTGTATCAATTTCAGAAGCTGAGTTGTACTAGATATGGTCTGTGTGTATAGGAAACACAGTACTTTTGTTCTCTGCACACTCACTTTTACTGCTGACTAAGAGACTCTAGAAAGGAAGAGCGTGCTTCTTGCTCTATAGCAGAGTGTGATTCATGGATGTTAACTGTGTTGTGTGTTTCCTTTCAGAAATCGAGTTAAATCCCAGGCTCTGTGTTTTCCTACAAGCAAGACTTCTTTTCAGGTAAGGGCAGTCACTTTTCAGCTCAAATGAACTACGTGGTTCACGAAGCTAACACGTTTTTCATGTTAAATGACAAGCATTGGATGTTAGAGGACCAGTGCTTTGTATTAGCTTCAGAAGCAGAATTGGACTAGATATGGTCAGTATGTGTAGGAAACACTGTTCTTTTGTTCTGAGCACACTGAAGTTTCCTGCTGTATTAGAGACTCTGGAAGGCAAGAGCGTGCTTCTTGCTCTAAAGCAGAGTGTGATTAATGAATGAGCACTCTGCTGTGTTTCACTTCAGAAATGGAGTTAAATCCCAGGCACTGAATCTTCCCACAAGCAAGACTTCGTTTCAGGTAAGGGGAGGTACTTTACAGCTCAAATGAACTACATAGTTCACGAAGGTCACACGTTTCTCATCTTAACTGACAAGCATTGGATGTTAGAGGACCTCTGGTTTGTATCAGTTTCAGAAGCAAATTTGAACTAGATATGGTCCTTATGAGTAGGAAACACCATTCTTTTCTTCTGAGCACACTCAAGTTTCCTGCTGTATTAGAGACTCTAGAATGCAAGAGCGTGCTTCTTGCTCTAAAGCAGAGTGTGATCAATGGATGAGAACTCTGCTGTGTTTCACTTCAGAAATGGAGTTAAATCCCAGGCTCTGAGTGTTCTTACAAGCAAGACTTCGTTTCAGGTAAGGGCAGTTACGTTACAGCTCAAACGAACTACATCGTTCATGAAGCTAACACGTTTCTCATGTTAGCTGACAAGCATTGCATGTTAGAGGACCAGTGCTTTGTATCAGTTTCAGAAGCAGAGTTGGACTGGATATGGTCCATATGTGTTCGAAACACAGTTCTTTTGTTCTCAGCACACTCACGTTTCCTGCTGCATTAGAGCGTCTAGAAAGCAATAGCATTCTTCTTGCTCTAAAGCAGAGTGTGATCCATGGATGATAACTATGCTGTGTGTTTCCCTTCAGAAATGGAGTTAAATGCCAGGTTCTGTGTCTTCCTACAAGCAAGACTTCGTTTCAGGTAAGGGCAGTCACTTTTCAGCTCAAAGGAACTACATCATTCACGAAGCTCACACGTTTCTCATGTTAACTGACAAGCATTGGATGTTAGAGGACCTGTGGTTTGTTTCAGTTTCAGAAGCAGAGTTGAACTTGATACGGTACGTGTGGGTAGGAAACACCGTTCATTGGTTCTGAGCACACTCACGTTTCCTGCTGTATTAGAGACTCTAGAAAGCATTAGCATTCTTCTTGCTCTAAAGCAGAGTGTGATCCATGGATGAGAACTATGATGTGTGTTTCCCTTCAGAAATGGAGTTAAATGACAGGCTCTGTGTCTTCCTACAAGAAAGTCTTCGTTTCAGTTAGGGGCAGGTACTTTACAGCTCAAACGAACTGCATCGTTCACAAAGCTAACACGTTTCTCATGTTAGATGACAAGCATTGGATGTTAGAGGACCAGTGCTTTGTATTAGTTTCAGAAGCAGAGTTGGACTGGATATGGTCTGTATGTGCGGGAAACACCGTTCTTTATTTCTCAGCACACTCACGTTTCCTGCTGTCTTAGAGACTCTAGAAACCTAGAGCGTGCTTCTTGCTCTGAATCAGAGTGTGATCAATGGATGAGAACTCTGCTGTGTGTTTCACTTCAGAAATGGAGTTAAATCCCAGGCTCTGAGTGTTCCTACAAGCAAGACTTCGTTTCAGGGAAGGGCTGGTACTTTACAGATCAAACGAACTACATCATACACGAAGCTCACACGTTTCTTGGTCTTAATTGAAAAGCATTGGATGTTACAGAACCTGTGCTTTGTGTCATTTTCAGAAGAGGAGTTGAACTAGATATGTCCCGTATGTGTAGGAAACACCGTTCATTTGTTCTGAGCACACTCACGTTTCCTGCTGCATTAGAGAGTTTAGAAAGCAATAGCATTCTTCTTGCTCTAAAGCAGAGTGTGATCCATGGATGATAACTATGCTGTGTGTTTCCCTTCAGAACTGGAGTTAAATCCCAGGCTCTGTGTCTTCCTACAAGCAAGAATTCATTTCAAGTAAAGGCAGGCACTTTTCAGCTCAAACGAACTACGTCATTCACGAAGCTCACACGTTTCTCATCGTAAATGACAAGCATTGGATGTTAGAGGACCAGTGCTTTGTCTCAATTTCAGAGGCAGAGTTGGACTAGATATGGTCCGTATGTGTAGGAACCACCGTACTTTTGTTCTGAGCACACTCACGTTTCCTGCTGTATTAGAGACTCTAGAAAGCATTAGCATTCTTCTTGCTCAAAAGCAGAGTGTGATCAATGGATGAGAACTCTGCTGTGTTTCACTTCAGAAATGGAGTTAAATCCCAGGCTCTGAGTGTTCCTACATGCAAGACATCGTTTTAGGTAAGGGCAGTCACTTTTGAGCTCAAACGAACTACATAGTTCACGAAGCTAACACGTTTCTCATGTTAGCTGACAAGCATTGCATGTTAGAGGACCAGTGCTTTGTATCAGTTTCAGAAGCAAATTTGAACTAGATATGGTCCTTATGAGTAGGAAACACCATTCTTTTCTTCTGAGCACACTCAAGTTTCCTGCTGTATTAGAGACTCTAGAATGCAAGAGCGTGCTTCTTGCTCTAAAGCAGAGTGTGATCAATGGATGAGAACTCTGCTGTGTTTCACTTCAGAAATGGAGTTAAATCCCAGGCTCTGAGTGTTCTTACAAGCAAGACTTCGTTTCAGGTAAAGAAAGATACTTTACAGCTCAAACGAACTACATAGTTCACTAAGGTCACACGTTTCTCATCTTAACAGAGAAGCATTGGATTTTAGAGGACCTCTGGTTTGTATCAGTTTCAGAAGCAGAGTTGGACTAGATATGGTCCGTATGTGTAGGAAACACCGTTCTTTTGTTGTCAGCACACTCACGTTTCCTGCTGTCTTAGAGAATCTGGAAAGCAAGAGCGTGCTTCTTGCTCTAAAGCAGAGTGTGATCAATGGATGAGAACTCTGCTGTGTGTTTCACTTCAGAAATGGAGTTAAATCCCAGGCTCTGTGACTTCCTACAAGGAAGACTTCGTTTCAAGTAAGGGCAGGTAGTTACAGCTCAAAGGAACTACATAGTTCCTGAAGCTCAAACGTTTCTCATGTTAACGGACAAGCATTGGATGTTAGAGGACCTGTGGTTTGTTTCAGTTTCAGAAGCTGAGTTGTACTAGATATGGTCTGTGTGTATAGGAAACACAGTTCTTTTGTTCTCTGCACACTCACGTTTACTGCTGACTAAGAGACTCTAGAAAGGAAGAGCGTGCTTCTTGCTCTATAGCAGAGTGTGATTCATGGATGTTAACTGTGTTGTGTGTTTCCTTTCAGAAATCGAGTTAAATCCAAGGCTCTGTGTTTTCCTACAAGCAAGACTTCTTTTCAGGTAAGGGCAGTCATTTTTCAGCTCAAATGAACTACGTGGTTCACGAAGCTAACACGTTTTTCATGTTAAATGACAAGCATTGGATGTTAGAGGACCAGTGCTTTGTATTAGCTTCAGAAGCAGAATTGGACTAGATATGGTCAGTATGTGTAGGAAACACTGTTCTTTTGTTCTGAGCACACTGAAGTTTCCTGCTGTATTAGAGACTCTGGAAGGCAAGAGCGTGCTTCTTGCTCTAAAGCAGAGTGTGATCAATGAATGAGAACTCTGCTGTGTTTCACTTCAGAAATGGAGTTAATTCCCAGGCTCTGAGTGTTCCAACAAGCAAGACTTCGTTTCAGGTAAGGGCTGTTACTTTACAGCTCAAACGAACTACATCGTTCCCGAAGCTAACATGTTTCTCATGTTAGCTGAGAAGCATTGGATATTAGAGGACCAGTGCTTTGTATCAGTTTCAGAAGCAGAGTTGGACTGGATATGGTCTGTATGTGTAGGAAACACAGTTCTTTTGTTCTCAGCACACTCACGTTTCCTGCTGTCTTAGAGAATCTAGAAACCTAGAGCGTGCTTCTTGCTCTAAAGCAGTGTGTGATCAATGGATGAGAACTCTGCTGGGTGTTTCTCTTCAGAAATGGAGTTAAATCCTAGGCTCTGAGTCTTCCTACAAGCAAGACGTCGTTTCAGGTAAGGGCAGGTACTTTACAGCTCAAATGAACTACATAGTTCACAAAGGTCACACGTTTCTCATCTTAACTGACAAGCATTGGATGTTATAGGACCTCTGGTTTGTATCAGTTTCAGAAGCAAATTTGAACTAGATATGGTCCTTATGAGTAGGAAACACCGTTCTTTTCTTCTGAGCACACTCAAGTTTCCTGCTGTATTAGAGACTCTAGAATGCAAGAGCGTGCTTCTTGCTCTAAAGCAGAGTGTGATCAATGGATGAGAACTCTGCTGTGGTTCACTTCAGAAATGGAATTAAATCCCAGGCTCTGAGTGTTCCTACAAGCAAGACTTCGATTCAGGTAAGGGCAGTTACATTACTGCTCAAACGAACTACATGGTTCATGAAGCTAACACGTTTCTCATGTTAGCTGACAAGCATTGCATGTTAGAGGACCAGTGCTTTGTATCAGTTTCAGAAGCAGAGTTGGACTGGATATGGTCCATATGTGTAGGAAACACCGTTCTTTTGTTCTCAGCACACTCATGTTTCCTGCTGTCTTAGAGACTCGAGAAACCTAGAGCGTGCTTCTTGCTCTGAAGCAGAGTGTGATCAATGAATGAGAACTCTGCTGTGTGTTTCACTTCAGAAATGGAGGTAAATCCCAGGCTCTGTGTCTTCCTACAAGCAAGACTTCGTTTCAGGTAAGGGCAGTCTCTTTTCAGCTCAAAAGAACTACATCGTTCACGAAGCTCACACGTTTCTCATCTTAAATGACAAGCATTGGATGATAGAGGACCTGTTCTTTATTTCAATTTCAAGGCAGAGTTGGACTAGATATGGTCCGTATGTGTAGGAAACACCGTTCTTTTGTTCTCAGCACACTCACATTTCCTGCTGTCTTAGAGAATCTAGAAAGCAAGAGCGTGCTTCTTGCTCTAAAGCAGAGTGTGATCAATGGATGAGAACTCTGCTGTGTGTTTAACTTCGGAAATGGAGTTAAATCCCAGGCTCTGAGTCTTCCTACAAGCAAGACTTCGTTTCAGGTAAGGGTAGGTACTTTACAGCTCAAATGAACTACAAAGTTCACGAAGGTCACACGTTTCTCATCTTAACTGACAAGCATTGGATGTTAGAGGACCTCTGGTTTGTATCAGTTTCAGAAGCAAATTTGAACTAGATATGGTCCTTATGAGTAGGAAACACCATTCTTTTCTTCTGAGCACACTCAAGTTTCCTGCTGTATTAGAGACTCTAGAATGCAAGAGCGTGCTTCTTGCTCTAAAGCAGAGTGTGATCAATGGATGAGAACTCTGCTGTGTTTCACTTCAGAAATGGAGTTAAATCCCAGGCTCTGAGTGTTCCTACAAGCAAGATTTCGTTTCAGGTAAGGGCAGTTACTTTACAGGTCAAACGAACTACATCGTACACGAAGCTCACACGTTTCTCGGTCTTAATTGAAAAGCACTGGACGTTACAGAACCTGTGCTATGTGTCAGTTTCAGAAGAGGAGTTGAACTAGATATGGTCTGTATGTGTAGGAAACACCGTTCTTTTGTTCTCAGCACACTCACGTTACCTGCTGTATTAGAGACTCTAGAAAGCAATAGCATTCTTCTTCCTCTCAAGCAGAGTGTGATCCATGGATGATAACTATGCTGTGTGTTTCCCTTCAGAACTGGAGTTAAATCCCAGGCTCTGTGTCTTCCTACAAGTAAGAATTCATTTCAGGTAAGGGAAGGCACTTTTCAGATCAAAAGAACTACATCATTCAAAGATGCTCACATGTTTCTCATCTTAAATGACAAGCATTGGATGTTAGAGGACCAGTGCTTTGTCTCAATTTCAGAGGCAGAGTTGGACTAGATATGGTCCGTATGTGTAGGAACCACCGTTCTTTTGTTCTCAGCACACTCACGTTTCCTGCTGTCTTAGAGAATCTAGAAAGCAAGTCCGTGCTTCTTGCTCTAAAGCAGAGTGTGATCAATGGATCAGAACTTTGCTGTGTGTTCCACTTCAGAAATGGAGTTAAATCTCAGGCTCTGTGTCTTCCTGCAAGCAAGACTTCGTTTCATGTAAGGGAAGTCACTTTTCAGTTCAAAGGAACTACATCGTTCACTAAGCTAACACGTTTCCCGTCTTAACTGAAAAGCATTGGATGTTAGAGGATCAGTGCTTTGTATCATTTTCAGAAGCAGAGTTGGACTAGATAAGTCCCGTATGTGTAGGAAACACTGTTCTTTTGTTCTCAGCACACTCACGTTTCCTGCTGTCTTAGAGAATCTAGAAACCTAGAGCGTGCTTCTTGCTCTAAAGCAGAGTGTGAAAAATGGATGAGACCTCTGCTGTGTGTTTCACTTCAGAAATGGAGTTAAATCCCAGGCTCAGTGTCTTCCTACAAGCAAGAATTCGTTTCAGGTAAGGGCAGTCACTTTTCAGCTCAAACGAACTACATCGTTCACGAAGCTCACACGTTTCTCAAGTTAACTGACAAGCTTTGGATGTTTGAGGACCACTGCTTTGTATCATTTTCAGAAGCAGAGTTGGACTAGATATGGTCCGTATGTGTATGAAACACCATTCTTTTGTTCTCAGCACACTCACATTTCCTGCTGTCTTAGAGAATCTAGAAAGCAAGAGCGTGCTTCTTGCTCTAAAGCAGAGTGTGATCAATTGATGAGAACTCTGTTGTGTGTTTCACTTCAGAAATGGAGTTAAATCCCAGGCTCTGAATCTTCCTACAAGCAAGACTTCGTTTCAGGTAAGGGCAGTCACTTTTGAGCTCAAATGAACTACATAGTTCACGAAGGTCACACGTTTCTCATCTTAACTGACAAGCATTGGATGTTAGAGGACCTCTGGTTTCTATCAGTTTCAGAAGCAAATTTGAACTAGATATCGTCCTTATGAGTAGGAAACACCATTCTTTTCTTCTGAGCACACTCAAGTTTCCTGCTGTATTAGAGACTCTAGAATGCAAGAGCGTGCTTCTTCCTCTAAAGCAGAGTGTGATCAATGGATGAGAACTCTGCTGTGTTTCACTTCAGAAATGCAGTTAAATCCCAGGCTCTGAGTGTTCTTACAAGCAAGACTTCGTTTCAGGTAAGGGCAGTTACGTTACAGCTCAAACGAACTACATCGTTCATGAAGCTAACACGTTTCTCATGTTAGCTGACAAGCATTGCATGTTAGAGGACCAGTGTTTTGTATCAGTTTCAGAAGCAGAGTTGGACTGGATATGGTCCATATGTGTAGGAAACACCGTTCTTTTGTTCTCAGCACACTCACGTTTCCTGCTGCATTAGAGAGTCTAGAAAGCAATAGCATTCTTCTTGCTCTAAAGCAGAGTGTGATCCATGGATGAGAACTATGATGTGTGTTTCCCTTCAGAAATGGAGTTAAATGCCAGGCTCTGTGTCTTCCTACAAGAAAGTCTTCGTTTCAGGTATGGGCAGGTACTTTACAGCTCAAACGAACTGCATCGTTCACGAAGCTAACACGTTTCTCATGTTAGCTGATAAGCATTGGATGTTAGAGGACCAGTGCTTTGTATTAGTTTCAGAAGCAGAGTTGGACTGGATATGGTCCGTATGTGTAGGAAACACCGTTCTTTTTTTCTCAGCACACTCACGTTTCCTGCTGTCTTAGAGAATCTAGAAACCTAGAGCGTGCTTCTTGCTCTAAATCAGAGTGTGATCAATGGATGAGAACTCTGCTGTGTGTTTCACTTCAGAAATGGAGTTAAATCCCAGGCTCTGTGTCTTCCTACAAGCAAGACTTCGTTTCGGATAAGGGCAGTTACTTTACAGATCAAACGAACTACATCGTACACGAAGCTCACACGTTTCTTGGTCTTAATTGAAAAGCATTGGATGTTACAGAACGTGTGCTTTGTGTCAGTTTCAGAAGAGGAGTTGAACTAGATATGTCCCGTATGTGTAGGAAACACCGTTCTTTTGTTCTCAGCACACTCACGTTTCCTGCTGCATTAGAGAGTTTAGAAAGCAATAGCATTCTTCTTGCTCTAAAGCAGAGTGTGATCCATGGATGATAACTATGCTGTGTGTTTCCCTTCAGAACTGGAGTTAAATCCCAGGCTCTGTGTCTTCCTACAAGCAAGAATTCATTTCAAGTAAGGGCAGGCACTTTTCAGCTCAAACGAACTACGTCATTCACGAAGCTCACACGTTTCTCATCTTAAATGACAAGCATTGGATGTTAGAGGACCAGTGCTTTGTCTCAATTTCAGAGGCAGAGTTGGACTAGAAATGGTCCGTATGTGTAGGAACCACCGTACTTTTGTTTGAGCACACTCACGTTTCCTGCTGTATTAGAGACTCTAGAAAGCATTAGCATTCTTCTTGCTCTAAAGCAGAGTGTGATCAATGGATGAGAACTCTGCTGTGTTTCACTTCAGAAATGGAGTTAAATCCCAGGCTCTGAATGTTCCTACATGCAAGACTTCGTTTTAGGTAAGGGCAGTCACTTTTGAGCTCAAACGAACTACATAGTTCACGAAGCTAACATGTTTCTCATGTTAGCTGACAAGCATTGCATGTTAGAGGACCAGTGCTTTGTATCAGTTTCAGAAGCAGAGTTGGACTGGATATGGTCCCTATGTGTAGGAAACACTGTTCTGTTGTTCTCAGCACACTCACGTTTCCTGCTGTCTTAGAGAATCTAGAAAGCAAGAGCGTGCTTCTTGCTCTAAAGCAGAGTGTGATCAATGGATGAGAACTATGCTGTGTGTTTCCCTTCAGAAATGGAGTTAAACCCCAGGCTCTGTGTCTTCCTACATGCAAGACTTCGTTTCAGGTAAGGGCAGTCACTTTTGAGCTCAAACGAACTACATCTTTCACAAAGCTCACACGTTTCTCAGCTTAACTGACAAGCTTTGGATGTTTTTGGACCAGTGCTTTGTATCCGTTTCAGAAGCAGAGTTTGACTAGATATGGTCCGTATGTGTAGGAAACACCATTCTTTTGTTCTCAGCACACTCACGTTTCCTGCTTTCTTAGAGACTCTAGAAAGCAAGAGCATGCTTCTTGCTCTAAAGCAGAGTGTGATCAATGAATGAGAACTCTGCTATGTGTTCCACTTCAGAAATGCAGTTAAATCCCAGGCTCTGTGTCTTCCTGCAATCAAGACTTGGTTTCAGGTAAGGGCAGTTACTTTACAGGTCAAACGAACTACATCGTACACGAAGCTCACACGTTTCCTGGTCTTAATTGAAAAGCATTGGATGTTACAGAACCTGTGCTTTGTGTCAGTTTCAGAAGAGGAGTTGAACTAGATATGGTCCGTATGTGTAGGAAACACCGTTCTTTTGTTCTGAGCACACTCACGTTTCCTGCTGCATTAGAGAGGCTAGAAAGCAATAGCATTCTTCTTGCTCTAAAGCAGAGTGTGATCCATGGATGATAACTATGCTGTGTGTTTCCTTCAGAACTGGAGTTAAATCCCAGGCTCTGTGTCTTCCTACAAGCAAGAATTCATTTCAGGTAAGGGCAGGCACTTTTCAGCTCAAACGAACTACGTCATTCACGAAGCTCACACGTTTCTCATCTTAAATGACAAGCATTGGATGTTAGAGGACCAGTGCTTTGTCTCAATTTCAGAGGCAGAGTTGGTCTAGATTTGGTCCGTATGTGTATTAACCACCGTTCTTTTGTTCTCAGCACACTCACGTTTCCTGCTGTCTTAGAGAATCTAGAAAGCAAGTCCGTGCCTCTTGCTCTAAAGCAGAGTGTGATCAATGGATGAGAACTATGCTGTGTGTTTCCCTTCAGAAATGGAGTTAAACCCCAGGCTCTGTGTCTTCCTACATGCAAGACTTCGTTTCAGGTAAGGGAAGTCACTTTTCAGCTCAAACGAACTACATCGTTCACTAAGCTAACACGTTTCCCAGCTTAACTGACAAGCTTTGGATGTTTGAGGACCACTGCTTTGTATCAGTTTCAGAAGCAGAGTTTGACTAGATATGGTCCATATGTGTAGGAAACACCATTCTTTTGTTCTCATAACACTCACGTTTCCTGCTGCCTTAGAGACTCTAGAAACATAGAGCGTGCTTCTTGCTCTAAAGCAGAGTGTGATCAATGGATGAGAACTCTGCTGTGTGTTTCACTTCAGAAATGGAGTTAAATCACAGGCTTTGTGACTTCCTACAAGCAAGACGTCGTTTCAAGTTAGGGCAGGAATTTTACAGCTAATAGAAACTACATAGTTTCCGAAGAACACACGTTTCTCATGTTAACTGACAAGCATTGGATGTTAGAGGACCTGTGGTTTGTTTCAGTTTCAGAAGCAGAGTTGAACTAGATACGGTCCGTGTGTGTAGGAAACACCATTCTTTTGTTCTGAGCACACTCACGTTTCCTTCTGTATTAGAGACTCTAGAAAGCATTAGCATTCTTCTTGCTCTAAAGCAGAGTGTGATCAATGGATGAGAACTCTGCTGTGTTTCACTTCAGAAATGGAGTTAAATCCCAGGCTCTGAGTGTTCCTACAAGCAAGACTTCGTTTCAGTAAGGGCAGTTACGTCACAGGTCAAACGAACTACATCGTTCATGAAGCTAACACGTTTCTCATGTTAGCTGACAAACATTGCTTGTTGGAGGACCAGTGCTTTGTATCAGTTTCAGAAGCATAGTTGGACTGGATATGGTCCATATGTGTAGGAAACACCGTTCTTTTGTTCTCAGCACACTCACGTTTCATGCTGTATTAGAGACTCTAGAAAGCAATAGCATTCTTCTTCCTCAAAAGCAGAGTGTGATCCATGGATGATAACTATGCTGTGTGTTTCCCTTCAGAACTGGAGTTAAATCCCAGGCTCTGTGTCTTCCAACAAGCAAGAATTCATTTCAGGTAAGGGCTGGCACTTTTCAGCTCAAAGGAACTACATCATTCACGAAGCTCACATGTTTCTCATCTTAAATGACAAGCATTGGATGTTAGAGGACCAGTGCTTTGTATCAATTTCAGAGGCAGAGTTGGACTGGATATGGTCCGTATGTTAGGAACCACCGTTCTTTTGTTCTCAGCACACTCACGTTTCCTGCTGTCTTAGAGAATCTAGAAAGCAAGTCCGGCTTCTTGCTCTAAAGCAGAGTGTGATCAATGGATGAGAACTATGCTGTGTGTTTCCCTTCAGAACTGGAGTTAAATCCCAGGCTCTGAATGTTCCTACATGCAAGACTTCGTTTTAGGTAAGGGCAGTCACTTTTGAGCTCAAACGACCTACATAGTTCACGAAGCTAACACGTTTCCCATGTTAGCTTACAAGCATTGCATGTTATAGGACCAGTGCTTTGTATCAGTTTCAGAAGCAAATTTGAACTAGATATGGTCCTTATGAGTAGGAAACACCATTCTTTTCTTCAGAGCACACTCAAGTTTCCTGCTGTATTAGAGACTCTAGAATGCAAGAGCGTGCTTCTTGCTCTAAAGCAGAGTGTGATCAATGGATGAGAACTCTGCTGTGTTTCACTTCAGAAATGGAGTTAAATCACAGGCTCTGAGTGTTCTTACAAGCAAGACTTCGTTTCAGGTAAGGGCAGTAACGTTACAGCTCAAACGAACTACATCGTTCATGAAGCTAACACGTTTCTCATGTTAGCTGACAAGCATTGCATGTTAGAGGACCAGTGCTTTGTATCAGTTTCAGTAGCAGAGCTGGACTGGATATGGTCCATATGTGTAGAAAACACCGTTCTTTTGTTCTCAGCACACTCACCTTTCCTGCTGCATTAGAGAGTCTAGAAAGCAATAGCATTCTTCTTGCTCTAAAGCAGAGTGTGATCCATGGATGATAACTATGCTGTGTGTTTCCTTCAGAACTGGAGTTAAATCCCAGGCTCTGTGTCTTCCTACAAGCAAGAATTCATTACAGGTAAGGGCAGGCACTTTTCAGCTCAAAGGAACTACATCATTCACGAAGCTCACACGTTTCTCATGTTAACTGACAAGCATTGGATGTTAGAGGACCTGCGGTTTGTTTCAGTTTCAGAGGCAGAGTTGCACTTGATACGGTACGTGTGGGTAGGAAACACCGTTCATTGGTTCTGAGCACACTCACGTTTCCTGCTGTATTACAGACTCTAGAAAGCATTAGCATTCTTCTTGCTCTAAAGCAGAGTGTGATCCATGGATGAGAACTATGATGTGTGTTTCCCTTCAGAAATGGAGTTAAATGCCAGGCTCTGTGTCTTCCTACAAGAAAGTCTTCGTTTCAGGTTGGGGCAGGTACTTTACAGCTCTAACGAACTGCATCGTTCACGAAGCTAACACGTTTCTCATGTTAGATGACAAGCATTGGATGTTAGAGGACCAGTGCTTTGTATTAGTTTCAGAAGCAGAGTTGGACTGGATATGGTCCGTATGTGTAGGAAACACCGTTCTTTTTTTCTCAGCACACTCACGTTTCCTGCTGTCTTAGAGACTCTAGAAACTTAGAGCGTGCTTCTTGCTCTAAATCAGAGTGTGATCAATGGATGAGAACTCTGCTGTGTGTTTCACTTCAGAAATGGAGTTAAATCCCAGGCTCTGTGTCTTCCTACAAGCAAGACTTCATTTCAGATAAGGGCAGTTACTTTACAGATCAAACGAACTACATCGTACACGAAGCTCACACGTTTCTTGGTCTTAATTGAAAAGCATTGGATGTTACAGAAACTGTGCTTTGTGTCAGTTTCAGAAGAGGAGTTGAACTAGATATGTCCCGTATGTGTAGGAAACACCGTTCTTTTGTTCTGAGCACACTCACGTTTCCTGCTGCATTAGAGAGTCTAGAAAGCAATAGCATTCGTCTTGCTCTAAAGCAGAGTGTGATCCATGGATGATAACTATGCTGTGTGTTTCCCTTCAGAACTGAAGTTAAATCCCAGGCTCTGTGTCTTCCTACAAGCAAGAATTCATTTCAAGTAAGGGCAGGCACTTTTCAGCTCAAACGAACTACGTCATTCACGAAGCTCACACGTTTCTCATCTTAAATGACAAGCATTGGATGTTAGAGGACCAGTGCTTTGTCTCAATTTCAGAGGCAGAGTTGGACTAGATATGGTCCATATGTGTAGGAACCACCGTACTTTTGTTCTGAGCACACTCACGTTTCTTGCTGTATTAGAGACTCTAGAAAGCATTAGCATTCTTCTTGCTCTAAAGCAGAGTGTGATCAATGGATGAGAACTCTGCTCTGTTTCACTTCAGAAATGGAGTTAAATCCCAGGCTCTGAGTGTTCCTACATGCAAGACTTCATTTTAGGTAAGGGCAGTCACTTTTGAGCTCAAACGAACTACATATTTCACAAAGCTAACACGTTTCTCATGTTAGCTGACAAGCATTGCATGTTAGAGGACCAGTGCTTTGTATCAGTTTCAGAAGCAGAGTTGGACTGGATATGGTCCCTATGTGTAGGAAACACCGTTCTGTTGTTCTCAGCACACTCACGTTTCCTGCTGTCTTAGAGAATCTAGAAAGCAAGAGCGTGCTTCTTGCTCTAAAGCAGAGTGTGATCAATGGATGAGAACTATGCTGTGTGTTTCCCTTCAGAAATGGAGTTAAACCCCAGGCTCTGTGTCTTCCTACATGCAAGACTTCGTTTCAGGTAAGGGCAGTCACTTTTGAGCTCAAACGAACTACATCTTTCACAAAGCTCACACGTTTCTCAGCTTAACTGACAAGCTTTGGATGTTTTTGGACCAGTGCTTTGTATCCGTTTCAGAAGCAGAGTTTGACTAGATATGGTCTGTATGTGTAGGAAACACCATTCTTTTGTTCTCAGCACACTCACGTTTCCTGCTTTCTTAGAGACTCTAGAAAGCAAGAGCGTGCTTCTTGCTCTAAAGCAGAGTGTGATCAATGAATGAGAACTCTGCTATGTGTTCCACTTCAGAAATGCAGTTAAATTCCAGGCTCTGTGTCTTCCTGCAATCAAGACTTGGTTTCAGGTAAGGGCAGTAACTTTACAGGTCAAACGAACTACATCGTACACGAAGCTCACACGTTTCCTGGTCTTAATTGAAAAGCATTGGATGTTACAGAACCTGTGCTTTGTGTCAGTTTCAGAAGAGGAGTTGAACTAGACATGGTTCGTATGTGTAGGAAACACCGTTCTTTTGTTCTGAGCATACTCACGTTTCCTGCTGCATTAGAGAGTCTAGAAAGCAGTAGCATTTTTCTTGCTCTAAAGCAGAGTGTGATCCATGGATGATAACTATGCTGTGTGTTTCCTTCAGAACTGGAGTTAAATCCCAGGCTCTGTGTCTTCCTACAAGCAAGAATTCATTTCAGGTAAGGGCAGGCACTTTTCAGCTCACACGAACTACATCGTTCACTAAGCTAACACGTTTCCCAGCTTAACTGACAAGCTTTGGATGTTTGAGGACCACTGCTTTGTATCAGTTTCAGAAGCAGAGTATGACTAGATATGGTCCATATGTGTAGGAAACACCATTCTTTTGTTCTCAGCACACTCACGTTTCCTGCTGTCTTAGAGACTATAGAAACATAGAGCGTGCTTCTTGCTCTAAAGCAGAGTGTGATCAATGGATGAGAACTCTGCTGTGTGTTTCACTTCAGAAATGGAGTTAAATCCCAGGCTTTGTGACTTCCTAAAAGCAAGACGTCGTTTCAACTAGGGCAGGAAATTTACAGCTAATAGAAACTACATAGTTTCCGAAGAACACACGTTTCTCATGTTAACTGACAAGCATTGGATGTTAGAGGACCTGTGGTTTGTTTCAGTTTCAGAAGCAGAGTTGATCTAGATACGGTCCGTGTGTGTAGGAATCACCGTTCTTTTGTTCTCAGCACACTCACGTTTCCTGCTGTATTAGAGACTCTAGAAAGCATTAGCATACTTCTTGCTCTAAAGCAGAGTGTGATCAATGGATGAGAACTCTGCTGTGTTTCACTTCAGAAATGGAGTTAAATCCCAGGCTCTGAGTGTTCCTACAAGCAAGACTTCGTTTCAGTAAGGGCAGTTACGTCACAGGTCAAACGAACTACATCGTTCATGAAGCTAACACGTTTCTCATGTTAGCTGACAAGCATTGCATGTTAGAGGACCAGGGCTTTGTATCAGTTTCAGAAGCAGAGTTGGACTGGATATGGTCCATATGTGTAGGAAACACCGTTCTTTTGTTCTCAGCACACTCACGTTTCCTGCTGTATTAGAGACTCTAGAAAGCAATAGCATTCTTCTTCCTCAAAAGCAGAGTGTGATCCATGGATGATAACTATGCTGTGTGTTTCCCTTCAGAACTGGAGTTAAATCCCAGGCTCTGTGTCTTCCAACAAGCAAGAATTCATTTCAGGTAAGGGCCGGCACTTTTCAGCTCAAAGGAACTACATCATTCACGAAGCTCACATGTTTCTCATCTTAAATGACAAGCATTGGATGTTAGAGGACCAGTGCTTTGTATCAATTTCAGAGGCAGAGTTGGACTGGATATGGTCCGTATGTGTAGGAACCACCGTTCTTTTGTTCTCAGCACACTCACGTTTCCTGCTGTCTTAGAGAATCTAGAGAGCAAGTCCGGCTTCTTGCTCTAAAGCAGAGTGTGATCAATGGATGAGAACTATGCTGTGTGTTTCCCTTCAGAACTGGAGTTAAATCCCAGGCTCTGAATGTTCCTACATGCAAGACTTCGTTTTAGGTAAGGGCAGTCGCTTTTGAGCTCAAACGACCTACATAGTTCACGAAGCTAACATGTTTCCCATGTTAGCTTACAAGCATTGCATGTTATAGGACCAGTGCTTTGTATCAGTTTCAGAAGCAAATTTGAACTAGATATGGTCCTTATGAGTAGGAAACACCATTCTTTTCTTCAGAGCACACTCAAGTTTCCTGCTGTATTAGAGACTCTAGAATGCAAGAGCGTGCTTCTTGTTCTAAAGCAGAGTGTGATCAATGGATGAGAACTCTGCTGTGTTTCACTTCAGAAATGGAGTTAAATCACAGGCTCTGAGTGTTCTTACAAGCAAGACTTCGTTTCAGGTAAGGGCAGTAACGTTACAGCTCAAACGAACTACATCGTTCATGAAGCTAACACGTTTCTCATGTTAGCTGACAAGCATTGCATGTTAGAGGACCAGTGCTTTGTATCAGTTTCAGAAGCAGAGTTGGACTGGATATGGTCCATATGTGTAGAAAACACCGTTCTTTTGTTCTCAGCACACTCACCTTTCCTGCTGCATTAGAGAGTCTAGAAAGCAATAGCATTCTTCTTGCTCTAAAGCAGAGTGTGATCCATGGATGATAACTATGCTGTGTGTTTCCTTCAGAACTGGAGTTAAATCCCAGGCTCTGTGTCTTCCTACAAGCAAGAATTCATTACAGGTAAGGGCAGGCACTTTTCAGCTCAAAGGAACTACATCATTCACGAAGCTCACACGTTTCTCATGTTAACTGACAAGCATTGGATGTTAGAGGACCTGCGGTTTGTTTCAGTTTCAGAGGCAGAGTTGCACTTGATACGGTACGTGTGGGTAGGAAACACCGTTCATTGGTTCTGAGCACACTCACGTTTCCTGCTGTATTACAGACTCTAGAAAGCATTAGCATTCTTCTTGCTCTAAAGCAGAGTGTGATCCATGGATGAGAACTATGATGTGTGTTTCCCTTCAGAAATGGAGTTAAATGCCAGGCTCTGTGTCTTCCTACAAGAAAGTCTTCGTTTCAGGTAGGGGCAGGTACTTTACAGCTCAAACGAACTGCATCGTTCACGAAGCTAACACGTTTCTCATGTTAGATGACAAGCATTGGATGTTAGAGGACCAGTGCTTTGTATTAGTTTCAGAAGCAGAGTTGGACTGGATATGGTCCGTATGTGTAGGAAACACCGTTCTTTTTTTCTCAGCACACTCACGTTTCCTGCTGTCTTAGAGACTCTAGAAACTTAGAGCGTGCTTCTTGCTCTAAATCAGAGTGTGATCAATGGATGAGAACTCTGCTGTGTGTTTCACTTCAGAAATGGAGTTAAATCCCAGGCTCTGTGTCTTCCTACAAGCAAGACTTCATTTCAGATAAGGGCAGTTACTTTACAGATCAAACGAACTACATCGTACACGAAGCTCACACGTTTCTTGGTCTTAATTGAAAAGCATTGGATGTTACAGAACCTGTGCTTTGTGTCAGTTTCAGAAGAGGAGTTGAACTAGATATGTCCCGTATGTGTAGGAAACACCGTTGTTTTGTTCTGAGCACACTCACGTTTCCTGCTGCATTAGAGAGTTTAGAAAGCAATAGCATTCTTCTTGCTCTAAAGCAGAGTGTGATCCATGGATGATAACTATGCTGTGTGTTTCCCTTCAGAACTGAAGTTAAATCCTAGGCTCTGTGTCTTCCTACAAGCAAGAATTCATTTCAAGTAAGGGCAGGCACTTTTCAGCTCAAACGAACTACGTCATTCACGAAGCTCACACGTTTCTCATCTTAAATGACAAGCATTGGATGTTAGAGGACCTGTGGTTTGTTTCAGTTTCAGAAGCAGAGTTGAACTTGATATGGAACGTGTGGGTAGGAAACACCGTTCATTGGTTCTGAGCACACTCACGTTTCCTGCTGTATTAGAGACTCTAGAAAGCATTAGCATTCTTCTTGCTCTAAAGCAGAGTGTGATCCATGGATGAGAACTATGATGTGTGTTTCCCTTCAGAAATGGAGTTAAATTCCAGGCTCTGTGTCTTCCCACATGAAAGTCTTCGTTTCAGGTAGGGGCAGGTACTTTACAACTCAAACGAACTTCATCGTTCACGAAGCTAACACGTTTCGCATGTTAGCTGACAAGCATTGGATATTAGAGGACCAGTGCTTTGTATCAGTTTCAGAAGCAGAGTTGGACTGGATATGGTCAGTATGTGTAGGAAACACCGTTCTTTTTTTCTCAGCACACTCACGTTTCCTGCTGTCTTAGAGACTCCAGAAACCTAGAGCGTGCTTCTTGCTCTAAATCAGAGTGTGATCAATGGATGAGAACTCTGCTGTGTGTTTCACTTCAGAAATGTAGTTAAATCCCAGGCTCTGTGTCTTCCTACAAGCAAGACTTCGTTTCAGGTAAGGGCAGTAACTTTACAGGTCAAACGAACTACATCGTACACGAAGCTCACACGTTTCTTGGTCTTAATTGAAAAGCATTGGATATTACAGAACCTGTGCTTCGTGTCAGTTTCAGAAAAGGAGTTGAACTAGATATGGTCCTTATGTGTAGGAAACACCGTTCTTTTGTTCTGAGCACACTCAAGTTTCCTGCTTTATTGGAGTCTCTAGAAGCAAGAGCGTGCTTCTTGCTCTAAAGCAGAGTGTGATCAATGGATGAGAACTCTGCTGTGTTTCACTTCAGAAATGGAGTTAAATCCCAGGCTCTGTGCCTTCCTACAAGCAAGACTTCGCTTCAAGTAAGGGCAGGTACTTTACAGCTCAAAGAAACTTCATAGTTTCCGAAGCTCACACGTTTCTCATGTTAACTGACAAGCATTGGATGTTAGAGGACCTGTGGTTTGTTTCAGTTTCAGAAGCAGAGTTGAACTAGATACAGTCCGTTTGTGTAGGAAACACCGTTCTTTTGTTCTCAGCACACTCACTTTTCCTGCTGTATTAGAGACTCTAGAAAGCATTAGCATTCTTCTTGCTCTAAAGCAGAGTGTGATCGATGAATGAGAACTATGCTGTGTGTTTCCCTTCAGAAATGGAGTTAAATGCCAGGCTCTGTGTCTTCCTACAAGCAAGACTTCATTTCAGGTAAGGGCAGTCACTTTTTAGCTCAAACGAACTACATTGTTCACTAAGCTAACACGTTTCCCGTCTTAACTGACAAGCATTGGATGTTAGAGGACCAGTGCTTTGTATCATTTTCAGAAGCAGAGTTGGACTAGATATGTCCCGTATGTGTAGGAAACACCGTTCTTTTGTTCTCAGCACACTCACGTTTCCTGCTGTCTTAGAGAATCTAGAAAGCAAGAGCGTGCTTCTTGCTCTAAAGCAGAGTGTGATCAATGGATGAGAACTATGCTGTGTGTTTCCCTTCAGAAATGGAGTTAAACCCCAGGCTCTGTGTCTTCCTACATGCAAGACTTCGTTTCAGGTAATTGCAGTCACTTTTGAGCTCAAACGAACTACATATTTTACAAAGCTCACACGTTTCTCAGCTTAACTGACAAGCTTTGGATGTTTTTGGACCAGTGCTTTGAATCCGTTTCAGAAGCAGAGTTTGACTAGATATGGTCCGTATGTGTAGGAAACACCATACTTTTGTTCTCAGCACACTCACGTTTCCTGCTTTCTTAGAGACTCTAGAAAGCAAGAGCGTGCTTCTTGCTCTAAAGCAGAGTGTGATCAATGAATGAGAACTCTGCTATGTGTTCCACTTCAGAAATGGAGTTAAATCCCAGGCTCTGTGTCTTCCTGCAATCAAGACTTCGTGGCAGGTAAGGGCAGTTACTTTACAGGTCAAACGAACTACATCGTACACGAAGCTCACATGTTTCCTGGTCTTAATTGAAAAGCATTGGATGTTACAGAACCTGTGCTTTGTGTCAGTTTCAGAAGAGGAGTTGAACTAGATATGGTCCGTATGTGTAGGAAACACCGTACTTTTGTTCTGAACACACTCACGTTTCCTGCTGCATTAGAGAGTCTAGAAAGCAATAGCATTCTTCTTACTCTAAAGCAGAGTGTCATCCATGGATGATAACTATGCTGTGTGTTTCCTTCAGAACTGGAGTTAAATCCCAGGCTCTGTGTCTTCCTACAAGCAAGAATTCATTTCAGGTAAGGGCAGGCACTTTTCAGCTCAAATGAACTACATCATTCACGAAGCTCACACGTTTCTCATGTTAACTGACAAGCATTGGATGTTAGAGGACCAGTGCTTTGTCTCAATTTCAGAGGCAGAGTTGGACTAGATATGGTCTGTATGTGTAGGAACCACCGTTCTTTTATTCTCAGCACACTCACGTTTCCTGCTGTCTTAGAGAATCTAGAAAGCAAGTCCGTGCTTCTTGCTCTAAAGCAGAGTGTGATCGATGGATGAGAACTATGCTGTGTGTTTCCCTTCAGAAATGGAGTTAAACCCCAGGCTCTGTGTCTTCCTACAAGCAAGACTTCGTTTCAGGTAAGGGCAGTCACTTTTTAGCTCAAACAAACTACTTCGTTCACGAAGCTCACACTTTTCTCATCTTAACTGACAAGCATTGGATGTTAGAGGACCTGTGCTTTGTATCAATGTCAGAGGCAGAGTTGGACTAGATATGGTCCGTATGTGTAGGAAACACCGTTCTTTTGTTCTCAGCACACTCACGTTTCCTGCTTTCTAAGAGAATCTAGAAAGCAAGGGCGTGCTTCTTGCTCTAAAGCAGAGTGTGATCCATGGATGATAACTATGCTGTGTGTTTCCCTTCAGAACTGGAGTTAAATCCTAGGCTCTGTGTCTTCCTACAAGCAAGACTTCGTTTCAGGTAAGGGCAGGAACTTTTCAGCTCAAACGAACTACGTCATTCACGAAGCTCACACGTTTCTCATCTTAAATGACAAGCATTGGATGTTAGAGGACCAGTGCTTTGTCTCAATTTCAGAGGCAGAGTTGGACTAGATATGGTCCGTATGTGTAGAAACCACCATTCTTTTGTTCTCAGCACACTCACGTTTCCTGCTGTCTTAGAGAATCTAGAAAGCAAGTCCGTGCTTCTTGCTCTAAAGCAGAGTGTGATCAATGGATGAGAACTCTGCTGTGTGTTTCACTTCAGAAATGGAGTTAAATCCCAGGCTCTGTGACTTGCTACAAGCAAGACGTCGTTTCAAGTTAGGGCAGGAAATTTACAGCTAATAGAAACTACATAGTTCACGTAGGTCACACGTTTCTCATCTTAACTGACAAGCATTGGATGTTAGAGGACCTCTGGTTTGTATCAGTTTCAGAAGCAAATTTGAACTAGATATGGTCCTTATGTGTAGGAAACACCGTTCTTTTGTTCTGAGCACACTCAAGTTTCCTGCTGTATTAGAGTCTCTAGAAGCAAGAGCGTGCTTCTTGCTCTAAAGCAGAGTGTGATCAATGGATGAGAACTCTACTGTGTTTCCCTTCAGAACTGGAGTTAAAACCTAGGCTCTCTGTCTTCCTACAAGCAAGACTTCGTTTCAGGTAAGGGCAGGAACTTTTCAGCTCAAACGAACTACGTCATTCACGAAGCTCACACGTTTCTCATCTTAAATGACAAGCATTGGATGTTAGAGGACCAGTGCTTTGTCTCAATTTCAGAGGCAGAGTTGGACTAGATATGGTCCGTATGTGTAGAAACCACCATTCTTTTGTTCTCAGCACAGTCACGTTTCCTGCTGTCTTAGAGAATCTAGAAAGCAAGTCCGTGCTTCTTGCTCTAAAGCAGAGTGTGATCAATGGATGAGAACTCTGCTGTGTGTTTCACTTCAGAAATGGAGTTAAATCCCAGGCTCTGTGACTTGCTACAAGCAAGACGTCGTTTCAAGTTAGGGCAGGAAATTTACAGCTAATAGAAACTACATAGTTCACGTAGGTCACACGTTTCTCATCTTAACTGACAAGCATTGGATGTTAGAGGACCTCTGGTTTGTATCAGTTTCAGAAGCAAATTTGAACTAGATATGGTCCTTATGTGTAGGAAACACCGTTCTTTTGTTCTGAGCACACTCAAGTTTCCTGCTGTATTAGAGTCTCTAGAAGCAAGAGCGTGCTTCTTGCTCTAAAGCAGAGTGTGATCAATGGATGAGAACTCTACTGTGTTTCACTTCAGAAATGGAGTTAAATCCCAGGCTCTGTGCCTTCCTACAAGCAAGACTTCGCTTCAAATAAGGGCAGGTACTTTACAGCTCAAAGAAACTTCATAGTTTCCGAAGCTCACACGTTTCTCATGTTAACTGAGAAGCATTGGATGTTAGAGGACCTGTGGTTTGTTTCAGTTTCAGAAGCAGAGTTGAACTAGATACAGTCCGTTTGTGTAGGAAACACCGTTCTTTTGTTCTCAGCACACTCACTTTTCCTGCTGTATTAGAGACTCTAGAAAGCATTAGCATTCTTCTTGCTCTAAAGCAGAGTGTGATCGATGAATGAGAACTATGCTGTGTGTTTCCCTTCAGAAATGGAGTTAAATGCCAGGCTCTGTGTCTTCCTACAAGCAAGACTTCATTTCAGGTAAGGGCAGTCACTTTTTAGCTCAAACGAACTACATTGTTCACTAAGCTAACACGTTTCCCGTCTTAACTGACAAGCATTGGATGTTAGAGGACCAGTGCTTTGTATCATTTTCAGAAGCAGAGTTGGACTAGATATGTCCCGTATGTGTAGGAAACACCGTTCTTTTGTTCTCAGCACACTCACGTTTCCTGCTGTCTTAGAGAATCTAGAAAGCAAGAGCGTGCTTCTTGCTCTAAAGCAGAGTGTGATCAATGGATGAGAACTATGCTGTGTGTTTCCCTTCAGAAATGGAGTTAAACCCCAGGCTCTGTGTCTTCCTACATGCAAGACTTCGTTTCAGGTAATTGCAGTCACTTTTGAGCTCAAACGAACTACATATTTTACAAAGCTCACACGTTTCTCAGCTTAACTGACAAGCTTTGGATGTTTTTGGACCAGTGCTTTGAATCCGTTTCAGAAGCAGAGTTTGACTAGATATGGTCCATATGTGTAGGAAACACCATACTTTTGTTCTCAGCACACTCACGTTTCCTGCTTTCTTAGAGACTCTAGAAAGCAAGAGCGTGCTTCTTGCTCTAAAGCAGAGTGTGATCAATGAATGAGAACTCTGCTATGTGTTCCACTTCAGAAATGGAGTTAAATCCCAGGCTCTGTGTCTTCCTGCAATCAAGACTTCGTGGCAGGTAAGGGCAGTTACTTTACAGGTCAAACGAACTACATCGTACACGAAGCTCACATGTTTCCTGGTCTTAATTGAAAAGCATTGGATGTTACAGAACCTGTGCTTTGTGTCAGTTTCAGAAGAGGAGTTGAACTAGATATGGTCCGTATGTGTAGGAAACACCGTACTTTTGTTCTGAACACACTCACGTTTCCTGCTGCATTAGAGAGTCTAGAAAGCAATAGCATTCTTCTTACTCTAAAGCAGAGTGTCATCCATGGATGATAACTATGCTGTGTGTTTCCTTCAGAACTGGAGTTAAATCCCAGGCTCTGTGTCTTCCTACAAGCAAGAATTCATTTCAGGTAAGGGCAGGCACTTTTCAGCTCAAATGAACTACATCATTCACGAAGCTCACACGTTTCTCATGTTAACTGACAAGCATTGGATGTTAGAGGACCAGTGCTTTGTCTCAATTTCAGAGGCAGAGTTGGACTAGATATGGTCTGTATGTGTAGGAACCACCGTTCTTTTATTCTCAGCACACTCACGTTTCCTGCTGTCTTAGAGAATCTAGAAAGCAAGTCCGTGCTTCTTGCTCTAAAGCAGAGTGTGATCGATGGATGAGAACTATGCTGTGTGTTTCCCTTCAGAAATGGAGTTAAACCCCAGGCTCTGTGTCTTCCTACAAGCAAGACTTCGTTTCAGGTAAGGGCAGTCACTTTTTAGCTCAAACAAACTACTTCGTTCACGAAGCTCACACTTTTCTCATCTTAACTGACAAGCATTGGATGTTAGAGGACCTGTGCTTTGTATCAATGTCAGAGGCAGAGTTGGACTAGATATGGTCCGTATGTGTAGGAAACACCGTTCTTTTGTTCTCAGCACACTCACGTTTCCTGCTTTCTAAGAGAATCTAGAAAGCAAGGGCGTGCTTCTTGCTCTAAAGCAGAGTGTGATCCATGGATGATAACTATGCTGTGTGTTTCCCTTCAGAACTGGAGTTAAATCCTAGGCTCTGTGTCTTCCTACAAGCAAGACTTCGTTTCAGGTAAGGGCAGGAACTTTTCAGCTCAAACGAACTACGTCATTCACGAAGCTCACACGTTTCTCATCTTAAATGACAAGCATTGGATGTTAGAGGACCAGTGCTTTGTCTCAATTTCAGAGGCAGAGTTGGACTAGATATGGTCCGTATGTGTAGAAACCACCATTCTTTTGTTCTCAGCACACTCACGTTTCCTGCTGTCTTAGAGAATCTAGAAAGCAAGTCCGTGCTTCTTGCTCTAAAGCAGAGTGTGATCAATGGATGAGAACTCTGCTGTGTGTTTCACTTCAGAAATGGAGTTAAATCCCAGGCTCTGTGACTTGCTACAAGCAAGACGTCGTTTCAAGTTAGGGCAGGAAATTTACAGCTAATAGAAACTACATAGTTCACGTAGGTCACACGTTTCTCATCTTAACTGACAAGCATTGGATGTTAGAGGACCTCTGGTTTGTATCAGTTTCAGAAGCAAATTTGAACTAGATATGGTCCTTATGTGTAGGAAACACCGTTCTTTTGTTCTGAGCACACTCAAGTTTCCTGCTGTATTAGAGTCTCTAGAAGCAAGAGCGTGCTTCTTGCTCTAAAGCAGAGTGTGATCAATGGATGAGAACTCTACTGTGTTTCCCTTCAGAACTGGAGTTAAAACCTAGGCTCTCTGTCTTCCTACAAGCAAGACTTCGTTTCAGGTAAGGGCAGGAACTTTTCAGCTCAAACGAACTACGTCATTCACGAAGCTCACACGTTTCTCATCTTAAATGACAAGCATTGGATGTTAGAGGACCAGTGCTTTGTCTCAATTTCAGAGGCAGAGTTGGACTAGATATGGTCCGTATGTGTAGAAACCACCATTCTTTTGTTCTCAGCACAGTCACGTTTCCTGCTGTCTTAGAGAATCTAGAAAGCAAGTCCGTGCTTCTTGCTCTAAAGCAGAGTGTGATCAATGGATGAGAACTCTGCTGTGTGTTTCACTTCAGAAATGGAGTTAAATCCCAGGCTCTGTGACTTGCTACAAGCAAGACGTCGTTTCAAGTTAGGGCAGGAAATTTACAGCTAATAGAAACTACATAGTTCACGTAGGTCACACGTTTCTCATCTTAACTGACAAGCATTGGATGTTAGAGGACCTCTGGTTTGTATCAGTTTCAGAAGCAAATTTGAACTAGATATGGTCCTTATGTGTAGGAAACACCGTTCTTTTGTTCTGAGCACACTCAAGTTTCCTGCTGTATTAGAGTCTCTAGAAGCAAGAGCGTGCTTCTTGCTCTAAAGCAGAGTGTGATCAATGGATGAGAACTCTACTGTGTTTCACTTCAGAAATGGAGTTAAATCCCAGGCTCTGTGCCTTCCTACAAGCAAGACTTCGCTTCAAATAAGGGCAGGTACTTTACAGCTCAAAGAAACTTCATAGTTTCCGAAGCTCACACGTTTCTCATGTTAACTGAGAAGCATTGGATGTTAGAGGACCTGTGGTTTGTTTCAGTTTCAGAAGCAGAGTTGAACTAGATACAGTCCGTTTGTGTAGGAAACACCGTTCTTTTGTTCTCAGCGCACTCACTTTTCCTGCTGTATTAGAGACTCTAGAAAGCATTAGCATTCTTCTTGCTCTAAAGCAGAGTGTGATCGATGGATGAGAACTATGCTGTGTGTTTCCCTTCAGAAATGGAGTTAAATGCCAGGCTCTGTGTCTTCCTACATGCAAGACTTCGTTTCAGGTAATGGAAGTCACTTTTGAGCTCAAACGAACTACATATTTCACAAAGCTCACACGTTTCTCAGCTTAACTGACAAGCTTTGGATGTTTTTGGACCAGTGCTTTGTATCCGTTTCAGAAGCAGAGTTTGACTAGATATGGTCCGTATGTGTAGGAAACACCATTCTTTTGTTCTCAGCACACTCACGTTTCCTGCTGTCTTAGAGACTCTAGAAAGCAAGAGCGTGCTTCTTGCTCTAAAGCAGAGTGTGATCAATGGATGAGAACTATGCTGTGTGTTTCCCTTCAGAAATGGAGTTAAACCCCAGGCTCTGTGTCTTCCTACATGCAAGACTTCGTTTCAGGTAATGGCAGTCACTTTTGAGCTCAAACGAACTACATATTTCACAAAGCTCACACGTTTCTCAGCTTAACTGACAAGCTTTGGATGTTTTTGGACCAGTGCTTTGTATCCGTTTCAGAAGCAGAGTTTGACTAGATATGGTCCGTATGTGTAGGAAACACCATTCTTTTGTTCTCAGCACACTCACGTTTCCTGC
The DNA here is from genome assembly GCA_949786385.1 of Onychomys leucogaster. Classification (NCBI taxonomy): domain Eukaryota; kingdom Metazoa; phylum Chordata; class Mammalia; order Rodentia; family Cricetidae; genus Onychomys; species Onychomys leucogaster. The sequence continues at coordinate 1,657,697 of CATKUP010000086.1, forward strand.
TTTCTTAGAGACTCTAGAAAGCAAGAGCGTGCTTCTTGCTCTAAAGCAGAGTGTGATCAATGAATGAGAACTCTGCTATGTGTTCCACTTCAGAAATGGAGTTTAAATCCCAGGCTCTGTGTCTTCCTGCAATCAAGGCTTCGTGGCAGGTAAGGGCAGTTACTTTACAGGTCAAACGAACTACATCGTACACGAAGCTCACATGTTTCCTGGTCTTAATTGAAAAGCATTGGATGTTACAGAACCTGTGCTTTGTGTCACTTTCAGAAGAGGAGTTGAACTAGATATGGTCCGTATGTGTAGGAAACACCGTACTTTTGTTCTGAGCACACTCACGTTTCCTGCTGCATTAGAGAGTCTAGAAAGCAATAGCATTCTTCTTGCTCTAAAGCAGAGTGTGATCCATGGATGATAACTATGCTGTGTGTTTCCCTTCAGAACTGAAGTTAAATCCTAGGCTCTGTGTCTTCCTACAAGCAAGAATTCATTTCAAGTAAGGGCAGGCACTTTTCAGCTCAAACGAACTACATCATTCACGAAGCTCACACGTTTCTCATCTTAAATGACAAGCATTGGATGTTAGAGGACCAGTGCTTTGTCTCAATTTCAGAGGCAGAGTTGGACTAGATATGGTCCGTATGTGTAGGAACCACCGTACTTTTGTTCTGAGCACACTCATGTTTCCTGCTGTATTAGAGACTCTAGAAAGCATTAGCATTCTTCTTGCTCTAAAGCAGAGTGTGATCAATGGATGAGAACTCTGCTGTGTTTCACTTCAGAAATGGAGTTAAATCCCAGGCTCTGAGTGTTCTTACAAGCAAGACTTCGTTTCAGGTAAGGGCAGTTACGTTACAGCTCAAACGAACTACATCGTTCATGAAGCTAACACGTTTCTCATGTTAGCTGACAAGCATTGCATGTTAGAGGACCAGTGCTTTGTATCAGTTTCAGAAGCAGAGTTGGATTGGATATGGTCCATATGTGTAGGAAACACCGTTCTTTTGTTCTCAGCACACTCACGTTTCCTGCTGCATTAGAGAGTCTAGAAAGCAATAGCATTCTTCTTGCTCTAAAGCAGAGTGTGATCCATGGATGATAACTATGCTGTGTGTTTCCTTCAGAACTGGAGTTAAATCCCAGTCTCTGTGTCTTCCTACAAGCAAGAATTCATTACAGGTAAGGGCAGTTACTTTACAGGTCAAACGAAAAACATTGTACACGAAGCTCACACGTTTCTTGGTCTTAATTGAAAAGCATTGGATGTTACAGAACCTGTGCTTTGTGTCAGTTTCAGAAGAGGAGTTGATCTAGATATGGTCCGTATGTGTAGGAAACACCGTTCGTTTGTTCTGAGCACACTCACGTTTCCTGCTGCATTAGAGAATCTAGAAAGCAATAGCATTCTTCTTGCTCTAAAGCAGAGTGTGATCCATGGATGATAACTATGCTGTGTGTTTCCTTCAGAATTGGAGTTAAATCCCAGGCTCTGTGTCTTCCTACAAGCAAGAAATCATTTCAGGTAAGGGCAGGCACTTTTCAGCTCAAACGAACTACATCATTCACGAAGCTCACACGTTTCTCATGTTAACTGACAAGCATTTGATGTTAGAGGACCTGTGGTTTGTTTCAGTTTCAGAAGCAGAGTTGAACTTGATATGGTACGTGTGGGTAGGAAACACCGTTCATTGGTTCTGAGCACACTCACGTTTCCTGCTGTATTAGAGACTCTAGAAAGCATTAGCATTCTTCTTGCTCTAAAGCAGAGTGTGATCCATGGATGAGAACTATGATGTGTGTTTCCCTTCAGAAATGGAGTTAAATTCCAGGCTCTCTGTCTTCCCACATGAAAGTCTTCGTTTCAGGTAGGGGCAGGTACTTTACAACTCAAACGAACTTCATCGTTCACGAAGCTAACACGTTTCGCATGTTAGCTGACAAGCATTGGATGTTAGAGGACCAGTGCTTTGTATCAGTTTCAGAAGCAGAGTTGGACTGGATATGGTCAGTATGTGTAGGAAACACCGTTCTTTTTTTCTCAGCACACTCACGTTTCCTGCTGTCTTAGAGACTCCAGAAACCTAGAGCGTGCTTCTTGCTCTAAATCAGAGTGTGATCAATGGATGAGAACTCTGCTGTGTGTTTCACTTCAGAAATGTAGTTAAATCCCAGGCTCTGTGTCTTCCTACAAGCAAGACTTCGTTTCAGGTAAGGTCAGTAACTTTACAGGTCAAACGAACTACATCGTACACGAAGCTCACACGTTTCTTGGTCTTAATTGAAAAGCATTGGATGTTACAGAACCTGTGCTTCGTGTCAGTTTCAGAAGAGGAGTTGAACTAGATATGGTCCTTATGTGTAGGAAACACCGTTCTTTTGTTCTGAGCACACTCAAGTTTCCTGCTTTATTGGAGTCTCTAGAAGCAAGAGCGTGCTTCTTGCTCTAAAGCAGAGTGTGATCAATGGATGAGAACTCTGCTGTGTTTCACTTCAGAAATGGAGTTAAATCCCAGGCTCTGTGCCTTCCTACAAGCAAGACTTCGCTTCAAGTAAGGGCAGGTACTTTACAGCTCAAAGAAACTTCATAGTTTCCGAAGCTCACACGTTTCTCATGTTAACTGACAAGCATTGGATGTTAGAGGACCTGTGGTTTGTTTCAGTTTCAGAAGCAGAGTTGAACTAGATACAGTCCGTTTGTGTAGGAAACACCGTTCTTTTGTTCTCAGCACACTCACTTTTCCTGCTGTATTAGAGACTCTAGAAAGCATTAGCATTCTTCTTGCTCTAAAGCAGAGTGTGATCGATGGATGAGAACTATGCTGTGTGTTTCCCTTCAGAAATGGAGTTAAATGCCAGGCTCTGTGTCTTCCTACAAGCAAGACTTCATTTCAGGTAAGGGCAGTCACTTTTTAGCTCAAACGAACTACATCGTTCACTAAGCTAACACGTTTCCCGTCTTAAGTGACAAGCATTGGATGTTAGAGGACCAGTGCTTTGTATCATTTTCAGAAGCAGAGTTGGACTAGATATGTCCTGTATGTGTAGGAAACACCGTTCTTTTGTTCTCAGCACACTCACGTTTCCTGCTGTCTTAGAGAATCTAGAAAGCAAGAGCGTGCTTCTTGCTCTAAAGCAGAGTGTGATCAATGGATGAGAACTATGCTGTGTGTTTCCCTTCAGAAATGGAGTTAAACCCCAGGCTCTGTGTCTTCCTACATGCAAGACTTCGTTTCAGGTAATTGCAGTCACTTTTGAGCTCAAACGAACTACATATTTTACAAAGCTCACACGTTTCTCAGCTTAACTGACAAGCTTTGGATGTTTTTGGACCAGTGCTTTGAATCCGTTTCAGAAGCAGAGTTTGACTAGATATGGTCCGTATGTGTAGGAAACACCATACTTTTTTTCTCAGCACACTCACGTTTCCTGCTTTCTTAGAGACTCTAGAAAGCAAGAGCGTGCTTCTTGCTCTAAAGCAGAGTGTGATCAATGAATGAGAACTCTGCTATGTGTTCCACTTCAGAAATGGAGTTAAATCCCAGGCTCTGTGTCTTCCTGCAATCAAGACTTCGTGGCAGGTAAGGGCAGTTACTTTACAGGTCAAACGAACTACATCGTACACGAAGCTCACATGTTTCCTGGTCTTAATTGAAAAGCATTGGATGTTACAGAACCTGTGCTTTGTGTCAGTTTCAGAAGAGGAGTTGAACTAGATATGGTCCGTATGTGTAGGAAACACCGTACTTTTGTTCTGAGCACACTCACGTTTCCTGCTGCATTAGAGAGTCTAGAAAGCAATAGCATTCTTCTTGCTCTAAAGCAGAGTGTCATCCATGGACGATAATTATGCTGTGTGTTTCCTTCAGAACTGGAGTTAAATCCCAGGCTCTGTGTCTTCCTACAAGCAAGACTTCGTTTCAGGTAAGGGCAGGAACTTTTCAGCTCAAACGAACTACGTCATTCACGAAGCTCACACGTTTCTCATCTTAAATGACAAGCATTGGATGTTAGAGGACCAGTGCTTTGTCTCAATTTCAGAGGCAGAGTTGGACTAGATATGGTCCGTATGTGTAGAAACCACCATTCTTTTGTTCTCAGCACACTCACGTTTCCTGCTGTCTTAGAGAATCTAGAAAGCAAGTCCGTGCTTCTTGCTCTAAAGCAGAGTGTGATCAATGGATGAGAACTCTGCTGTGTGTTTCACTTCAGAAATGGAGTTAAATCCCAGGCTCTGTGACTTCCTACAAGCAAGACGTCGTTTCAAGTTAGGGCAGGAAATTTACAGCTAATAGAAACTACATAGTTCACGTAGGTCACACGTTTCTCATCTTAACTGACAAGCATTGGATGTTAGAGGACCTCTGGTTTGTATCAGTTTCAGAAGCAAATTTGAACTAGATATGGTCCTTATGTGTAGGAAACACCGTTCTTTTGTTCTGAGCACACTCAAGTTTCCTGCTGTATTAGAGTCTCTAGAAGCAAGAGCGTGCTTCTTGCTCTAAAGCAGAGTGTGATCAATGGATGAGAACTCTACTGTGTTTCCCTTCAGAACTGGAGTTAAAACCTAGGCTCTCTGTCTTCCTACAAGCAAGACTTCGTTTCAGGTAAGGGCAGGAACTTTTCAGCTCAAACGAACTACGTCATTCACGAAGCTCACACGTTTCTCATGTTAACTGAGAAGCATTGGATGTTAGAGGACCAGTGCTTTGTCTCAATTTCAGAGGCAGAGTTGGACTAGATATGGTCCGTATGTGTAGAAACCACCATTCTTTTGTTCTCAGCACAGTCACGTTTCCTGCTGTCTTAGAGAATCTAGAAAGCAAGTCCGTGCTTCTTGCTCTAAAGCAGAGTGTGATCAATGGATGAGAACTCTGCTGTGTGTTTCACTTCAGAAATGGAGTTAAATCCCAGGCTCTGTGACTTGCTACAAGCAAGACGTCGTTTCAAGTTAGGGCAGGAAATTTACAGCTAATAGAAACTACATAGTTCACGTAGGTCACACGTTTCTCATCTTAACTGACAAGCATTGGATGTTAGAGGACCTCTGGTTTGTATCAGTTTCAGAAGCAAATTTGAACTAGATATGGTCCTTATGTGTAGGAAACACCGTTCTTTTGTTCTGAGCACACTCAAGTTTCCTGCTGTATTAGAGTCTCTAGAAGCAAGAGCGTGCTTCTTGCTCTAAAGCAGAGTGTGATCAATGGATGAGAACTCTACTGTGTTTCACTTCAGAAATGGAGTTAAATCCCAGGCTCTGTGCCTTCCTACAAGCAAGACTTCGCTTCAAATAAGGGCAGGTACTTTACAGCTCAAAGAAACTTCATAGTTTCCGAAGCTCACACGTTTCTCATGTTAACTGAGAAGCATTGGATGTTAGAGGACCTGTGGTTTGTTTCAGTTTCAGAAGCAGAGTTGAACTAGATACAGTCCGTTTGTGTAGGAAACACCGTTCTTTTGTTCTCAGCGCACTCACTTTTCCTGCTGTATTAGAGACTCTAGAAAGCATTAGCATTCTTCTTGCTCTAAAGCAGAGTGTGATCGATGGATGAGAACTATGCTGTGTGTTTCCCTTCAGAAATGGAGTTAAATGCCAGGCTCTGTGTCTTCCTACATGCAAGACTTCGTTTCAGGTAATGGAAGTCACTTTTGAGCTCAAACGAACTACATATTTCACAAAGCTCACACGTTTCTCAGCTTAACTGACAAGCTTTGGATGTTTTTGGACCAGTGCTTTGTATCCGTTTCAGAAGCAGAGTTTGACTAGATATGGTCCGTATGTGTAGGAAGCACCATTCTTTTGTTCTCAGCACACTCACGTTTCCTGCTGTCTTAGAGACTCTAGAAAGCAAGAGCGTGCTTCTTGCTCTAAAGCAGAGTGTGATCAATGGATGAGAACTATGCTGTGTGTTTCCCTTCAGAAATGGAGTTAAACCCCAGGCTCTGTGTCTTCCTACATGCAAGACTTCGTTTCAGGTAATGGCAGTCACTTTTGAGCTCAAACGAACTACATATTTCACAAAGCTCACACGTTTCTCAGCTTAACTGACAAGCTTTGGATGTTTTTGGACCAGTGCTTTGTATCCGTTTCAGAAGCAGAGTTTGACTAGATATGGTCCGTATGTGTAGGAAACACCATTCTTTTGTTCTCAGCACACTCACGTTTCCTGCTTTCTTAGAGACTCTAGAAAGCAAGAGCGTGCTTCTTGCTCTAAAGCAGAGTGTGATCAATGAATGAGAACTCTGCTATGTGTTCCACTTCAGAAATGGAGTTTAAATCCCAGGCTCTGTGTCTTCCTGCAATCAAGGCTTCGTGGCAGGTAAGGGCAGTTACTTTACAGGTCAAACGAACTACATCGTACACGAAGCTCACATGTTTCCTGGTCTTAATTGAAAAGCATTGGATGTTACAGAACCTGTGCTTTGTGTCACTTTCAGAAGAGGAGTTGAACTAGATATGGTCCGTATGTGTAGGAAACACCGTACTTTTGTTCTGAGCACACTCACGTTTCCTGCTGCATTAGAGAGTCTAGAAAGCAATAGCATTCTTCTTGCTCTAAAGCAGAGTGTGATCCATGGATGATAACTATGCTGTGTGTTTCCTTCAGAACTGGAGTTAAATCCCAGGCTCTGTGTCTTCCTACAAGCAAGAATTCATTTCAGGTAAGGGCAGGCACTTTTCAGCTCAAACGAACTACATCATTCACGAAGCTCACACGTTTCTCATTTTAACTGACAAGCATTGGATGTTAGAGGACCAGTGCTTTGTCTCAATTTCAGAGGCAGAGTTGGACTAGATATGGTCTGTATGTGTAGGAACCACCGTTCTTTTGTTCTCAGCACACTCACGTTTCCTGCTGTCTTAGAGAATCGAGAAAGCAAGTCCGTGCTTCTTGCTCTAAAGCAGAGTGTGATCGATGGATGAGAACTATGCTTTGTGTTTCCCTTCAGAAATGGAGTTAAACCCCACGCTCTGTGTCTTCCTACAAGCAAGACTTCGTTTCAGGTAAGGGCAGTCACTTTTTAGCTCAAACAAACTACTTCGTTCACGAAGCTCACACTTTTCTCATCCTAACTGACAAGCATTGGATGTTAGAGGACCTGTGCTTTGTATCAATGTCAGAGGCAGAGTTGGACTAGATATGGTCCGTATGTGTAGGAAACACCGTTCTTTTGTTCTCAGCACACTCACGTTTCCTGCTTTCTAAGAGACTCTAGAAAGCAAGGGCGTGCTTCTTGCTCTAAAGCAGAGTGTGATCCATGGATGATAACTATGCTGTGTGTTTCCCTTCAGAACTGGAGTTAAATCCTAGGCTCTGTGTCTTCCTACAAGCAAGACTTTGTTTCAGGTAAGGGCAGGAACATTTCAGCTCCAACGAACTACGTCATTCACGAAGCTCACACGTTTCTCATCTTAAATGACAAGCATTGGATGTTAGAGGACCAGTGCTTTGTCTCAATTTCAGAGGCAGAGTTGGACTAGATATGGTCCGTATGTGTAGAAACCACCATTCTTTTGTTCTCAGCACAGTCACGTTTCCTGCTGTCTTAGAGAATCTAGAAAGCAAGTCTGTGCTTCTTGCTCTAAAGCAGAGTGTGATCAATGGATGAGAACTCTGCTGTGTGTTTCACTTCAGAAATGGAGTTAAATCCCAGGCTCTGTGACTTCCTACAAGCAAGACGTCGTTTCAAGTTAGGGCAGGAAATTTACAGCTAATAGAAACTACATAGTTCACGTAGGTCACACGTTTCTCATCTTAACTGACAAGCATTGGATGTTAGAGGACCTCTGGTTTGTATCAGTTTCAGAAGCAAATTTGAACTAGATATGGTCCTTATGTGTAGGAAACACCGTTCTTTTGTTCTGAGCACATTCAAGTTTCCTGCTGTATTAGAGTCTCTAGAAGCAAGAGCGTGCTTCTTGCTCTAAAGCAGAGTGTGATCAATGGATGAGAACTCTACTGTGTTTCACTTCAGAAATGGAGTTAAATCCCAGGCTCTGTGCCTTCCTACAAGCAAGACTTCGCTTCAAGTAAGGGCAGGTACTTTACAGCTCAAAGAAACTTCATAGTTTCCGAAGCTCACACGTTTCTCATGTTAACTGAGAAGCATTGGATGTTAGAGGACCTGTGGTTTGATTCAGTTTCAGAAGCAGAGTTGAACTAGATACAGTCCGTTTGTGTAGGAAACACCGTTCTTTTGTTCTCAGCACACTCACTTTTCCTACTGTATTAGAGACTCTAGAAAGCATTAGCATTCTTCTTGCTCTAAAGCAGAGTGTGATCGATGGATGAGAACTATGCTGTGTGTTTCCCTTCAGAAATGGAGTTAAATCCCAGGCTCTGTGTCTTCCTACAAGCAAGACTTCATTTCAGGTAAGGGCAGTCACTTTTTAGCTCAAACGAACTACATCGTTCACTAAGCTAACACGTTTCCCGTCTTAACTGACAAGCATTGGATGTTAGAGCACCAGTGCTTTGTATCATTTTCAGAAGCAGTGTTGGACTAGATATGTCCCGTATGTGTAGGAAACACCGTTCTTTTGTTCTCAGCACACTCACGTTTCGTGCTGTCTTAGAGAATCTAGAAAGCAAGAGCGTGCTTCTTGCTCTAAAGCAGAGTGTGATCAATGAATGAGAACTCTGCTATGTGTTCCACTTCAGAAATGGAGTTAAATCCCAGGCTCTGTGTCTCCCTGCAATCAAGACTTCGTGGCAGGTAAGGGCAGTTACTTTACAGGTCAAACGAACTACATCGTACACGAAGCTCACATGTTTCCTGGTCTTAATTGAAAAGCATTGGATGTTACAGAACCTGTGCTTTGTGTCACTTTCAGAAGAGGAGTTGAACTAGATATGGTCCGTATGTGTAGGAAACACCGTACTTTTGTTCTCAGCACACTCACGTTTCCTGCTGCCTTAGAGAGTCTAGAAAGCAATAGCATTCTTCTTGCTCTAAAGCAGAGTGTGATCCATGGATGATAACTCTGCTGTGTGTTTCCTTCAGAACTGGAGTTAAATCCCAGGCTCTGTGTCTTCCTACAAGCAAGAATTCATTTCAGGTAAGGGCAGGCACTTTTCAGCTCAAACGAACTACATCATTCACGAAGCTCACATGTTTCTCATGTTAACTGACAAGCATTGGATGTTAGAGGACCAGTGCTTTGTCTCAATTTCAGAGGCAGAGTTGGACTAGATATGGTCTGTATGTGTAGGAACCACCGTTCTTTTGTTCTCAGCACACTCACGTTTCCTGCTGTCTTAGAGAATCTAGAAAGCAAGTCCGTGCTTCTTGCTCTAAAGCAGAGTGTGATCGATGGATGAGAACTATGCTGTGTGTTTCCCTTCAGAAATGGAGTTAAACCCCAGGCTCTGTGTCTTCCTACAAGCAAGACTTCGTTTCAGGTAAGGGCAGTCACATTTTAGCTCAAACAAACTACTTCGTTCACGAAGCTCACACTTTTCTCATGTTAGCTGACAAGCATTGCATGTTAGAGGACCAGTGCTTTGTATCAGTTTCAGAAGCAAATTTGAACTAGATATGGTCCTTAGGAGTAGGAAACACCATTCTTTTCTTCTGAGCACACTCAAGTTTCCTGCTGTATTAGAGACTCTAGAATGCAAGAGCGTGCTTCTTGCTCTAAAGCAGAGTGTGATCAATGGATGAGAACTCTGCTGTGTTTCACTTCAGAAATGGAGTTAAATCCCAGGCTCTGAGTGATCTTACAAGCAAGACTTCGTTTCAGGTAAGGGCAGTTACGTTACAGCTCAAACGAACTACATCGTTCATGAAGCTAACACGTTTCTCATGTTAGCTGACAAGCATTGCATGTTAGAGGTCCAGTGCTTTGTATCAGTTTCAGAAGCATAGTTGGACTGGATATGGTCCATATGTGTAGGAAACACCGTTCTTTTGTTCTCAGCACACTCACGTTTCCTTCTGCATTAGAGAGTCTAGAAAGCAACAGCATTCTTCTTGCTTTAAAGCAGAGTGTGATCCATGGATGATAACTATGCTGTGTGTTTCCTTCAGAACTGGAGTTAAATCCCAGGCTCTGTGTCTTCCTACAAGCAAGAATTCATTACAGGTAAGGGCAGGCACTTTTCAGCTCAAAGGAACTACATCATTCACGAAGCTCACACGTTTCTCATGTTAACTGACAAGCATTGGATGTTAGAGGACCTGTGGTTTGTTTCAGTTTCAGAAGCAGAGTTGAACTAGATACGGTCCGTGTGGGTAGGAAACACCGTTCTTTTTTTCTGAGCACACTCACGTTTCCTGCTGTATTAGAGACTCTAGAAAGCATTAGCATTCTTCTTGCTCTAAAGCAGAGTGTGATCAATGGATGAGAACTCTGCTGTGTTTCACTTCAGAAATGGAGTTAAATCCCAGGCTCTGAGTGTTCCTACAAGCAAGACTTCGTTTCAGTAAAGGCTGTTACGTCAGAGGTCAAACGAACTACATCGTTCATGAAGCTAACACGTTTCTCATGTTAGCTGACAAGCATTGCATGTTAGAGGACCAGTGCTTTGTATCAGTTTCAGAAGCAGAGTTGGACTGGATATGGTCCATATGTGTAGGAAACACCGTTCTTTTGTTCTCAGCACACTCACGTTTCCTGCTGTATTAGAGACTCTAGAAAGCAATAGCATTCTTCTTCCTCAAAAGCAGAGTGTGATCCATGGATGATAACTATGCTGTGTGTTTCCATTCAGAACTGGAGTTAAATCCCAGGCTCTGTGTCTTCCAAAAGCAAGAATTCATTTCAGGTAAGGGCCGGCACTTTTCAGCTCAAAGGAACTACATCATTCACGAAGCTCACATGTTTCTCATCTTAAATGACAAGCATTGGATGTTAGAGGACCAGTGCTTTGTATCAATTTCAGAGGCAGAGTTGGACTGGATATGGTCCGTATGTGTAGGAACCACCGTTCTTTTGTTCTCAGCACACTCATGTTTCCTGCTGTATTAGAGAATCTAGAAAGCAAGTCCGTGCTTCTTGCTCTAAAGCAGAGTGTGATCAATGGATGAGAACTATGCTGTGTGTTTCCCTTCAGAAATGGAGTTAAACCCCAGGCTCTGTGTTTTCCTACAAGCAAGACTTCGTTTCAGGTAAGGGCAGTTACTTTACAGGTCAAACGAAAAACATCGTACACGAAGCTCACACGTTTCTTGGTCTTAATTGAAAAGCATTGGATGTTACAGAACCTGTGCTTTGTGTCAGTTTCAGAAGAGGAGTTGATCTAGATATGGTCCGTATGTGTAGGAAACACTGTTCGTTTGTTCTGAGCACACTCACGTTTCCTGCTGCATTAGAGAGTCTAGAAAGCAATAGCATTCTTCTTGCTCTAAAGCAGAGTGTGATCCATGGATGATAACTATGCTGTGTGTTTCCTTCAGAATTGGAGTTAAATCCCAGGCTCTGTGTCTTCCTACAAGCAAGAAATCATTTCAGGTAAGGGCAGGCACTTTTCAGCTCAAACGAACTACATCATTCACGAAGCTCACACGTTTCTCATGTTAACTGACAAGCATTGGATGTTAGAGGACCTGTGGTTTGTTTCAGTTTCAGAAGCAGAGTTGAACTTGATATGGTACGTGTGGGTAGGAAACACCGTTCTTTTTTTCTCAGCACACTCACATTTCCTGCTGTCTTAGAGACTCTAGAAACCTAGAGCGTGCTTCTTGCTCTAAAGCAGAGTGTGATCAATGGATGAGAACTATGCTGTGTGTTTCACTTCAGAAATGGAGTTAAACCCCAGGCTCTGTGTCTTCCTACATGCAAGACTTCGTTTCAGGTAATGGCAGTCACTTTTGAGCTCAAACGAACTACATATTTCACAAAGCTCACACGTTTCTCATCTTAACTGACAAGCTTTGGATGTTTTTGGACCAGTGCTTTGCATCCGTTTCAGAAGCAGAGTTTGACTAGATATGGTCCGTATGTGTAGGAAACACCATTCTTTTGTTCTCAGCACACTCACGTTTCCTGCTTTCTTAGAGACTCTAGAAAGCAAGAGCGTGCTTCTTGCTCTAAAGCAGAGTGTGATCAATGAATGAGAACTCTGCTATGTGTTCCACTTCAGAAATGGAGTTAAATCCCAGGCTCTGTGTCTTCCTGCATTCAAGACTTCGTGGCAGGTAAGGGCAGTTACTTTACAGGTCAAACGAACTACATCGTACACGAAGCTCACATGTTTCCTGGTCTTAATTGAAAAGCATTGGATGTTACAGAACCTGTGCTTTGTGTCAGTTTCAGAAGAGGAGTTGAACTAGATATGGTCCGTATGTGTAGGAAACACCGTACTTTTGTTCTGAGCACACTCACGTTTCCTGCTGCATTAGAGAGTCTAGAAAGCAATAGCATTCTTCTTGCTCTAAAGCAGAGTGTGATCCATGGATGATAACTATGCTGTGTGTTTCCTTCAGAACTGGAGTTAAATCCCAGGCTCTGTGTCTTCCTACAAGCAAGAATTCATTTCAAGTAAGGGCAGGCACTTTTCAGCTCAAACGAACTACATCATTCACGAAGCTCACACGTTTCTCATGTTACCTGACAAGCATTGGATGTTAGAGGACCAGTGCTTTGTCTCAATTTCAGAGGCAGAGTTGGACTAGATATGGTCTGTATGTGTAGGAACCACCGTTCTTTTGTTCTCAGCACACTCACGTTTCCTGCTGTCTTAGAGAATCTAGAAAGCAAGTCCGTGCTTCTTGCTCTAAAGCAGAGTGTGATCGATGGATGAGAACTATGCTGTGTGTTTCCCTTCAGAAATGGAGTTAAACCCCAGGCTCTGTGTCTTCCTACAATCAAGACTTCGTTTCAGGTAAGGGCAGGAACTTTTCAGCTCAAACGAACTACGTCATTCACGAAGCTCACACGTTTCTCATCTTAAATGACAAGCATTGGATGTTAGAGGACCAGTGCTTTGTCTCAATTTCAGAGGCAGAGTTGGACTAGATATGGTCCGTATGTGTAGAAACCACCATTCTTTTGTTCTCAGCACACTCACGTTTCCTGCTGTCTTAGAGAATCTAGAAAGCAAGTCCGTGCTTCTTGCCTAAAGCAGAGTGTGATCAATGGATGAGAACTCTGCTGTGTGTTTCACTTCAGAAATGGAGTTAAATCCCAGGCTCTGTGACTTCCTACAAGCAAGACGTCGTTTCAAGTTAGGGCAGGAAATTTACAGCTAATAGAAACTACATAGTTCACGTAGGTCACACGTTTCTCATCTTAACTGACAAGCTTTGGATGTTAGAGGACCTCTGGTTTGTATCAGTTTCAGAAGCAAATTTGAACTAGATATGGTCCTTATGTGTAGGAAACACCGTTCTTTTGTTCTGAGCACACTCAAGTTTCCTGCTGTATTAGAGTCTCTAGAAGCAAGAGCGTGCTTCTTGCTCTAAAGCAGAGTGTGATCAATGGATGAGAACTCTACTGTGTTTCCCTTCAGAACTGGAGTTAAAACCTAGGCTCTCTGTCTTCCTACAAGCAAGACTTCGTTTCAGGTAAGGGCAGGAACTTTTCAGCTCAAACGAACTACGTCATTCACGAAGCTCACACGTTTCTCATCTTAAATGACAAGCATTGGATGTTAGAGGACCAGTGCTTTGTCTCAATTTCAGAGGCAGAGTTGGACTAGATATGGTCCGTATGTGTAGGAAACACCGTTCTTTTGTTCTCAGCACACTCACGTTTCCTGCTGTATTAGAGACTCTAGAAAGCAATAGCATTCATCTTCCTCAAAAGCAGAGTGTGATCCATGGATGATAACTATGCTGTGTGTTTCCATTCAGAACTGGAGTTAAATCCCAGGCTCTGTGTCTTCCAACAAGCAAGAATTCATTTCAGGTAAGGGCCGGCACTTTTCAGCTCAAAGGAACTACATCATTCACGAAGCTCACATGTTTCTCATCTTAAATGACAAGCATTGGATGTTAGAGGACCAGTGCTTTGTATCAATTTCAGAGGCAGAGTTGGACTGGATATGGTCTGTATGTGTAGGAACCACCGTTCTTTTGTTCTCAGCACACTCATGTTTCCTGCTGTATTAGAGAATCTAGAAAGCAAGTCCGTGCTTCTTGCTCTAAAGCAGAGTGTGATCAATGGATGAGAACTATGCTGTGTGTTTCCCTTCAGAAATGGAGTTAAACCCCAGGCTCTGTGTCTTCCTGCAATCAAGACTTCGTTTCAGGTAAGGGCAGTTACTTTACAGGTCAAACGAAAAACATCGTACACGAAGCTCACACGTTTCTTGGTCTTAATTGAAAAGCATTGGATTTTACAGAACCTGTGCTTTGTGTCAGTTTCAGAAGAGGAGTTGATCTAGATATGGTCCGTATGTGTAGGAAACACCGTTCGTTTGTTCTGAGCACACTCACGTTTCCTGCTGCATTAGAGAATCTAGAAAGTAATAGCATTCTTCTTGCTCTAAAGCAGAGTGTGATCCATGGATGATAACTATGCTGTGTGTTTCCTTCAGAATTGGAGTTAAATCCCAGGCTCTGTGTCTTCCTACAAGCAAGAAATCATTTCAGGTAAGGGCAGGCACTTTTCAGCTCAAACGAACTACATCATTCACGAAGCTCACACGTTTCTCATGTTAACTGACAAGCATTTGATGTTAGAGGACCTGTGGTTTGTTTCAGTTTCAGAAGCAGAGTTGAACTTGATATGGTACGTGTGGGTAGGAAACACCGTTCATTGGTTCTGAGCACACTCACGTTTCCTGCTGTATTAGAGACTCTAGAAAGCATTAGCATTCTTCTTGCTCTAAAGCAGAGTGTGATCCATGGATGAGAACTATGATGTGAGTTTCCCTTCAGAAATGGAGTTAAATTCCAGGCTCTGTGTCTTCCCACAAGAAAGTCTTCGTTTCATGTAGGGGCAGGTACTTTACAACTCAAACGAACTTCATCGTTCACGAAGCTAACACGTTTCGCATGTTAGCTGACAAGCATTGGATGTTAGAGGACCAGTGCTTTGTATCAGATTCAGAAGCAGAGTTGGGCTGGATATGGTCCGTATGTGTAGGAAACACCGTTCTTTTTTTCTCAGCACACTCACATTTCCTGCTGTCTTAGAGACTCTAGAAACCTAGAGCGTGCTTCTTGCTCTAAATCAGAGTGTGATCAATGGATGAGAACTCTGCTGTGTGTTTCACTTCAGAAATGGAGTTAAATCCCAGGCTCTGTGTCTTCCTACAAGCAAGACTTCGTTTCAGGTAAGGGCAGTAACTTTACAGGTCAAACGAACTACATCGTACACGAAGCTCACACGTTTCTTGGTCTTAATTGAAAAGCATTGGATGTTACAGAACCTGTGCTTTGTGTCAGTTTCAGAAGAGGAGTTGAACTAGATATGTCCCCTAAGTGTAGGAAACAACGTTCTTTTGTTCTGAGCACAATCACGTTTCCTGCTGCATTAGAGAGTCTAGAAAGCAATAGCATTCTTCTTGCTCTAAAGCAGAGTGTGATCCATGGATGATAACTATGCTGTGTGTTTCCCTTCAGAACTGGAGTTAAATCCCAGGCTGTGTGTCTTCCTACAAGCAAGAATTCATTTCAGGTAAGGGCAGGCACTTTTCAGCTCAAACGAACTACGTCATTCACGAAGCTCACACGTTTCTCATCTTAAATGACAAGCATTGGATGTTAGAGGACCAGTGCTTTGTCTCAATTTCAGAGGCAGAGTTGGACTAGATATGGTCCGTATGTGTAGAAACCACCACTCATTTGTTCTCAGCACACTCACGTTTCCTGCTGTCTTAGAGAATCTAGAAAGCAAGTCCGTGCTTCTTGCCTAAAGCAGAGTGTGATCAATGGATGAGAACTCTGCTGTGTGTTTCACTTCAGAAATGGAGTTAAATCCCAGGCTCTGTGACTTCCTACAAGCAAGACGTCGTTTCAAGTTAGGGCAGGAAATTTACAGCTAATAGAAACTACATAGTTCACGTAGGTCACACGTTTCTCATCTTAAATGACAAGCATTGGATGTTAGAGGACCTCTGGTTTGTATCAGTTTCAAAAGCAAATTTGAACTAGATATGGTCCTTATGTGTAGGAAACACCGTTATTAGGTTCTCAGCACACTCACGTTTCCTGCTGTATTAGAGTCTCTAGAAGCAAGAGCGTGCTTCTTGCTCTAAAGCAGAGTGTGATCAATGGATGAGAACTCTGCTGTGTTTCACTTCAGAAATGGAGTTAAATCCCAGGCTTTGTGCCTTCCTACAAGCAAGACTTCGCTTCAAGTAAGGGCAGGTACTTTACAGCTCAAAGAAACTTCATAGTTTCCGAAGCTCACACGTTTCTCATGTTAACTGACAAGCATTGGATGTTAGAGGACCTGTGGTTTGTTTCAGTTTCAGAAGCAGAGTTGAACTAGATACAGTCCGTTTGTGTAGGAAACACCGTTCTTTTGTTCTCAGCATACTCACGTTTCCTGCTTTCTTAGAGACTCTAGAAAGCATTAGCATTCTTCCTGCTCTAAAGCAGAGTGTGATCAATGAATGAGAACTCTGCTATGTGTTCCACTTCAGAAATGGAGTTAAATCCCAGGCTCTGTGTCTTCCTGCATTCAAGACTTCTTGGCAGGTAAGGGCAGTTACTTTACAGGTCAAACGAACTACATCGTACACGAAGCTCACATGTTTCCTGGTCTTAATTGAAAAGCATTGGATGTTACAGAACCTGTGCTTTGTGTCAGTTTCAGAAGAGGAGTTGAACTAGATATGGTCCGTATGTGTAGGAAACACCGTACTTTTGTTCTGAGCACACTCACGTTTCCTGCTGCATTAGAGAGTCTAGAAAGCAATAGCATTCTTCTTGCTCTAAAGCAGAGTGTGATCCATGGATGATAACTATGCTGTGTGTTTCCTTCAGAACTGGAGTTAAATCCCAGGCTCTGTGTCTTCCTACAAGCAAGAATTCATTTCAAGTAAGGGCAGGCACTTTTCAGCTCAAACGAACTACATCATTCACGAAGCTCACACGTTTCTCATGTTAACTGACAAGCATTGGATGTTAGAGGACCAGTGCTTTGTCTCAATTTCAGAGGCAGAGTTGGACTAGATATGGTCTGTATGTGTAGGAACCACCGTTCTTTTGTTCTCAGCACACTCACGTTTCCTGCTGTCTTAGAGAATCTAGAAAGCAAGTCCGTGCTTCTTGCTCTAAAGCAGAGTGTGATCAATGGATGAGAATTCTGCTGTGTTTCACTTCAGAAATGGAGTTAAATCCCAGGCTCTGTGCCTTCCTACAAGCAAGACTTCGCTTCAAGTAAGGGCAGGTACTTTACAGCTCAAAGAAACTTCATAGATTCCGAAGCTCACACGTTTCTCATGTTAACTGACAAGCATTGGATGTTAGAGGACCTGTGGTTTGTTTCAGTTTCAGAAGCAGAGTTGAACTAGATACAGTCCGTTTGTGTAGGAAACAAAGTTCTTTTGTTCTCAGCACACTCACTTTTCCTGCTGTATTAGAGACTCTAGAAAGCATTAGCATTCTTCTTGCTCTAAAGCAGAGTGTGATCAATGGATGAGAACTATGCTGTGTGTTTCCCTTCAGAAATGGAGTTAAATGCCAAGCTCTGTGTCTTCCTACAAGCAAGACTTCATTTCAGGTAAGGGCAGTCACTTTTTAGCTCAAACGAACTACATCGTTCACTAAGCTAACACGTTTCCCGTCTTAACTGACAAGCATTGGATGTTAGAGGACCAGTGCTTTGTATCATTTTCAGAAGCAGAGTTGGACTAGATATGTCCCGTATGTGTAGGAAACCCCGTTCTTTTGTTCTCAGCACACTCACGTTTCCTGCTGTCTTAGAGAATCTAGAAAGCAAGAGCGTGCTTCTTGCTCTAAAGCAGAGTGTGATCAATGGATGAGAACTATGCTGTGTGTTTCCCTTCAGAAATGGAGTTAAACCCCAGGCTCTGTGTCTTCCTACATGCAAGACTTCGTTTCAGGTAATGGCAGTCACTTTTGAGCTCAAACGAACTACATATTTCACAAAGCTCACACGTTTCTCATCTTAACTGACAAGCTTTGGATGTTTTTGGACCAGTGCTTTGCATCCGTTTCAGAAGCAGAGTTTGACTAGATATGGTCCGTATGTGTAGGAAACACCATTCTTTTGTTCTCAGCACACTCACGTTTCCTGCTTTCTTAGAGACTCTAGAAAGCAAGAGCGTGCTTCTTGCTCTAAAGCAGAGTGTGATCAATGAATGAGAACTCTGCTAAGTGTTCCACATCAGAAATGGAGTTAAATCCCAGGCTCTGTGTCTTCCTGCAATCAAGACTTCGTGGCAGGTAAGGGCAGTTACTTTACAGGTCAAACGAACTACATCGTACACGAAGCTCACATGTTTCCAGGTCTTAATTGAAAAGCATTGGATGGTACAGAACCTGTGCTTTGTGTCAGTTTCAGAAGAGGACTTTATCTAGATATGGTCCGTATGTGTAGGAAACACCATACTTTTGTTCTGAGCACACTCACGTTTCCTGATGCATTAGAGAGTCTAGAAAGCAATAGCATTCTTCTTGCTCTAAAGCAGAGTATGATCCATGGATGATAACTATGCTGTGTGTTTCCTTCAGAACTGGAGTTAAATCCCAGGCTCTGTGTCTTCCTACAAGCAAGAATTCATTTCAGGTAAGGGCAGGCACTTTTCAGCTCAAACGAACTACATCATTCACGAAGCTCACACGTTTCTCATGTTAACTGACAAGCATTGGATGTTAGAGGACCAGTGCTTTGTCTCAATTTCAGGGGCAGAGTTGGACTAGATATGGTCTGTATGTGTAGGAACCACCGTTCTTTTGTTCTCAGCACACTCACGTTTCCTGCTGTCTTAGAGAATCTAGAAAGCAAGTCCGTGCTTCTTGCTCTAAAGCAGAGTGTGATCGATGGATGAGAACTATGCTGTGTGTTTCCCTTCAGAAATGGAGTTAAACCCCAGGCTCTGTGTCTTCCTACAAGCAAGACTTCATTTCAGGTAAGGGCAGTCACTTTTTAGCTCAAACCAACTACTTCGTTCACGAAGCTCACACTTTTCTCATCTTAACTGACAAGCATTGGATGTTAGAGGACCTGTGCTTTGTATCAATGTCAGAGGCAGAGTTGGACTAGATATGGTCTGTATGTGTAGGAACCACCGTTCTTTTGTTCTCAGCACACTCACGTTTCCTGCTGTCTTAGAGAATCTAGAAAGCAAGTCCGTGCTTCTTGCTCTAAAGCAGAGTGTGATCCATGGATGATAACTATGCTGTGTGTTTCCCTTCAGAACTGGAGTTCAATCCTAGGCTCTGTGTCTTCCTACAAGCAAGACTTCGTTTCAGGTAAGGGCAGGAACTTTTCAGCTCAAAGGAACTACATCATTCACGAAGCTCACACGTTTCTCATCTTAAATGACAAGCATTGGATGTTAGAGGACCAGTGCTTTGTATCAATTTCAGAGGCAGAGTTGGACTAGAAATGGTCCATATGTGTAGGAACCACCGTTCTTTTTTCCTCAGCACACTCAGGTTTACTGCTGTCTTAGAGAATCTAGAAAGCAAGACAGTGCTTCATGCTCTAAAGCAGAGTGTGATCAATGGATGAGAACTGTGCTGTGTGTTCCACTTCAGAAATGTAGTTAAATCCCAGGTTCTGAGTCTTCCTACAAGCAAGCCTTCTTTTCAGGTAAGGGCAGTTACTTTACAGCTCAAACGAACTACATCATTCACGAAGCTAACACGTTTCTCATATTAGCTGACAAGCTTTGGATGTTTGAGGACCACTGCTTTGTATCAGTTTCAGAAGCAGAGTTTGACTAGATATGGTCCGTATGTGTAGGAAACACTGTTCTTTTTTTCTCAGCCCACTCACGTTTCCTGCTGTCTTAGAGACTCTAGAAAGCAAGAGCGTGCTTCTTGCTCTAAAGCAGAGTGTGATCAATGGATGAGAACTCTGCTCTGTGTTCCACTTCAGAAATGGAGTTAAATCCCAGGATCTGTGTCTTCCTACAATCAAGCCTTCGTTTCAGGTAAGGGCAGAAACTTTTCAGCTCAAACGAACTACATCGTTCATGAAGCTAACACGTTTCTCATGTTAGCTGACAAGCATTGCATGTTAGAGGACCAGTGCTTTGTATCAGTTTCAGAAGCAGAGTTGGACTGGTTATGGTCCCTATGTGTAGGAAACACCGTTCTTTTGTTCTCAGCACACTCACGTTTCCTGCTGTCTTAGAGACTCTAGAAACCTAGAGCATGCTTCTTGATCTAAAGCAGAGTGTGATCAATGAATGAGAACTCTGCTGTGTGTTTCACTTCAGAAATGGAGTTAAATCCCAGGCTCTGTGTCTTCCTACAAGCAAGACTTCGTTTCAGGTAAGGGCAGTCACTTTTCAGCTCAAAAGAACTACATCGTTCAGGAAGCTCACAAGTTTCTCATCTTAAATAACAAGCATTGGATGATAGAGGACCTGTGCTTTATTTCAATTTCCAGGCAGAGTTGGACTAGATATGGTCCGTATGTGTAGGAAACTCCGTTCTTTTGTTCTCAGCACACTCACTTTTCCTGCTTCCTTAGAGAATCTAGAAAGCAAGAGCGTGCTTCTTGCTCTAAAGCAGAGTATGATCAATGAATTAGAAGTCTGCTGTGTGTTCCACTTCAGAAATGGAGTAAATCCCAGGCTCTGTGTCTTCCTACAAGCAAGACTTCGTTTCAAGTAAGGGCAGTAACTTTACAGGTCAAACGAACTACATCGTACACGAAGCTCACACGTTTCTCGGTCTTAATTGAAAAGCATTGGATGTTACAGAACCTGTGCTTTGTGTCAGTTTCAGAAGAGGAGTTGAACTAGATATGTCCCGTATGTGTAGGAAACAACGTTCTTTTGTTCTGAGCACACTCTCGTTTCCTGCTGCATTAGAGAGTCTAGAAAGCAATAGCATTCTTCTTGCTCTAAAGCAGAGTGTGATCCATGGATGATAACTATGCTGTGTGTTTCCCTTAAGAACTGGAGTTAAATCCCAGGCTGTGTGTCTTCCTACAAGCAAGAATTCATTTCAGGTAAGGGCAGGCACTTTTCAGCTCAAACGAACTACGTCATTCACGAAGCTCACACGTTTCTCATCTTAAGTGACAAGCATTGGATGTTAGAGGACCAGTGCTTTGTCTCAATTTCAGAGGCAGAGTTGGACTAGATATGGTCCGTATGTGTAGAAACCACCATTCTTTTGTTCTCAGCACACTCACGTTTCCTGCTGTCTTAGAGAATCTAGAAAGCAAGTCCGTGCTTCTTGCTCTAAAGCAGAGTGTGATCAATGGATGAGAACTCTGCTGTGTGTTTCACTTCAGAAATGGAGTTAAATCCCAGGCTCTGTGACTTCCTACAAGCAAGACGTCGTTTCAAGTTAGGGCAGGAAATTTACAGCTAATAGAAACTACATAGTTCACGAAAGTCACACGTTTCTCATCTTAACTGACAAGCATTTGATGTTAGAGGACCTCTGGTTTGTGTCAGTTTCAGAAGCAAATTTGAACTAGATATGGTCCTTATGTGTAGGAAACACCGTTCTTTTGTTCTGAGCACACTCAAGTTTCCTGCTGTATTAGAGTCTCTAGAAGCAAGAGCGTGCTTCTTGCTCTAAAGCAGAGTGTGATCAATGGATGAGAACTCTGCTGTGTTTCACTTCAGAAATGGAGTTAAATCCCAGGCTCTGTGCCTTCCTACAAGCAAGACTTCGCTTCAAGTAAGGGCAGGTACTTTACAGCTCAAAGAAATTTCATAGTTTCCGAAGCTCACACGTTTCTCATGTTAACTGAGAAGCATTGGATGTTAGAGGACCTGTGGTTTGTTTCAGTTTCAGAAGCAGAGTTGAACTAGATACAGTCCGTTTGTGTAGGAAACAAAGTTCTTTTGTTCTCAGCACACTCACTTTTCCTTCTGTATTAGAGACTCTAGAAAGCATTAGCATTCTTCTTGCTCTAAAGCAGAGTGTGATCGATGGATGAGAACTATGCTGTGTGTTTCCCTTCAGAAATGGAGTTAAATGCCAGGCTCTGTGTCTTCCTACAAGCAAGACTTCATTTCAGGTAAGAGCAGTCACTTTTTAGCTCAAACGAACTACATCGTTCACTAAGCTAACACGTTTCCCGTCTTAACTGACAAGCATTGGATGTT
Organism: Onychomys leucogaster; assembly: GCA_949786385.1. Taxonomy (NCBI): domain Eukaryota; kingdom Metazoa; phylum Chordata; class Mammalia; order Rodentia; family Cricetidae; genus Onychomys; species Onychomys leucogaster. Next base: position 1,679,854 of record CATKUP010000086.1, read on the forward strand.
AGAGGACCAGTGCTTTGTATCATTTTCAGAAGCAGAGTTGGACTAGATATGTCCCGTATGTGTAGGAAACCCCGTTCTTTTGTTCTCAGCACACTCACGTTTCCTGCTGTCTTAGAGAATCTAGAAAGCAAGAGCGTGCTTCTTGCTCTAAAGCAGAGTGTGATCAATGGATGAGAACTCTGCTATGTGTTCCACTTCAGAAATGGAGTTAAATCCCAGGCTCTGTGTCTTCCTGCAATCAAGACTTCGTGGCAGGTAAGGGCAGTTACTTTACAGGTCAAACGAACTACATCGTACACGAAGCTCACATGTTTCCTGGTCTTAATTGAAAAGCATTGGATGTTACAGAACCTGTGCTTTGTGTCAGTTTCAGAAGAGGAGTTGAACTAGATATGGTCCGTATATGTAGGAAACACCGTACTTTTGTTCTGAGCACACTCACGTTTCCTGCTGCATTAGAGAGTCTAGAAAGCAATAGCATTCTTCTTGCTCTAAATCAGAGTGTGATCCATGGATGATAAATATGCTGTGTGTTTCCTTCAGAACTGGAGTTAAATGACAGGCTCTGTGTTTTCCTACAAGAAAGTCTTTGTTTCAGGTAGGGGCAGTCACTTTACAGCTCAAACGAACTACATCATTCACGAAGCTCACACGTTTCTCATGTTAACTGACAAGCATTGGATGTTAGAGGACCTGTGGTTTGTTTCAGTTTCAGAAGCAGAGTTGAACTTGATACGGTACGTGTGGGTAGGAAACACCATTCATTTGTTCTGAGCACACTCACGTTTCCTGCTGTATTAGAGACTCTAGAAAGCATTAGCATTCTTCTTGTTCTAAAGCAGAGTGTGATCCATGGATGAGAACTATGGTGTGTGTTTCCCTTCAGAAATGGAGTTAAATGCCAGGCTCTGTGTCTTCCTACAAGAAAGTCTTCGTTTCAGGTAGGGGCAGGTACTTTACAGCTCAAACGAACTGCATCGTTCACGAAGCTAACACGTTTCTCATGTTAGCTGACAAGCATTGGATGTTAGAGGACCAGTGCTTTGTCTCAATTTCAGAGGCAGAGTTGGACTAGATATGGTCTGTATGTGTAGGAACCACCGTTCTTTTATTCTCAGCACACTCACGTTTCCTGCTGTCTTAGAGAATCTAGAAAGCAAGTCCGTGCTTCTTGCTCTAAAGCATAGTGTGATCGATGGATGAGAACTATGCTGTGTGTTTCCCTTCAGAAATGGAGTTAAACCCCAGGCTCTGTGTCTTCCTACATGCAAGACGACGTTTCACGTAAGGGAAGTCACTTTTCAGCTCAAACGAACTACATCGTTCACTAAGCTAACACGTTTCTCAGCTTAACTGACAAGCTTTGGATGTTTGAGGACCACTGCTTTGTATCAGTTTCAGAAGCAGAGTTGGACTAGATATGGTCCGTATGTGTAGGAAACACCATTCTTTTGTGCTCAGCACACTCACGTTTCCTGCTATCTTAGAGACTCTAGAAACATAGAGCGAGCTTCTTGCTCTAAAGCAGAGTGTGATCAATGGATGAGAACACTGCTGTGTGTTTCACTTCAGAAATGGAGTTAAATCCCAGGCTCTGTGACTTCCTATAAGCAAGACGTCATTTCAAGTTAGGGTAGGAAATTTACAGCTAAAAGAAACTACATAGTTTCCGAAGCTCACACGTTTCTCATGTTAACTGACTAGCATTGGATGTTAGAGGACCTGTGGTTTGTTTCAGTTTCAGAAGCAGAGTTGAACTAGATACGGTCCGTTTGTGTAGGAAACACCGTTCTTTTGTTCTCAGCACACTCACGTTTCCTGCTTTCTAAGAGAATCTAGAAAGCAAGGGCGTGCTTCTTGCTCTAAAGCAGAGTGTGATCCATGGATGATAACTATGCTGTGTGTTTCCCTTCAGAACTGGAGTTCAATCCTAGGCTCTGTGTCTTCCTACAAGCAAGACTTCGTTTCAGGTAAGGGCAGGAACTTTTCAGCTCAAACGAACTACGTCATTCACGAAGCTCACACGTTTCTCATCTTAAATGACAAGCATTGGATGTTAGAGGACCAGTGCTTTGTGTCAATTTCAGAGGCAGAGTTGGACTAGAAATGGTCCGTATGTGTAGGAACCACCGTTCTTTTTTCCTCAGCACACTCAGGTTTACTGCTGTCTTAGAGAATCTAGAAAGCAAGACAGTGCTTCATGCTCTAAAGCAGAGTGTGATCAATGGATGAGAACTGTGCTGTGTGTTCCACTTCAGAAATGGAGTTAAATCCCAGGTTCTGAGTCTTCCTACAAGCAAGACTTCTTTTCAGGTAAGGGCAGTTACTTTACAGCTCAAACGAACTACATCATTCACGAAGCTAACACGTTTCTCATATTAGCTGACAAGCTTTGGATGTTTGAGGACCACTGCTTTTTATCAGTTTCAGAAGCAGAGTTTGACTAGATATGGTCCGTATGTGTAGGAAACACCGTTCTTTTTTTCTCAGCCCACTCACGTTTCCTGCTGTCTTAAGACTCTAGAAAGCAAGAGCGTGCTTCTTGCTCTAAAGCAGAGTGTGATCAATGGATGAGAACTCTGCTATGTGTTCCACTTCAGAAATGGAGTTAAATCCCAGGATCTGTGTCTTCCTACAATCAAGTCTTCGTTTCAGGTAAGGGCAGAAACTTTTCAGCTCTAACGAACTACATCGTTCATGAAGCTAACACGTTTCTCATGTTAGCTGACAAGCATTGCATGTTAGAGGACCAGTGCTTTGTATCAGTTTCAGAAGCAGAGTTGGACTGGATATGGTCCGTATGTGTAGGAAACACCGTTCTTTTGTTCTCAGCACACTCACGTTTCCTGCTGTCTTAGAGACTCTAGAAACCTAGAGCGTGCTTCTTGCTCTAAAGCAGAGTGTGATCAATGAATGAGAACTCTGCTGTGTGTTTCACTTCAGAAATGGAGTTAAATCCCAGGCTCTGTGTCTTCCTACAAGCAAGACTTCGTTTCAGGTAAGGGCAGTCACTTTTCAGCTCAAAAGAACTACATCGTTCAGGGAGCTCACACGTTTCTCATCTTAAATGACAAGCATTGGATGATAGAGGACCTGTGCTTTATTTCAATTTCAAGGCAGAGTTGGACTAGATATGGTCCGTATGTGTAGGAAACACCATTCTTTTGTTCTCAGCACACTCACATTTCCTGCTTCCTTAGAGAATCTAGAAAGCAAGAGCGTGCTTCTTGCTCTAAAGCAGAGTGTGATCAATGAATGAGAAGTCTGCTGTGTGTTCCACTTCAGAAATGGAGTTAAATCCCAGGCTCTGTGTCTTCCTACAATCAAGACTTCGTTTCAGGTAAGGGCAGTTACTTTACAGGTCAAACGAACTACATCGTACACGAAGCTCACACGTTTCTCGGTCTTAATTGAAAAGCATTGGATGTTACAGAACCTGTGCTATGTGTCAGTTTCAGAAGAGGAGTTGAACTAGATATGGTGTGTATATGTAGGAAACACCGTTCTTTTGTTCTGAGCACACTCACGTTTCTTGCTGTATTAGAGACTCTAGAAAGCAATAGCATTCTTCTTCCTCTAAAGCAGAGTGAGATCCATGGATGATAACTATGCTGTGTGTTTCCCTTCAGAACTGGAGTTAAATCCCAGGTTCTGTGTCTTCCTACAAGTAAGAATTCATTTCAAGTAAGGGCAGGCACTTTTCAGCTTAAAAGAACTACATCATTCAAGAAACTCACATGTTTCTCATCTTAAATGACAAGCATTGGATGTTAGAAGACCAGTGCTTTGCCTCAATTTCAGAGGCAGAGTTGGACTAGATATGGTCCGTATGTGTAGGAACCACCGTTCTTTTGTTCTCAGCACACTCACGTTTCCTGCTGTCTTAGAGAATCTAGAAAGCAAGTCCGTGCTTCTTGCTCTAAAGCAGAGTGTGATCAATGGATCAGAACTTTGCTGTGTGTTCCACTTCAGAAATGGAGTTAAATCTCAGTCTCTGTGTCTTCCTGCAAGCAAGACTTCGTTTCAGGTAAGGGAAGTCACTTTTCAGCTCAAACGAACTACATCGTTCACTAAGCTAACACGTTTCCCGTCTTAACTGAAAAGCATTGGATGTTAGAGGACCAGTGCTTTGTATCATTTTCAGAAGCAGAGTTGGACTAGATATGTCCCGTATGTGTAGGAAACACTGTTCTTTTGTTCTCAGCACACTCACGTTTCCTGCTGTCTTAGAGAATCTAGAAACCTAGAGCGTGCTTCTTGCTCTAAAGCAGAGTGTGATCAATGGATGAGACCTCTGCTGTGTGTTTCACTTCAGAAATGGAGTTAAATCCCAGGCTCTGAGTGTTCCTACAAGCAAGACTTCGTTTCAGGTAAGGGCTGTTACTTTACAGCTCAAAGGAACTACATCATTCACGAAGCTAACACGTTTCTCATGTTAGCTGACTAGCATTGGATGTTAGAGGACCAGTGCTTTGTATCATTTTCAGAAGCAGAGTTGGACTAGATATGGTCCGTATGTGTAGGAAACACCGTTCTTTTGTTCTCAGCACACTCACATTTCCCGCTGTCTTAGAGAATCTAGAAAGCAAGAGCATGCTTCTTGCTCTAAAGCAGAGTGTGATCAATGGATGAGAACTCTGCTGTGTGTTTCACTTCAGAAATGGAGTTAAATCCCAGGCTCTGAGTCTGCCTACAAGCAATACTTCGTTTCAGGTAAGGGCAGGTACTTTACAGCTCAAATGAACTACATAGTTCACGAAGGTCACACGTTTCTCATCTTAACTGACAAGCATTGGATGTTAGAGGACCTCTGGTTTGTATCAGTTTCAGAAGCAAATTTGAACTAGATATGGTCCTTATGAGTAGGAAACACCATTCTTTTCTTCAGAGCACACTCAAGTTTCCTGCTGTATTAGAGACTCTAGAATGCAAGAGCGTGCTTCTTGCTCTAAAGCAGAGTGTGATCAATGGATGAGAACTCTGCTGTGTGTTTCACTTCAGAAATGGAGTTAAATCCCAGGCTCTGAGTGTTCCTACAAGCAAGACTTCTTTTCAGGTAAGGGCTGTTACTTTACAGCTCAAACGAACTACATCGTTCACAAAGCTCACACGTTTCTCAGCTTAACTGACAAGCTTTGGATGTTTGAGGACCACTGCTTTGTATCATTTTCAGAAGCAGAGTTGGACTAGATATGGTCCGTATGTGTAGGAAACACCGTTTTTTGTTCTCAGCACACTCACATTTCCTGCTGTCTTAGAGACTCTAGAAAGCAAGAGCGTGCTTCTTGCTCTAAAGCAGAGTGTGATCAATGGATGAGAACTCTTCTGTGTGTTTCACTTCAGAAATGGAGTTAAATCCCAGGCTCTGAGTCTTCCTACAAGCAAGACTTCGTTTCAGGTAAGGGCAGGTACTTTACAGCTCAAATGAACTACATAGTTCACGATGGTCACACGTTTCTCATCTTAACTGACAAGCATTGGATTTTAGAGGACCTCTGGTTTGTATCAGTTTCAGAAGCAAATTTGAACTAGATATGGTCCTTATGAGTAGGAAACACCATTCTTTTCTTCTGAGCACACTCAAGTTTCCTGCTGTATTAGAGACTCTAGAATGCAAGAGCGTGCTTCTTGCTCTAAAGCAGAGTGTGATCAATGGATGAGAACTCTGCTGTGTGTTTCACTTCAGAAATGGAGTTAAATCCCAGGCTCTGAGTGTTCCTACAAACAAGACTTCGTTTCAGGTAAGGGCTGTTACTTTACAGCTCAAACGAACTACATCATTCACGAAGCTAACACGTTTCTCATGTTAGCTGACTAGCTTTGGATGTTAGAGGACCAGTGCTTTGTATCAGTTTCAGAAGCAGAGTTGGACTGGATATGGTCCGTATGTGTAGGAAACACCGTCCTTTTTTTCTCAGCCCACTCTCGTTTCCTGCTGTCTTAGAGACTCTAGAAAGCAAGAGCGTGCTTCTTGCCCTAAAGCAGAGTGTGATCGATGGATGAGAACTATGCTGTGTGTTTCCCTTCAGAAATGGAGTTAAATGCCAGGCTCTGTGTCTTCCTACAAGCAAGACTTCATTTCAGGTAAGGGCAGTCACTTTTTAGCTCAAACGAACTACATCGTTCACTAAGCTAACACGTTTCCCGTCTTAACTGACAAGCATTGGATGTTAGAGGACCAGTGCTTTGTATCATTTTCAGAAGCAGAGTTGGACTAGATATGTCCCGTATGTGTAGGAAACCCCGTTCTTTTGTTCTCAGCACACTCACGTTTCCTGCTGTCTTAGAGAATCTAGAAAGCAAGAGCGTGCTTCTTGCTCTAAAGCAGAGTGTGATCAATGGATGAGAACTATGCTGTGTGTTTCCCTTCAGAAATGGAGTTAAACCCCAGGCTCTGTGTCTTCCTACATGCAAGACTTCGTTTCAGGTAATGGCAGTCACTTTTGAGCTCTAATGAACTACATATTTCACAAAGCTCACACGTTTCTCATCTTAACTGACAAGCTTTGGATGTTTTTGGACCAGTGCTTTGCATCCGTTTCAGAAGCAGAGTTTGACTAAATATGGTCCGTATGTGTAGGAAACACCATTCTTTTGTTCTCAGCACACTCACGTTTCCTGCTTTCTTAGAGACTCTAGAAAGCAAGAGCGTGCTTCTTGCTCTAAAGCAGAGTGTGATCAATGAATGAGAACTCTGCTATGTGTTCCACATCAGAAATGGAGTTAAATCCCAGGCTCTGTGTCTTCCTGCAATCAAGACTTCGTGGCAGGTAAGGGCAGTTACTTTACAGGTCAAACGAACTACATCGTACACGAAGCTCACATGTTTCCAGGTCTTAATTGAAAAGCATTGGATGGTACAGAACCTGTGCTTTGTGTCAGTTTCAGAAGAGGACTTGAACTAGCATTGGTCCGTATGTGTAGGAAACACCATACTTTTGTTCTGAGCACACTCACGTTTCCTGATGCATTAGAGAGTCTAGAAAGCAATAGCATTCTTCTTGCTCTAAAGCAGAGTGTGATCCATGGATGATAACTATGCTGTGTGTTTCCTTCAGAACTGGAGTTGAATCCCAGGCTCTGTGTCTTCCTACAAGCAAGAATTCATTTCAGGTAAGGGCAGGCACTTTTCAGCTCAAACGAACTACATCATTCACGAAGATCACACGTTTCTCATGTTAACTGACAAGCATTGGATGTTAGAGGACCAGTGCTTTGTCTCAATTTCAGGGGCAGAGTTGGACTAGATATGGTCTGTATGTGTAGGAACCACCGTTCTTTTGTTCTCAGCACACTCACGTTTCCTGCTGTCTTAGAGAATCTAGAAAGCAAGTCCGTGCTTCTTGCTCTAAAGCAGAGTATGATCCATGGATGATAACTATGCTGTGTGTTTCCCTTCAGAACTGGAGTTAAATCCTAGGCTCTGTGTCTTCCTACAAGCAAGACTTCGTTTCAGGTAAGGGCAGGAACTTTTCAGCTCAAAGGAACTACATCATTCACGAAGCTCACACGTTTCTCATCCCTAATGACAAGCATTGGATGTTAGAGGACCAGTGCTTTGTATCAATTTCAGAGGCAGAGTTGGACTAGAAATGGTCCATATGTGTAGGAACCACCGTTCTTTTTTCCTCAGCACACTCAGGTTTACTGCTGTCTTAGAGAATCTAGAAAGCAAGACAGTGCTTCATGCTCTAAAGCAGAGTGTGATCAATGGATGAGAACTGTGCTGTGTGTTCCACTTCAGAAATGGAGTTAAATCCCAGGTTCTGAGTCTTCCTACAAGCAAGACTTCTTTTCAGGTAAGGGCAGTTACTTTACAGCTCAAACGAACTACATCATTCACGAAGCTAACACGTTTCTCATATTAGCTGACAAGCTTTGGATGTTTGAGGACCACTGCTTTGTATCAGTTTCAGAAGCAGAGTTTGACTAGATATGGTCCGTATGTGTAGGAAACACTGTTCTTTTTTTCTCAGCCCACTCACGTTTCCTGCTGTCTTAGAGACTCTAGAAAGCAAGAGCGTGCTTCTTGCTCTAAAGCAGAGTGTGATCAATGGATGAGAACTCTGCTCTGTGTTCCACTTCAGAAATGGAGTTAAATCCCAGGATCTGTGTCTTCCTACAATCAAGCCTTCGTTTCAGGTAAGGGCAGAAACTTTTCAGCTCAAACGAACTACATCGTTCATGAAGCTAACACGTTTCTCATGTTAGCTGACAAGCATTGCATGTTAGAGGACCAGTGCTTTGTATCAGTTTCACAAGCAGAGTTGGACTGGATATGGTCCGTATGTGTAGGAAACACCGTTCTTTTGTTCTCAGCACACTCACGTTTCCTGCTGTCTTAGAGACTCTAGAAACCTAGAGCGTGCTTCTTGATCTAAAGCAGAGTGTGATCAATGAATGAGAACTCTGCTGTGTGTTTCACTTCAGAAATGGAGTTAAATCCCAGGCTCTGTGTCTTCCTACAAGCAAGACTTCGTTTCAGGTAAGGGCAGTCACTTTTCAGCTCAAAAGAACTACATCGTTCAGGAAGCTCACAAGTTTCTCATCTTAAATGACAAGCATTGGATGATAGAGGACCTGTGCTTTATTTCAATTTCTAGGCAGAGTTGGACTAGATATGGTCCGTATGTGTAGGAAACACCGTTCTTTTGTTCTCAGCACACTCACTTTTCCTCCTTCCTTAGAGAATCTAGAAAGCAAGAGCGTGCTTCTTGCTCTAAAGCAGAGTATGATCAATGAATTAGAAGTCTGCTGTGTGTTCCACTTCAGAAATGGAGTAAATCCCAGGCTCTGTGTCTTCCTACAAGCAAGACTTCGTTTCAAGTAAGGGCAGTAACTTTACAGGTCAAACGAACTACATCGTACACGAAGCTCACACGTTTCTCGGTCTTAATTGAAAAGCATTGGATGTTACAGAACCTGTGCTTTGTGTCAGTTTCAGAAGAGGAGTTGAACTAGATATGTCCCGTATGTGTAGGAAACAACGTTCTTTTGTTCTGAGCACACTCTAGTTTCCTGCTGCATTAGAGAGTCTAGAAAGCAATAGCATTCTTCTTGCTCTAAAGCAGAGTGTGATCCATGGATGATAACTATGCTGTGTGTTTCCCTTCAGAACTGGACTTAAATCCCAGGCTGTGTGTCTTCCTACAAGCAAGAATTCATTTCAGGTAAGGGCAGGCACTTTTCAGCTCAAACGAACTACGTCATTCACGAAGCTCACACGTTTCTCATCTTAAGTGACAAGCATTGGATGTTAGAGGACCAGTGCTTTGTCTCAATTTCAGAGGCAGAGTTGGACTAGATATGGTCCGTATGTGTAGAAACCACCATTCTTTTGTTCTCAGCACACTCACGTTTCCTGCTGTCTTAGAGAATCTAGAAAGCAAGTCCGTGCTTCTTGCTCTAAAGCAGAGTGTGATCAATGGATGAGAACTCTGCTGTGTGTTTCACTTCAGAAATGGAGTTAAATCCCAGGCTCTGTGACTTCCTACAAGCAAGACGTCGTTTCAAGTTAGGGCAGGAAATTTACAGCTAATAGAAGCTACATAGTTCACGAAAGTCACACGTTTCTCATCTTAACTGACAAGCATTTGATGTTAGAGGACCTCTGGTTTGTATCAGTTTCAGAAGCAAATTTGAACTAGATATGGTCCTTATGTGTAGGAAACACCGTTCTTTTGTTCTGAGCACACTCAAGTTTCCTGCTGTATTAGAGTCTCTAGAAGCAAGAGCGTGCTTCTTGCTCTAAAGCAGAGTGTGATCAATGGATGAGAACTCTGCTGTGTTTCACTTCAGAAATGGAGTTAAATCCCAGGCTCTGTGCCTTCCTACAAGCAAGACTTCGCTTCAAGTAAGGGCAGGTACTTTACAGCTCAAAGAAATTTCATAGTTTCCGAAGCTCCCACCTTTCTCATGTTAACTGAGAAGCATTGGATGTTAGAGGACCTGTGGTTTGTTTCAGTTTCAGAAGCAGAGTTGAACTAGATACAGTCCGTTTGTGTAGGAAACAAAGTTCTTTTGTTCTCAGCACACTCACTTTTCCTGCTGTATTAGAGACTCTAGAAAGCATTAGCATTGTTCTTGCTCTAAAGCAGAGTGTGATCGATGGATGAGAACTATGCTGTGTGTTTCCCTTCAGAAATGGAGTTAAATGCCAGGCTCTGTGTCTTCCTACAAGCAAGACTTCATTTCAGGTAAGGGCAGTCACTTTTTAGCTCAAACGAACTACATCGTTCACTAAGCTAACACGTTTCCCGTCTTAACTGACAAGCATTGGATGTTAGAGGACCAGTGCTTTGTATCATTTTCAGAAGCAGAGTTGGACTAGATATGTCCCGTATGTGTAGGAAACCCCGTTCTTTTGTTCTCAGCACACTCACGTTTCCTGCTGTCTTAGAGAATCTAGAAAGCAAGAGCGTGCTTCTTGCTCTAAAGCAGAGTGTGATCAATGGATGAGAACTCTGCTATGTGTTCCACTTCAGAAATGGAGTTAAATCCCAGCTCTGTGTCTTCCTGCAATCAAGACTTCGTGGCAGGTAAGGGCAGTTACTTTACAGGTCAAACGAACTACATCGTACACGAAGCTCACATGTTTCCTGGTCTTAATTGAAAAGCATTGGATGTTACAGAACCTGTGCTTTGTGTCAGTTTCAGAAGAGGAGTTGAACTAGATATGGTCCGTATATGTAGGAAACACCGTACTTTTGTTCTGAGCACACTCACGTTTCCTGCTGCATTAGAGAGTCTAGAAAGCAATAGCATTCTTCTTGCTCTAAATCAGAGTGTGATCCATGGATGATAACTATGCTGTGTGTTTCCTTCAGAACTGGAGTTAAATGCCAGGCTCTGTGTTTTCCTACAAGAAAGTCTTTGTTTCAGGTAGGGGCAGTCACTTTACAGCTCAAACGAACTACATCATTCACGAAGCTCACACGTTTCTCATGTTAACTGACAAGCATTGGATGTTAGAGGACCTGTGGTTTGTTTCAGTTTCAGAAGCAGAGTTGAACTTGATACGGTACGTGTGGGTAGGAAACACCGTTCATTTGTTCTGAGCACACTCACGTTTCCTGCTGTATTAGAGACTCTAGAAAGCATTAGCATTCTTCTTGTTCTAAAGCAGAGTGTGATCCATGGATGAGAACTATGGTGTGTGTTTCCCTTCAGAAATGGAGTTAAATGCCAGGCTCTGTGTCTTCCTACAAGAAAGTCTTCGTTTCAGGTAGGGGCAGGTACTTTACAGCTCAAACGAACTGCATCGTTCACGAAGCTAACACGTTTCTCATGTTAGCTGACAAGCATTGGATGTTAGAGGACCAGTGCTTTGTCTCAATTTCAGAGGCAGAGTTGGACTAGATATGGTTTGTATGTGTAGGAACCACCGTTCTTTTCTTCTGAGCACAGTCACGTTTCCTGCTGTCTTAGAGAATCTAGAAAGCAAGTCCGTGCTTCTTGCTCTAAAGCATAGTGTGATCGATGGATGAGAACTATGCTGTGTGTTTCCCTTCAGAAATGGAGTTAAACCCCAGGCTCTGTGTCTTCCTACATGCAAGACGACGTTTCACGTAAGGGAAGTCACTTTTCAGCTCAAACGAACTACATCGTTCACTAAGCTAACACGTTTCTCAGCTTAACTGACAAGCTTTGGATGTTTGAGGACCACTGCTTTGTATCAGTTTCAGAAGCAGAGTTGGACTAGATATGGTCCGTATGTGTAGGAAACACCATTCTTTTGTGCTCAGCACACTCACGTTTCCTGCTGTCTTAGAGACTCTAGAAACATAGAGCGAGCTCTTGCTCTAAAGCAGAGTGTGATCAATGGATGAGAACACTGCTGTGTGTTTCACTTCAGAAATGGAGTTAAATCCCAGGCTCTGTGACTTCCTATAAGCAAGACGTCATTTCAAGTTAGGGCAGGAAATTTACAGCTAAAAGAAACTACATAGTTTCCGAAGCTCACACGTTTCTCATGTTAACTGACTAGCATTGGATGTTAGAGGACCTGTGGTTTGTTTCAGTTTCAGAAGCAGAGTTGAACTAGATACGGTCCGTTTGTGTAGGAAACACCGTTCTTTTGTTCTCAGCACACTCACGATTCCTGCTTTCTAAGAGAATCTAGAAAGCAAGGGCGTGCTTCTTGCTCTAAAGCAGAGTGTGATCCATGGATGATAACTATGCTGTGTGTTTCCCTTCAGAACTGGAGTTCAATCCTAGGCTCTGTGTCTTCCTACAAGCAAGACTTCGTTTCAGGTAAGGGCAGGAACTTTTCAGCTCAAACGAACTACGTCATTCACGAAGCTCACACGTTTCTCATCTTAAATGACAAGCATTGGATGTTAGAGGACCAGTGCTTTGTGTCAATTTCAGAGGCAGAGTTGGACTAGAAATGGTCCGTATGTGTAGGAACCACCGTTCTTTTTTCCTCAGCACACTCAGGTTTACTGCTGTCTTAGAGAATCTAGAAAGCAAGACAGTGCTTCATGCTCTAAAGCAGAGTGTGATCAATGGATGAGAACTGTGCTGTGTGTTCCACTTCAGAAATGGAGTTAAATCCCAGGTTCTGAGTCTTCCTACAAGCAAGACTTCTTTTCAGGTAAGGGCAGTTACTTTACAGCTCAAACGAACTACATCATTCACGAAGCTAACACGTTTCTCATATTAGCTGACAAGCTTTGGATGTTTGAGGACCACTGCTTTTTATCAGTTTCAGAAGCAGAGTTTGACTAGATATGGTCCGTATGTGTAGGAAACACCGTTCTTTTTTTCTCAGCCCACTCACGTTTCCTGCTGTCTTAGAGACTCTAGAAAGCAAGAGCGTGCTTCTTGCTCTAAAGCAGAGTGTGATCAATGGATGAGAACTCTGCTGTGTGTTCCACTTCAGAAATGGAGTTAAATCCCAGGATCTGTGTCTTCCTACATTCAAGTCTTCGTTTCAGGTAAGGGCAGAAACTTTTCAGCTCTAACGAACTACATCGTTCATGAAGCTAACACGTTTCTCATGTTAGCTGACAAGCATTGCATGTTAGAGGACCAGTGCTTTGTATCAGTTTCAGAAGCAGAGTTGGACTGGATATGGTCCGTATGTGTAGGAAACACCGTTCTTTTGTTCTTAGCACACTCACGTTTCCTGCTGTCTTAGAGACTCTAGAAACCTAGAGCATGCTTCTTGCTCTAAAGCAGAGTGTGATCAATGAATGAGAACTCTGCTGTGTGTTTCACTTCAGAAATGGAGTTAAATCCCAGGCTCTGTGTCTTCCTACAAGCAAGACTTCGTTTCAGGTAAGGGCAGTCACTTTTCAGCTCAAAAGAACTACATCGTTCAGGGAGCTCACACGTTTCTCATCTTAAATGACAAGCATTGGATGATAGAGGACCTGTGCTTTATTTCAATTTCAAGGCAGAGTTGGACTAGATATGGTCCGTATGTGTAGGAAACACCATTCTTTTGTTCTCAGCACACTCACTTTTCCTGCTTCCTTAGAGAATCTAGAAAGCAAGAGCGTGCTTCTTGCTCTAAAGCAGAGTGTGATCAATGAATGAGAAGTCTGCTGTGTGTTCCACTTCAGAAATGGAGTTAAATCCCAGGCTCTGTGTCTTCCTACAATCAAGAGTTCGTTTCAGGTAAGGGCAGTTACTTTACAGGTCAAACGAACTACATCGTACACGAAGCTCACACGTTTCTCGGTCTTAATTGAAAAGCATTGGATGTTACAGAACCTGTGCTATGTGTCAGTTTCAGAAGAGGAGTTGAACTAGATATGGTGTGTATGTGTAGGAAACACCGTTCTTTTGTTCTGAGCACACTCACGTTTCCTGCTGTATTAGAGACTCTAGAAAGCAATAGCATTCTTCTTCCTCTAAAGCAGAGTGAGATCCATGGATGATAACTATGCTGTGTGTTTCCCTTCAGAACTGGAGTTAAATCCCAGGCTCTGTGTCTTCCTACAAGTAAGAATTCATTTCAGGTAAGGGCAGGCACTTTTCAGCTTAAAAGAACTACATCATTCAAGAAACTCACATGTTTCTCATCTTAAATGACAAGCATTGGATGTTAGAGGACCAGTGCTTTGCCTCAATTTCAGAGGCAGAGTTGGACTAGATATGGTCCGTATGTGTAGGAACCACCGTTCTTTTGTTCTCAGCACACTCACGTTTCCTGCTGTCTTAGAGAATCTAGAAAGCAAGTCCGTGCTTCTTGCTCTAAAGCAGAGTGTGATCAATGGATCAGAACTTTGCTGTGTGTTCCACTTCAGAAATGGAGTTAAATCTCAGGCTCTGTGTCTTCCTGCAAGCAAGACTTCGTTTCAGGTAAGGGAAGTCACTTTTCAGCTCAAACGAACTACATCGTTCACTAAGCTAACACGTTTCCCGTCTTAACTGAAAAGCATTGGATGTTAGAGGACCACTGCTTTGTATCATTTTCAGAAGCAGAGTTGGACTAGATATGGTCCGTATGTGTAGGAAACACCGTTTTTTGTTCTCAGCACACTCACATTTCCTGCTGTCTTAGAGACTCTAGAAAGCAAGAGCGTGCTTCTTGCTCTAAAGCAGAGTGTGATCAATGGATGAGAACTCTGCTGTGTGTTTCACTTCAGAAATGGAGTTAAATCCCAGGCTCTGAGTCTTCCTACAAGCAAGACTTCGTTTCAGGTAAGGGCAGGTACTTTACAGCTCAAATGAACTACATAGTTCACGATGGTCACACGTTTCTCATCTTAACTGACAAGCATTGGATTTTAGAGGACCTCTGGTTTGTATCAGTTTCAGAAGCAAATTTGAACTAGATATGGTCCTTATGAGTAGGAAACACCATTCTTTTCTTCTGAGCACACTCAAGTTTCCTGCTGTATTAGAGACTCTAGAATGCAAGAGCGTGGTTCTTGCTCTAAAGCAGAGTGTGATCAATGGATGAGAACTCTGCTGTGTGTTTCACTTCAGAAATGGAGTTAAATCCCAGGCTCTGAGTGTTCCTACAAACAAGACTTCGTTTCAGGTAAGGGCTGTTACTTTACAGCTCAAACGAACTACATCATTCACGAAGCTAACACGTTTCTCATGTTAGCTGACTAGCTTTGGATGTTAGAGGACCAGGGCTTTGTATCAGTTTCAGAAGCAGAGTTGGACTGGATATGGTCCGTATGTGTAGGAAACACCGTCCTTTTTTTCTCAGCCCACTCACGTTTCCTGCTGTCTTAGAGACTCTAGAAAGCAAGAGCGTGCTTCTTGCCCTAAAGCAGAGTGTGATCAATGAATGAGAACTCTGCTGTGTGTTTCACTTCAGAAATGGAGTTAAATCCCAGGCTCTGAGTCCTCCTACAAGCAAGACTTGGTTTCAGGTAAGGGCAGGTTCTTTACAGCTCAAATGAACTACATAGTTCACGAATGTCACACGTTTCTCATCTTAACTGACAAGCATTGGATGTTAGAGGACCTCTGGTTTGTATCAGTTTCAGAAGCAAATTTGAACTAGATATGGTCCTTATGAGTAGGAAACACCATTCTTTTCTTCTGTGCACACTCAAGTTTCCTGCTGTATTAGAGAGTCTAGAATGCAAGAGCGTGCTTCTTGCTCTAAAGCAGAGTGTGATCAATGGATGAGAACTCTGCTGTGTGTTTCACTTCAGAAATGAAGTTAAATCCCAGGCCCTGAGTGTTCCTACAAGCAAGACTTCGTTTCAGGTAAGGGCTGTTACTTTACAGCTCAAACGAACTACATCATTCACGAAGCTAACACGTTTCTCATGTTAGCTGACTAGCATTGGATGTTAGAGGACCAGTGCTTTGTATCAGTTTCAGAAGCAGAGTTGGACAGGAAATGGTCCGTATGTGTAGGAAACACCGTTCTTTTTTCTCAGCCCACTCACGTTTCCTGCTGTCTTAGAGACTCTAGAAAGCAAGAGCGTGCTTCTTGCTCTAAAGCAGAGTGTGATCAATGAATGAGAACTCTGCTGTGTGTTTCACTTCAGAAATGGAGTTAAATCCCAGGCTCTGAGTCTTCCTACAAGCAAGACTTCGTTTCAGGTAAGGGCAGGTACTTTACAGCTCAAATGAACTACATAGTTCACGAAGGTCACACGTTTCTCATCTTAACTGACAAGCATTGGATGTTAGAGGACCTCTGGTTTGTATCAGTTTCAGATGCAAATTTGTACTAGATATGGTCCTTATGAGTAGGAAACAGCATTCTTTTCTTCTGAGCACACTCAAGTTTCCTGCTGTATTAGAGACTCTAGAATGCAAGAGCGTGCTTCTTGCTCTAAAGCAGAGTGTGATCAATGGATGAGAACTATGCTGTGTTTCACTTCAGAAATGGAGTTAAATCCCAGGCTCTGAGTGTTCCTACAAGCAAGACTTCGTTTCAGGTAAGGGCAGTTACGTTACAGCTCAAACGAACTACATCGTTCATGAAGCTAACACGTTTCTCATGTTAGCTGACAAGCATTGCATGTTAGAGGACCAGTGCTTTGTATCAGTTTCAGAAGCAGAGTTGGACTGGATATGGTCCATATGTGTAGGAAACACCGTTCTTTTGTTCTCAGCACACTCACGTTTCCCGCTGTCTTAGAGAATCTAGAAACCTAGGGCGTGCTTCTTGCTCTAAAGCAGAGTGTGATCAATGAATGTGAATTCTGCTGTGTGTTTCACTTCAGAAATGGAGTTAAATCCCAGGCTCTGTGTCTTCCTACAAGCAAGACTTCGTTTCAGGTAAGGCAGTCACTTTTCAGCTCAAAAGAACTACATCATTCACGAAGCTCACACGTTTCTCATCTTAAATGACAAGCATTGGATGATAGAGGACCTGTGCTTTATTTCAATTTCAAGGCAGAGTTGGACTAGATATGGTCCGTATGTGTAGGAAACACCGTTCTTTTGTTCTCAGCACACTCACTTTTCCTGCTTCCTTAGAGAATCTAGAAAGCAAGAGCGTGCTTCTTGCTCTAAAGCAGAGTGTGGTCAATGAATGAGAAGTCTGCTGTGTGTTCCACTTCAGAAATGGAGTTAAATCCCAGGCTCTGTGTCTTCCTACAATCAAGACTTCGTTTCAGGTAAGGGCAGTTACTTTACAGGTCAAACGAACTACATCGTACACGAAGCTCACACGTTTCTCGGTCTTAATTGAAAAGCATTGGATGTTACAGAACCTGTGCTATGTGTCAGTTTCAGAAGAGGAGTTGAACTAGATATGGTGTGTATGTGTAGGAAACACCGTTCTTTTGTTCTAAGCACACTCACGTTTCCTGCTGTATTAGAGACTCTAGAAAGCAATAGCATTCTTCTTCCTCTAAAGCAGAGTGTGATCCATGGATGATAACTATGCTGTGTGTTTCCCTTCAGAACTGGAGTTAAATCCCAGGCTCTGTGTCTTCTTACAAGTAAGAATTCATTTCAGGTAAGGGCAGGCACTTTTCAGCTCAAAAGAACTACATCATTCAAGAAGCTCACACGTTTCTCATCTTAAATGACAAGCATTGGATGTTAGAGGACCAGTGCTTTGTATCATTTTCAGAAGCAGAGTTGGACTAGATATGTCCCGTATGTGTAGGAAACACTGTTCTTTGTTCTCAGCACACTCACGTTTCCTGCTGTCTTAGAGAATCAAGAAACCTAGAGCGTGCTTCTTGCTCTAAAGCAGAGTGTGATCAATGAATGAGAACTCTGCTGTGTGTTCCACTTCAGAAATGGAGTTAAATCCCAGGATCTGTGTCTTCCTACAATCAAGCCTTCGTTTCAGGTAAGGGCAGAAACTTTTCAGCTCAAACGAACTACATCGTTCACAAAGCTCACACGTTTCTCAGCTTAACTGACAAGCTTTGGATTTTTGAGGACCACTGCTT
This sequence comes from Onychomys leucogaster, assembly GCA_949786385.1. Lineage (NCBI taxonomy): Eukaryota > Metazoa > Chordata > Mammalia > Rodentia > Cricetidae > Onychomys > Onychomys leucogaster. Next base: position 1,697,691 of record CATKUP010000086.1, read on the forward strand.
TGTTTCATTTTCAGAAGCAGAGTTGGACTAGATATGGTTCGTATGTGTAGGAAACACCGTTCTTTTGTTCTCAGCACACTCACGTTTCCTGCTGTCTTAGAGACTCTAGAAAGCAAGAGCGTGCTTCTTGCTCTAAAGCAGAGTGTGATCAATGAATGAGAACTCTGCTATGTGTTCCACTTCAGAAATGGAGTTAAATCCCAGGCTCTGTGTCTTCCTGCAATCAAGACTTCGTTTCAGGTAAGGGCAGTTACTTTAATGGTCAAACGAACTACATCGTACACGAAGCTCACACGTTTCTTGGTCTTAATTGAAAAGCATTGGATGTTACAGAACCTGTGCTTTGTGTCAGTTTCAGAAGAGGAGTTGATCTAGATATGGTCCGTATGTGTAGGAAACATCGTTCTTTTGTTCTGAGCACACTCACGTTTCCTGCTGCATTAGAGAGTCTAGAAAGCATTAGCATTCTTCTTGCTCTAAAGCAGAGTGTGATCCATGGATGATAACTATGCTGTGTGTTTCCTTCAGAATTGGAGTTAAATCCCATGCTCTGTGTCTTCCTACAAGCAAGAATTCATTTCAGGTAAGGGCAGGCACTTTTCAGCTCAAACGAAATACATCATTCACGAAGCTCACACCTTTCTCATGTTAACTGACAAGCATTGGATGTTAGAGGACCTGTGGTTTGTTTCAGTTTCAGAAGCAGAGTTGAACTTGATACGGTACGTGTGGGTAGGAAACACCGTTCATTGGTTCTCAGCACACTCACGTTTCCTGCTGTATTAGAGACTCTAGAAAGCATTAGCATTCTTCTTGCTCTAAAGCAGAGTGTGATCCATGGATGAGAACTATGATGTGTGTTTCCCTTCAGAAATGGAGTTAAATGCCAGGCTCTGTGTCTTCCTACAAGAAATTCTTCGTTTCAGGTTGGGGCAGGTACTTTACAACTCAAACGAACTGCATCGTTCACGAAGCTAACACGTTTCTCATGTTAGCTGACAAGCATTGGATGTTAGTGGACCAGTGCTTTGTATCAGTTTCAGAAGCAGAGTTGGACTGGATATGGTCTGTATGTATAGGAAATACCATTCTTTTTTTCTCAGCACACTCACGTTTCCTGCTGTCTTAGAGACTCTAGAAACCTAGAGCGTGCTTCTTGCTCTAAATCAGAGTGTGATCAATGGATGAGAACTCTGCTGTGTGTTTCACTTCAGAAATGGAGTTAAATCCCAGGCTCTGTGTCTTCCTACAAGCAAGACTTCGTTTCAGGTAAGGGCAGTTACTTTACAGGTCAAAGGAACTACATCGTACACGAAGCTCACACGTTTCTTGGTCTTAATTGAAAAGCATTGGATGTTAGAGGACCTGTGGTTTGTTTCAGTTTCAGAAGCAGAGTTGAACTAGATAGAGTCCGTTTGTGTAGGAAACACCGTTCTTTTGTTCTCAGCACACTCACGTTTCCTGCTGAATTAGAGACTCTAGAAAGCATTAGCATTCTTCTTGCTCTAAAGCAGAGTGTGATCGATGGATGAGAACTATGCTGTGTGTTTCCCTTCAGAAATGGAGTTAAATGACAGGCTCTGTGTCTTCCTACAAGCAAGACTTCATTTCAGGTAAGGGCAGTCACTTTTTAGCTCAAACGAACTACATCGTTCACTAAGCTAACACGTTTCCCGTCTTAACTGAAAAGCATTGGATGTTAGAGGACCAGTGCTTTGTGTCAGTTTCAGAAGAGGAGTTGGACTGGATATGGTCCGTATGTGTAGGAAACACCGTTCTTTTTTTCTCAGCACACTCACTTTTCCTGCTGTCTTAGAGACTCTAGAAACCTAGAGCGTGCTTCTTGCTCAAAATCAGAGTGTGATCAATGGATGAGAACTCTGCTGTGTGTTTCACTTCAGAAATGGAGTTAAATCCCAGGCTCTGTGTCTTCCTACAAGCAAGACTTCGTTTCAGGTAAGGGCAGTCACTTTTCAGCTCAAACGAACTACATCGTTCACGAAGCTCACACGTTTCTCATCTTAAATGACAAGCATTGGATGAGAGAGGACCTGTGCTTTATTTCAATTTCAAGGCAGAGTTGGACTAGATATGGTCCGTATGTGTAGGAAACACCATTCTTTTGTTCTCAGCACACTCACTTTTCCTGCTTCCTTAGAGAATCTAGAAAGCAAGAGCGTGCTTCTTGCTCTAAAGCAGAGTGTGATCAATGAATGAGAAGTCTGCTGTGTGTTCCACTTCAGAAATGGAGTTAAATCCCAGGCTCTGTGTCTTCCTACAATCAAGAGTTCGTTTCAGGTAAGGGCAGTTACTTTACAGGTCAAACGAACTACATCGTACACGAAGCTCACACGTTTCTCGGTCTTAATTGAAAAGCATTGGATGTTACAGAACCTGTGCTATGTGTCAGTTTCAGAAGAGGAGTTGAACTAGATATGGTGTGTATGTGTAGGAAACACCGTTCTTTTGTTCTGAGCACACTCACGTTTCCTGCTGTATTAGAGACTCTAGAAAGCAATAGCATTCTTCTTCCTCTAAAGCAGAGTGAGATCCATGGATGATAACTATGCTGTGTGTTTCCCTTCAGAACTGGAGTTAAATCCCAGGCTCTGTGTCTTCCTACAAGTAAGAATTCATTTCAGGTAAGGGCAGGCACTTTTCAGCTTAAAAGAACTACATCATTCAAGAAACTCACATGTTTCTCATCTTAAATGACAAGCATTGGATGTTAGAGGACCAGTGCTTTGCCTCAATTTCAGAGGCAGAGTTGGACTAGATATGGTCCGTATGTGTAGGAACCACCGTTCTTTTGTTCTCAGCACACTCACGTTTCCTGCTGTCTTAGAGAATCTAGAAAGCAAGTCCGTGCTTCTTGCTCTAAAGCAGAGTGTGATCAATGGATCAGAACTTTGCTGTGTGTTCCACTTCAGAAATGGAGTTAAATCTCAGGCTCTGTGTCTTCCTGCAAGCAAGACTTCGTTTCAGGTAAGGGAAGTCACTTTTCAGCTCAAACGAACTACATCGTTCACTAAGCTAACACGTTTCCCGTCTTAACTGAAAAGCATTGGATGTTAGAGGACCACTGCTTTGTATCATTTTCAGAAGCAGAGTTGGACTAGATATGGTCCGTATGTGTAGGAAACACCGTTTTTTGTTCTCAGCACACTCACATTTCCTGCTGTCTTAGAGACTCTAGAAAGCAAGAGCGTGCTTCTTGCTCTAAAGCAGAGTGTGATCAATGGATGAGAACTCTGCTGTGTGTTTCACTTCAGAAATGGAGTTAAATCCCAGGCTCTGAGTCTTCCTACAAGCAAGACTTCGTTTCAGGTAAGGGCAGGTACTTTACAGCTCAAATGAACTACATAGTTCACGATGGTCACACGTTTCTCATCTTAACTGACAAGCATTGGATTTTAGAGGACCTCTGGTTTGTATCAGTTTCAGAAGCAAATTTGAACTAGATATGGTCCTTATGAGTAGGAAACACCATTCTTTTCTTCTGAGCACACTCAAGTTTCCTGCTGTATTAGAGACTCTAGAATGCAAGAGCGTGGTTCTTGCTCTAAAGCAGAGTGTGATCAATGGATGAGAACTCTGCTGTGTGTTTCACTTCAGAAATGGAGTTAAATCCCAGGCTCTGAGTGTTCCTACAAACAAGACTTCGTTTCAGGTAAGGGCTGTTACTTTACAGCTCAAACGAACTACATCATTCACGAAGCTAACACGTTTCTCATGTTAGCTGACTAGCTTTGGATGTTAGAGGACCAGGGCTTTGTATCAGTTTCAGAAGCAGAGTTGGACTGGATATGGTCCGTATGTGTAGGAAACACCGTCCTTTTTTTCTCAGCCCACTCACGTTTCCTGCTGTCTTAGAGACTCTAGAAAGCAAGAGCGTGCTTCTTGCCCTAAAGCAGAGTGTGATCAATGAATGAGAACTCTGCTGTGTGTTTCACTTCAGAAATGGAGTTAAATCCCAGGCTCTGAGTCCTCCTACAAGCAAGACTTGGTTTCAGGTAAGGGCAGGTTCTTTACAGCTCAAATGAACTACATAGTTCACGAATGTCACACGTTTCTCATCTTAACTGACAAGCATTGGATGTTAGAGGACCTCTGGTTTGTATCAGTTTCAGAAGCAAATTTGAACTAGATATGGTCCTTATGAGTAGGAAACACCATTCTTTTCTTCTGTGCACACTCAAGTTTCCTGCTGTATTAGAGAGTCTAGAATGCAAGAGCGTGCTTCTTGCTCTAAAGCAGAGTGTGATCAATGGATGAGAACTCTGCTGTGTGTTTCACTTCAGAAATGAAGTTAAATCCCAGGCCCTGAGTGTTCCTACAAGCAAGACTTCGTTTCAGGTAAGGGCTGTTACTTTACAGCTCAAACGAACTACATCATTCACGAAGCTAACACGTTTCTCATGTTAGCTGACTAGCATTGGATGTTAGAGGACCAGTGCTTTGTATCAGTTTCAGAAGCAGAGTTGGACAGGAAATGGTCCGTATGTGTAGGAAACACCGTTCTTTTTTCTCAGCCCACTCACGTTTCCTGCTGTCTTAGAGACTCTAGAAAGCAAGAGCGTGCTTCTTGCTCTAAAGCAGAGTGTGATCAATGAATGAGAACTCTGCTGTGTGTTTCACTTCAGAAATGGAGTTAAATCCCAGGCTCTGAGTCTTCCTACAAGCAAGACTTCGTTTCAGGTAAGGGCAGGTACTTTACAGCTCAAATGAACTACATAGTTCACGAATTCACACGTTTCTCATCTTAACTGACAAGCATTGGATGTTAGAGGACCTCTGGTTTGTATCAGTTTCAGATGCAAATTTGTACTAGATATGGTCCTTATGAGTAGGAAACAGCATTCTTTTCTTCTGAGCACACTCAAGTTTCCTGCTGTATTAGAGACTCTAGAATGCAAGAGCGTGCTTCTTGCTCTAAAGCAGAGTGTGATCAATGGATGAGAACTATGCTGTGTTTCACTTCAGAAATGGAGTTAAATCCCAGGCTCTGAGTGTTCCTACAAGCAAGACTTCGTTTCAGGTAAGGGCAGTTACGTTACAGCTCAAACGAACTACATCGTTCATGAAGCTAACACGTTTCTCATGTTAGCTGACAAGCATTGCATGTTAGAGGACCAGTGCTTTGTATCAGTTTCAGAAGCAGAGTTGGACTGGATATGGTCCATATGTGTAGGAAACACCGTTCTTTTGTTCTCAGCACACTCACGTTTCCCGCTGTCTTAGAGAATCTAGAAACCTAGGGCGTGCTTCTTGCTCTAAAGCAGAGTGTGATCAATGAATGTGAATTCTGCTGTGTGTTTCACTTCAGAAATGGAGTTAAATCCCAGGCTCTGTGTCTTCCTACAAGCAAGACTTCGTTTCAGGTAAGGCAGTCACTTTTCAGCTCAAAAGAACTACATCATTCACGAAGCTCACACGTTTCTCATCTTAAATGACAAGCATTGGATGATAGAGGACCTGTGCTTTATTTCAATTTCAAGGCAGAGTTGGACTAGATATGGTCCGTATGTGTAGGAAACACCGTTCTTTTGTTCTCAGCACACTCACTTTTCCTGCTTCCTTAGAGAATCTAGAAAGCAAGAGCGTGCTTCTTGCTCTAAAGCAGAGTGTGGTCAATGAATGAGAAGTCTGCTGTGTGTTCCACTTCAGAAATGGAGTTAAATCCCAGGCTCTGTGTCTTCCTACAATCAAGACTTCGTTTCAGGTAAGGGCAGTTACTTTACAGGTCAAACGAACTACATCGTACACGAAGCTCACACGTTTCTCGGTCTTAATTGAAAAGCATTGGATGTTACAGAACCTGTGCTATGTGTCAGTTTCAGAAGAGGAGTTGAACTAGATATGGTGTGTATGTGTAGGAAACACCGTTCTTTTGTTCTAAGCACACTCACGTTTCCTGCTGTATTAGAGACTCTAGAAAGCAATAGCATTCTTCTTCCTCTAAAGCAGAGTGTGATCCATGGATGATAACTATGCTGTGTGTTTCCCTTCAGAACTGGAGTTAAATCCCAGGCTCTGTGTCTTCTTACAAGTAAGAATTCATTTCAGGTAAGGGCAGGCACTTTTCAGCTCAAAAGAACTACATCATTCAAGAAGCTCACACGTTTCTCATCTTAAATGACAAGCATTGGATGTTAGAGGACCAGTGCTTTGTATCATTTTCAGAAGCAGAGTTGGACTAGATATGTCCCGTATGTGTAGGAAACACTGTTCTTTGTTCTCAGCACACTCACGTTTCCTGCTGTCTTAGAGAATCAAGAAACCTAGAGCGTGCTTCTTGCTCTAAAGCAGAGTGTGATCAATGAATGAGAACTCTGCTGTGTGTTCCACTTCAGAAATGGAGTTAAATCCCAGGATCTGTGTCTTCCTACAATCAAGCCTTCGTTTCAGGTAAGGGCAGAAACTTTTCAGCTCAAACGAACTACATCGTTCACAAAGCTCACACGTTTCTCAGCTTAACTGACAAGCTTTGGATTTTTGAGGACCACTGCTTTGTTTCATTTTCAGAAGCAGAGTTGGACTAGATATGGTTCGTATGTGTAGGAAACACCGTTCTTTTGTTCTCAGCACACTCACGTTTCCTGCTGTCTTAGAGACTCTAGAAAGCAAGAGCGTGCTTCTTGCTCTAAAGCAGAGTGTGATCAATGAATGAGAACTCTGCTATGTGTTCCACTTCAGAAATGGAGTTAAATCCCAGGCTCTGTGTCTTCCTGCAATCAAGACTTCGTTTCAGGTAAGGGCAGTTACTTTAATGGTCAAACGAACTACATCGTACACGAAGCTCACACGTTTCTTGGTCTTAATTGAAAAGCATTGGATGTTACAGAACCTGTGCTTTGTGTCAGTTTCAGAAGAGGAGTTGATCTAGATATGGTCCGTATGTGTAGGAAACATCGTTCTTTTGTTCTGAGCACACTCACGTTTCCTGCTGCATTAGAGAGTCTAGAAAGCATTAGCATTCTTCTTGCTCTAAAGCAGAGTGTGATCCATGGATGATAACTATGCTGTGTGTTTCCTTCAGAATTGGAGTTAAATCCCATGCTCTGTGTCTTCCTACAAGCAAGAATTCATTTCAGGTAAGGGCAGGCACTTTTCAGCTCAAACGAAATACATCATTCACGAAGCTCACACCTTTCTCATGTTAACTGACAAGCATTGGATGTTAGAGGACCTGTGGTTTGTTTCAGTTTCAGAAGCAGAGTTGAACTTGATACGGTACGTGTGGGTAGGAAACACCGTTCATTGGTTCTCAGCACACTCACGTTTCCTGCTGTATTAGAGACTCTAGAAAGCATTAGCATTCTTCTTGCTCTAAAGCAGAGTGTGATCCATGGATGAGAACTATGATGTGTGTTTCCCTTCAGAAATGGAGTTAAATGCCAGGCTCTGTGTCTTCCTACAAGAAATTCTTCGTTTCAGGTTGGGGCAGGTACTTTACAACTCAAACGAACTGCATCGTTCACGAAGCTAACACGTTTCTCATGTTAGCTGACAAGCATTGGATGTTAGTGGACCAGTGCTTTGTATCAGTTTCAGAAGCAGAGTTGGACTGGATATGGTCTGTATGTATAGGAAATACCATTCTTTTTTTCTCAGCACACTCACGTTTCCTGCTGTCTTAGAGACTCTAGAAACCTAGAGCGTGCTTCTTGCTCTAAATCAGAGTGTGATCAATGGATGAGAACTCTGCTGTGTGTTTCACTTCAGAAATGGAGTTAAATCCCAGGCTCTGTGTCTTCCTACAAGCAAGACTTCGTTTCAGGTAAGGGCAGTTACTTTACAGGTCAAAGGAACTACATCGTACACGAAGCTCACACGTTTCTTGGTCTTAATTGAAAAGCATTGGATGTTAGAGGACCTGTGGTTTGTTTCAGTTTCAGAAGCAGAGTTGAACTAGATAGAGTCCGTTTGTGTAGGAAACACCGTTCTTTTGTTCTCAGCACACTCACGTTTCCTGCTGAATTAGAGACTCTAGAAAGCATTAGCATTCTTCTTGCTCTAAAGCAGAGTGTGATCGATGGATGAGAACTATGCTGTGTGTTTCCCTTCAGAAATGGAGTTAAATGACAGGCTCTGTGTCTTCCTACAAGCAAGACTTCGTTTCAGGTAAGGGCAGTCACTTTTCAGCTCAAACGAACTACATCGTTCACGAAGCTCACACGTTTCTCATCTTAAATGACAAGCATTGGATGAGAGAGCACCTTTGCTTTGTATCAGTTTCAAGGCAGAGTTGGACTACATATGGTCCGTAAGTGTAGGAAACACCGTTCTTTTGTTCTCAGCACACTCACGTTTCCTGCTTTCTAAGAGACTCTAGAAAGCAAGGGCGTGCTTCTTGCTCTAAAGCAGAGTGTGATCCATGGATGATAACTATGCTGTGTGTTTCACTTCAGAAATGGAGTTAAATCCCAGGCTCTGTGTCTTCCTGCATTCAAGACTTCGTGGCAGGTAAGGGCAGTTACTTTACAGGTCAAACGAACTACATTGTACACGAAGCTCACATGTTTCCTGGTCTTAATTGAAAAGCATTGGATGTTACAGAACCTGTGCTTTGTGTCAGTTTCAGAAGAGGAGTTGAACTAGATATGGGCCGTATGTGTAGGAAACACCGTACTTTTGTTCTGAGCACACTCACGTTTCCTGCTGCATTAGAGAGTCTAGAAAGCAATAGCATTCTTCTTGCTCTAAAGCAGAGTGTGATCGATGGATGATAACTATGCTGTGTGTTTCCTTCAGAACTGGAGTTAAATCCCAGGCTCTGTGTCTTCCTACAAGCAAGAATTCATTTCAGGTAAGGGCAGGCACTTTTCAGCTCAAACGAACTACATCATTCATGAAGCTCACACGTTTCTCATGTTAACTGACAAGCATTGGATGTTAGAGGACCAGTGCTTTGTCTCAATTTCAGAGGCAGAGTTGGACTAGATATGGTCTGTATGTGTAGGAACCACCGTTCTTTTGTTCTCAGCACACTCACGTTTCCTGCTGTCTTAGAGAATCTAGAAAGCAAGGGCGTGCTTCTTGCTCTAAAGCAGAGTGTGATCGATGGATGAGAACTATGCTGTGTGTTTCCCTTCAGAAATGGAGTTAAACCCCAGGCTCTGTGACTTCCTACAAGCAAGACATCGTTTCAAGTTAGGGCAGGAAATTTACAGCTAATAGAAACTACATAGTTCACGTAGGTCACACGTTTCTCATCTTAACTGACAAGCATTGGATGTTAGAGGACCTCTGGTTTGTATCAGTTTCAGAAGCAAATTTGAACTAGATATGGTCCTTATGTGTAGGAAACACCGTTCTTTTGTTCTGAGCACACTCAAGTTTCCTGCTGTATTAGAGTCTCTAGAAGCAAGAGCGTGCTTCTTGCTCTAAAGCAGAGTGTGATCAATGGATGAGAATTCTGCTGTGTTTCACTTCAGAAATGGAGTTAAATCCCAGGCTCTGTGCCTTCCTACAAGCAAGACTTCGCTTCAAGTAAGGGCAGGTACTTTACAGCTCAAAGAAACTTCATAGTTTCCGAAGCTCACACGTTTCTCATGTTAACTGACAAGCATTGGATGTTAGAGGACCTGTGGTTTGTTTCAGTTTCAGAAGCAGAGTTGAACTAGATACAGTCCGTTTGTGTAGGAAACAAAGTTCTTTTGTTCTCAGCACACTCACTTTTCCTGCTGTATTAGAGACTCTAGAAAGCATTAGCATTCTTCTTGCTCTAAAGCAGAGTGTGATCGATGGATGAGAACTATGCTGTGTGTTTCCCTTCAGAAATGGAGTTAAATGCCAGGCTCTGTGTCTTCCTACAAGCAAGACTTCATTTCAGGTAAGAGCAGTCACTTTTTAGCTCAAACGAACTACATCGTTCACTAAGCTAACACGTTTCCCGTCTTAACTGACAAGCATTGGATGTTAGAGGACCAGTGCTTTGTATCATTTTCAGAAGCAGAGTTGGACTAGATATGTCCCGTATGTGTAGGAAACCCCGTTCTTTTGTTCTCAGCACACTCACGTTTCCTGCTGTCTTAGAGAATCTAGAAAGCAAGAGCGTGCTTCTTGCTCTAAAGCAGAGTGTGATCAATGGATGAGAACTCTGCTATGTGTTTCCCTTCAGAAATGGAGTTAAACCCCAGGCTCTGTGTCTTCCTACATGCAAGACTTCGTTTCAGGTAATGGCAGTCACTTTTGAGCTCAAACGAACTACATATTTCACAAAGCTCACACGTTTCTCATCTTAACTGACAAGCTTTGGATGTTTTTGGACCAGTGCTTTGTATCCGTTTCAGAAGCAGAGTTTGAATAGATATGGTCCGTATGGGTAGGAAACACCATTCTTTTGTTCTCAGCACACTCACGTTTCCTGCTTTCTTAGAGACTCTAGAAAGCAAGAGCGTGCTTCTTGCTCTAAAGCAGAGTGTGATCAATGAATGAGAACTCTGCTATGTGTTCCACATCAGAAATGGAGTTAAATCCCAGGCTCTGTGTCTTCCTGCAATCAAGACTTCGTGGCAGGTAAGGGCAGTTACTTTACAGGTCAAACGAACTACATCATACACGAAGCTCACATGTTTCCTGGTCTTAATTGAAAAGCATTGGATGTTACAGAACCTGTGCTTTGTGTCACTTTCAGAAGAGGAGTTGAACTAGATATGGTCCGTATGTGTAGGAAACACCATACTTTTGTTCTGAGCACACTCACGTTTCCTGATGCATTAGAGAGTCTAGAAAGCAATAGCATTCTTCTTGCTCTAAAGCAGAGTGTGATCCATGGATGATAACTATGCTGTGTGTTTCCTTCAGAACTGGAGTTAAATCCCAGGCTCTGTGTCTTCCTACAAGCAAGAATTCATTTCAGGTAAGGGCAGGCCCTTTTCAGCTCAAACGAACTACATCATTCACGAAGCTCACACGTTTCTCATGTTAACTGACAAGCATTGGATGTTAGAGGACCAGTGCTTTGTCTCAATTTCAGGGGCAGAGTTGGACTAGATATGGTCTGTATGTGTAGGAACCACCGTTCTTTTGTTCTCAGCACACTCAATTTCCTGCTGTCTTAGAGAATCTAGAAAGCAAGTCCGTGATTCTTGCTCTAAAGCAGAGTGTGATCGATGGATGAGAACTATGCTGTGTGTTTCCCTTCAGAAATGGAGTTAAACCCCAGGCTCTGTGTCTTCCTACAAGCAAGACTTCATTTCAGGTAAGGGCAGTCACTTTTTAGCTCAAACAAACTACTTCGTTCACGAAGCTCACACTTTTCTCATCTTAACTGACAAGCATTGGATGTTAGAGGACCTGTGCTTTGTATCAATGTCAGAGGCAGAGTTGGACTAGATATGGTCTGTATGTGTAGGAAACACCGTTCTTTTGTTCTCAGCACACTCACGTTTCCTGCTTTCTAAGAGACTCTAGAAAGCAAGGGCGTGCTTCTTGCTCTAAAGCAGAGTGTGATCCATGGATGATAACTATGCTGTGTGTTTCCCTTCAGAACTGGAGTTAAATCCTAGGCTCTGTGTCTTCCTACAAGCAAGACTTCGTTTCAAGTAAGGGCAGTAACTTTACAGGTCAAACGAACTACATCGTACACGAAGCTCACACGTTTCTTGGTCTTAATTGAAAAGCATTGGATGTTACAGAACCTGTGCTTTGTGTCAATTTCAGAGGCAGAGTTGGACTAGAAATGGTCCGTATGTGTAGGAACCACCGTTCTTTTTTCCTCAGCACACTCAGGTTTACTGCTGTCTTAGAGAATCTAGAAAGCAAGACAGTGCTTCATGCTCTAAAGCAGAGTGTGATCAATGGATGAGAACTGTGCTGTGTGTTCCACTTCAGAAATGGAGTTAAATCCCAGGTTCTGAGTCTTCCTACAAGCAAGACTTCTTTTCAGGTAAGGGCAGTTACTTTACAGCTCAAACGAACTACATCATTCACGAAGCTAACACGTTTCTCATATTAGCTGACAAGCTTTGGATGTTTGAGGACCACTGCTTTGTATCAGTTTCAGAAGCAGAGTTTGACTAGATATGGTCCGTATGTGTAGGAAACACTGTTCTTTTTTTCTGAGCCCACTCACGTTTCCTGCTGTCTTAGAGACTCTAGAAAGCAAGAGCGTGCTTCTTGCTCTAAAGCAGAGTGTGACCAATGGATGAGAACTCTGCTGTGTGTTCCACTTCAGAAATGGAGTTAAATCCCAGGATCTGTGTCTTCCTACAATCAAGCCTTCGTTTCAGGTAAGGGCAGAAACTTTTCAGCTCAAACGAACTACATCGTTCATGAAGCTAACACGTTTCTCATGTTAGCTGACAAGCATTGCATGTTAGAGGACCAGTGCTTTGTATCAGTTTCAGAAGCAGAGTTGGACTGGATATGGTCCGTATGTGTAGGAAACACCGTTCTTTTGTTCTCAGCACACTCACGTTTCCTGCTGTCTTAGAGACTCTAGAAACCTAGAGCGTGCTTCTTGATCTAAATCAGAGTGTGATCAATGAATGAGAACTCTGCTGTGTGTTTCACTTCAGAAATGGAGTTAAATCCCAGGCTCTGTGTCTTCCTACAAGCAAGACTTCGTTTCAGGTAAGGGCAGTCACTTTTCAGCTCAAAAGAACTACATCGTTCAGGAAGCTCACAAGTTTCTCATCTTAAATGACAAGCATTGGATGATAGAGGACCTGTGCTTTATTTCAATTTCCAGGCAGAGTTGGACTAGATATGGTCCGTATGTGTAGGAAACACCGTTCTTTTGTTCTCAGCACACTCACTTTTCCTGCTTCCTTAGAGAATCTAGAAAGCAAGAGCGTGCTTCTTGCTCTAAAGCAGAGTATGATCAATGAATGAGAAGTCTGCTGTGTGTTCCACTTCAGAAATGGAGTTAAATCCCAGGCTCTGTGTCTTCCTACAAGCAAGACTTCGTTTCAAGTAAGGGCAGTAACTTTACAGGTCAAACGAACTACATCGTACACGAAGCTCACACGTTTCTTGGTCTTAATTGAAAAGCATTGGATGTTACAGAACCTGTGCTTTGTGTCAGTTTCAGAAGAGGAGTTGAACTAGATATGTCCCGTGTGTGTAGGAAACAACGTTCTTTTGTTCTGAGCACACTCTCGTTTCCTGCTGCATTAGACAGTCTAGAAAGCAATAGCATTCTTCTTGCTCTAAAGCAGAGTGTGATCCATGGATGATAACTATGCTGTGTGTTTCCCTTCAGAACTGGAGTTAAATCCCAGGCTCTGTGTCTTCCTACAAGCAAGAATTCATTTCAAGTAAGGGCAGGCACTTTTCAGCTCAAACGAACTACGTCATTCACGAAGCTCACACGTTTCTCATCTTAAAAGACAAGCATTGGATGTTAGAGGACCTGTGCTTTGTCTCAATTTCAGAGGCAGAGTTGGACTAGATATGGTCCGTATGTGTAGAAACCACCATTCTTTTGTTCTCAGCACACTCACGTTTCCTGCTGTCTTAGAGAATCTAGAAAGCAAGTCCGTGCTTCTTGCTCTAAAGCAGAGTGTGATCAATGGATGAGAACTCTGCTGTGTGTTTCACTTCAGAAATGGAGTTAAATCCCAGGCTCTGTGACTTCCTACAAGCAAGACGTCGTTTCAAGTTAGGGCAGGAAATTTACAACTAATAGAAACTACATAGTTCACGAAAGTCACACGTTTCTCATCTTAACTGACAAGCATTGGATGTTAGAGGACCTCTGGTTTGTATCAGTTTCAGAAGCAAATTTGAACTAGATATGGTCCTTATGTGTAGGAAACTCCGTTCTTTTGTTCTGAGCACACTCAAGTTTCCTGCTGTATTAGAGTCTCTAGAAGCAAGAGCGTGCTTCTTGCTCTAAAGCAGAGTGTGATCAATGGATGAGAACTCTGCTGTGTTTCACTTCAGAAATGGACTTAAATCCCAGGCTCTGTGCCTTCCTACAAGCAAGACTTCGCTTCAAGTAAGGGCAGGTACTTTACAGCTCAAAGAAACTTCATAGTTTCCGAAGCTCACACGTTTCTCATGTTAACTGAGAAGCATTGGATGTTAGAGGACCTGTGGTTTGTGTCAGTTTCAGAAGAGGAGTTGAACTAGATATGGTCCGTATGTGTAGGAAACACCATACTTTTGTTCTGAGCACACTCACGTTTCCTGATGCATTAGAGAGTCTAGAAAGCAATAGCATTCTTCTTGCTCTAAAGCAGAGTGTGATCCATGGATGATAACTATGCTGTGTGTTTCCTTCAGAACTGGAGTTAAATCCCAGGCTCTGTGTCTTCCTACAAGCAAGAATTCATTTCAGGTAAGCGCAGGCACTTTTCAGCTCAAACGAACTACATCATTCACGAAGCTCACACATTTCTCATGTTAACTGACAAGCATTGGATGTTAGAGGACCAGTGCTTTGTCTCAATTTCAGGGGCAGAGTTGGACTAGATATGGTCTGTATGTGTAGGAACCACCGTTCTTTTGTTCTCAGCACACTCACGTTTCCTGCTGTCTTAGAGAATCTAGAAAGCAAGGGCGTGCTTCTTGCTCTAAAGCAGAGTGTGATCGATGGATGAGAACTCTGCTGTGTGTTTCCCTTCAGAAATGGAGTTAAACCCCAGGCTCTGTGTCTTCCTACAAGCAAGACTTCATTTCAGGTAAGGGCAGTCACTTTTTAGCTCAAACAAACTACTTCGTTCACGAAGCTCACACTTTTCTCATCTTAACTGACAAGCATTGGATGTCTGAGGACCTGTGCTTTGTATCAATGTCAGAGGCAGAGTTGGACTAGATATGGTCTGTATGTGTAGGAAACACCGTTCTTTTGTTCTCAGCACACTCACGTTTCCTGCTTTCTAAGAGACTCTAGAAAGCAAGGGCGTGCTTCTTGCTCTAAAGCAGAGTGTGATCCATGGATGATAACTATGCTGTGTGTTTCCCTTCAGAACTGGAGTTAAATCCTAGGCTCTGTGTCTTCCTACAAGCAAGACTTCGTTTCAGGTAAGGGCAGGAACTTTTCAGCTCAAAGGAACTACATCATTCACGAAGCTCACACGTTTTTCATCTTAAATGACAAGCATTGGATGTTAGAGGACCAGTGCTTTGTATCAATTTCAGAGGCAGAGTTGGACTAGAAATGGTCCATATGTGTAGGAACCACCGTTCTTTTTTCCTCAGCACACTCAGGTTTACTGCTGTCTTAGAGAATCTAGAAAGCAAGACAGTGCTTCATGCTCTAAAGCAGAGTGTGATCAATGGATGAGAACTGTGCTGTGTGTTCCACTTCAGAAATGGAGTTAAATCCCAGGTTCTGAGTCTTCCTACAAGCAAGACTTCTTTTCAGGTAAGGGCAGTTACTTTACAGCTCAAACGAACTACATCATTCACGAAGCTAACACGTTTCTCATATTAGCTGACAAGCTTTGGATGTTTGAGGACCACTGCTTTGTATCAGTTTCAGAAGCAGAGTTTGACTAGATATGGTCCGTATGTGTAGGAAACACTGTTCTTTTTTTCTGAGCCCACTCATGTTTCCTGCTGTCTTAGAGACTCTAGAAAGCAAGAGCGTGCTTCTTGCTCTAAAGCAGAGTGTGATCAATGGATGAGAACTCTACTGTGTGTTCCACTTCAGAAATGGAGTTAAATCCCAGGATCTGTGTCTTCCTACAATCAAGCCTTCGTTTCAGGTAAGGGCAGAAACTTTTCAGCTCAAACGAACTACATCGTTCATGAAGCTAACACGTTTCTCATGTTAGCTGACAAGCATTGCATGTTAGAGGACCAGTGCTTTGTATCAGTTTCAGAAGCAGACTTGGACTGGATATGGTCCGTATGTGTAGGAAACACCGTTCTTTTGTTCTCAGCACACTCACGTTTCCTGCTGTCTTAGAGACTCTAGAAACCTAGAGCGTGCTTCTTGATCTAAAGCAGAGTGTGATCAATGAATGAGAACTCTGCTGTGTGTTTCACTTCAGAAATGGAGTTAAATCCCAGGCTCTGTGTCTTCCTACAAGCAAGACTTCGTTTCAGGTAAGGGCAGTCACTTTTCAGCTCAAAAGAACTACATCGTTCAGGAAGCTCACAAGTTTCTCATCTTAAATGACAAGCATTGGATGATAGAGGACCTGTGCTTTATATCAATTTCCAGGCAGAGTTGGACTAGATATGGTCCGTATGTGTAGGAAACACCGTTCTTTTGTTCTCAGCACACTCACTTTTCCTGCTTCCTTAGAGAATCTAGAAAGCAAGAGCGTGCTTCTTGCTCTAAAGCAGAGTATGATCAATGAATGAGAAGTCTGCTGTGTGTTCCACTTCAGAAATGGAGTTAAATCCCAGGCTCTGTGTCTTCCTACAAGCAAGACTTCGTTTCAAGTAAGGGCAGTAACTTTACAGGTCAAACGAACTACATCGTACACGAAGCTCACACGTTTCTTGGTCTTAATTGAAAAGCATTGGATGTTACAGAACCTGTGCTTTGTGTCAGTTTCAGAAGAGGAGTTGAACTAGATATGTCCCGTATGTGTAGGAAACAACGTTCTTTTGTTCTGAGCACACTCTCGTTTCCTGCTGCATTAGAGAGTCTAGAAAGCAATAGCATTCTTCTTGCTCTAAAGCAGAGTGTGATCCATGGATGATAACTATGCTGTGTGTTTCCCTTCAGAACTGGAGTTAAATCCTAGGCTGTGTGTCTTCCTACAAGCAAGAATTCATTTCAGGTAAGGGCAGGCACTTTTCAGCTCAAACGAACTACGTCATTCACGAAGCTCACACGTTTCTCATCTTAAATGACAAGCATTGGATGTTAGAGGACCAGTGCTTTGTCTCAATTTCAGAGGCAGAGTTGGACTAGATATGGTCCGTATGTGTAGAAACCACCATTCTTTTGTTCTCAGCACACTCACGTTTCCTGCTGTCTTAGAGAATCTAGAAAGCAAGTCCGTGCTTCTTGCTCTAAAGCAGAGTGTGATCAATGGATGAGAACTCTGCTGTGTGTTTCACTTCAGAAATGGAGTTAAATCCCAGGCTCTGTGACTTCCTACAAGCAAGACGTCGTTTCAAGTTAGGGCAGGAAATTTACAGCTAATAGAAACTACATAGTTCACGAAAGTCACACGTTTCTCATCTTAACTGACAAGCATTTGATGTTAGAGGACCTCTGGTTTGTATCAGTTTCAGAAGCAAATTTGAACTAGATATGGTCCTTATGTGTAGGAAACACCGTTCTTTTGTTCTGAGCACACTCAAGTTTCCTGCTGTATAAGAGTCTCTAGAAGCAAGAGCGTGCTTCTTGCTCTAAAGCAGAGTGTGATCAATGGATGAGAACTCTGCTGTGTTTCACTTCAGAAATGGAGTTAAATCCCAGGCTCTGTGCCTTCCTACAAGCAAGACTTCGCTTCAAGTAAGGGCAGGTACTTTACAGCTCAAAGAAACTTCATAGTTTCCGAAGCTCGCACGTTTCTCATGTTAACTGAGAAGCATTGGATGTTAGAGGACCTGTGGTTTGTATCATTTTCAGAAGCAGAGTTGGACTAGATATGGTCCGTATGTGTAGGAAACACCGTTCTTTTGTTCTCAGCACACTCACGTTTCCTGCTGTCTTAGAGACTCTAGAAAGCAAGAGCGTGCTTCTTGCTCTAAAGCAGAGTGTGATCAATGAATGAGAACTCTGCTGTGTGTTTCACTTCAGAAATGGAGTTAAATCCCAGGCTCTGTGACTTCCTACAAGCAAGACTTCGTTTCAGGTAAGGGCAGTTACTTTACTGGTCAAACGAACTACATGGTACACGAAGCTCACACGTTTCTTGGTCTTAACTGAAAAGCATTAGATGTTACAGAACCTGTGCTTTGTGTCAGTTTCAGAAGAGGAGTTGATCTAGATATGGTCCATATGTGTAGGAAACATCGTTCTTTTGTTCTGAGCACACTCACGTTTCCTGCTGCATTAGAGAGTCTAGAAAGCAATAGCATTCTTCTTGCTCTAAAGCAGAGTGTGATCCATGGATGATAACTATGCTGTGTGTTTCCTTCAGAATTGGAGTTAAATCCCAGGCTCTGTGTCTTCCTACAAGCAAGAATTCATTTCAGGTAAGGGCAGGCACTTTTCAGCTCAAACGAAATACATCATTCACGAAGCTCACACCTTTCTCATGTTAACTGACAAGCATTGGATGTTAGAGGACCTGTGGTTTGTTTCAGTTTCAGAAGCAGAGTTGAACTTGATACGGTACGTGTGGGTAGGAAACACCGTTCATTGGTTCTCAGCACACTCACGTTTCCTGCTGTATTAGAGACTCTAGAAAGCATTAGCATTCTTCTTGCTCTAAAGCAGAGTGTGATCCATGGATGAGAACTATGATGTGTGTTTCCCTTCAGAAATGGAGTTAAATGCCAGGCTCTGTGTCTTCCTACAAGAAATTCTTCGTTTCAGGTTGGGGCAGGTACTTTACAACTCAAACGAACTGCATCGTTCACGAAGCTAACACGTTTCTCATGTTAGCTGACAAGCATTGGATGTTAGTGGACCAGTGCTTTGTATCAGTTTCAGAAGCAGAGTTGGACTGGATATGGTCTGTATGTGTAGGAAACACCGTTCTTTTTTTCTCAGCACACTCACGTTTCCTGCTGTCTTAGAGACTCTAGAAACCTAGAGCGTGCTTCTTGCTCTAAATCAGAGTGTGATCAATGGATGAGAACTCTGCTGTGTGTTTCACTTCAGAAATGGAGTTAAATCCCAGGCTCTGTGTCTTCCTACAAGCAAGACTTCGTTTCAGGTAAGGGCAGTTACTTTACAGGTCAAAGGAACTACATCGTACACGAAGCTCACACGTTTTGGTCTTAATTGAAAAGCATTGGATGTTAGAGGACCTGTGGTTTGTTTCAGTTTCAGAAGCAGAGTTGAACTAGATACAGTCCGTTTGTGTAGGAAACACCGTTCTTTTGTTCTCAGCACACTCTCATTTCCTGCTGTATTAGAGACTCTAGAAAGCATTAGCATTCTTCTTGCTCTAAAGCAGAGAGTGATCGATGGATGAGAACTATGCTGTGTGTTTCCCTTCAGAAATGGAGTTAAATGACAGGCTCTGTGTCTTCCTACAAGCAAGACTTCATTTCAGGTAAGGGCAGTCACTTTTTAGCTCAAACGAACTACATCGTTCAATAAGCTAACACGTTTCCCGTCTTAACTGAAAAGCATTGGATGTTAGAGGACCCGTGCTTTGTGTCAGTTTCAGAAAAGGAGTTGGACTGGATATGGTCTGTATGTGTAGGAACCACCGTTCTTTTGTTCTCAGCACACTCACGTTTCCTGCTTTCTAAGAGACTCTAGAAAGCAAGGGCGTGCTTCTTGCTCTAAAGCAGAGTGTGATCAATGGATGAGAACTCTGCTGTGTATTTCACTTCAGAAATGGAGTTAAATCCCAGTCTCTGTGTCTTCCTACAAGCAAGACTTCGTTTCAGGTAAGGGAAGTCACTTTTCAGCGCAAATGAACTACATCGTTCACTAAGCTAACAAGTTTCTCAGCTTAACTGACAAGCTTTGGATGTTTGAGGACCACTGCTTTCTATCAGTTTCAGAAGCAGAGGTTGACTAGATATGGTCCGTATGTGTAGGAAACACCATTCTTTTGTTCTCAGCACACTCACGTTTCCTGCTGTCTTCGAGACTCTAGAAATCTAGAGCGTGCTTCTTGCTTTAAAGCAAAGTGTGATCAATGGATGAGAACTCTGTTGTGTGTTTCACTTTAGAAATGGAGTTAAATCCCAGGCTCTGTGACTTCCTACATGCAAGACTTCGTTTCAAGTAAGGGCAGGTACTTTACAGCTAAAAGAAACTACATAGTTTCCGAAGCTCACATGTTTCTCTTGTAAACTGACAAGCATTGGATGTTAGAGGACCTGTGGTTTGTTTCATTTTCAGAAGCAGAGTTGAACTAGATACGGTCCATGTGTGTAGGAAACCCCGTTCTTTTGTTCTGAGCACACTCACATTTCCTGCTGTATTAGAGACTCTAGAAAGCATTAGCATTCTTCTTGCCTAAAGCAGAGTGTGATCAATGGATGAGAACTCTGCTGTGTGTTTCACTTCAGAAATGGAGTTAAATCCCAGGATCTGAGTCTTCCTACAAGCAAGACTTCGATTCAGGTAAGGGCAGGTACTTTACAGCTCAAACGAACTACATCGTTCACGAAGCTAACACGTTTCTCATGTTAGCTGACAAGCATTGGATGTTAGAGGACCAGTGCTTTGTATTAGTTTTAGAAGCAGAGTTGGACTGGATATGGTCTGTATGTGTAGGAAACATCGTTCTTATGTTCTCAGCACACTCACGTTTCCTGCTGTGTTAGAGACTCTAGAAACCTAGAGCGTGCTTCTTGCTCTAAAGCAGAGTGTGATCAATGGATGAGAACTCTGCTCTGTGTTTCACTTCAGAAATGGAGTTAAATCCCAGGCTCTGTGTCTTCCTACAAGCAAGACTTCGTTTCAGGTAAGGGCAGTCACTTTTCAGCTCAAACGAATTACATCGATCACGAAGCTCACACGTTTCTCATCTTAAATAACAAGCATTGGATGATAGAGGACGTGTGCTTTGTATCAATTTCAAGGCAGAGTTGGACTAGGTATGGTACGTAAGTGTAGGAAATACCTTTCTTTTGTTCTCAGCACACTCAAGTTTCCTGCTGTCTTAGAGACTCTAGAAAGCAAGTGCGTGCTTCTTGCTCTAAAGCAGAGTGTGATGAATGAATGAGAACTCTGCTGTGTGTTCCACTTCAGAAATGGAGTTAAATCCCAGGCTCTGTGTCTTCCTAAAATCAAGACTTCATTTCAGGTAAGGGCAGTTTCTTTACAAGTCAAACAAACTACATCGTATCCGAAACTTACACGTTTCTTGGTCTTAATTGAAAAGCATTGGATGTTACAGAACCTGTGCTTTGTGTCAGTTTCAGAAGAGGAGTTGAACTAGATATGGTCCTTATGTGTAGGAAACACCGTTCTTTTGTTCTGAGCACACTCACGTTTCCTGCTGTATTAGAGACTCTAGAAAGCAATAGCATTCTTCTTCCTCTAAAGCAGAGTGTGATCCATGGATGAAAACTATGCTGTGTGTTTCCCTTCAGAAATGGAGTTAAATCCCAGGCTCTGTGTCTTCCTACATGCAAGACTTCGTTTCAGGTAAGGGCAGTCACTTTTGAGCTCAAACGAATTACATAGTTCACAAAGCTCACACGTTTCTCAGCTTAACTGACAAGCATTGGATGTTTGAGGACCAGTGCTTTGTATCCGTTTCAGAAGCAGAGTTTGACTAGATATAGTCCGTATGTGTAGGAAACACCATTCTTTTGTTCTCAGCACACTCACGTTTCCTGCTGTCTTAGAGACTCTAGAAACCTAGAGCGTGCTTCTTGCTCTAAAGCAGAGTGTGATCAATGAATGAGAACTCTGCTATGTGTTCCACTTCAGAAATGGAGTTAAATCCCAGGCTCTGTGTCTTCCTGCAATCAAGACTTCGTTTCAGGTAAGGGCAGTTACTTTACAGGTCCAACGATCTACATCGTTCACTAAGCTAACACATTTCTCAGCTTAACTGACAAGCTTTGGATGTTTGAGGACCACTGCTTTGTATCAGTTTCAGAAGCAGAGTTTGACTAGATATAGTACGTATGTGTAGGAAACACCATTCTTTTGTTCTCAGCACACTCACGTTTCCTCCTGTCTTAGAGACTCTAGAAACCTAGAGCGTGCTTCTTGCTCTAAAGCAGAGTGTGATCAATGGATGAGAACTCTGCTGTGTGTTTCACTTCAGAAATGGAGTTAAATCCCATGCTCTGTGGCTTCCTACAAGCAAGACGTCGTTTCAAGTTAGGGCAGGAAATTTACAGCTAAAATAAACTACATAGTTTCTGAAGCTCACACGTTTCTCATGTTAACTGACAAGCATTGGATGTTAGAGGACCTGTGCTTTGTATCAATGTCAGAGGCAGAGTTGGACTAGATATGGTCCGTATGTGTAGGAAACACCGTTCTTATGTTCTCAGCACACTCACGTTTCCTGCTTTCTTAGAGACTCTAGAAAGCAAGGGCGTGCTTCTTGCTCTAAAGCAGAGTGTGATCCATGGATGATAACTATGCTGTGTGTTTCCCTTCAGAACTGGAGTTAAATCCCAGGCTCTGTGTCTTCCTACGAGCAAGACTTCCTTCCAGGTAAGGGCAGGAACTTTTCAGCTCAAACGAACTACATCATTCACGAAGCTCACACGTTTCTCATCTTAAATGACAAGCATTGGATGCTAGAGGACCAGTGCTTTGTATCAATTTCAGAGGCAGAGTTGGACTTGAAATGGTCCGTATGTGTAGGAACCACCGTTCTTTTTTTCTCAGCACACTCACGTTTCCTGCTGTCTTAGAGAATCTAGAAAGCAAGACAGTGCTTCATGCTCTAAAGCAGAGTGTGATCAATGGATGTGAACTGTGCTGTGTGTTCCACTTCAGAAATGGAGTTAAATCCCAGGCTCTGAGTCTTCCTACAAGCAAGACTTCGTTTCAGGTAAGAGCAGTCACTTTTCAGCTCAAACGATCCTCATCGTTCACGAAGCTCACATGTTTCTCATCTTAAATGACAAGCATTGGATGATAGAGGACCTGTGCTTTATTTCAATTTCAAGGCAGAGTTGGACTAGATATGGTCCGTATGTGTAGGAAACACCGTTCTTTTGTTCTCAGCACACCCACGTTTCCTACTTTCTTAGAGAATCTAGAAAGAAAGAGCGTGCTTCTTGCTCTAAACCAAAGTGTGATAAATGAATGAGAACTCTGCTGCGTGTTCCACTTCAGAAATGGAGTTAAATCCCAGGCTCTGTGCCTTCCTAGATTCAAGACTTCATTTCAAGTAAGGGCAGGTACTTTACAGCTCAAAGAAACTACATAGTTTCCGAAGCTCACACGTTTCTCATGTTAATGACAAGCATTGGATGTTAGAGGACCTGTGGTTTGTTTCAGGTTCAGAAGCAGAGTTGAACTAGATATGGTCCGTTTGTGTAGGAAACACCTTTCTTTTGTTCTCAGCACACTCACGTTTCCTGCTGTATTAGAGACTCTAGAAAGCATTTGCATTCTTCTTGCTCTAAAGCAGATCGTGATCGATGGATGAGAACTCTGCTGTGTGTTTCCCTTCAGAAATGGAGTTAAATGCCAGGCTCTGTGTCTTCCTACAAGCAAGACTTCGTTTCAGGTAAGGGCAGTCACTTTTTAGCTCAAACGAACTACTTCGTTCACGAAGCTCACACTTTTCTCATCTTAACTGACAAGCATTGGATGTTAGAGGACCTGTGCTTTGTATCAATGTCAGAGGCAGAGTTGGACTAGATATGGTCCGTATGTGTAGGAAACACCGTTCTTTTGTTCTCAGCACACTCACGTTACCTGCTTTCTTCGAGAGTATAGAAAGCAAGAGCGTGCTTCTTGCTCTAAAGCAGAGTGTGATACATGGATGATAACTATGCTGTGTGTTTCCATTCAGAACTGGAGTTAAATCCCAGGCTCTGTGTCTTCCTATGAGCAAGACTTCGTTTCAGGTATGGGCAGGAACTTTTCAGCTCAAACGAAATACATCATTCACGAAGCTCACACGTTTCTCATCTTAAATGACAAGCATTGGATGTTAGAGGACCAGTGCTTTGTTTCAATTTCAGAGGCAGAGTTGGACTTGAAATGATCCGTATGTGTAGGAACCACCGTTCTTTTTTTCTCAGCACACTCACGTTTCCTGCTGTCTTAGAGACTCTAGAAACCTAGAGCGTGCTTCTTGCTCTAAAGCAGAGTGTGATCAATGAATGAGAACTCTGTTGTGTGTTTCACTTCAGAAATGGAATTAAAACCCAGGCTCTGTGTCTTCCAACAAGCAAGACTTCGTTTCAGGTAAGGGCAGTCACTTTTCATCTAAAACGAACTACATCGTTCACGAAGCTCACACGTTTCTCATCTTAAATGACAAGCATTGGATGATAGAGGACCTGTGCTTTATTTCAATTTCAAGGCAGAGTTGGACTAAATATGGTCCGTACGTGTAGGAAACACCGTTCTTTTTTTCTCAGCACACTCACGTTTCCTGCTTTCTTAGAGACTTTAGAAAGCAAGAGCGTGCTTCTTGCTCTAAAGCATAGTGTGATCAATGAATGAGAACTCTGCTGTGTGTTCCACTTCAGAAATGGAGTTAAATCCCAGGCTCTGTGTCTTCCTCCAATCAAGACTTCGTTTCAGGTAAGGGCAGTTACTTTACAGGTGAAACGAACTGCATCGTACACGAAGCTCACACGTTTCTCGGTCTTAATTGAAAAGCATTGGATGTTACAGAACCTGTGCTTTGTGTCAGTTTCAGAAGAGGAGTTGAACTACATATGTCCCGTATGTGTAGGAAACACCGTTCTTTTGTTCTCAGCACACTCACATTTCCTGCTGTCTTAGATAATCTAGAAAGCAAGAGCGTGCTTCTTGCTCTAAAGCAGAGTGTGATCAATGGATGAGAACTATGCTGTGTGTTTCCCTTCAGAAATGGAGTTAAACCCCAGGCTCTGTGTCTTCCTACATGCAAGACTTCGTTTCAGGTAAGGGCAGTCACTTTTGAGCTCAAACGAACTACATCGTTCACAAAGCTCACACGTTTCTCAGCTTAACTGACAAGCTTTGAATGTTTGAGGACCACAGCTTTGTATCAGTATCAGAAGCAGAGATTGACTATATATGGTCCGTATGTGTAGAAAACACCATTCTTTTGTTCTCAGCACACTCACGTTTCTTGCTGTCTTTGAGAATCTAGAAAGGAAGACAGTGCTTCATGCTCTAAAGCAGAGTGTGATCAATGGATGTGAACTGTGCTGTGTGTTCCACTTCAGAAATGGTGTTAAATCCCAGGCTCTGAGTCTTCCTACAAGCAAGAATTCGTTTCAGGTAAGGGTAGTTACTTTACAGCTGAAACGAACTACATCGTTCACGAAGCTAACACGTTTCTCATGTTAGCTGACAAGCATTGGATGTTAGAGGACCAGTGCTTTATATCAGTTTCAGAAGCAGATTTGGACTGGATATGGTCCGTATGTGTAGGAAACACCGTTCTTTTGTTCTCAGCACACTCACGTTTCCTGCTGTCTTAGAGACTCTATAAACCTAGAGCATTCTTCTTGCTCTAAAGCAGAGTGTGATCAATGGATGAGAACTCTGTTGTGTGTTTCAGTTTAGAAATGGAGTTAAATCCCAGGCTCTGTGACTTCCTACATGCAAGACTTCGTTTCAAGTAAGGGCAGGTACTTTACAGCTAAAGAAACTACATAGTTTCCAAAGCTCACACGTTTCTCATGTTAACTGACAAGCATTGGATGGTAGAGGACCTGTTGTTTGTTTCATTTGCAGAAGCAGAGTTGAACTAGATATGGTCCATGTGTGTAGGAAACACCGTTCTTTTGTTCTGAGCACACTCACGTTTCCTGCTGTATTAGAGACTCTAGAAAGCATTAGCATTCTTCTTGCTCTAAAGCAGAGTGTGATCAATGGATGAGAACTCTGCTGTGTGTTTCACTTCAGAAATGGACTTAAAATCCAGGCTCTGAGTCTTCCTACAAGCAAGACTTCGTTTGAGGTAAGGGCAGTTACTTTACAAGTCAAACAAACAACATCGTACACGAAGCTTACACGTTTCTTGGTCTAAATTGAAAAGCATTGGATGTTACAGAACCTGTGCTTTGTGTCAGTTTCAGAAGAGGAGTTGAACTAGATATGGTCCGTATGTGTAGGAAACACCGTTCTTTTGTTCTCAGCACACTCACGTTTCCTGCTTTCTTAGAAGCTCTAGAAAGCAAGGGCGTGCTTCTTGCTCTAAAGCAGAGTGTGATCCATGGATGATAACTATGTGTGTGTTTCCCTTCAGAACTGGAGTTAAATCCCAGGCTCTGTGTCTTCCTATGAGCAAGACTTCGTTTCAGTTAAGGGCAGGAACTTTTCAGCTCAAACGAACTACATCATTCACGAAGCTCACACGTTTCTCATCTTAAATGACAAACATTGGATGTTAGAGGACCAGTGCTTTGTATCAATTTCAGAGGCAGAGTTGGACTAGAAATGGTCCGTATGTGTAGGAACCACCGTTCTTTTTTTCTCAGCACACTCACGTTTCCTGCTGTCTTAGAGAATCTAGAAAGCAAGACAGTGCTTCATGCTCTAAAGCAGAGTGTGATCAATGGATGTGAACTGTGCTGTGTGTTCCACTTCAGAAATGGAGTTAAATCCCAGGCTCTGAGTCTTCCTACAAGCAAGAATTCGTTTCCGGTAAGAGCAGTCACTTTTCAGCTTAAACGAACAACATCTTTCAAGAAGCTCACACGTTTCTCATCTTAAATGACAAGTATTGGATGATAGAGGACCTGTGCTTTATTTCAATTTCAAGGCAGAGTTGGACTATATATGGTCCGTATGTGTAGGAAACACCGTTCTTTTCTTCTCAGCACACTCAAATTTCCTGCTTTCTTAGAGACTCTAGAAAGGAAGAGTGTGCTTCTTGCTCTGAAGCAGTGTCTGATCCATCAATGAGAACTCGGCTGTGTGTTTCCCTTCAGAAATGGAGTTAAATCCCAGGCTCTGTGTCTTCCTACAAGCAAGACTTGGTTTCAGGTAAGGGCAGTCACTTTTCAGCTCAAAGGATCTACATCGTTCACGAATCTCACACATTTCTCGTCTTAACTGACAAGCATTGGCTCTTAGAGGACTAGTGCTTTGTATCAGTTTCAGAATCAGAGTTGGACTAGATATGATCCGTATGTGTAAGAAACACTGTTCATTTGTTCTCAGCACACTCAAGTTTCCTGCTGTCTTAGAGATTCTAGAAAGCTAGAGCATTCTTCTTGCTCTAAAGCAGAGTGTGATCCATGGATGAGAACTGTGTTGTGTGTTTCCCTTCAGAAATGGAGTTAAATCCCAGGCTCTGTGTCTTCCTACAAGCAAGACTTCGTTTCTGGTAAGGGCATAACTTTTCAGCTCAAAAGAACTACATCGTTCATGAAACCCACACGTTTCTCATCTTAAATGACAAGCATTGTATGTTAGAGGACCAGTGCTTTATATCAGTTTCAGAAGCAGAGTTGGACTAGATATGGTCCGTATGTGTAGGAAACACAGTTCTTTTGTTCTCATCACACTCATGTTTCCTGCTGTCTTTGAGACTGTAGAAAGCAAGAGCGTGCTACTTGCTCTAAAGCAGAGTGTGAACAATGGATGAGAACTCTGCTGTGTGTTTCACTTCAGAAATGGAGTTAAATCCCAGGCTCTGTGTCTTCCTACAAGCAAGACTTCGTTTCAGGTAAGGGCAGTCACTTTTCAGCTCAAACGATCTACATCATTCACGAAGCTCACACATTTCTCGTCTTAACTGACAAGCATTGGCTCTTAGAGGACTAGTGCTTTGTATCAGTTTCAGAATCAGAGTTGGACTAGATATGATCCGTGTGTGTAAGAAACACTGTTCATTTGTTCTCAGCACACTCAAGTTTCCTGCTGTCTTAGAGATTCTAGAAAGCTAGAGCGTGCTTCTTGCTCTAAAGCAGAGTGTGATCAATGGATGAGAACTCTGTTGTGTGTTTCACTTTAGAAATGGAGTTAAATCCCTGGCTCTGAGTCTTCCTACAAGCAAGACTTCGTTTGAGGTAAGGGCAGTTACTTTACAGCTCAAACGAACTACGTCGTTCACGAAGCTCACACGTTTCTCATCTTAACTGAGAAGCATTGGATGTTAGAGGACCTTTCCTTTCTATCAATTTCAAGAAGAGTTGAACTATATATGATACGTATGTATAGGAAAAACGGTTCTTTTCTTCTGAGCACACTCATGTTTCCTTCTGTATTAGAGACTCTAGAAAGCAAGAGCGTCCTTCTTGCTCTAAAGCAGAGTGTGATCCATGGATGAGAACTGTGTTGTGTGTTTCCCTTCAGAAATGGAGTTAAATCCCAGGCTCTGTGTCTTCCTACAAGCAAGACTTCGTTTCTGGTAAGGGCATAACTTTTCTGCTCAATAGAACTACATCGTTCATGAAACCCACACGTTTCTCATCTTAAATGACAAGCATTGTATGTTAGAGGACCAGTGCTTTGTATCAGTTTCAGAAGCAGAGTTGGACTAGATATGGTCCGAATGTGTAGGAAACACCTTTCTTTTGTTCTCAGCACACTCAGGTTTCCTGCTTTCATGGAGACTCTAGAAATCAAGAGAGTGCTTTTTGCTCTTAAGCAGAGTGTGATCAATGGATGAGAATTCTGATGTGTGTTTCACTTCAGAAATGGAGATAATTCCCAAGCTCTGAGTCTTCCTACAAGCAAGACTTCTTTTCATGTAAGGACAGTTACTTTACAGCTCAAAGGAACTACATCGTTCACGAAGCTCACACATTTGTCATCTAAACTGACAAGCATTTAATGTTAGAGGACCTCTGATTTGTTTCAGTTTCAGAAGCAGAGATGAACTAGATATGGTCCCTATGTGTAGGAAACACTGTTCTTTTGTTCTGAGCACACTCAAGTTTCCTGCTGTATTAGAGACTCTAGAAAGCAAGAACGTGCTTCTTGCTCTAAAGCAGAGTGTGAACAATGCATGAGAACTCTGCTGTGTGTTTCACTTCAGAAATGGAGTTAAATCCCTGGCTCTGAGTCTTCCTACAAGCAAGACTTCGTTTCAGGTAAGGGCTGTCACTTTTCAGCTCAAACTAACTACATCGTTCATGAAGCTCACACGTTTCTCGTCTTAACTGACAATCATTGGATGTTAGAGGACCAGTGCTTTGTATCAGTTTCAGAAGCAGAGTTGGACTAGATAAGATCTGTATGTGTAGGAAACACCGTTCATTTGTTCTCAGCACACTCAACTTTCCTGCTGTCTTAGAGATTCTAAAAAGCTACAGCATGCCTCTTGCTCTAAATCAGAGTGTGATCAATGGATGAGAACTCTGTTGTGTGTTTCACTTCAGAAATGGAATTAAATCCCTGGCTCTGAGTTTTCCTACAAGCAAGACTTTGTTTTCTGGTAAGGGCAGTTACTTTACAGCTCAAACAAACTACATGGTTCAGGAAGCTCACACGTTACTCATCTTAAATGAGAAGCATTGGATGTTAGAGGACCTTTGCTTTGTATCAATTTCAAGCAGAGTTGAACTAGATATGGTCCGTATGTGTAGGAAACACGCTTCTTTTGTTCTGAGCACACTCAAGTTTCCAACTGTATTAGAGACTCTAGAAAGCAAGAGCGTCCTTCTTGCTCTAAAGCAGAGTGTGATCCATGTCTGAAAACTGTGTTGTGTGTTTCCCTTCAGAAATGGAATTAAATCCCAGGCTCTCAGTGTTCCTACAAGCAAGACTTCTTATCATGTAAGGGCAGTTACTTTACAGCTCAAACGAACTACATCGTTCACGAAGTTCACACCTTTCTCATCTAAACTGACAAGCATTGGATGTTAGAGGACCCCTGATTTGTTTCAGTTTCAGAAGCAGAGATGAACTAGATATGGTCCGTATGTGTAGGAAACACCGTTCTTTTGTTCTCATCCCACTCATGTTTCCTGCTGTTTTATAGACTCTAGAAATCTAGAGCGTGCTTCTTGATCTAAAGCAGAGTGTGATCAATGTATGAGAACTCTGCTGTGTGATTCACGTCAGAAATGGAGTTAAATCTCAGGCTCTGAGTCTTCCTACAAACAAGACTTCGTTTCAGGTAAGGGCAGTTACTTTACAGCTCAAATGAACTACATCGTTCACGAAGTTCACACGTTTCTCATCTTCACTGAGAAGCATTGGATGTTAGAGGACCTTTGCTTTGTATCAATTTCAAACAGAGTTGAACTAGATTTGTTCTGTTTGTGTAGGAAACATGGTTCTTTTCTTCTGAGCACACTCACATTTCCTGCTGTATTAGAGTCTCTGGAAAGCAAGAGCGTGCTTCTTGCTCTGAAGCAGTGTGTGATCCATGGATGAAAACTCTGCTGGGTGTTTCCCTTCAAAATGGAATTAAATCCCAGTCTCTGTGTCTTCCTACAATCAAGACTTCGTTTCAGGTAAGTGCAGTCACTTTTCAGCTCAAACGAACTACATTGTTCACGAAGCTAACACGTTTGTCATCTTAACTGCCACGCATTGGATGTTAGAGGACCAATGCTTTGTATCAGTTTCAGAAGCATAGTAGAAATAGATATGATCCGTATGTGTAGGAAACACAGTTCTTTTGTTCTCATCACACTCATGTTTCCTGCTGTCTTAGAGACTGTAGAAAGCAAGAGCTTGCTTCTTGCTCTAAAGCAGAGTGTGATCAATGGATGCGAACTCTGATGTGTGTTTCACTTCAGAAATGGAGATAATTCCCAAGCTCTGAGTCTTCCTACAAGCAAGACTTCTTTTCAAGTAAGGACAGTCACTTTACAGCTCAAAGGAACTACATGGTTCACGAAGCTCACACATTTGTCATCTAAACTGACAAGCATTTAATGTTAGAGGACCTCTGATTTGTTTCAGTTTCACAAGCAGAGATGAACTAGATATGGTCCCTGTGTGTAGGAAAGACTGTTCTTTTGTTCTGAGCACACTCAAGTTTCCTGCTGTATTAGAGACCCTAGAAAGCAAGAGCGTGCTTCTTGCTCTAAAGCAGAGTGTGAACAATTCATGAGAACTCTGCTGTGTGTTTCACTTCAGAAATGGAGTTAAATCCCTGGCTCTGAGTCTTCCTACAAGCAAGACTTCGTTTCAGGTAAGGGCTGTCACTTTTCAGCTCAAACGAACTACATCGTTCACGAAGCTCACACGTTTCTTGTCTTAACTGACAATCATTGGATGTTAGAGGACCAGTGCTTTGTATCAGTTTCAGAAGCAGATTTGGACTAGATAAGATCTGTATGTGTAGGAAACACCATTCATTTGTTCTCAGCACACTCAACTTTCCTGCTGTCTTAGAGATTCTAAAAAGCTACAGCGTGCTTCTTGCTCTAAAGCAGAGTGTGATCAACGGATGAGAACTCTGTTTGTGTTTCACTTCAGAAATGGAGTTAAATCCCTGGCTCTGAGTCTTCCTACAAGCAAGACTTTGTTTCAGGTAAGGGCAGTTACTTTATAGCTCAAACAAACTACATGGTTCAGGAAGCTCTCATGTTATTCATCTTAACTGAGAAGCATTGGATGTTAGAGGACCTTTGCTTTGTATCAATTTCAAGCAGAGTTGAACTAGGTATGGTCCGTATGTGTAGGAAACACGGTTCTTTTGTTCTGAGCACACTCAAGTTTCCTTCTGTATTAGAGACTCTAGAAAGCAGGAGCGTCCTTCTTGCTCTAAAGCAGAGTGTGATCCATGTCTGAAAACTGTGTTGTGTGTTTCCCTTCAGAAATGGAGTTAAATCCCAGCCTTTGTGTCTTCCTACAAGCAAGACTTTGTTACAAGTAAGGGCTGTCACTTTTCAGCTCAAACGAGCTACATCGTTCAGGAAGCTAACACGTTTCTCATCTTAACTGACAAGCATTGGATGTTAGAGGACCAGTGCTTTGTATCAGTTTCAGAAACAGAGTTGGAATAGATATGGTCCGTATGTTTAGGAAATACCTTTCTTTTGTTCTCAGCACACTCATGTTTCCTGCTGTCTTAGAGACTCTAGAAAGCAAGAGCATGCTTCTTGCTCTAAAGCAGAGTGTGCTCAATGGATGAGAACTCTGCTTTGTGTTTCACTTCAGAAATGGAATTAAATCCCAGGCTCTGAGTCTTCCTACAAGCAAGACTTCTTATCATGTAAGGGCAGTTACTTTACAGCTCAAACGAACTACATCGTTCACGAAGCTCACACGTTTCTCATCTAAACTGACAAGCATTGGATGTTAGAGGACCCCTGATTTGTTTCAGTTTCAGAAGCAGAGAGGAACTAGATATGGTCCGTATGTGTAGGAAACACCGTTCTTTTGTTCTCATCCCACTCACGTTTCCTGCTGTTTTAGAGACTCTAAAAATCTAGAGCGTGCTTCTAGATCTAAAGCAGAGTGTGATCAATGTATGAGAACTCTGCTGTGTGATTCACATCAGAAATGGAGTTAAATCTCAGGCTCTGAGTCTTCCTACAAACAAGACTTCGTTTCAGGTAAGGGCAGTTACTTTACAGCTCAAACGAATTACATCGTTCACGAAGCTCACAGGTTTCTCATCTTCAATGAGAAGCATTGGATGTTAGAGGACCTTTGCTTTGTATCAATTTCAAACAGAGTTGAACTAGATTTCTTCCGTATGTATAGGAAACATGGTTCTTTTCTTCTGAGCACACTCATGTTTCCTGAGTATTAGAGTCTCTGGAAAGCAAGAGCGTGCTTCTTGTTCTAAAGCAGTGTGTGATCCATGGATGAGAACTCTGCTGTGTGTTTCCCTTCAGAAATGGAGTTAAATCCCAGGCTCTGCGTCTTCCTACAATCAAGACTTCGTTTCAGGTAAGTGCAGTCACTTTTCAGCTCAAACGAACTACATCGTTCACGAAGCTAACACGTTTATCATCTTAACTGCCAAGCATTGGATGTTAGAGGACCAGTGCTTTGTATCAGTTTCAGAAGCATAGTAGAACTAGATAAGATCCGTATGTGTAGGAAACACAGTTCTTTTGTTCTCATCACACTCATGTTTCCTGCTGTCTTAGAGACTGTAGAAAGCAAGAGCATGCTTCTTGCTCTAAAGCAGAGTGTGAACAATGGATGAGAACTCTTCTGTGTGTTTCACTTCAGAAATGGAGTTAAATCCCAGGCTCTGTGTCTTCCTACAAGCAAGACTTCGTTTCAGGTAAGGGCAGTCACTTTTCAGCTCAAACGATCTACATCGTTCACGAAGCTCACACATTTCTCGTCTTAACTGACAAGCATTGGCTCTTAGAGGACTAGTGCTTTGTATCAGTTTCAGAATCAGAGTTGGACTAGATATGATCCGTATGTATAAGAAACACTGTTCATTTGTTCTCAGCACACTCAAGTTTCCTGCTGTCTTAGAGATTCTAGAAAGCTAGAGCGTGCTTCTTGCTCTAAAGCAGAGTGTGATCAATGGATGAGAACTCTGTTGTGTGTTTCACTTTAGAAATGGAGTTAAATCCCTGGCTCTGAGTCTTCCTACAAGCAAGACTTCGTTTGAGGTAAGGGCAGTTACTTTACAGCTCAAACGAACTACGTCGTTCACGAAGCTCACACGTTTCTCATCTTAACTGAGAAGCATTGGATGTTAGAGGACCTTTCCTTTCTATCAATTTCAAGAAGAGTTGAACTAGATATGATACGTATGTATAGGAAAAACGGTTCTTTTCTTCTGAGCACACTCATGCTTCCTTCTTTATTAGAGACTCTAGAAAGCAAGAGCGTCCTTCTTGCTCTAAAGCAGAGTGTGATCCATGGATGAGAACTGTGTTGTGTGTTTCCCTTCAGAAATGGGGTTAAATCCCAGGCTCTGTGTCTTCCTACAAGCAAGACTTCGTTTCTGGTAAGGGCATAACTTTTCAGCTCAAAAGAACTACATCGTTCATGAAACCCACACGTTTCTCATCTTAAATGACAAGCATTGTATGTTAGAGGACCAGTGCTTTGTATCAGTTTCAGAAGCAGAGTTGGACTAGATATGGTCCGTATGTGTAGGAAACACCTTTCTTTTGTTCTCAGCACACTCACCTTTCCTGCTTTCATGGAGACTCTAGAAATCCAGAGAGTGCTTTTTGCTCTTAAGCAGAGTGTGATCAATGGATGAGAACTCTGATGTGTGTTTCACTTCAGAAATGGAGATAATTCCCAAGCTCTGAGTCTTCCTACAAGCAAGACTTCTTTTCATGTAAGGACAGTTACTTTACAGCTCAAAGGAACTACATCGTTCACGAAGCTCACACATTTGTCATCTAAACTGACAAGCATTTAATGTTAGAGGACCTCTGATTTGTTTCAGTTTCAGAAGCAGAGATGAACTAGATATGGTCCCTATGTGTAGGAAACACTGTTCTTTTGTTCTGAGCACACTCAAGTTTCCTGCTGTATTAGAGACTCTAGAAAGCAAGAACGTGCTTCTTGCTCTAAAGCAGAGTGTGAACAATGCATGAGAACTCTGCTGTGTGTTTCACTTCAGAAATGGAGTTAAATCCCTGGCTCTGAGTCTTCCTACAAGCAAGACTTCGTTTCAGGTAAGGGCTGTCACTTTTCAGCTCAAACGAACTACATCGTTCACGAAGCTCACACGTTTCTCGTCTTAACTGACAATCATTGGATGTTAGAGGACCAGTGCTTTGTATCAGTTTCAGAAGCAGATTTGGACTAGATAAGATCTGTATGTGTAGGAAACACCATTCATTTGTTCTCAGCACACTCAACTTTCCTGCTGTCTTAGAGATTCTAAAAAGCTACAGCGTGCTTCTTGCTCTAAAGCAGAGTGTGATCAACGGATGAGAACTCTGTTTGTGTTTCAC
The DNA here is from genome assembly GCA_949786385.1 of Onychomys leucogaster. Lineage (NCBI taxonomy): Eukaryota > Metazoa > Chordata > Mammalia > Rodentia > Cricetidae > Onychomys > Onychomys leucogaster. Next base: position 1,732,131 of record CATKUP010000086.1, read on the forward strand.
TTCAGAAATGGAGTTAAATCCCTGGCTCTGAGTCTTCCTACAAGCAAGACTTTGTTTCAGGTAAGGGCAGTTACTTTATAGCTCAAACAAACTACATGGTTCAGGAAGCTCTCATGTTATTCATCTTAACTGAGAAGCATTGGATGTTAGAGGACCTTTGCTTTGTATCAATTTCAAGCAGAGTTGAACTAGGTATGGTCCGTATGTGTAGGAAACACGGTTCTTTTGTTCTGAGCACACTCAAGTTTCCTTCTGTATTAGAGACTCTAGAAAGCAGGAGCGTCCTTCTTGCTCTAAAGCAGAGTGTGATCCATGTCTGAAAACTGTGTTGTGTGTTTCCCTTCAGAAATGGAGTTAAATCCCAGCCTTTGTGTCTTCCTACAAGCAAGACTTCGTTACAAGTAAGGGCTGTCACTTTTCAGCTCAAACGAGCTACATCGTTCAGGAAGCTAACACGTTTCTCATCTTAACTGACAAGCATTGGATGTTAGAGGACCAGTGCTTTGTATCAGTTTCAGAAACAGAGTTGGAATAGATATGGTCCGTATGTGTAGGAAATACCTTTCTTTTGTTCTCAGCACACTCATGTTTCCTGCTGTCTTAGAGACTCTAGAAAGCAAGAGCATGCTTCTTGCTCTAAAGCAGAGTGTGCTCAATGGATGAGAACTCTGCTTTGTGTTTCACTTCAGAAATGGAATTAAATCCCAGGCTCTGAGTCTTCCTACAAGCAAGACTTCTTATCATGTAAGGGCAGTTACTTTACAGCTCAAACGAACTACATCGTTCACGAAGCTCACACGTTTCTCATCTAAACTGACAAGCATTGGATGTTAGAGGACCCCTGATTTGTTTCAGTTTCAGAAGCAGAGATGAACTAGATATGGTCCGTATGTGTAGGAAACACCGTTCTTTTGTTCTCATCCCACTCACGTTTCCTGCTGTTTTAGAGACTCTAGAAATCTAGAGCGTGCTTCTTGATCTAAAGCAGAGTGTGATCAATGTATGAGAACTCTGCTGTGTGATTCACATCAGAAATGGAGTTAAATCTCAGGCTCTGAGTCTTCCTACAAACAAGACTTCGTTTCAGGTAAGGGCAGTTACTTTAGAGCTCAAACGAACTACATCGTTCACGAAGCTCACACGTTTCTCATCTTCAATGAGAAGCATTGGATGTTAGAGGACCTTTGCTTTGTATCAATTTCAAACAGAGTTGAACTAGATTTCTTCTGTATGTATAGGAAACATGGTTCTTTTCTTCTGAGCACACTCATGTTTCCTGAGTATTAGAGTCTCTGGAAAGCAAGAGCGTGCTTCTTGTTCTAAAGCAGTGTGTGATCCATGGATGAGAACTCTGCTGTGTGTTTCCCTTCAGAAATGGAGTTAAATCCCAGGCTCTGCGTCTTCCTACAATCAAGACTTCGTTTCAGGTAAGTGCAGTCACTTTTCAGCTCAAACGAACTACATCGTTCACGAAGCTAACACGTTTATCATCTTAACTGCCAAGCATTGGATGTTAGAGGACCAGTGCTTTGTATCAGTTTCAGAAGCATAGTAGAACTAGATAAGATCCGTATGTGTAGGAAACACAGTTCTTTTGTTCTCATCACACTCATGTTTCCTGCTGTCTTAGAGACTGTAGAAAGCAAGAGCATGCTTCTTGCTCTAAAGGAGAGTGTGAACAATGGATGAGAACTCTTCTGTGTGTTTCACTTCAGAAATGGAGTTAAATCCCAGGCTCTGTGTCTTCCTACAAGCAAGACTTCGTTTCAGGTAAGGGCAGTCACTTTTCAGCTCAAACGATCTACATCGTTCACGAAGCTCACACATTTCTCGTCTTAACTGACAAGCATTGGCTCTTAGAGGACTAGTGCTTTGTATCAGTTTTAGAATCAGAGTTGGACTAGATATGATCCGTATGTATAAGAAACACTGTTCATTTGTTCTCAGCACACTCAAGTTTCCTGCTGTCTTAGAGATTCTAGAAAGCTAGAGCGTGCTTCTTGCTCTAAAGCAGAGTGTGATCAATGGATGAGAACTCTGTTGTGTGTTTCACTTTAGAAATGGAGTTAAATCCCTGGCTCTGAGTCTTCCTACAAGCAAGACTTCGTTTGAGGTAAGGGCAGTTACTTTACAGCTCAAACGAACTATGTCGTTCACAAAGCTCACACGTTTCTCATCTTATCTGAGAAGCATTGGATGTTAGAGGACCTTTCCTTTCTATCAATTTCAAGAAGAGTTGAACTAGATATGATACGTATGTATAGGAAAAACGGTTCTTTTCTTCTGAGCACACTCATGCTTCCTTCTTTATTAGAGACTCTAGAAAGCAAGAGCGTCCTTCTTGCTCTAAAGCAGAGTGTGATCCATGGATGAGAACTGTGTTGTGTGTTTCCCTTCAGAAATGGGGTTAAATCCCAGGCTCTGTGTCTTCCTACAAGCAAGACTTCGTTTCTGGTAAGGGCATAACTTTTCAGCTCAAAAGAACTACATCGTTCATGAAACCCACACGTTTCTCATCTTAAATGACAAGCATTGTATGTTAGAGGACCAGTGCTTTGTATCAGTTTCAGAAGCAGAGTTGGACTAGATATGGTCCGTATGTGTAGGAAACACCTTTCTTTTGTTCTCAGCACACTCACCTTTCCTGCTTTCATGGAGACTCTAGAAATCCAGAGAGTGCTTTTTGCTCTTAAGCAGAGTGTGATCAATGGATGAGAACTCTGATGTGTGTTTCACTTCAGAAATGGAGATAATTCCCAAGCTCTGAGTCTTCCTACAAGCAAGACTTCTTTTCATGTAAGGACAGTTACTTTACAGCTCAAAGGAACTACATCGTTCACGAAGCTCACACATTTGTCATCTAAACTGACAAGCATTTAATGTTAGAGGACCTCTGATTTGTTTCAGTCAGAAGCAGAGATGAACTAGATATGGTCCCTATGTGTAGGAAACACTGTTCTTTTGTTCTGAGCACACTCAAGTTTCCTGCTGTATTAGAGACTCTAGAAAGCAAGAACGTGCTTCTTGCTCTAAAGCAGAGTGTGAACAATGCATGAGAACTCTGCTGTGTGTTTCACTTCAGAAATGGAGTTAAATCCCTGGCTCTGAGTCTTCCTACAAGCAAGACTTCGTTTCAGGTAAGGGCTGTCACTTTTCAGCTCAAACGAACTACATCGTTCACGAAGCTCACACGTTTCTTGTCTTAACTGACAATCATTGGATGTTAGAGGACCAGTGCTTTGTATCAGTTTCAGAAGCAGATTTGGACTAGATAAGATCTGTATGTGTAGGAAACACCGTTCATTTGTTCTCAGCACACTCAACTTTCCTGCTGTCTTAGAGATTCTAAAAAGCTACAGCGTGCTTCTTGCTCTAAAGCAGAGTGTGATCAACGGATGAGAACTCTGTTTGTGTTTCACTTCAGAAATGGAGTTAAATCCCTGGCTCTGAGTCTTCCTACAAGCAAGACTTTGTTTCAGGTAAGGGCAGTTACTTTATAGCTCAAACAAACTACATGGTTCAGGAAGCTCTCATGTTATTCATCTTAACTGAGAAGCATTGGATGTTAGAGGACCTTTGCTTTGTATCAATTTCAAGCAGAGTTGAACTAGGTATGGTCCGTATGTGTAGGAAACACGGTTCTTTTGTTCTGAGCACACTCAAGTTTCCTTCTGTATTAGAGACTCTAGAAAGCAGGAGCGTCCTTCTTGCTCTAAAGCAGAGTGTGATCCATGTCTGAAAACTGTGTTGTGTGTTTCCCTTCAGAAATGGAGTTAAATCCCAGCCTTTGTGTCTTCCTACAAGCAAGACTTCGTTACAAGTAAGGGCTGTCACTTTTCAGCTCAAACGAGCTACATCGTTCAGGAAGCTAACACGTTTCTCATCTTAACTGACAAGCATTGGATGTTAGAGGACCAGTGCTTTGTATCAGTTTCAGAAACAGAGTTGGAATAGATATGGTCCGTATGTGTAGGAAATACCTTTCTTTTGTTCTCAGCACACTCATGTTTCCTGCTGTCTTAGAGACTCTAGAAAGCAAGAGCATGCTTCTTGCTCTAAAGCAGAGTGTGCTCAATGGATGAGAACTCTGCTTTGTGTTTCACTTCAGAAATGGAATTAAATCCCAGGCTCTGAGTCTTCCTACAAGCAAGACTTCTTATCATGTAAGGGCAGTTACTTTACAGCTCAAACAAACTACATCGTTCACGAAGCTCACACGTTTCTCATCTAAACTGACAAGCATTGGATGTTAGAGGACCCCTGATTTGTTTCAGTTTCAGAAGCAGAGATGAACTAGATATGGTCCGTATGTGTAGGAAACACCGTTCTTTTGTTCTCATCCCACTCACGTTTCCTGCTGTTTTAGAGACTCTAGAAATCTAGAGCGTGCTTCTTGATCTAAAGCAGAGTGTGATCAATGTATGAGAACTCTGCTGTGTGATTCACATCAGAAATGGAGTTAAATCTCAGGCTCTGAGTCTTCCTACAAACAAGACTTCGTTTCAGGTAAGGGCAGTTACTTTACAGCTCAAACGAACTACATCGTTCACGAAGCTCACACGTTTCTCATCTTCAATGAGAAGCATTGGATGTTAGAGGACCTTTGCTTTGTATCAATTTCAAACAGAGTTGAACTAGATTTCTTCCGTATGTATAGGAAACATGGTTCTTTTCTTCTGAGCACACTCATGTTTCCTGAGTATTAGAGTCTCTGGAAAGCAAGAGCGTGCTTCTTGTTCTAAAGCAGTGTGTGATCCATGGATGAGAACTCTGCTGTGTGTTTCCCTTCAGAAATGGAGTTAAATCCCAGGCTCTGCGTCTTCCTACAATCAAGACTTCGTTTCAGGTAAGTGCAGTTACTTTTCAGCTCAAACGAACTACATCGTTCACGAAGCTAACACGTTTATCATCTTAACTGCCAAGCATTGGATGTTAGAGGACCAGTGCTTTGTATCAGTTTCAGAAGCATAGTAGAACTAGATAAGATCCGTATGTGTAGGAAACACAGTTCTTTTGTTCTCATCACACTCATGTTTCCTGCTGTCTTAGAGACTGTAGAAAGCAAGAGCTTGCTTCTTGCTCTAAAGCAGAGTGTGATCAATGGATGCGAACTCTGATGTGTGTTTCACTTCAGAAATGGAGATAATTCCCAAGCTCTGAGTCTTCCTACAAGCAAGACTTCTTTTCAAGTAAGGACAGTTACTTTACAGCTCAAAGGAACTACATGGTTCACGAAGCTCACACATTTGTCATCTAAACTGACAAGCATTTAATGTTAGAGGACCTCTGATTTGTTTCAGTTTCAGAAGCAGAGATGAACTAGATATGGTCCCTGTGTGTAGGAAACACTGTTCTTTTGTTCTGAGCACACTCAAGTTTCCTGCTGTATTAGAGACTCTAGAAAGCAAGAGCGTGCTTCTTGCTCTAAAGCAGAGTGTGAACAATGCATGAGAACTCTGCTGTGTGTTTCACTTCAGAAATGGAGTTAAATCCCTGGCTCTGAGTCTTCCTACAAGCAAGACTTCGTTTCAGGTAAGGGCTGTCACTTTTCAGCTCAAACGAACTACATCGTTCACGAAGCTCACACGTTTCTTGTCTTAACTGACAATCATTGGATGTTAGAGGACCAGTGCTTTGTATCAGTTTCAGAAGCAGATTTGGACTAGATAAGATCTGTATGTGTAGGAAACACCGTTCATTTGTTCTCAGCACACTCAACTTTCCTGCTGTCTTAGAGATTCTAAAAAGCTACAGCGTGCTTCTTGCTCTAAAGCAGAGTGTGATCAACGGATGAGAACTCTGTTTGTGTTTCACTTCAGAAATGGAGTTAAATCCCTGGCTCTGAGTCTTCCTACAAGCAAGACTTTGTTTCAGGTAAGGGCAGTTACTTTATAGCTCAAACAAACTACATGGTTCAGGAAGCTCTCATGTTATTCATCTTAACTGAGAAGCATTGGATGTTAGAGGACCTTTGCTTTGTATCAATTTCAAGCAGAGTTGAACTAGGTATGGTCCGTATGTGTAGGAAACACGGTTCTTTTGTTCTGAGCACACTCAAGTTTCTTTCTGTATTAGAGACTCTAGAAAGCAGGAGCGTCCTTCTTACTCTAAAGCAGAGTGTGATCCATGTCTGAAAACTGTGTTGTGTGTTTCCCTTCAGAAATGGAGTTAAATCCCAGCCTTTGTGTCTTCCTACAAGCAAGACTTCGTTACAAGTAAGGGCTGTCACTTTTCAGCTCAAACGAGCTACATCGTTCAGGAAGCTAACACGTTTCTCATCTTAACTGACAAGCATTGGATGTTAGAGGACCAGTGCTTTGTATCAGTTTCAGAAACAGAGTTGGAATAGATATGGTCCGTATGTGTAGGAAATACCTTTCTTTTGTTCTCAGCACACTCATGTTTCCTGCTGTCTTAGAGACTCTAGAAAGCAAGAGCATGCTTCTTGCTCTAAAGCAGAGTGTGCTCAATGGATGAGAACTCTGCTTTGTGTTTCACTTCAGAAATGGAATTAAATCCCAGGCTCTGAGTCTTCCTACAAGCAAGACTTCTTATCATGTAAGGGCAGTTACTTTACAGCTCAAACGAACTACATCGTTCACGAAGCTCACACGTTTCTCATCTAAACTGACAAGCATTGGATGTTAGAGGACCCCTGATTTGTTTCAGTTTCAGAAGCAGAGAGGAACTAGATATGGTCCGTATGTGTAGGAAACACCGTTCTTTTGTTCTCATCCCACTCACGTTTCCTGCTGTTTTAGAGACTCTAGAAATCTAGAGCGTGCTTCTTGATCTAAAGCAGAGTGTGATCAATGTATGAGAACTCTGCTGTGTGATTCACATCAGAAATGGAGTTTAATCTCAGGCTCTGAGTCTTCCTACAAACAAGACTTCGTTTCAGGTAAGGGCAGTTACTTTACAGCTCAAACGAATTACATCGTTCACGAAGCTCACAGGTTTCTCATCTTCAATGAGAAGCATTGGATGTTAGAGGACCTTTGCTTTGTATCAATTTCAAACAGAGTTGAACTAGATTTCTTCCGTATGTATAGGAAACATGGTTCTTTTCTTCTGAGCACACTCATGTTTCCTGAGTATTAGAGTCTCTGGAAAGCAAGAGCGTGCTTCTTGTTCTAAAGCAGTGTGTGATCCATGGATGAGAACTCTGCTGTGTGTTTCCCTTCAGAAATGGAGTTAAATCCCAGGCTCTGCGTCTTCCTACAATCAAGACTTCGTTTCAGGTAAGTGCAGTCACTTTTCAGCTCAAACGAACTACATCGTTCACGAAGCTAACACGTTTATCATCTTAACTGCCAAGCATTGGATGTTAGAGGACCAGTGCTTTGTATCAGATTCAGAAGCATAGTAGAACTAGATAAGATCCGTATGTGTAGGAAACACAGTTCTTTTGTTCTCATCACACTCATGTTTCCTGCTGTCTTAGAGACTGTAGAAAGCAAGAGCATGCTTCTTGCTCTAAAGCAGAGTGTGAACAATGGATGAGAACTCTTCTGTGTGTTTCACTTCAGAAATGGAGTTAAATCCCAGGCTCTGTGTCTTCCTACAAGCAAGACTTCGTTTCAGGTAAGGGCAGTCACTTTTCAGCTCAAACGATCTACATCGTTCACGAAGCTCACACATTTCTCGTCTTAACTGACAAGCATTGGCTCTTAGAGGACTAGTGCTTTGTATCAGTTTCAGAATCAGAGTTGGACTAGATATGATCCGTATGTATAAGAAACACTGTTCATTTGTTCTCAGCACACTCAAGTTTCCTGCTGTCTTAGAGATTCTAGAAAGCTAGAGCGTGCTTCTTGCTCTAAAGCAGAGTGTGATCAATGGATGAGAACTCTGTTGTGTGTTTCACTTTAGAAATGGAGTTAAATCCCTGGCTCTGAGTCTTCCTACAAGCAAGACTTCGTTTGAGGTAAGGGCAGTTACTTTACAGCTCAAACGAACTACGTCGTTCACGAAGCTCACACGTTTCTCATCTTAACTGAGAAGCATTGGAGGTTAGAGGACCTTTCCTTTCTATCAATTTCAAGAAGAGTTGAACTAGATATGATACGTATGTATAGGAAAAACGGTTCTTTTCTTCTGAGCACACTCATGCTTCCTTCTTTATTAGAGACTCTAGAAAGCAAGAGCGTCCTTCTTGCTCTAAAGCAGAGTGTGATCCATGGATGAGAACTGTGTTGTGTGTTTCCCTTCAGAAATGGGGTTAAATCCCAGGCTCTGTGTCTTCCTACAAGCAAGACTTCGTTTCTGGTAAGGGCATAACTTTTCAGCTCAAAAGAACTACATCGTTCATGAAACCCACACGTTTCTCATCTTAAATGACAAGCATTGTATGTTAGAGGACCAGTGCTTTGTATCAGTTTCAGAAGCAGAGTTGGACTAGATATGGTCCGTACGTGTAGGAAACACCTTTCTTTTATTCTCAGCACACTCACCTTTCCTGCTTTCATGGAGACTCTAGAAATCCAGAGAGTGCTTTTTGCTCTTAAGCAGAGTGTGATCAATGGATGAGAACTCTGATGTGTGTTTCACTTCAGAAATGGAGATAATTCCCAAGCTCTGAGTCTTCCTACAAGCAAGACTTCTTTTCATGTAAGGACAGTTACTTTACAGCTCAAAGGAACTACATCGTTCACGAAGCTCACACATTTGTCATCTAAACTGACAAGCATTTAATGTTAGAGGACCTCTGATTTGTTTCAGTTTCAGAAGCAGAGATGAACTAGATATGGTCCCTATGTGTAGGAAACACTGTTCTTTTGTTCTGAGCACACTCAAGTTTCCTGCTGTATTAGAGACTCTAGAAAGCAAGAACGTGCTTCTTGCTCTAAAGCAGAGTGTGAACAATGCATGAGAACTCTGCTGTGTGTTTCACTTCAGAAATGGAGTTAAATCCCTGGCTCTGAGTCTTCCTACAAGCAAGACTTCGTTTCAGGTAAGGGCTGTCACTTTTCAGCTCAAACGAACTACATCGTTCACGAAGCTCACACGTTTCTCGTCTTAACTGACAATCATTGGATGTTAGAGGACCAGTGCTTTGTATCAGTTTCAGAAGCAGATTTGGACTAGATAAGATCTGTATGTGTAGGAAACACCGTTCATTTGTTCTCAGCACACTCAACTTTCCTGCTGTCTTAGAGATTCTAAAAAGCTACAGCGTGCTTCTTGCTCTAAAGCAGAGTGTGATCAACGGATGAGAACTCTGTTTGTGTTTCACTTCAGAAATGGAGTTAAATCCCTGGCTCTGAGTCTTCCTACAAGCAAGACTTTGTTTCAGGTAAGGGCAGTTACTTTATAGCTCAAACAAACTACATGGTTCAGGAAGCTCTCATGTTATTCATCTTAACTGAGAAGCATTGGATGTTAGAGGACCTTTGCTTTGTATCAATTTCAAGCAGAGTTGAACTAGGTATGGTCCGTATGTGTAGGAAACACGGTTCTTTTGTTCTGAGCACACTCAAGTTTCCTTCTGTATTAGAGACTCTAGAAAGCAGGAGCGTCCTTCTTGCTCTAAAGCAGAGTGTGATCCATGTCTGAAAACTGTGTTGTGTGTTTCCCTTCAGAAATGGAGTTAAATCCCAGCCTTTGTGTCTTCCTACAAGCAAGACTTCGTTACAAGTAAGGGCTGTCACTTTTCAGCTCAAACGAGCTACATCGTTCAGGAAGCTAACACGTTTCTCATCTTAACTGACAAGCATTGGATGTTAGAGGACCAGTGCTTTGTATCAGTTTCAGAAACAGAGTTGGAATAGATATGGTCCGTATGTGTAGGAAATACCTTTCTTTTGTTCTCAGCACACTCATGTTTCCTGCTGTCTTAGAGACTCTAGAAAGCAAGAGCATGCTTCTTGCTCTAAAGCAGAGTGTGCTCAATGGATGAGAACTCTGCTTTGTGTTTCACTTCAGAAATGGAATTAAATCCCAGGCTCTGAGTCTTCCTACAAGCAAGACTTCTTATCATGTAAGGGCAGTTACTTTACAGCTCAAACGAACTACATCGTTCACGAAGCTCACACGTTTCTCATCTAAACTGACAAGCATTGGATGTTAGAGGACCCCTGATTTGTTTCAGTTTCAGAAGCAGAGATGAACTAGATATGGTCCGTATGTGTAGGAAACACCGTTCTTTTGTTCTCATCCCACTCACGTTTCCTGCTGTTTTAGAGACTCTAGAAATCTAGAGCGTGCTTCTTGATCTAAAGCAGAGTGTGATCAATGTATGAGAACTCTGCTGTGTGATTCACATCAGAAATGGAGTTTAATCTCAGGCTCTGAGTCTTCCTACAAACAAGACTTCGTTTCAGGTAAGGGCAGTTACTTTACAGCTCAAACGAATTACATCGTTCACGAAGCTCACAGGTTTCTCATCTTCAATGAGAAGCATTGGATGTTAGAGGACCTTTGCTTTGTATCAATTTCAAACAGAGTTGAACTAGATTTCTTCCGTATGTATAGGAAACATGGTTCTTTTCTTCTGAGCACACTCATGTTTCCTGAGTATTAGAGTCTCTGGAAAGCAAGAGCGTGCTTCTTGTTCTAAAGCAGTGTGTGATCCATGGATGAGAACTCTGCTGTGTGTTTCCCTTCAGAAATGGAGTTAAATCCCAGGCTCTGCGTCTTCCTACAATCAAGACTTCGTTTCAGGTAAGTGCAGTCACTTTTCAGCTCAAACGAACTACATCGTTCACGAAGCTAACACGTTTATCATCTTAACTGCCAAGCATTGGATGTTAGAGGACCAGTGCTTTGTATCAGTTTCAGAAGCATAGTAGAACTAGATAAGATCCGTATGTGTAGGAAACACAGTTCTTTTGTTCTCATCACACTCATGTTTCCTGCTGTCTTAGAGACTGTAGAAAGCAAGAGCATGCTTCTTGCTCTAAAGCAGAGTGTGAACAATGGATGAGAACTCTTCTGTGTGTTTCACTTCAGAAATGGAGTTAAATCCCAGGCTCTGTGTCTTCCTACAAGCAAGACTTCGTTTCAGGTAAGGGCAGTCACTTTTCAGCTCAAACGATCTACATCGTTCACGAAGCTCACACATTTCTCGTCTTAACTGACAAGCATTGGCTCTTAGAGGACTAGTGCTTTGTATCAGTTTCAGAATCAGAGTTGGACTAGATATGATCCGTATGTATAAGAAACACTGTTCATTTGTTCTCAGCACACTCAAGTTTCCTGCTGTCTTAGAGATTCTAGAAAGCTAGAGCGTGCTTCTTGCTCTAAAGCAGAGTGTGATCAATGGATGAGAACTCTGTTGTGTGTTTCACTTTAGAAATGGAGTTAAATCCCTGGCTCTGAGTCTTCCTACAAGCAAGACTTCGTTTGAGGTAAGGGCAGTTACTTTACAGCTCAAACGAACTACGTCGTTCACGAAGCTCACACGTTTCTCATCTTAACTGAGAAGCATTGGATGTTAGAGGACCTTTCCTTTCTATCAATTTCAAGAAGAGTTGAACTAGATATGATACGTATGTATAGGAAAAACGGTTCTTTTCTTCTGAGCACACTCATGCTTCCTTCTTTATTAGAGACTCTAGAAAGCAAGAGCGTCCTTCTTGCTCTAAAGCAGAGTGTGATCCATGGATGAGAACTATGTTGTGTGTTTCCCTTCAGAAATGGGGTTAAATCCCAGGCTCTGTGTCTTCCTACAAGCAAGACTTCGTTTCTGGTAAGGGCATAACTTTTCAGCTCAAAAGAACTACATCGTTCATGAAACCCACACGTTTCTCATCTTAAATGACAAGCATTGTATGTTAGAGGACCAGTGCTTTGTATCAGTTTCAGAAGCAGAGTTGGACTAGATATGGTCCGTATGTGTAGGAAACACCTTTCTTTTGTTCTCAGCACACTCACCTTTCCTGCTTTCATGGAGACTCTAGAAATCCAGAGAGTGCTTTTTGCTCTTAAGCAGAGTGTGATCAATGGATGAGAACTCTGATGTGTGTTTCACTTCAGAAATGGAGATAATTCCCAAGCTCTGAGTCTTCCTACAAGCAAGACTTCTTTTCATGTAAGGACAGTTACTTTACAGCTCAAAGGAACTACATCGTTCACGAAGCTCACACATTTGTCATCTAAACTGACAAGCATTTAATGTTAGAGGACCTCTGATTTGTTTCAGTTTCAGAAGCAGAGATGAACTAGATATGGTCCCTATGTGTAGGAAACACTGTTCTTTTGTTCTGAGCACACTCAAGTTTCCTGCTGTATTAGAGACTCTAGAAAGCAAGAACGTGCTTCTTGCTCTAAAGCAGAGTGTGAACAATGCATGAGAACTCTGCTGTTTGTTTCACTTCAGAAATGGAGTTAAATCCCTGGCTCTGAGTCTTCCTACAAGCAAGACTTCGTTTCAGGTAAGGGCTGTCACTTTTCAGCTCAAACGAACTACATCGTTCACGAAGCTCACACGTTTCTCGTCTTAACTGACAATCATTGGATGTTAGAGGACCAGTGCTTTGTATCAGTTTCAGAAGCAGATTTGGACTAGATAAGATCTGTATGTGTAGGAAACACCGTTCATTTGTTCTCAGCACACTCAACTTTCCTGCTGTCTTAGAGATTCTAAAAAGCTACAGCGTGCTTCTTGCTCTAAAGCAGAGTGTGATCAATGGATGAGAACTCTGTTTGTGTTTCACTTCAGAAATGGAGTTAAATCCCTGGCTCTGAGTCTTCCTACAAGCAAGACTTTGTTTCAGGTAAGGGCAGTTACTTTATAACTCAAACAAACTACATGGTTCAGGAAGCTCTCATGTTATTCATCTTAACTGAGAAGCATTGGATGTTAGAGGACCTTTGCTTTGTATCAATTTCAAGCAGAGTTGAACTAGGTATGGTCCGTATGTGTAGGAAACACGGTTCTTTTGTTCTGAGCACACTCAAGTTTCCTTCTGTATTAGAGACTCTAGAAAGCAGGAGCGTCCTTCTTGCTCTAAAGCAGAGTGTGATCCATGTCTGAAAACTGTGTTGTGTGTTTCCCTTCAGAAATGGAGTTAAATCCCAGCCTTTGTGTCTTCCTACAAGCAAGACTTCGTTACAAGTAAGGGCTGTCACTTTTCAGCTCAAACGAGCTACATCGTTCAGGAAGCTAACACGTTTCTCATCTTAACTGACAAGCATTGGATGTTAGAGGACCAGTGCTTTGTATAAGTTTCAGAAACAGAGTTGGAATAGATATGGTCCGTATGTGTAGGAAATACCTTTCTTTTGTTCTCAGCACACTCATGTTTCCTGCTGTCTTAGAGACTCTAGAAAGCAAGAGCATGCTTCTTGCTCTAAAGCAGAGTGTGCTCAATGGATGAGAACTCTGCTTTGTGTTTCACTTCAGAAATGGAATTAAATCCCAGGCTCTGAGTCTTCCTACAAGCAAGACTTCTTATCATGTAAGGGCAGTTACTTTACAGCTCAAACGAACTACATCGTTCACGAAGCTCACACGTTTCTCATCTAAACTGACAAGCATTGGATGTTAGAGGACCCCTGATTTGTTTCAGTTTCAGAAGCAGAGATGAACTATATATGGTCCGTATGTGTAGGAAACACCGTTCTTTTGTTCTCATCCCACTCACGTTTCCTGCTGTTTTAGAGACTCTAGAAATCTAGAGCGTGCTTCTTGATCTAAAGCAGAGTGTGATCAATGTATGAGAACTCTGCTGTGTGATTCACATCAGAAATGGAGTTAAATCTCAGGCTCTGAGTCTTCCTACAAACAAGACTTCGTTTCAGGTAAGGGCAGTTACTTTACAGCTCAAACGAACTACATCGTTCACGAAGCTCACAGGTTTCTCATCTTCAATGAGAAGCATTGGATGTTAGAGGACCTTTGCTTTGTATCAATTTCAAACAGAGTTGAACTAGATTTCTTCCGTATGTATAGGAAACATGGTTCTTTTCTTCTGAGCACACTCATGTTTCCTGAGTATTAGAGTCTCTGGAAAGCAAGAGCGTGCTTCTTGTTCTAAAGCAGTGTGTGATCCATGGATGAGAACTCTGCTGTGTGTTTCCCTTCAGAAATGGAGTTAAATCCCAGGCTCTGCGTCTTCCTACAATCAAGACTTCGTTTCAGGTAAGTGCAGTCACTTTTCAGCTCAAACGAACTACATCGTTCACGAAGCTAACACGTTTATCATCTTAACTGCCAAGCATTGGATGTTAGAGGACCAGTGCTTTGTATCAGTTTCAGAAGCATAGTAGAACTAGATAAGATCCGTATGTGTAGGAAACACAGTTCATTTGTTCTCATCACACTCATGTTTCCTGCTGTCTTAGAGACTGTAGAAAGCAAGAGCATGCTTCTTGCTCTAAAGCAGAGTGTGAACAATGGATGAGAACTCTTCTGTGTGTTTCACTTCAGAAATGGAGTTAAATCCCAGGCTCTGTGTCTTCCTACAAGCAAGACTTCGTTTCAGGTAAGGGCAGTCACTTTTCAGCTCAAACGATCTACATCGTTCACGAAGCTCACACATTTCTCGTCTTAACTGACAAGCATTGGCTCTTAGAGGACTAGTGCTTTGTATCAGTTTCAGAATCAGAGTTGGACTAGATATGATCCGTATGTATAAGAAACACTGTTCATTTGTTCTCAGCACACTCAAGTTTCCTGCTGTCTTAGAGATTCTAGAAAGCTAGAGCGTGCTTCTTGCTCTAAAGCAGAGTGTGATCAATGGATGAGAACTCTGTTGTGTGTTTCACTTTAGAAATGGAGTTAAATCCCTGGCTCTGAGTCTTCCTACAAGCAAGACTTCGTTTGAGGTAAGGGCAGTTACTTTACAGCTCAAACGAACTACGTCGTTCACGAAGCTCACACGTTTCTCATCTTAACTGAGAAGCATTGGATGTTAGAGGACCTTTCCTTTCTATCAATTTCAAGAAGAGTTGAACTAGATATGATACGTATGTATAGGAAAAACGGTTCTTTTCTTCTGAGCACACTCATGCTTCCTTCTTTATTAGAGACTCTAGAAAGCAAGAGCGTCCTTCTTGCTCTAAAGCAGAGTGTGATCCATGGATGAGAACTATGTTGTGTGTTTCCCTTCAGAAATGGGGTTAAATCCCAGGCTCTGTGTCTTCCTACAAGCAAGACTTCGTTTCTGGTAAGGGCATAACTTTTCAGCTCAAAAGAACTACATCGTTCATGAAACCCACACGTTTCTCATCTTAAATGACAAGCATTGTATGTTAGAGGACCAGTGCTTTGTATCAGTTTCAGAAGCAGAGTTGGACTAGATATGGTCCGTATGTGTAGGAAACACCTTTCTTTTGTTCTCAGCACACTCACCTTTCCTGCTTTCATGGAGACTCTAGAAATCCAGAGAGTGCTTTTTGCTCTTAAGCAGAGTGTGATCAATGGATGAGAACTCTGATGTGTGTTTCACTTCAGAAATGGAGATAATTCCCAAGCTCTGAGTCTTCCTACAAGCAAGACTTCTTTTCATGTAAGGACAGTTACTTTACAGCTCAAAGGAACTACATCGTTCACGAAGCTCACACATTTGTCATCTAAACTGACAAGCATTTAATGTTAGAGGACCTCTGATTTGTTTCAGTTTCAGAAGCAGAGATGAACTAGATATGGTCCCTATGTGTAGGAAACACTGTTCTTTTGTTCTGAGCACACTCAAGTTTCCTGCTGTATTAGAGACTCTAGAAAGCAAGAACGTGCTTCTTGCTCTAAAGCAGAGTGTGAACAATGCATGAGAACTCTGCTGTTTGTTTCACTTCAGAAATGGAGTTAAATCCCTGGCTCTGAGTCTTCCTACAAGCAAGACTTCGTTTCAGGTAAGGGCTGTCACTTTTCAGCTCAAACGAACTACATCGTTCACGAAGCTCACACGTTTCTCGTCTTAACTGACAATCATTGGATGTTAGAGGACCAGTGCTTTGTATCAGTTTCAGAAGCAGATTTGGACTAGATAAGATCTGTATGTGTAGGAAACACCGTTCATTTGTTCTCAGCACACTCAACTTTCCTGCTGTCTTAGAGATTCTAAAAAGCTACAGCGTGCTTCTTGCTCTAAAGCAGAGTGTGATCAACGGATGAGAACTCTGTTTGTGTTTCACTTCAGAAATGGAGTTAAATCCCTGGCTCTGAGTCTTCCTACAAGCAAGACTTTGTTTCAGGTAAGGGCAGTTACTTTATAACTCAAACAAACTACATGGTTCAGGAAGCTCTCATGTTATTCATCTTAACTGAGAAGCATTGGATGTTAGAGGACCTTTGCTTTGTATCAATTTCAAGCAGAGTTGAACTAGGTATGGTCCGTATGTGTAGGAAACACGGTTCTTTTGTTCTGAGCACACTCAAGTTTCCTTCTGTATTAGAGACTCTAGAAAGCAGGAGCGTCCTTCTTGCTCTAAAGCAGAGTGTGATCCATGTCTGAAAACTGTGTTGTGTGTTTCCCTTCAGAAATGGAGTTAAATCCCAGCCTTTGTGTCTTCCTACAAGCAAGACTTCGTTACAAGTAAGGGCTGTCACTTTTCAGCTCAAACGAGCTACATCGTTCAGGAAGCTAACACGTTTCTCATCTTAACTGACAAGCATTGGATGTTAGAGGACCAGTGCTTTGTATAAGTTTCAGAAACAGAGTTGGAATAGATATGGTCCGTATGTGTAGGAAATACCTTTCTTTTGTTCTCAGCACACTCATGTTTCCTGCTGTCTTAGAGACTCTAGAAAGCAAGAGCATGCTTCTTGCTCTAAAGCAGAGTGTGCTCAATGGATGAGAACTCTGCTTTGTGTTTCACTTCAGAAATGGAATTAAATCCCAGGCTCTGAGTCTTCCTACAAGCAAGACTTCTTATCATGTAAGGGCAGTTACTTTACAGCTCAAACGAACTACATCGTTCACGAAGCTCACACGTTTCTCATCTAAACTGACAAGCATTGGATGTTAGAGGACCCCTGATTTGTTTCAGTTTCAGAAGCAGAGATGAACTATATATGGTCCGTATGTGTAGGAAACACCGTTCTTTTGTTCTCATCCCACTCACGTTTCCTGCTGTTTTAGAGACTCTAGAAATCTAGAGCGTGCTTCTTGATCTAAAGCAGAGTGTGATCAATGTATGAGAACTCTGCTGTGTGATTCACATCAGAAATGGAGTTAAATCTCAGGCTCTGAGTCTTCCTACAAACAAGACTTCGTTTCAGGTAAGGGCAGTTACTTTACAGCTCAAACGAACTACATCGTTCACGAAGCTCACAGGTTTCTCATCTTCAATGAGAAGCATTGGATGTTAGAGGACCTTTGCTTTGTATCAATTTCAAACAGAGTTGAACTAGATTTCTTCCGTATGTATAGGAAACATGGTTCTTTTCTTCTGAGCACACTCATGTTTCCTGAGTATTAGAGTCTCTGGAAAGCAAGAGCGTGCTTCTTGTTCTAAAGCAGTGTGTGATCCATGGATGAGAACTCTGCTGTGTGTTTCCCTTCAGAAATGGAGTTAAATCCCAGGCTCTGCGTCTTCCTACAATCAAGACTTCGTTTCAGGTAAGTGCAGTCACTTTTCAGCTCAAACGAACTACATCGTTCACGAAGCTAACACGTTTATCATCTTAACTGCCAAGCATTGGATGTTAGAGGACCAGTGCTTTGTATCAGTTTCAGAAGCATAGTAGAACTAGATAAGATCCGTATGTGTAGGAAACACAGTTCATTTGTTCTCATCACACTCATGTTTCCTGCTGTCTTAGAGACTGTAGAAAGCAAGAGCATGCTTCTTGCTCTAAAGCAGAGTGTGAACAATGGATGAGAACTCTTCTGTGTGTTTCACTTCAGAAATGGAGTTAAATCCCAGGCTCTGTGTCTTCCTACAAGCAAGACTTCGTTTCAGGTAAGGGCAGTCACTTTTCAGCTCAAACGATCTACATCGTTCACGAAGCTCACACATTTCTCGTCTTAACTGACAAGCATTGGCTCTTAGAGGACTAGTGCTTTGTATCAGTTTCAGAATCAGAGTTGGACTAGATATGATCCGTATGTATAAGAAACACTGTTCATTTGTTCTCAGCACACTCAAGTTTCCTGCTGTCTTAGAGATTCTAGAAAGCTAGAGCGTGCTTCTTGCTCTAAAGCAGAGTGTGATCAATGGATGAGAACTCTGTTGTGTGTTTCACTTTAGAAATGGAGTTAAATCCCTGGCTCTGAGTCTTCCTACAAGCAAGACTTCGTTTGAGGTAAGGGCAGTTACTTTACAGCTCAAACGAACTACGTCGTTCACGAAGCTCACACGTTTCTCATCTTAACTGAGAAGCATTGGATGTTAGAGGACCTTTCCTTTCTATCAATTTCAAGAAGAGTTGAACTAGATATGATACGTATGTATAGGAAAAACGGTTCTTTTCTTCTGAGCACACTCATGCTTCCTTCTTTTTTAGAGACTCTAGAAAGCAAGAGCGTCCTTCTTGCTCTAAAGCAGAGTGTGATCCATGGATGAGAACTGTGTTGTGTGTTTCCCTTCAGAAATGGGGTTAAATCCCAGGCTCTGTGTCTTCCTACAAGCAAGACTTCGTTTCTGGTAAGGGCATAACTTTTCAGCTCAAAAGAACTACATCGTTCATGAAACCCACACGTTTCTCATCTTAAATGACAAGCATTGTATGTTAGAGGACCAGTGCTTTGTATCAGTTTCAGAAGCAGAGTTGGACTAGATATGGTCCGTATGTGTAGGAAACACCTTTCTTTTGTTCTCAGCACACTCACCTTTCCTGCTTTCATGGAGACTCTAGAAATCCAGAGAGTGCTTTTTGCTCTTAAGCAGAGTGTGATCAATGGATGAGAACTCTGATGTGTGTTTCACTTCAGAAATGGAGATAATTCCCAAGCTCTGAGTCTTCCTACAAGCAAGACTTCTTTTCATGTAAGGACAGTTACTTTACAGCTCAAAGGAACTACATCGTTCACGAAGCTCACACATTTGTCATCTAAACTGACAAGCATTTAATGTTAGAGGACCTCTGATTTGTTTCAGTTTCAGAAGCAGAGATGAACTAGATATGGTCCCTATGTGTAGGAAACACTGTTCTTTTGTTCTGAGCACACTCAAGTTTCCTGCTGTATTAGAGACTCTAGAAAGCAAGAACGTGCTTCTTGCTCTAAAGCAGAGTGTGAACAATGCATGAGAACTCTGCTGTGTGTTTCACTTCAGAAATGGAGTTAAATCCCTGGCTCTGAGTCTTCCTACAAGCAAGACTTCGTTTCAGGTAAGGGCTGTCACTTTTCAGCTCAAACGAACTACATCGTTCACGAAGCTCACACGTTTCTCGTCTTAACTGACAATCATTGGATGTTAGAGGACCAGTGCTTTGTATCAGTTTCAGAAGCAGATTTGGACTAGATAAGATCTGTATGTGTAGGAAACACCGTTCATTTGTTCTCAGCACACTCAACTTTCCTGCTGTCTTAGAGATTCTAAAAAGCTACAGCGTGCTTCTTGCTCTAAAGCAGAGTGTGATCAACGGATGAGAACTCTGTTTGTGTTTCACTTCAGAAATGGAGTTAAATCCCTGGCTCTGAGTCTTCCTACAAGCAAGACTTTGTTTCAGGTAAGGGCAGTTACTTTATAGCTCAAACAAACTACATGGTTCAGGAAGCTCACATGTTACTCATCTTAACTGAGAAGCATTGGATGTTAGAGGACCTTTGCTTTGTATCAATTTCAAGCAGAGTTGAACTAGGTATGGTCCGTATGTGTAGGAAACACGGTTCTTTTGTTCTGAGCACACTCAAGTTTCCTGCTGTATTAGAGACTCTAGAAAGCAGGGGCGTCCTTCTTGCTCTAAAGCAGAGTGTGATCCATGTCTGAAAACTGTGTTGTGTGTTTCCCTTCAGAAATGGAGTTAAATCCCAGCCTTTGTGTCTTCCTACAAGCAAGACTTCGTTACAAGTAAGGGCTGTCACTTTTCAGCTCAAACGAGCTACATCGTTCAGGAAGCTAACACGTTTCTCATCTTAACTGACAAGCATTGGATGTTAGAGGACCAGTGCTTTGTATCAGTTTCAGAAACAGAGTTGGAATAGATATGGTCCGTATGTGTAGGAAATACCTTTCTTTTGTTCTCAGCACACTCATGTTTCCTGCTGTCTTAGAGACTCTAGAAAGCAAGAGCATGCTTCTTGCTCTAAAGCAGAGTGTGCTCAATGGATGAGAACTCTGCTTTGTGTTTCACTTCAGAAATGGAATTAAATCCCAGGCTCTGAGTCTTCCTACAAGCAAGACTTCTTATCATGTAAGGGCAGTTACTTTACAGCTCAAACGAACTACATCGTTCACGAAGCTCACACGTTTCTCATCTAAACTGACAAGCATTGGATGTTAGAGGACCCCTGATTTGTTTCAGTTTCAGAAGCAGAGATGAACTAGATATGGTCCGTATGTGTAGGAAACACCGTTCTTTTGTTCTCATCCCACTCACGTTTCCTGCTGTTTTAGAGACTCTAGAAATCTAGAGCGTGCTTCTTGATCTAAAGCAGA
This sequence comes from Onychomys leucogaster, assembly GCA_949786385.1. NCBI lineage: Eukaryota > Metazoa > Chordata > Mammalia > Rodentia > Cricetidae > Onychomys > Onychomys leucogaster. Next base: position 1,752,618 of record CATKUP010000086.1, read on the forward strand.
GTGTGATCAATGTATGAGAACTCTGCTGTGTGATTCACATCAGAAATGGAGTTAAATCTCAGGCTCTGAGTCTTCCTACAAACAAGACTTCGTTTCAGGTAAGGGCAGTTACTTTACAGCTCAAACGAACTACATCGTTCACGAAGCTCACACGTTTCTCATCTTCAATGAGAAGCATTGGATGTTAGAGGACCTTTGCTTTGTATCAATTTCAAACAGAGTTGAACTAGATTTCTTCTGTATGTATAGGAAACATGGTTCTTTTCTTCTGAGCACACTCATGTTTCCTGAGTATTAGAGTCTCTGGAAAGCAAGAGCGTGCTTCTTGTTCTAAAGCAGTGTGTGATCCATGGATGAGAACTCTGCTGTGTGTTTCCCTTCAGAAATGGAGTTAAATCCCAGGCTCTGCGTCTTCCTACAATCAAGACTTCGTTTCAGGTAAGTGCAGTCACTTTTCAGCTCAAACGAACTACATCGTTCACGAAGCTAACACGTTTATCATCTTAACTGCCAAGCATTGGATGTTAGAGGACCAGTGCTTTGTATCAGTTTCAGAAGCATAGTAGAACTAGATAAGATCCGTATGTGTAGGAAACACAGTTCTTTTGTTCTCATCACACTCATGTTTCCTGCTGTCTTAGAGACTGTAGAAAGCAAGAGCATGCTTCTTGCTCTAAAGCAGAGTGTGAACAATGGATGAGAACTCTTCTGTGTGTTTCACTTCAGAAATGGAGTTAAATCCCAGGCTCTGTGTCTTCCTACAAGCAAGACTTCGTTTCAGGTAAGGGCAGTCACTTTTCAGCTCAAACGATCTACATCGTTCACGAAGCTCACACATTTCTCGTCTTAACTGACAAGCATTGGCTCTTAGAGGACTAGTGCTTTGTATCAGTTTTAGAATCAGAGTTGGACTAGATATGATCCGTATGTATAAGAAACACTGTTCATTTGTTCTCAGCACACTCAAGTTTCCTGCTGTCTTAGAGATTCTAGAAAGCTAGAGCGTGCTTCTTGCTCTAAAGCAGAGTGTGATCAATGGATGAGAACTCTGTTGTGTGTTTCACTTTAGAAATGGAGTTAAATCCCTGGCTCTGAGTCTTCCTACAAGCAAGACTTCGTTTGAGGTAAGGGCAGTTACTTTACAGCTCAAACGAACTATGTCGTTCACAAAGCTCACACGTTTCTCATCTTAACTGAGAAGCATTGGATGTTAGAGGACCTTTCCTTTCTATCAATTTCAAGACGAGTTGAACTAGATATGATACGTATGTATAGGAAAAACGGTTCTTTTCTTCTGAGCACACTCATGCTTCCTTCTTTATTAGAGACTCTAGAAAGCAAGAGCGTCCTTCTTGCTCTAAAGCAGAGTGTGATCCATGGATGAGAACTGTGTTGTGTGTTTCCCTTCAGAAATGGGGTTAAATCCCAGGCTCTGTGTCTTCCTACAAGCAAGACTTCGTTTCTGGTAAGGGCATAACTTTTCAGCTCAAAAGAACTACATCGTTCATGAAACCCACACGTTTCTCATCTTAAATGACAAGCATTGTATGTTAGAGGACCAGTGCTTTGTATCAGTTTCAGAAGCAGAGTTGGACTAGATATGGTCCGTATGTGTAGGAAACACCTTTCTTTTGTTCTCAGCACACTCACCTTTCCTGCTTTCATGGAGACTCTAGAAATCCAGAGAGTGCTTTTTGCTCTTAAGCAGAGTGTGATCAATGGATGAGAACTCTGATGTGTGTTTCACTTCAGAAATGGAGATAATTCCCAAGCTCTGAGTCTTCCTACAAGCAAGACTTCTTTTCATGTAAGGACAGTTACTTTACAGCTCAAAGGAACTACATCGTTCACGAAGCTCACACATTTGTCATCTAAACTGACAAGCATTTAATGTTAGAGGACCTCTGATTTGTTTCAGTTTCAGAAGCAGAGATGAACTAGATATGGTCCCTATGTGTAGGAAACACTGTTCTTTTGTTCTGAGCACACTCAAGTTTCCTGCTGTATTAGAGACTCTAGAAAGCAAGAACGTGCTTCTTGCTCTAAAGCAGAGTGTGAACAATGCATGAGAACTCTGCTGTGTGTTTCACTTCAGAAATGGAGTTAAATCCCTGGCTCTGAGTCTTCCTACAAGCAAGACTTCGTTTCAGGTAAGGGCTGTCACTTTTCAGCTCAAACGAACTACATCGTTCACGAAGCTCACACGTTTCTCGTCTTAACTGACAATCATTGGATGTTAGAGGACCAGTGCTTTGTATCAGTTTCAGAAGCAGATTTGGACTAGATAAGATCTGTATGTGTAGGAAACACCGTTCATTTGTTCTCAGCACACTCAACTTTCCTGCTGTCTTAGAGATTCTAAAAAGCTACAGCGTGCTTCTTGCTCTAAAGCAGAGTGTGATCAACGGATGAGAACTCTGTTTGTGTTTCACTTCAGAAATGGAGTTAAATCCCTGGCTCTGAGTCTTCCTACAAGCAAGACTTTGTTTCAGGTAAGGGCAGTTACTTTATAGCTCAAACAAACTACATGGTTCAGGAAGCTCTCATGTTATTCATCTTAACTGAGAAGCATTGGATGTTAGAGGACCTTTGCTTTGTATCAATTTCAAGCAGAGTTGAACTAGGTATGGTCCGTATGTGTAGGAAACACGGTTCTTTTGTTCTGAGCACACTCAAGTTTCTTTCTGTATTAGAGACTCTAGAAAGCAGGAGCGTCCTTCTTACTCTAAAGCAGAGTGTGATCCATGTCTGAAAACTGTGTTGTGTGTTTCCCTTCAGAAATGGAGTTAAATCCCAGCCTTTGTGTCTTCCTACAAGCAAGACTTCGTTACAAGTAAGGGCTGTCACTTTTCAGCTCAAACGAGCTACATCGTTCAGGAAGCTAACACGTTTCTCATCTTAACTGACAAGCATTGGATGTTAGAGGACCAGTGCTTTGTATCAGTTTCAGAAACAGAGTTGGAATAGATATGGTCCGTATGTGTAGGAAATACCTTTCTTTTGTTCTCAGCACACTCATGTTTCCTGCTGTCTTAGAGACTCTAGAAAGCAAGAGCATGCTTCTTGCTCTAAAGCAGAGTGTGCTCAATGGATGAGAACTCTGCTTTGTGTTTCACTTCAGAAATGGAATTAAATCCCAGGCTCTGAGTCTTCCTACAAGCAAGACTTCTTATCATGTAAGGGCAGTTACTTTACAGCTCAAACGAACTACATCGTTCACGAAGCTCACACGTTTCTCATCTAAACTGACAAGCATTGGATGTTAGAGGACCCCTGATTTGTTTCAGTTTCAGAAGCAGAGAGGAACTAGATATGGTCCGTATGTGTAGGAAACACCGTTCTTTTGTTCTCATCCCACTCACGTTTCCTGCTGTTTTAGAGACTCTAGAAATCTAGAGCGTGCTTCTTGATCAAAAGCAGAGTGTGATCAATGTATGAGAACTCTGCTGTGTGATTCACATCAGAAATGGAGTTAAATCTCAGGCTCTGAGTCTTCCTACAAAAAAGACTTCGTTTCAGGTAAGGGCAGTTACTTTACAGCTCAAACGAATTACATCGTTCACGAAGCTCACAGGTTTCTCATCTTCAATGAGAAGCATTGGATGTTAGAGGACCTTTGCTTTGTATCAATTTCAAACAGAGTTGAACTAGATTTCTTCCGTATGTATAGGAAAAATGGTTCTTTTCTTCTGAGCACACTCATGTTTCCTGAGTATTAGAGTCTCTGGAAAGCAAGAGCGTGCTTCTTGTTCTAAAGCAGTGTGTGATCCATGGATGAGAACTCTGCTGTGTGTTTCCCTTCAGAAATGGAGTTAAATCCCAGGCTCTGCGTCTTCCTACAATCAAGACTTCGTTTCAGGTAAGTGCAGTCACTTTTCAGCTCAAACGATCTACATCGTTCACGAAGCTAACACGTTTATCATCTTAACTGCCAAGCATTGGATGTTAGAGGACCAGTGCTTTGTATCAGTTTCAGAAGCATAGTAGAACTAGATAAGATCCGTATGTGTAGGAAACACAGTTCTTTTGTTCTCATCACACTCATGTTTCCTTCTGTCTTAGAGACTGTAGAAAGCAAGAGCATGCTTCTTGCTCTAAAGCAGAGTGTGAACAATGGATGAGAACTCTTCTGTGTGTTTCACTTCAGAAATGGAGTTAAATCCCAGGCTCTGTGTCTTCCTACAAGCAAGACTTCGTTTCAGGTAAGGGCAGTCACTTTTCAGCTCAAACGATCTACATCGTTCACGAAGCTCACACATTTCTCGTCTTAACTGACAAGCATTGGCTCTTAGAGGACTAGTGCTTTGTATCAGTTTTAGAATCAGAGTTGGACTAGATATGATCCGTATGTATAAGAAACACTGTTCATTTGTTCTCAGCACACTCAAGTTTCCTGCTGTCTTAGAGATTCTAGAAAGCTAGAGCGTGCTTCTTGCTCTAAAGCAGAGTGTGATCAATGGATGAGAACTCTGTTGTGTGTTTCACTTTAGAAATGGAGTTAAATCCCTGGCTCTGAGTCTTCCTACAAGCAAGACTTCGTTTGAGGTAAGGGCAGTTACTTTACAGCTCAAACGAACTATGTCGTTCACAAAGCTCACACGTTTCTCATCTTAACTGAGAAGCATTGGATGTTAGAGGACCTTTCCTTTCTATCAATTTCAAGACGAGTTGAACTAGATATGATACGTATGTATAGGAAAAACGGTTCTTTTCTTCTGAGCACACTCATGCTTCCTTCTTTATTAGAGACTCTAGAAAGCAAGAGCGTCCTTCTTGCTCTAAAGCAGAGTGTGATCCATGGATGAGAACTGTGTTGTGTGTTTCCCTTCAGAAATGGGGTTAAATCCCAGGCTCTGTGTCTTCCTACAAGCAAGACTTCGTTTCTGGTAAGGGCATAACTTTTCAGCTCAAAAGAACTACATCGTTCATGAAACCCACACGTTTCTCATCTTAAATGACAAGCATTGTATGTTAGAGGACCAGTGCTTTGTATCAGTTTCAGAAGCAGAGTTGGACTAGATATGGTCCGTATGTGTAGGAAACACCTTTCTTTTGTTCTCAGCACACTCACCTTTCCTGCTTTCATGGAGACTCTAGAAATCCAGAGAGTGCTTTTTGCTCTTAAGCAGAGTGTGATCAATGGATGAGAACTCTGATGTGTGTTTCACTTCAGAAATGGAGATAATTCCCAAGCTCTGAGTCTTCCTACAAGCAAGACTTCTTTTCATGTAAGGACAGTTACTTTACAGCTCAAAGGAACTACATCGTTCACGAAGCACACACATTTGTCATCTAAACTGACAAGCATTTAATGTTAGAGGACCTCTGATTTGTTTCAGTTTCAGAAGCAGAGATGAACTAGATATGGTCCCTATGTGTAGGAAACACTGTTCTTTTGTTCTGAGCACACTCAAGTTTCCTGCTGTATTAGAGACTCTAGAAAGCAAGAACGTGCTTCTTGCTCTAAAGCAGAGTGTGAACAATGCATGAGAACTCTGCTGTGTGTTTCACTTCAGAAATGGAGTTAAATCCCTGGCTCTGAGTCTTCCTACAAGCAAGACTTCGTTTCAGGTAAGGGCTGTCACTTTTCAGCTCAAACGAACTACATCGTTCACGAAGCTCACACGTTTCTCGTCTTAACTGACAATCATTGGATGTTAGAGGACCAGTGCTTTGTATCAGTTTCAGAAGCAGATTTGGACTAGATAAGATCTGTATGTGTAGGAAACACCGTTCATTTGTTCTCAGCACACTCAACTTTCCTGCTGTCTTAGAGATTCTAAAAAGCTACAGCGTGCTTCTTGCTCTAAAGCAGAGTGTGATCAACGGATGAGAACTCTGTTTGTGTTTCACTTCAGAAATGGAGTTAAATCCCTGGCTCTGAGTCTTCCTACAAGCAAGACTTTGTTTCAGGTAAGGGCAGTTACTTTATAGCTCAAACAAACTACATGGTTCAGGAAGCTCTCATGTTATTCATCTTAACTGAGAAGCATTGGATGTTAGAGGACCTTTGCTTTGTATCAATTTCAAGCAGAGTTGAACTAGGTATGGTCCGTATGTGTAGGAAACACGGTTCTTTTGTTCTGAGCACACTCAAGTTTCCTTCTGTATTAGAGACTCTAGAAAGCAGGAGCGTCCTTCTTGCTCTAAAGCAGAGTGTGATCCATGTCTGAAAACTGTGTTGTGTGTTTCCCTTCAGAAATGGAGTTAAATCCCAGCCTTTGTGTCTTCCTACAAGCAAGACTTCGTTACAAGTAAGGGCTGTCACTTTTCAGCTCAAACGAGCTACATCGTTCAGGAAGCTAACACGTTTCTCATCTTAACTGACAAGCATTGGATGTTAGAGGACCAGTGCTTTGTATCAGTTTCAGAAACAGAGTTGGAATAGATATGGTCCGTATGTGTAGGAAATACCTTTCTTTTGTTCTCAGCACACTCATGTTTCCTGCTGTCTTAGAGACTCTAGAAAGCAAGAGCATGCTTCTTGCTCTAAAGCAGAGTGTGCTCAATGGATGAGAACTCTGCTTTGTGTTTCACTTCAGAAATGGAATTAAATCCCAGGCTCTGAGTCTTCCTACAAGCAAGACTTCTTATCATGTAAGGGCAGTTACTTTACAGCTCAAACGAACTACATCGTTCACGAAGCTCACACGTTTCTCATCTAAACTGACAAGCATTGGATGTTAGAGGACCCCTGATTTGTTTCAGTTTCAGAAGCAGAGATGAACTAGATATGGTCCGTATGTGTAGGAAACACCGTTCTTTTGTTCTCATCCCACTCACGTTTCCTGCTGTTTTAGAGACTCTAGAAATCTAGAGCGTGCTTCTTGATCTAAAGCATAGTGTGATCAATGTATGAGAACTCTGCTGTGTGATTCACATCAGAAATGGAGTTAAATCTCAGGCTCTGAGTCTTCCTACAAACAAGACTTCGTTTCAGGTAAGGGCAGTTACTTTACAGCTCAAACGAATTACATCGTTCACGAAGCTCACAGGTTTCTCATCTTCAATGAGAAGCATTGGATGTTAGAGGACCTTTGCTTTGTATCAATTTCAAACAGAGTTGAACTAGATTTCTTCCGTATGTATAGGAAACATGGTTCTTTTCTTCTGAGCACACTCATGTTTCCTGAGTATTAGAGTCTCTGGAAAGCAAGAGCGTGCTTCTTGTTCTAAAGCAGTGTGTGATCCATGGATGAGAACTCTGCTGTGTGTTTCCCTTCAGAAATGGAGTTAAATCCCAGGCTCTGCGTCTTCCTACAATCAAGACTTCGTTTCAGGTAAGTGCAGTCACTTTTCAGCTCAAACGATCTACATCGTTCACGAAGCTAACACGTTTATCATCTTAACTGCCAAGCATTGGATGTTAGAGGACCAGTGCTTTGTATCAGTTTCAGAAGCATAGTAGAACTAGATAAGATCCGTATGTGTAGGAAACACAGTTCTTTTGTTCTCATCACACTCATGTTTCCTGCTGTCTTAGAGACTGTAGAAAGCAAGAGCATGCTTCTTGCTCTAAAGCAGAGTGTGAACAATGGATGAGAACTCTTCTGTGTGTTTCACTTCAGAAATGGAGTTAAATCCCAGGCTCTGTGTCTTCCTACAAGCAAGACTTCGTTTCAGGTAAGGGCAGTCACTTTTCAGCTCAAACGATCTACATCGTTCACGAAGCTCACACATTTCTCGTCTTAACTGACAAGCATTGGCTCTTAGAGGACTAGTGCTTTGTATCAGTTTCAGAATCAGAGTTGGACTAGATATGATCCGTATGTATAAGAAACACTGTTCATTTGTTCTCAGCACACTCAAGTTTCCTGCTGTCTTAGAGATTCTAGAAAGCTAGAGCGTGCTTCTTGCTCTAAAGCAGAGTGTGATCAATGGATGAGAACTCTGTTGTGTGTTTCTCTTCAGAAATGGGGTTAAATCCCAGGCTCTGAGTCTTCCTACAAGCAAGACTTCGTTTGAGGTAAGGGCAGTTACTTTACAGCTCAAACGAACTAAGTCGTTCACGAAGCTCACACGTTTCTCATCTTAACTGAGAAGCATTGGATGTTAGAGGACCTTTCCTTTCTATCAATTTCAAGAAGAGTTGAACTAGATATGATACGTATGTATAGGAAAAACGGTTCTTTTCTTCTGAGCACACTCATGCTTCCTTCTTTTTTAGAGACTCTAGAAAGCAAGAGCGTCCTTCTTGCTCTAAAGCAGAGTGTGATCCATGGATGAGAACTGTGTTGTGTGTTTCTCTTCAGAAATGGGGTTAAATCCCAGGCTCTGTGTCTTCCTACAAGCAAGACTTCGTTTCTGGTAAGGGCATAACTTTTCAGCTCAAAAGAACTACATCGTTCATGAAACCCACACGTTTCTCATCTTAAATGACAAGCATTGTATGTTAGAGGACCAGTGCTTTGTATCAGTTTCAGAAGCAGAGTTGGACTAGATATGGTCCGTATGTGTAGGAAACACCTTTCTTTTGTTCTCAGCACACTCACCTTTCCTGCTTTCATGGAGACTCTAGAAATCCAGAGAGTGCTTTTTGCTCTTAAGCAGAGTGTGATCAATGGATGAGAACTCTGATGTGTGTTTCACTTCAGAAATGGAGATAATTCCCAAGCTCTGAGTCTTCCTACAAGCAAGACTTCTTTTCATGTAAGGACAGTTACTTTACAGCTCAAAGGAACTACATCGTTCACGAAGCTCACACATTTGTCATCTAAACTGACAAGCATTTAATGTTAGAGGACCTCTGATTTGTTTCAGTTTCAGAAGCAGAGATGAACTAGATATGGTCCCTATGTGTAGGAAACACTGTTCTTTTGTTCTGAGCACACTCAAGTTTCCTGCTGTATTAGAGACTCTAGAAAGCAAGAACGTGCTTCTTGCTCTAAAGCAGAGTGTGAACAATGCATGAGAACTCTGCTGTGTGTTTCACTTCAGAAATGGAGTTAAATCCCTGGCTCTGAGTCTTCCTACAAGCAAGACTTCGTTTCAGGTAAGGGCTGTCACTTTTCAGCTCAAACGAACTACATCGTTCACGAAGCTCACACGTTTCTCGTCTTAACTGACAATCATTGGATGTTAGAGGACCAGTGCTTTGTATCAGTTTCAGAAGCAGATTTGGACTAGATAAGATCTGTATGTGTAGGAAACACCGTTCATTTGTTCTCAGCACACTCAACTTTCCTGCTGTCTTAGAGATTCTAAAAAGCTACAGCGTGCTTCTTGCTCTAAAGCAGAGTGTGATCAACGGATGAGAACTCTGTTTGTGTTTCACTTCAGAAATGGAGTTAAATCCCTGGCTCTGAGTCTTCCTACAAGCAAGACTTTGTTTCAGGTAAGGGCAGTTACTTTATAGCTCAAACAAACTACATGGTTCAGGAAGCTCTCATGTTATTCATCTTAACTGAGAAGCATTGGATGTTAGAGGACCTTTGCTTTTTATCAATTTCAAGCAGAGTTGAACTAGGTATGGTCCGTATGTGTAGGAAACACGGTTCTTTTGTTCTGAGCACACTCAAGTTTCCTTCTGTATTAGAGACTCTAGAAAGCAGGAGCGTCCTTCTTGCTCTAAAGCAGAGTGTGATCCATGTCTGAAAACTGTGTTGTGTGTTTCCCTTCAGAAATGGAGTTAAATCCCAGCCTTTGTGTCTTCCTACAAGCAAGACTTCGTTACAAGTAAGGGCTGTCACTTTTCAGCTCAAACGAGCTACATCGTTCAGGAAGCTAACACGTTTCTCATCTTAACTGACAAGCATTGGATGTTAGAGGACCAGTGCTTTGTATCAGTTTCAGAAACAGAGTTGGAATAGATATGGTCCGTATGTGTAGGAAATACCTTTCTTTTGTTCTCAGCACACTCATGTTTCCTGCTGTCTTAGAGACTCTAGAAAGCAAGAGCATGCTTCTTGCTCTAAAGCAGAGTGTGCTCAATGGATGAGAACTCTGCTTTGTGTTTCACTTCAGAAATGGAATTAAATCCCAGGCTCTGAGTCTTCCTACAAGCAAGACTTCTTATCATGTAAGGGCAGTTACTTTACAGCTCAAACGAACTACATCGTTCACGAAGCTCACACGTTTCTCATCTAAACTGACAAGCATTGGATGTTAGAGGACCCCTGATTTGTTTCAGTTTCAGAAGCAGAGAGGAACTAGATATGGTCCGTATGTGTAGGAAACACCGTTCTTTTGTTCTCATCCCACTCACGTTTCCTGCTGTTTTAGAGACTCTAGAAATCTAGAGCGTGCTTCTTGATCTAAAGCAGAGTGTGATCAATGTATGAGAACTCTGCTGTGTGATTCACATCAGAAATGGAGTTAAATCTCAGGCTCTGAGTCTTCCTACAAACAAGACTTCGTTTCAGGTAAGGGCAGTTACTTTACAGCTCAAACGAACTACATCGTTCACGTAGCTCACACGTTTCTCATCTTCAATGAGAAGCATTGGATGTTAGAGGACCTTTGCTTTGTATCAATTTCAAACAGAGTTGAACTAGATTTCTTCCGTATGTATAGGAAACATGGTTCTTTTCTTCTGAGCACACTCATGTTTCCTGAGTATTAGAGTCTCTGGAAAGCAAGAGCGTGCTTCTTGTTCTAAAGCAGTGTGTGATCCATGGATGAGAACTCTGCTGTGTGTTTCCCTTCAGAAATGGAGTTAAATCCCAGGCTCTGCGTCTTCCTACAATCAAGACTTCGTTTCAGGTAAGTGCAGTCACTTTTCAGCTCAAACGATCTACATCGTTCACGAAGCTAACACGTTTATCATCTTAACTGCCAAGCATTGGATGTTAGAGGACCAGTGCTTTGTATCAGTTTCAGAAGCATAGTAGAACTAGATAAGATCCGTATGTGTAGGAAACACAGTTCTTTTGTTCTCATCACACTCATGTTTCCTTCTGTCTTAGAGACTGTAGAAAGCAAGAGCATGCTTCTTGCTCTAAAGCAGAGTGTGAACAATGGATGAGAACTCTTCTGTGTGTTTCACTTCAGAAATGGAGTTAAATCCCAGGCTCTGTGTCTTCCTACAAGCAAGACTTCGTTTCAGGTAAGGGCAGTCACTTTTCAGCTCAAACGATCTACATCGTTCACGAAGCTCACACATTTCTCGTCTTAACTGACAAGCATTGGCTCTTAGAGGACTAGTGCTTTGTATCAGTTTCAGAATCAGAGTTGGACTAGATATGATCCGTATGTATAAGAAACACTGTTCATTTGTTCTCAGCACACTCAAGTTTCCTGCTGTCTTAGAGATTCTAGAAAGCTAGAGCGTGCTTCTTGCTCTAAAGCAGAGTGTGATCAATGGATGAGAACTCTGTTGTGTGTTTCACTTTAGAAATGGAGTTAAATCCCTGGCTCTGAGTCTTCCTACAAGCAAGACTTCGTTTGAGGTAAGGGCAGTTACTTTACAGCTCAAACGAACTACGTCGTTCACGAAGCTCACACGTTTCTCATCTTAACTGAGAAGCATTGGATGTTAGAGGACCTTTCCTTTCTATCAATTTCAAGAAGAGTTGAACTAGATATGATACGTATGTATAGGAAAAACGGTTCTTTTCTTCTGAGCACACTCATGCTTCCTTCTTTTTTAGAGACTCTAGAAAGCAAGAGCGTCCTTCTTGCTCTAAAGCAGAGTGTGATCCATGGATGAGAACTGTGTTGTGTGTTTCCCTTCAGAAATGGGGTTAAATCCCAGGCTCTGTGTCTTCCTACAAGCAAGACTTCGTTTCTGGTAAGGGCATAACTTTTCAGCTCAAAAGAACTACATCGTTCATGAAACCCACACGTTTCTCATCTTAAATGACAAGCATTGTATGTTAGAGGACCAGTGCTTTGTATCAGTTTCAGAAGCAGAGTTGGACTAGATATGGTCCGTATGTGTAGGAAACACCTTTCTTTTGTTCTCAGCACACTCACCTTTCCTGCTTTCATGGAGACTCTAGAAATCCAGAGAGTGCTTTTTGCTCTTAAGCAGAGTGTGATCAATGGATGAGAACTCTGATGTGTGTTTCACTTCAGAAATGGAGATAATTCCCAAGCTCTGAGTCTTCCTACAAGCAAGACTTCTTTTCATGTAAGGACAGTTACTTTACAGCTCAAAGGAACTACATCGTTCACGAAGCTCACACATTTGTCATCTAAACTGACAAGCATTTAATGTTAGAGGACCTCTGATTTGTTTCAGTTTCAGAAGCAGAGATGAACTAGATATGGTCCCTATGTGTAGGAAACACTGTTCTTTTGTTCTGAGCACACTCAAGTTTCCTGCTGTATTAGAGACTCTAGAAAGCAAGAACGTGCTTCTTGCTCTAAAGCAGAGTGTGAACAATGCATGAGAACTCTGCTGTGTGTTTCACTTCAGAAATGGAGTTAAATCCCTGGCTCTGAGTCTTCCTACAAGCAAGACTTCGTTTCAGGTAAGGGCTGTCACTTTTCAGCTCAAACGAACTACATCGTTCACGAAGCTCACACGTTTCTCGTCTTAACTGACAATCATTGGATGTTAGAGGACCAGTGCTTTGTATCAGTTTCAGAAGCAGATTTGGACTAGATAAGATCTGTATGTGTAGGAAACACCGTTCATTTGTTCTCAGCACACTCAACTTTCCTGCTGTCTTAGAGATTCTAAAAAGCTACAGCGTGCTTCTTGCTCTAAAGCAGAGTGTGATCAACGGATGAGAACTCTGTTTGTGTTTCACTTCAGAAATGGAGTTAAATCCCTGGCTCTGAGTCTTCCTACAAGCAAGACTTTGTTTCAGGTAAGGGCAGTTACTTTATAGCTCAAACAAACTACATGGTTCAGGAAGCTCTCATGTTATTCATCTTAACTGAGAAGCATTGGATGTTAGAGGACCTTTGCTTTGTATCAATTTCAAGCAGAGTTGAACTAGGTATGGTCCGTATGTGTAGGAAACACGGTTCTTTTGTTCTGAGCACACTCAAGTTTCCTTCTGTATTAGAGACTCTAGAAAGCAGGAGCGTCCTTCTTGCTCTAAAGCAGAGTGTGATCCATGTCTGAAAACTGTGTTGTGTGTTTCCCTTCAGAAATGGAGTTAAATCCCAGCCTTTGTGTCTTCCTACAAGCAAGACTTCGTTACAAGTAAGGGCTGTCACTTTTCAGCTCAAACGAGCTACATCGTTCAGGAAGCTAACACGTTTCTCATCTTAACTGACAAGCATTGGATGTTAGAGGACCAGTGCTTTGTATCAGTTTCAGAAACAGAGTTGGAATAGATATGGTCCGTATGTGTAGGAAATACCTTTCTTTTGTTCTCAGCACACTCATGTTTCCTGCTGTCTTAGAGACTCTAGAAAGCAAGAGCATGCTTCTTGCTCTAAAGCAGAGTGTGCTCAATGGATGAGAACTCTGCTTTGTGTTTCACTTCAGAAATGGAATTAAATCCCAGGCTCTGAGTCTTCCTACAAGCAAGACTTCTTATCATGTAAGGGCAGTTACTTTACAGCTCAAACGAACTACATCGTTCACGAAGCTCACACGTTTCTCATCTAAACTGACAAGCATTGGATGTTAGAGGACCCCTGATTTGTTTCAGTTTCAGAAGCAGAGAGGAACTAGATATGGTCCGTATGTGTAGGAAACACCGTTCTTTTGTTCTCATCCCACTCACGTTTCCTGCTGTTTTAGAGACTCTAGAAATCTAGAGCGTGCTTCTTGATCTAAAGCATAGTGTGATCAATGTATGAGAACTCTGCTGTGTGATTCACATCAGAAATGGAGTTAAATCTCAGGCTCTGAGTCTTCCTACAAACAAGACTTCGTTTCAGGTAAGGGCAGTTACTTTACAGCTCAAACGAATTACATCGTTCACGAAGCTCACAGGTTTCTCATCTTCAATGAGAAGCATTGGATGTTAGAGGACCTTTGCTTTGTATCAATTTCAAACAGAGTTGAACTAGATTTCTTCCGTATGTATAGGAAACATGGTTCTTTTCTTCTGAGCACACTCATGTTTCCTGAGTATTAGAGTCTCTGGAAAGCAAGAGCGTGCTTCTTGTTCTAAAGCAGTGTGTGATCCATGGATGAGAACTCTGCTGTGTGTTTCCCTTCAGAAATGGAGTTAAATCCCAGGCTCTGCGTCTTCCTACAATCAAGACTTCGTTTCAGGTAAGTGCAGTCACTTTTCAGCTCAAACGAACTACATCGTTCACGAAGCTAACACGTTTATCATCTTAACTGCCAAGCATTGGATGTTAGAGGACCAGTGCTTTGTATCAGTTTCAGAAGCATAGTAGAACTAGATAAGATCCGTATGTGTAGGAAACACAGTTCTTTTGTTCTCATCACACTCATGTTTCCTGCTGTCTTAGAGACTGTAGAAAGCAAGAGCATGCTTCTTGCTCTAAAGCAGAGTGTGAACAATGGATGAGAACTCTTCTGTGTGTTTCACTTCAGAAATGGAGTTAAATCCCAGGCTCTGTGTCTTCCTACAAGCAAGACTTCGTTTCAGGTAAGGGCAGTCACTTTTCAGCTCAAACGATCTACATCGTTCACGAAGCTCACACATTTCTCGTCTTAACTGACAAGCATTGGCTCTTAGAGGACTAGTGCTTTGTATCAGTTTCAGAATCAGAGTTGGACTAGATATGATCCGTATGTATAAGAAACACTGTTCATTTGTTCTCAGCACACTCAAGTTTCCTGCTGTCTTAGAGATTCTAGAAAGCTAGAGCGTGCTTCTTGCTCTAAAGCAGAGTGTGATCAATGGATGAGAACTCTGTTGTGTGTTTCACTTTAGAAATGGAGTTAAATCCCTGGCTCTGAGTCTTCCTACAAGCAAGACTTCGTTTGAGGTAAGGGCAGTTACTTTACAGCTCAAACGAACTACGTCGTTTACGAAGCTCACACGTTTCTCATCTTAACTGAGAAGCATTGGATGTTAGAGGACCTTTCCTTTCTATCAATTTCAAGAAGAGTTGAACTAGATATGATACGTATGTATAGGAAAAACGGTTCTTTTCTTCTGAGCACACTCATGCTTCCTTCTTTTTTAGAGACTCTAGAAAGCAAGAGCGTCCTTCTTGCTCTAAAGCAGAGTGTGATCCATGGATGAGAACTGTGTTGTGTGTTTCCCTTCAGAAATGGGGTTAAATCCCAGGCTCTGTGTCTTCCTACAAGCAAGACTTCGTTTCTGGTAAGGGCATAACTTTTCAGCTCAAAAGAACTACATCGTTCATGAAACCCACACGTTTCTCATCTTAAATGACAAGCATTGTATGTTAGAGGACCAGTGCTTTGTATCAGTTTCAGAAGCAGAGTTGGACTAGATATGGTCCGTATGTGTAGGAAACACCTTTCTTTTGTTCTCAGCACACTCACCTTTCCTGCTTTCATGGAGACTCTAGAAATCCAGAGAGTGCTTTTTGCTCTTAAGCAGAGTGTGATCAATGGATGAGAACTCTGATGTGTGTTTCACTTCAGAAATGGAGATAATTCCCAAGCTCTGAGTCTTCCTACAAGCAAGACTTCTTTTCATGTAAGGACAGTTACTTTACAGCTCAAAGGAACTACATCGTTCACGAAGCTCACACATTTGTCATCTAAACTGACAAGCATTTAATGTTAGAGGACCTCTGATTTGTTTCAGTTTCAGAAGCAGAGATGAACTAGATATGGTCCCTATGTGTAGGAAACACTGTTCTTTTGTTCTGAGCACACTCAAGTTTCCTGCTGTATTAGAGACTCTAGAAAGCAAGAACGTGCTTCTTGCTCTAAAGCAGAGTGTGAACAATGCATGAGAACTCTGCTGTGTGTTTCACTTCAGAAATGGAGTTAAATCCCTGGCTCTGAGTCTTCCTACAAGCAAGACTTCGTTTCAGGTAAGGGCTGTCACTTTTCAGCTCAAACGAACTACATCGTTCACGAAGCTCACACGTTTCTCGTCTTAACTGACAATCATTGGATGTTAGAGGACCAGTGCTTTGTATCAGTTTCAGAAGCAGATTTGGACTAGATAAGATCTGTATGTGTAGGAAACACCGTTCATTTGTTCTCAGCACACTCAACTTTCCTGCTGTCTTAGAGATTCTAAAAAGCTACAGCGTGCTTCTTGCTCTAAAGCAGAGTGTGATCAACGGATGAGAACTCTGTTTGTGTTTCACTTCAGAAATGGAGTTAAATCCCTGGCTCTGAGTCTTCCTACAAGCAAGACTTTGTTTCAGGTAAGGGCAGTTACTTTATAGCTCAAACAAACTACATGGTTCAGGAAGCTCTCATGTTATTCATCTTAACTGAGAAGCATTGGATGTTAGAGGACCTTTGCTTTGTATCAATTTCAAGCAGAGTTGAACTAGGTATGGTCCGTATGTGTAGGAAACACGGTTCTTTTGTTCTGAGCACACTCAAGTTTCCTTCTGTATTAGAGACTCTAGAAAGCAGGAGCGTCCTTCTTGCTCTAAAGCAGAGTGTGATCCATGTCTGAAAACTGTGTTGTGTGTTTCCCTTCAGAAATGGAGTTAAATCCCAGCCTTTGTGTCTTCCTACAAGCAAGACTTCGTTACAAGTAAG
The DNA here is from genome assembly GCA_949786385.1 of Onychomys leucogaster. Lineage (NCBI taxonomy): Eukaryota > Metazoa > Chordata > Mammalia > Rodentia > Cricetidae > Onychomys > Onychomys leucogaster. The sequence continues at coordinate 1,769,140 of CATKUP010000086.1, forward strand.
GGCTGTCACTTTTCAGCTCAAACGAGCTACATCGTTCAGGAAGCTAACACGTTTCTCATCTTAACTGACAAGCATTGGATGTTAGAGGACCAGTGCTTTGTATCAGTTTCAGAAACAGAGTTGGAATAGATATGGTCCGTATGTGTAGGAAATACCTTTCTTTTGTTCTCAGCACACTCATGTTTCCTGCTGTCTTAGAGACTCTAGAAAGCAAGAGCATGCTTCTTGCTCTAAAGCAGAGTGTGCTCAATGGATGAGAACTCTGCTTTGTGTTTCACTTCAGAAATGGAATTAAATCCCAGGCTCTGAGTCTTCCTACAAGCAAGACTTCTTATCATGTAAGGGCAGTTACTTTACAGCTCAAACGAACTACATCGTTCACGAAGCTCACACGTTTCTCATCTAAACTGACAAGCATTGGATGTTAGAGGACCCCTGATTTGTTTCAGTTTCAGAAGCAGAGAGGAACTAGATATGGTCCGTATGTGTAGGAAACACCGTTCTTTTGTTCTCATCCCACTCACGTTTCCTGCTGTTTTAGAGACTCTAGAAATCTAGAGCGTGCTTCTTGATCTAAAGCAGAGTGTGATCAATGTATGAGAACTCTGCTGTGTGATTCACATCAGAAATGGAGTTAAATCTCAGGCTCTGAGTCTTCCTACAAACAAGACTTCGTTTCAGGTAAGGGCAGTTACTTTACAGCTCAAACGAATTACATCGTTCACGAAGCTCACACATTTCTCGTCTTAACTGACAAGCATTGGCTCTTAGAGGACTAGTGCTTTGTATCAGTTTCAGAATCAGAGTTGGACTAGATATGATCCGTATGTATAAGAAACACTGTTCATTTGTTCTCAGCACACTCAAGTTTCCTGCTGTCTTAGAGATTCTAGAAAGCTAGAGCGTGCTTCTTGCTCTAAAGCAGAGTGTGATCAATGGATGAGAACTCTGTTGTGTGTTTCACTTTAGAAATGGAGTTAAATCACTGGCTCTGAGTCTTCCTACAAGCAAGACTTCGTTTGAGGTAAGGGCAGTTACTTTACAGCTCAAACGAACTACGTCGTTCACGAAGCTCACACGTTTCTCATCTTAACTGAGAAGCATTGGATGTTAGAGGACCTTTCCTTTCTATCAATTTCAAGAAGAGTTGAACTAGATATGATACGTATGTATAGGAAAAACGGTTCTTTTCTTCTGAGCACACTCATGCTTCCTTCTTTATTAGAGACTCTAGAAAGCAAGAACGTGCTTCTTGCTCTAAAGCAGAGTGTGAACAATGCATGAGAACTCTGCTGTGTGTTTCACTTCAGAAATGGAGTTAAATCCCTGGCTCTGAGTCTTCCTACAAGCAAGACTTCATTTCAGGTAAGGGCTGTCACTTTTCAGCTCAAACTAACTACATCGTTCATGAAGCTCACACGTTTCTCGTCTTAACTGACAATCATTGGATGTTAGAGGACCAGTGCTTTGTATCAGTTTCAGAAGCAGAGTTGGACTAGATAAGATCTGTATGTGTAGGAAACACCGTTCATTTGTTCTCAGCACACTCAACTTTCCTGCTGTCTTAGAGATTCTAAAAAGCTACAGCGTGCTTCTTGCTCTAAATCAGAGTGTGATCAATGGATGAGAACTCTGTTGTGTGTTTCACTTCAGAAATGGAGTTAAATCCCTGGCTCTGAGTCTTCCTACAAGCAAGACTTTGTTTCAGGTAAAGGCAGTTACTTTACAGCTCAAACAAACTACATGGTTCAGGAAGCTCACACGTTACTCATCTTAACTGAGAAGCATTGGATGTTAGAGGACCTTTGCTTTGTATCAATTTCAAGCAGAGTTGAACTAGATATGGTCCGTATGTGTAGGAAACACGGTTCTTTTTTTTCTGAGCACACTCAAGTTTCCTGCTGTATAAGAGACTCTAGAAAGCAAGAGCATCCTTCTTGCTCTAAAGCAGAGTGTGATCCATGTCTGAAAACTGTGTTGTGTGTTTCCCTTCAGAAATGGAGTTAAATCCCAGCCTTTGTGTCTTCCTACAAGCAAGACTTCGTTTCAGGTAAGGGCAGTTACTTTACAGCTCAAACGAACTACATCGTTCACGAAGCTCACACGTTTCTCATCTTCAATGAGAAGCATTGGATGTTAGAGGACCTTTGCTTTGTATCAATTTCAAACAGAGTTGAACTAGATTTCTTCCGTATGTATAGGAAACATGGTTCTTTTCTTCTGAGCACACTCATGTTTCCTGAGTATTAGAGTCTCTGGAAAGCAAGAGCGTGCTTCTTGTTCTAAAGCAGTGTGTGATCCATGGATGAGAACTCTGCTGTGTGTTTCCCTTCAGAAATGGAGTTAAATCCCAGGCTCTGCGTCTTCCTACAATCAAGACTTCGTTTCAGGTAATTGCAGTCACTTTTCAGCTCAAACGAACTACATCGTTCACGAAGCTAACACGTTTATCATCTTAACTGCCAAGCATTGGATGTTAGAGGACCAGTGCTTTGTATCAGTTTCAGAAGCATAGTAGAACTAGATAAGATCCGTATGTGTAGGAAACACAGTTCTTTTGTTCTCATCACACTCATGTTTCCTGCTGTCTTAGAGACTGTAGAAAGCAAGAGCATGCTTCTTGCTCTAAAGCAGAGTGTGAACAATGGATGAGAACTCTTCTGTGTGTTTCAATTTAGAAATGGAGTTAAATCCCTGGCTCTGAGTCTTCCTACAAGCAAGACTTCGTTTGAGGTAAGGGCAGTTACTTTACAGCTCAAACGAACTACGTCGTTCACAAAGCTCACACGTTTCTCATCTTAACTGAGAAGCATTGGATGTTAGAGGACCTTTCCTTTCTATCAATTTCAAGAAGAGTTGAACTAGATATGATACGTATGTATAGGAAAAACGGTTCTTTTCTTCTGAGCACACTCATGCTTCCTTCTTTATTAGAGACTCTAGAAAGCAAGAGCGTCCTTCTTGCTCTAAAGCAGAGTGTGATCCATGGATGAGAAATGTGTTGTGTGTTTCCCTTCAGAAATGGGGTTAAATCCCAGGCTCTGAGTCTTCCTACAAGCAAGACTTCGTTTCTGGTAAGGGCATAACTTTTCAGCTCAAAAGAACTACATCGTTCATGAAACCCACACGTTTCTCATCTTAAATGACAAGCATTGTATGTTAGAGGACCAGTGCTTTGTATCAGTTTCAGAAGCAGAGTTGGACTAGATATGGTCCGTATGTGTAGGAAACACCTTTCTTTTGTTCTCAGCACACTCACCTTTCCTGCTTTCATGGAGACTCTAGAAATCCAGAGAGTGCTTTTTGCTCTTAAGCAGAGTGTGATCAATGGATGAGAACTCTGATGTGTGTTTCACTTCAGAAATGGAGATAATTCCCAAGCTCTGAGTCTTCCTACAAGCAAGACTTCATTTCATGTAAGGACAGTTACTTTACAGCTCAAAGGAACTACATCGTTCACGAAGCTCACACATTTGTCATCTAAACTGACAAGCATTTAATGTTAGAGGACCTCTGATTTGTTTCAGTTTCAGAAGCAGAGATGAACTAGATATGGTCCCTATGTGTAGGAAACACTGTTCTTTTGTTCTGAGCACACTCAAGTTTCCTGATGTATTAGAGACTCTAGAAAGCAAGAACGTGCTTCTTGCTCTAAAGCAGAGTGTGAACAATGCATGAGAACTCTACTGTGTGTTTCACTTCAGAAATGGAGTTAAATCCCTGGCTCTGAGTCTTCCTACAAGCAAGACTTCGTTTCAGGTAAGGGCTGTCACTTTTCAGCTCAAACTAACTACATCGTTCATGAAGCTCACACGTTTCTCGTCTTAACTGACAATCATTGGATGTTAGAGGACCAGTGCTTTGTATCAGTTTCAGAAGCAGATTTGGACTAGATAAGATCTGTATGTGTAGGAAACACCGTTCATTTGTTCTCAGCACACTCAACTTTCCTGCTGTCTTAGAGATTCTAAAAAGCTACAGCGTGCTTCTTGCTCTAAATCAGAGTGTGATCAATGGATGAGAACTCTGTTGTGTGTTTCACTTCAGAAATGGAGTTAAATCCCTGGCTCTGAGTCTTCCTACAAGCAAGACTTTGTTTCAGGTAAAGGCAGTTACTTTACAGCTCAAACAAACTACATGGTTCAGGAAGCTCACACGTTACTCATCTTAACTGAGAAGCATTGGATGTTAGAGGACCTTTGCTTTGTATCAATTTCAAGCAGAGTTGAACTAGATATGGTCCGTATGTGTAGGAAACACGGTTCTTTTTTTTCTGAGCACACTCAAGTTTCCTGCTGTATAAGAGACTCTAGAAAGCAAGAGCATCCTCCTTGCTCTAAAGCAGAGTGTGATCCATGTCTGAAAACTGTGTTGTGTGTTTCCCTTCAGAAATGGAGTTAAATCCCAGCCTTTGTGTCTTCCTACAAGCAAGACTTCGTTTCAGGTAAGGGCAGTTACTTTACAGCTCAAACGAACTACATCGTTCACGAAGCTCACACGTTTCTCATCTTCAATGAGAAGCATTGGATGTTAGAGGACCTTTGCTTTGTATCAATTTCAAACAGAGTTGAACTAGATTTCTTCCGTATGTATAGGAAACATGGTTCTTTTCTTCTGAGCACACTCATGTTTCCTGAGTATTAGAGTCTCTGGAAAGCAAGAGCGTGCTTCTTGTTCTAAAGCAGTGTGTGATCCATGGATGAGAACTCTGCTGTGTGTTTCCCTTCAGAAATGGAGTTAAATCCCAGGCTCTGCGTCTTCCTACAATCAAGACTTCGTTTCAGGTAATTGCAGTCACTTTTCAGCTCAAACGAACTACATCGTTCACGAAGCTAACACGTTTATCATCTTAACTGCCAAGCATTGGATGTTAGAGGACCAGTGCTTTGTATCAGTTTCAGAAGCATAGTAGAACTAGATAAGATCCGTATGTGTAGGAAACACAGTTCTTTTGTTCTCATCACACTCATGTTTCCTGCTGTCTTAGAGACTGTAGAAAGCAAGAGCATGCTTCTTGCTCTAAAGCAGAGTGTGAACAATGGATGAGAACTCTTCTGTGTGTTTCAATTTAGAAATGGAGTTAAATCCCTGGCTCTGAGTCTTCCTACAAGCAAGACTTCGTTTGAGGTAAGGGCAGTTACTTTACAGCTCAAACGAACTACGTCGTTCACAAAGCTCACACGTTTCTCATCTTAACTGAGAAGCATTGGATGTTAGAGGACCTTTCCTTTCTATCAATTTCAAGAAGAGTTGAACTAGATATGATACGTATGTATAGGAAAAACGGTTCTTTTCTTCTGAGCACACTCATGCTTCCTTCTTTATTAGAGACTCTAGAAAGCAAGAGCGTCCTTCTTGCTCTAAAGCAGAGTGTGATCCATGGATGAGAACTGTGTTGTGTGTTTCCCTTCAGAAATGGGGTTAAATCCCAGGCTCTGAGTCTTCCTACAAGCAAGACTTCGTTTCTGGTAAGGGCATAACTTTTCAGCTCAAAAGAACTACATCGTTCATGAAACCCACACGTTTCTCATCTTAAATGACAAGCATTGTATGTTAGAGGACCAGTGCTTTGTATCAGTTTCAGAAGCAGAGTTGGACTAGATATGGTCCGTATGTGTAGGAAACACCTTTCTTTTGTTCTCAGCACACTCACCTTTCCTGCTTTCATGGAGACTCTAGAAATCCAGAGAGTGCTTTTTGCTCTTAAGCAGAGTGTGATCAATGGATGAGAACTCTGATGTGTGTTTCACTTCAGAAATGGAGATAATTCCCAAGCTCTGAGTCTTCCTACAAGCAAGACTTCATTTCATGTAAGGACAGTTACTTTACAGCTCAAAGGAACTACATCGTTCACGAAGCTCACACATTTGTCATCTAAACTGACAAGCATTTAATGTTAGAGGACCTCTGATTTGTTTCAGTTTCAGAAGCAGAGATGAACTAGATATGGTCCCTATGTGTAGGAAACACTGTTCTTTTGTTCTGAGCACACTCAAGTTTCCTGATGTATTAGAGACTCTAGAAAGCAAGAACGTGCTTCTTGCTCTAAAGCAGAGTGTGAACAATGCATGAGAACTCTGCTGTGTGTTTCACTTCAGAAATGGAGTTAAATCCCTGGCTCTGAGTCTTCCTACAAGCAAGACTTCGTTTCAGGTAAGGGCTGTCACTTTTCAGCTCAAACTAACTACATCGTTCATGAAGCTCACACGTTTCTCGTCTTAACTGACAATCATTGGATGTTAGAGGACCAGTGCTTTGTATCAGTTTCAGAAGCAGATTTGGACTAGATAAGATCTGTATGTGTAGGAAACACCGTTCATTTGTTCTCAGCACACTCAACTTTCCTGCTGTCTTAGAGATTCTAAAAAGCTACAGCGTGCTTCTTGCTCTAAATCAGAGTGTGATCAATGGATGAGAACTCTGTTGTGTGTTTCACTTCAGAAATGGAGTTAAATCCCTGGCTCTGAGTCTTCCTACAAGCAAGACTTTGTTTCAGGTAAAGGCAGTTACTTTACAGCTCAAACAAACTACATGGTTCAGGAAGCTCACACGTTACTCATCTTAACTGAGAAGCATTGGATGTTAGAGGACCTTTGCTTTGTATCAATTTCAAGCAGAGTTGAACTAGATATGGTCCGTATGTGTAGGAAACACGGTTCTTTTTTTTCTGAGCACACTCAAGTTTCCTGCTGTATTAGAGACTCTAGAAAGCAAGAGCGTCCTTCTTGCTCTAAAGCAGAGTGTGATCCATGTCTGAAAACTGTGTTGTGTGTTTCCCTTCAGAAATGGAGTTAAATCCCAGCCTTTGTGTCTTCCTACAAGCAAGACTTCGTTACAAGTAAGGGCTGTCACTTTTCAGCTCAAAAGAGCTACATCGTTCAGGAAGCTAACACGTTTCTCATCTTAACTGACAAGCATTGGATGTTAGAAGACCAGTGCTTTGTATCAGTTTCAGAAACAGAGTTGGACTAGATATGGTCCGTATGTGTAGGAAATAGCTTTCTTTTGTTCTCAGCACACTGAAGTTTCCTGCTGTCTTAGAGACTCTAGAAAGCAAGAGCATGCTTCTTGCTCTAAAGCAGAGTGTGCTCAATGGATGAGAACTCTGCTTTGTGTTTCACTTCAGAAATGGAATTAAATCCCAGGCTCTGAGTGTTCCTACAAGCAAGACTTCTTATCATGTAAGGGCAGTTACTTTACAGCTCAAACGAACTACATCGTTCACGAAGCTCACACCTTTCTCATCTAAACTGACAAGCATTGGATGTTAGGAGGACCCCTGATTTGTTTCAGTTTCAGAAGCAGAGATGAACTAGATATGGTCCATATGTGTAGGAAACACCGTTCTTTTGTTCTCATCCCACTCATGTTTCCTGCTGTTTTAGAGACTCTAGAAATCTAGAGCGTGCTTCTTGATCTAAAGCAGAGTGTGATCAATGTATGAGAACTCTGCTGTGTGATTCACGTCAGAAATGGAGTTAAATCTCAGGCTCTGAGTCTTCCTACAAACAAGACTTCGTTTCAGGTAAGGGCAGTTACTTTACAGCTCAAATGAACTACATCGTTCACGAAGCTCACACGTTTCTCATCTTCACTGAGAAGCATTGGATGTTAGAGGACCTTTGCTTTGTATCAATTTCAAACAGAGTTGAACTAGATTTGTTCCGTTTGTGTAGGAAACATGGTTCTTTTCTTCTGAGCACACTCACATTTCCTGCTGTATTAGAGTCTCTGGAAAGCAAGAGCGTGCTTCTTGCTCTGAAGCAGTGTGTGATCCATGGATGAAAACTCTGCTGTGTGTTTCCCTTCAAAATGGATTTAAATCGCATGCTCTGTGTCTTCCTACAATGAAGACTTCGTTTCAGGTAAGTGCAGTCACTTTTCAGCTCAAACGAACTACATTGTTCACGAAGCTAACACGTTTGTCATCTTAACTGTCACGCATTGGATGTTAGAGGACCAGTGCTTTGCATCAGTTTCAGAAGCATAGTAGAACTAGATATGATCCGTATGTGTAGGAAACACAGTTCTTTTGTTCTCATCACACTCATGTTTCCTGCTGTCTTAGAGACTGTAGAAAGCAAGAGCGTGCTTCTTGCTCTAAAGCAGAGTGTGATCAATGGATGAGAACTCTGCTGTGTGTTTCACTTCAGAAATGGAGATAATTCCCAAGCTCTGAGTCTTCCTACAAGCAAGACTTCTTTTCAAGTAAGGACAGTTACTTTACAGCTCAAAGGAACTACATGGTTCACGAAGCTCACACATTTGTCATCTAAACTGACAAGCATTTAATGTTAGAGGACCTCTGATTTGTTTCAGTTTCAGAAGCAGAGATGAACTAGATATGGTCCCTGTGTGTAGGAAACACTGTTCTTTTGTTCTGAGCACACTCAAGTTTCCTGCTGTATTAGAGACTCTAGAAAGCAAGAGCGTGCTTCTTGCTCTAAAGCAGAGTGTGAACAATTCATGAGAACTCTGCTGTGTGTTTCACTTCAGAAATGGAGTTCAATCCCTGGCTCTGAGTCTTCCTACAAGCAAGACTTCGTTTCAGGTAAGGGCTGTCACTTTTCAGCTCAAACGAACTACATCGTTCACGAAGCTCACACGTTTCTTGTCTTAACTGACAAACATTGGATGTTAGAGGACCAGTGCTTTGTATCAGTTTCAGAAGCAGATTTGGACTAGATAAGATCTGTATGTGTAGGAAACACCGTTCATTTGTTCTCAGCACACTCAACTTTCCTGCTGTCTTAGAGATTCTAAAAAGCTACAGCGTGCTTCTTGCTCTAAAGCAGAGTGTGATCAACGGATGAGAACTCTGTTTGTGTTTCACTTCAGAAATGGAGTTAAATCCCTGGCTCTGAGTCTTCCTACAAGCAAGACTTTGTTTCAGGTAAGGGCAGTTACTTTATAGCTCAAACAAACTACATGGTTCAGGAAGCTCACATGTTACTCATCTTAACTGAGAAGCATTGGATGTTACAGGACCTTTGCTTTGTATCAATTTCAAGCAGAGTTGAACTAGGTATGGTCCATATGTGTAGGAAACACGGTTCTTTTGTTCTGAGCACACTCAATTTTCCTGCTGTATTAGAGACTCTAGAAAGCACGAGCGTCCTTCTTGCTCTAAAGCAGAGTGTGATCCATGTCTGAAAACTGTGTTGTGTGTTTCCCTTCAGAAATGGAGTTAAATCCCAGCCTTTGTGTCTTCCTACAAACAAGACTTCGTTACAAGTAAGGGCTGTCACTTTTCAGCTCAAACGAACTACTTCGTTCAGGAAGCTAACACGTTTCTCATCTTAACTGACAAGCATTGGATGTTAGAGGACCAGTGCTTTGTATCAGTTTCAGAAACAGAGTTGGAATAGATATGGTCCGTATGTGTAGGAAATACCTTTCTTTTGTTCTCAGCACACTCATGTTTCCTGCTGTCTTAGAGACTCTAGAAAGCAAGAGCATGCTTCTTGCTCTAAAGCAGAGTGTGCTCAATGGATGAGAACTCTGCTTTGTGTTTCACGTCAGAAATGGAATTAAATCCCAGGCTCTGAGTGTTCCTACAAGCAAGACTTCTTATCATGTAAGGGCAGTTACTTTACAGCTCAAACGAACTACATCGTTCACGAAGCTCACACGTTTCTCATCTAAACTGACAAGCATTGGATGTTAGAGGACCCCTGATTTGTTTCATTTTCAGAAGCAGAGATGAACTAGATATGGTCCATATGTGTAGGAAACACCGTTCTTTTGTTCTCATCCCACTCACGTTTCCTGCTGTTTTAGAGACTCTAGAAATCTAGAGCGTGCTTCTTGATCTAAAGCAGAGTGTGATCAATGTATGAGAACTCTGCTGTGTGATTCACATCAGAAATGGAGTTAAATCTCAGTCTCTGAGTCTTCCTACAAACAAGACTTCATTTCAGGTAAGGGCAGTTACTTTACAGCTCAAACGAACTACATCGTTCACGAAGCTCACATGTTTCTCATCTTCAATGAGAAGCATTGGATGTTAGAGGACCTTTGCTTTGTATCAATTTCAAACAGAGTTGAACTAGATTTTTTCCGTATGTATAGGAAACATGGTTCTTTTCTTCTGAGCACACTCATGTTTCCTGAGTATTAGAGTCTCTGGAAAGCAAGAGCGTGCTTCTTGTTCTGAAGCAGTGTGTGATCCATGGATGAGAACTCTGCTGTGTGTTTCACTTTAGAAATGGAGTTAAATCCCTGGCTCTGAGTCTTCCTACAAGCAAGACTTCGTTTGAGGTAAGGGCAGTTACTTTACAGCTCAAACGAACTATGTCGTTCACGAAGCTCACACGTTTCTCATCTTAACTGAGAAGCATTGGATGTTAGAGGACCTTTCCTTTCTATCAATTTCAAGAAGAGTTGAACTAGATATGATACGTATGTATAGGAAAAACGGTTCTTTTCTTCTGAGCACACTCATGTTTCCTTCTTTATTAGAGACTCTAGAAAGCAAGAGCGTCCTTCTTGCTCTAAAGCAGAGTGTGATCCATGGATGAGAACTGTGTTGTGTGTTTCCCTTCAGAAATGGGGTTAAATCCCAGGCTCTGTGTCTTCCTACAAGCAAGACTTCGTTTCTGGTAAGGGCATAACTTTTCAGCTCAAAAGAACTACATCGTTCATGAAACTCACACGTTTCTCATCTTAACTGACAAGCATTGGATGTTAGAGGACCAGTGCTTTTTATCAGTTTCAGAAGCAGAGTTGGACTACATATGATCCGTATGTGTAGGAAACACCGTTCATTTGTTCTCAGCACACTCAAGTTTCCTGCTGTCTTAGAGATTCTAGAAAGCTAGAGCGTCCTTCTTGCTCTAAATCAGAGTGTGATCAATGGATGAGAACTGTGTTGTGTGTTTCACTTCAGAAATTGAGTTAAATCCCTGGCTCTGAGTCTTCCTACAAGCAAGACATCATTTCAGGCAAGGGCAGTTACTTTACAGCTCAAACAAACTATATCGTTCACAAAGCTCAAACTCTTCTCATCTAAACTGACAATCATTGCATGATAGAGGACCTGTGGTTTGTTTCAGTTTCAGAAGCAGAGTTGGACTAGATATAGTCTGTATGTGTAGCATTCACCGTTCTTTTGTTCTGAGCACACTCATGTTTCCAGCTGTATTAGAGACTCTAGAAAGCAATAGCGTGCTTCTTGCGCTAAAGCAGACTGTGAACATTGCATGAGAACTCTGCTGTGTGTTTCACTTCAGAAATGGAGATAAATCCCTGGCTCTGAGTCTTCCTACAAGCAAGACTTCGTTTCAGGTAAGGGCTGTCACTTTTCAGCTCAAAGGAACTACATCGTTCACGAAGCTAACACGTTTCTTGTCTTAACTGACAATCATTGGATGTTAGAGGACCAGTGCTTTGTATCAGTTTCAGAAGCAGAGTTGGACTAGACTTGATCCGTTTGTGTAGGAAACACCGTTCATTTGTTCTCATCATACTCAAGTTTCCTGCTGTCTTAGAGATTCTAGAAAGCTAGAGCGTGCTTCTTGCTCTAAAGCAGAGTGTGATCAATGGATGAGAACTCTATTGTGTGTTTCACTTCAGAAATGGAGTTAAATCCCTGGCTCTGAGTCTTCCTACAAGCAAGACTTTGTTTCAGGTAAGGGCAGTTACTTTACAGCTCAAAGAAACTACATGGTTCAGGAAGCTCACACGTTACTCATCTTAACTGAGAAGCATTGGATGTTAGAGGAACTTTGCTTTGTATCAATTTCAAGCAGAGTTGAACTAGATATGGTCCGTATGTGTAGGAAACACGGTTCTTTTGTTCTGAGCACACACAAGTTTCCTGCTCTATTAGAGACTCTAGAAAGCAAGAGCGTCCTTCTTGCTCTAAAGCAGAGTGTGATCCATGTCTGAAAACTGTGTTGTGTGTTTCCCTTCAGAAATGGAGTTAAATCCCAGCCTTTGTGTCTTCCTACAAGCAAGACTGCGTTTCAAGTAAGGGCTGTCAATTTTCAGCTCAAACGAACTACATCGTTCAGGAAGCTAACACGTTTCTCATCTTAACTGACAAGCATTGGATGTTAGAGGACCAGTGCTTTGTATCAGTTTCAGAAGCAGAGTTGGACTAGATATGGTCCCTATGTGTAGGAAACACATTTCTTTTGTTCTCAGCACACTCAAGTTTCCTGCTGTCTTAGAGATTCTAGAAAGCTAGAGCATGCTTCTTGCTCTAAAGCAGAGTGTGATCCATGGATGAGAACTCTGTTGTGTGTTTCCCTTCAGAAATGGAGTTAAATCCCAGGCTTTGTGTCTTCCTACAAGCAAGACTTTGTTACAAGTAAGGGAAGTCACCTTTCAGCTTAAACGAACTTCATCGTTCAGGAAGCTAACACGTTTCTCATCTTAACTGACAAGCATTCGATGTTAGAGGGCCAGTGCTTTGTATCAGTTTCAGAAGCAGAGTTGGACTACATATGATCCGTATGTGTAGGAAACACCGTTCATTTGTTCTCAGTACACTCACGTTTCCTGCTGTCTTAGAGATTCTAGAAAGCTAGAGCATGGTTCTTGCTCTAAAGCAGAGTGTGATCAATGTATGAGAACTCTGTTGTGTGTTTCACTTCAGAAATGGAGTTAAATCCCTGGCTCTGAGTCTTCCTACAAGCAAGACTTCGTTTCAGGTAAGGGCAGTTACTTTACAGTTCAAATGAACTACATCGTTCTCGAAGCTCACACGTTTCTCATCTTAAATGACAAGCATTGGATGTTAGAGGACCTGTGCTTTGTATCAATTTCAAGCAGAGTTGAACTAGATATGATCCGTATGTATAGGAAACGCGGTTCTTTTCTTCTGACCACACTCAAGTTTCCTGCTGTATTAGATACTCTAGAAAGCAAGAGCGTCCTTCCTGCTCTAAAGCAGAGTGTGATCAATGGATGAGAACTCTGTTGTGTGTTTCACTTCAGAAATGGAGTTAAATCCCAGGCTTTGTGTCTCCCTACAAGCAAGACTTCATTACAAGTAAGGGAAGTCACTTTTCAGCTCAAACGAACTACATCGTTCACGAAGCTAACACGTTTCTCATCTAAACTGACAATCATTGCATGTTAGAGGACCTGTGGTTTGTTTCAGTTTCAGAAGCAGAGTTGGACTAGATATAGTCCGTATGTGTAGGATTCACCGTTCTTTTCTTCTGACCACACTCAAGTTTCCTGCTGTATTAGAGACTCTAGAAAGCAAGAGAGTGCTTCTTGCTCTAAAGCAGAGTGTGATCAATGGATGAGAACTGTGTTGTGTGTTTCACTTCAGAAATTGAGTTAAATCCCTGGCTCTGAGTCTTCCTAGAAGCAATACATCGTTTCAGGCAAGGGCAGTTACTTTACAGCTCAAACAAACTATATTGTTCACAAAGCTCAAACTTTTCTCATCTAAACTGACAATCATTGCATGATAGAGGACCTGTGGTTTGTTTCAGTTTCAGAAGCAGAGTTGGACTAGATACAGTCCGTATGTGTAGGATTCACCGTTCTTTTGTTCTGAGCACACTCAAGTTTCTAGCTGTATTAGAGACTCTAGAAAGCAATAGCGTGCTTCTTGCTCTAAAGCAGACTGTGAACATTGCATGAGAACTCTGCTGTGTGTTTCACTTCAGAAATGGAGTTAAATCCCTGGCTCTGAGTCTCCCTACAAGCAAGACTTCGTTTCAGGTAAGGGCTGTCACTTTTCAGCTCAAAGGAACTACATCGTTCACGAAGCTAACACGTTTCTCATCTAAACTGACAAGCATTGGATGTTAGAGGACCCCTGATTTGTTTCAGTTTCAGAAGCAGAGTTGGACTAGACTTGATCCGTATTTGTAGGAAACACCGTTCATTTGTTCTTATCACACTCAAGTTTCCTGCTGTCTTAGAGATTCTAGAAAGCTAGAGCGTGTTTCTTGCTCTAAAGCAGTGTGTGATCAATGGATGAGAACTCTATTGTGTGTTTCACTTCAGAAATGGAGTTAAATCCCTGGCTCTGAGTCTTCCTACATGCAAGACTTTGTTTCAGGTAAGGGCAGTTACTTACAGCTCAAAGAAACTACATGGTTCAGGAAGCTCACACGTTACTCATCTTAACTGAGAAGCATTGGATGTTAGAGGAACTTTGCTTTGTATCAATTTCAAGCAGAGTTGAACTAGATATGGTCCGTATGTGTAGGAAACACGGTTCTTTTGTTCTGAGCACACACAAGTTTCCTGCTGTATTAGAGACTCTAGAAAGCAAGAGCGTCCTTCTTGCTCTAAAGCAGAGTGTGATCCATGTCTGAAAACTGTGTTGTGTGTTTCCCTTCAGAAATGGAGTTAAATCCCAGCCTTTGTGTCTTCTTACAAGCAAGACTTCGTTACAAGTAAGGGCTGTCAATTTTCAGCTCAAAAGAACTACATCGTTCAGGAAGCTAACACGTTTCTCATCTTAACTGACAAGCATTGGATGTTAGAGGACCAGTGCTTTGTATCAGTTTCAGAAACAGAGTTGGAATAGATATGGTCCGTATGTGTAGGAAATACCTTTCTTTTGTTCTCAGCACACTCAAGTTTCCTGCTGTCTTAGAGACCCTAGAAATCAAGAGCATGCTTCTTGCTCTTAAGCAGAGTGTGATCAATGGATGAGAACTCTGCTGTGTGTTTTCCTTCAGAAATGGAGTTAAATCCCAGGCTCTGAGTCTTCCTACAAGCAAGACTTCTTATCATGTAAGGGCAGTTACTTTACAGCTCAAACAAACTACATCGTTCACGAAGCTCACACGTTTCTCATCTTAACTGAGAAGCATCGGATGTTAGAGGACCTTTGCTTAGTATCAATTTCAAGCAGATTTGAACTAGATATGGTCCGTATGCATAGGAAACACGGTTCTATTCTTCTGAGCGCACTCAAGTTTCCTTCTGTATTAGAGACTCTAGAAAGCAAGAGCGTCCTTCTTGCTCTAAAGCAGAGTGTGATCCATGGATGAGGACTCTGCTGTGTTTCATTTCAGAAATGGAGTTAAATCCATGGCTCTGAGTCTTCCTACAAGCAAGATTTCATTACAGGTAAGGGCTGTCACTTTTCAGCTCAAAGGAACTACATCGTTCACGAAGCTAACACGTTTCTTGTCTTAACTGACAATCATTGGATGTTAGAGGACCAGTGCTTTGTATCAGTTTCAGAAGCAGAGTTGGACTAGACTTGATCCGTTTGTGTAGGAAACACCGTTCATTTGTTCTCATCATACTCAAGTTTCCTGCTGTCTTAGAGATTCTAGAAAGCTAGAGCGTGCTTCTTGCTCTAAAGCAGAGTGTGATCAATGGATGAGAACTCTATTGTGTGTTTCACTTCAGAAATGGAGTTAAATCCCTGGCTCTGAGTCTTCCTACAAGCAAGACTTTGTTTCAGGTAAGGGCAGTTACTTTACAGCTCAAAGAAACTACATGGTTCAGGAAGCTCACACGTTACTCATCTTAACTGAGAAGCATTGGATGTTAGAGGAACTTTGCTTTGTATCAATTTCAAGCAGAGTTGAACTTGATATGGTCCGTATGTGTAGGAAACACGGTTCTTTTGTTCTGAGCACACACAAGTTTCCTGCTCTATTAGAGAATCTAGAAAGCAAGAGCGTCCTTCTTGCTCTAAACCAGAGTGTGATCCATGTCTGAAAACTGTGTTGTGTGTTTCCCTTCAGAAATGGAGTTAATTCCCAGCCTTTGTGTCTTCCTACAAGCAAGACTTCGTTTCAAATAAGGGCTGTCACTTTTCAGCTCAAACGAACTACATCGTTCAGGAAGCTAACACGTTTCTCATCTTAACTGACAAGCATTGGATGTTAGAGGACCAGTGCTTTGTATCAGTTTCAGAAGCAGAGTTGGACTAGATATGGTCTGTATGTGTAGGAACCACCTTTCTTTTTTTCTCAGCACACTCACGTTTCCTGCTGTATTAGATACTCTAGAAAGCCAGAGCGTCCTTCCTGCTCTAAAGCAGAGTGTGATCAATGGATGAGAACTCTGTTGTGTGTTTCACTTCAGAAATGGAGTTAAATCCCAGGCTTTGTGTCTCCCTACAAGCAAGACTTCGTTACAAGTAAGGGAAGTCACTTTTCAGCTCAAACGAACTACATCGTTCACGAAGCTAACACGTTTCTCATCTAAACTGACAATCATTGCATGTTAGAGGACCTGTGGTTTGTTTCAGTTTCAGAAGCAGAGTTGGACTAGATATAGTCCGTATGTGTAGGATTCACCGTTCTTTTGTTCTGAGCACACTCAAGTGTCCTGCTGTCTTAGAGATTCTAGAAAGCGAGAGCGTGCTTCTTTCTCTAAAGCAGAGTGTGATCAATGGATGACAACTCTGTTGTGTGTTTCACTTCAGAAATGGAGTTAAATCCCTGGCTCTGAGTCTTCCTACAAGCAAGACTTCCTTTCAGGTAAGGGCTGTCACTTTTCAGCTCAAACGAACTACATCGTTCACGAAGCTCACACGTTTCCCGTCTTAACTGACAATCATTGGATGTTAGAGGACCAGTGCTTTCTATCAGTTTCAGAAGCAGAGGTGGACTAGATATGATCTGTATGTGTAGGAAACACCGTTCATTTGTTCTCAGCACACTCAAGTTTCCTGCTGTCTTAGAGATTCTAGAAAGCTAGAGCGTGCTTCTTGCTCTAAAGCAGAGTGTGATCAATGGATGAGAACTCTGATGTGTGTTTCACTTCAGTAATGGAGTTAAATCCCTGGCTCTGAGTTTTCCTACAAGCAAGACATCGTTTCAGGCAAGGGCAGTTACTTTACAGCTCAAACAAACTACATCGTTCACGAAGCTCACACGTTTCTCATCTTAACTGAGAAGCATTGGATGTTAGAGTACCTTTGCTTTTTATCAATTTCAAGCAGATTTTAACTAGATATGGTCCATATGTATAGGTTCTTTTCTTCTGAGCACACTCAAATTTCCTGCTGTATTAGAGACTCTAGAAAGCAAGAGCGTCCTTCTTGCTCTAAAGCAGAATGTGATCCATGGATGAAAACTGTGTTGTGTGTTTCACTTCAGAAATGGAGTTAAATCCCTGGCTCTGAGTCTTCCTACAAGCAAGACTTCGTTTCAGGTAAGGGCAGTTACTTTACAGCTCAAACAAACTACATCGTTCACTAAGCTCAAAGGTTTCTCATCTATACTGACAATCATTGCACGTTAGAGGACCTGTGGGTTGTTTCAGTTTCCGAAGCAGAGATGAACTAGATATGGTCCCTATGTGTAGGATTCACCGTTCTTTTGTTCTGAGCACACTCAAGTTTCCAGCTGTATTAGAGACTCTAGAAAGCAATAGCGTGCTTCTTGCTCTAAAGCAGACTGTGAACAATGCATGAGAACTCTGCTGTGTGTTTCACTTCAGAAATGGAGTTAAATCCCTGGCTCTGAGTCTTCCTACAAGCAAGACTTCGTTTCAGGTAAGGGCTGTCACTTTTCAGCTCAAACGAACTACATTGTTCACAAAGCTCACACGTTTCTTGTCTTAACTGACAATCATTGGATGTTAGAGGACAAGTGCTTTGTATCAGTTTCAGAAGCCGAGTTGGACTAGACATGATCCGTATGTGTAGGAAACACCGTTCATTTGTTCTCAGCGCACTCAAGTTTCCTGCTGTCTTAGAGATTCTAGAAAGCTAGAGCGTGCTTCTTGCTCTAAAGGAGAGTGTGAACAATGCATGAGAACTCTGTTGTGTGTTTCACTTCAGAAATGGAGTTAATTCCCTGGCTCTGAGTCTTCCTACAAGCAAGACTTCATTTCAGGTAAGGGCAGTTACTTTTCAGCTCAAACGAACTACATCGTTCACAAAGCTCACACATTTCTCATCTAAACTGACAAGCATTGGATGTTAGAGGACCAGTGCTTTGTATCAGTTTCAATAGCAGAGTTGGACTAGATATGGTCTGTATGTGTAGGAACCACCTTTCTTTTTTTCTCAGCACACTCACGTTTCCTGCTGTATTAGATACTCTAGAAAGCCAGAGCGTCCTTCCTGCTCTAAAGCAGAGTGTGATCAATGGATGAGAACTCTGTTGTGTGTTTCACTTCAGAAATGGAGTTAAATCCCAGGCTTTGTGTCTCCCTACAAGCAAGACTTCGTTACAAGTAAGGGAAGTCACTTTTCAGCTCAAACGAACTACATCGTTCACGAAGCTAACACGTTTCTCATCTAAACTGACAATCATTGCATGTTAGAGGACCTGTGGTTTGTTTCAGTTTCAGAAGCAGAGTTGGACTAGATATAGTCCGTATGTGTAGGATTCACCGTTCTTTTGTTCTGAGCACACTCAAGTTTCCTGCTGTCTTAGAGATTCTAGAAAGCGAGAGCGTGCTTCTTTCTCTAAAGCAGAGTGTGATCAATGGATGACAACTCTGTTGTGTGTTTCACTTCAGAAATGGAGTTAAATCCCTGGCTCTGAGTCTTCCTACAAGCAAGACTTCGTTTCAGGTAAGGGCTGTCACTTTTCAGCTCAAACGAACTACATTGTTCACAAAGCTCACACGTTTCTTGTCTTAACTGACAATCATTGGATGTTAGAGGACAAGTGCTTTGTATCAGTTTCAGAAGCCGAGTTGGACTAGACATGATCCGTATGTGTAGGAAACACCGTTCATTTGTTCTCAGCGCACTCAAGTTTCCTGCTGTCTTAGAGATTCTAGAAAGCTAGAGCGTGCTTCTTGCTCTAAAGGAGAGTGTGAACAATGCATGAGAACTCTGTTGTGTGTTTCACTTCAGAAATGGAGTTAATTCCCTGGCTCTGAGTCTTCCTACAAGCAAGACTTCATTTCAGGTAAGGGCAGTTACTTTTCAGCTCAAACGAACTACATCGTTCACAAAGCTCACACATTTCTCATCTAAACTGACAAGCATTGGATTTTAGAGGACCTCTGATTTGTTTCAGTTTCAGAAGCAGAGATGAACTAGATATGGTCTGTATGTGTAGGAAACACCGTTCTTTTGTTCTGAGCACACTCAAGTTTCCTGCTGTATTAGAGATTCTAGAAAGCAAGAGCGTGCTCCTTGCTCTAAAGCAGAGTGTGAGCAATGCATGAGAACTCTGCTGTGTGTTTCACTTCAGAAATGGAGTTAAATCCCTGGCTCTGAGTCTTCCTACAAGCAAGACTTCGTTTCAGGTAAGGGCAGTTACTTTACAGCTCAAACGAACTACATCGTTCTCGAAGCTCACACGTGTCTCATCTTAAATGACAAGCATCGGATGTTAGAGGACCTTTGCTTTGTATCAATTTCAAGCAGAGTTGAACTATATATGTTCCATATGTATATTAAACACGGTTCTTTTCTACTGAGCACACTCAAGTTTCCTGCTGTATTAGAGACTCTAGAAAGCAAGAGCATCCTTCTTGCTCTAAAGCAGAGTGTGATCCATGAATGAGATCTGTGTTGTGTGTTTCCCTTCAGAAATGGAGTTAAATCCCAGGCTTTGTGTCTTCCAACAAGCAAGATTTCTTTACAAGTAAGGGCTGTCACTTTTCAGCTCAAACAAACTACATCGTTCAGGAAGCAAACACGTTTCTCATCTTAACTGACAAGCATTGGATGTTAGAGGACCAGTGCTTTGTATCAGTTTGAGAAGCAGAGTTGGACTACGTATGATCCGTATGTGTAGGAAACACCGTTCTTTTGTTCTGAGCACACTCAAGTTTCCTACTGTATTATAGACTCTAGAAAGCAAGAGCGTAACTCTTGCTCTAAAGCAGAGTGTGAACAATGCATGAGAACTGTGCTGTGTGTTTCACTTCAGAAATGGAGTTAAATCCCTTGCTCTGAGTCATCCTACAAGCAAGATTTCTTTACAAGTAAGCGCTGTCACTTTTCAGCTGAAACGAACTACATCGTTCAGGAAGCAAACACGTTTCTCATCTTAACTGACAAGCATTGGATGTTAGAGGACCAGTGCTTTGTATCAGTTTGAGAAGCAGAGTTGGACTACGTATGATCCGTATGTGTAGGAAACACCGTTCATTTGTTCTCAGCACACTCAAGTTTCCTGATGTCTTAGAGATTCTAGAAAGCTAGAGCGTGCTTCTTGCTCTAAAGCAGAGTGTGATCAATGGATGACAACTCTGTTGTGTGTTACACTTCAGAAATGGAGTTAAATCCCTAGCTCTGAGTCTTCCTACAAGCAAGACTTCGTTTCAGGTAAGGGCAGTTACTTTACAGCTCAAACAAACTACATCGTTCACGAAGCTCAAACGTTTCTCATCTAAACTGAAAATCATTTCATGTTAGAGGACCTGTGGTTTGTTTCAGTTTCAGAAGCAGAGTTGGACTAGATATAGTCCGTATGTGTAGGATTCACCGTTCTTTTGTTCTGAGCATACTCAAGTTCCAGCTGTAATAGAGACTCTAGAAAGCAATAGCATGCTTCTTGCTCTAAAGGAGAGTGTGAACAATGCATGAGAACTCTGCTGTGTGTTTCACTTCAGAAATGGAGTTATATCCCCGGCTCTGAGTCTTCCTACAAGCAAGACTTCGTTTCAGGTAAGGGCTGTCACTTTTCAGCTCAAACGAACTACATCGTTCACGAAGATCACACGTTTTACGTCTTAACTGACAATCATTGGATGTTAGAGGACCAGTGCTTTGTATCAGTTTCAGAAGCAGAGTTGGACTAGACATGATCCGTATGGGTAGGAAAAACCGTTCATTTGTTCTCAAAACACTCAAGTTTCCTGCTGTCTTAGAGATTCTAGAAAGCTAGAGCGTGCTTCTTGCTCTAAAGCAGAGTGTGATCAATGGATGAGAACTCTGTTGTGTGTTTCACTTCAGAAATGGAGTTAAATCCCTGGCTCTGAGTCTTCCTACAAGCAAGACTTCGTTTTAGGTAAGGGCAGTTACTTTACAGCTAAAATGAACTACATCGTTCTCGAACCTCACACGTTTCTCATCTTAAATGACAAGCATTGGATGTTAGAGGACCTTTGCTTTGTATCAATTTCAAGCAGAGTTGAACTAGATGTGTTCCGTAAGTATAGGAAACACGGTTCTTTTCTTCTGAGCACACTCAAGTTTCCTTCTGTATTAGAGTCTCTGGAAAGCAAGAGCATGCTTCTTGCTCTAAAGCAGAGTGTGATCAATGGATGAGAACTCTGCTGTGTGTTTCCCTTCAGAAATGGAGTTAATTCCCAGGCTCTGAGTCTTCCTACAAGAAGACCTCGTTTCAGGTAAGGGCAGTCACTTTTCAGCTCAAATTAACTACATCGTTCATGAAACTCACGCGTTTCTCATCTTAAATGAAAAGCATTGGATTTTAGAGGACCTGTGCTTTATATCAATTTCAGAGGCAGGGTTGTACTAGATATGGTCTGTATGTGTAGGAAACACCGTTCTTTTGCTCTCAGCACAATCATGTTTCCTGCTGTCTTAGAGACTCTAGAAAGCAAGAGCGTGCTTCTTGCTCTAAAGCAGAGTGTGATCTATATATGAGAACTCTGCTGTGTGTTTCACTTCAGAAATAGAGTTAAATCCCAGGCTCTGAGTGTTCCAACAAGCAAGACTTCGTTTCATGTAAGGGCAGTCACTTTACAGTTCAAAAGAACTACATCATTCAAAAAGCTAACACGTTCCTCATCTTAACTGACAAGCATTGGATGTTAGAGGACCTGTTGTTTGTTTCAGTTTCAGAAGCAGAGTTGAACTAGATATGGCCCAGATGTGTAGGAAACACCGTTTTTGTTTCTGAGTACACTCATGTTTCCTGCTGTATTAGAGACTCTAGAAAGCTAGAGCATGCTTCTTGCTCTAAAGCAGAGTGTGATCCATGGATGAGAACTCTGTTGTGTGTTTCCCTTCAGAAATGGAGTTAAATCCCAGGCTTTGTGTCTTCCTACAAGCAAGACTTTGTTACAAGTAAGGGAAGTCACCTTTCAGCTTAAACGAACTTCATCGTTCAGGAAGCTAACACGTTTCTCATCTTAACTGACAAGCATTCGATGTTAGAGGACCTGTGCTTTGTATCAATTTCAAGCAGAGTTGAACTAGATATGATCCGTATGTATAGGAAACACGGTTCTTTTCTTCTGACCACACTCAAGTTTCCTGCTGTATTAGATACTCTAGAAAGCAAGAGCGTCCTTCCTGCTCTAAAGCAGAGTGTGATCAATGGATGAGAACTCTGTTGTGTGTTTCACTTCAGAAATGGAGTTAAATCCC
Source organism: Onychomys leucogaster (assembly GCA_949786385.1). Taxonomy (NCBI): domain Eukaryota; kingdom Metazoa; phylum Chordata; class Mammalia; order Rodentia; family Cricetidae; genus Onychomys; species Onychomys leucogaster. Next base: position 1,791,332 of record CATKUP010000086.1, read on the forward strand.
AGGCTTTGTGTCTCCCTACAAGCAAGACTTCGTTACAAGTAAGGGAAGTCACTTTTCAGCTCAAACGAACTACATCGTTCACGAAGCTAACACGTTTCTCATCTAAACTGACAATCATTGCATGTTAGAGGACCTTTGGTTTGTTTCAGTTTCAGAAGCAGAGTTGGACTAGATATAGTCCGTTTGTGTAGGATTCACCGTTCTTTTCTTCTGACCACACTCAAGTTTCCTGCTGTATTAGAGACTCTAGAAAGCAAGAGAGTGCTTCTTGCTCTAAAGCAGAGTGTGATCAATGGATGAGAACTGTGTTGTGTGTTTCACTTCAGAAATTGAGTTAAATCCCTGGCTCTGAGTCTTCCTACAAGCAATACATCGTTTCAGGCAAGGGCAGTTACTTTACAGCTCAAACAAACTATATCGTTCACAAAGCTCAAACTTTTCTCATCTAAACTGACAATCATTGCATGATAGAGGACCTGTGGTTTGTTTCAGTTTCAGAAGCAGAGTTGGACTAGATACAGTCCGTATGTGTAGGATTCACCGTTCTTTTGTTCTGAGCACACTCAAGTTTCTAGCTGTATTAGAGACTCTAGAAAGCAATAGCGTGCTTCTTGCTCTAAAGCAGACTGTGAACATTGCATGAGAACTCTGCTGTGTGTTTCACTTCAGAAATGGAGTTAAATCCCTGGCTCTGAGTCTCCCTACAAGCAAGACTTCGTTTCTGGTAAGGGCTGTCACTTTTCAGCTCAAAGGAACTACATCGTTCACGAAGCTAACACGTTTTTCATCTAAACTGACAAGCATTGGATGTTAGAGGACCCCTGATTTGTTTCAGTTTCAGAAGCAGAGTTGGACTAGACTTGATCCGTATGTGTAGGAAACACCGTTCATTTGTTCTTATCACACTCAAGTTTCCTGCTGTCTTAGAGATTCTAGAAAGCTAGAGCGTGTTTCTTGCTCTAAAGCAGTGTGTGATCAATGGATGAGAACTCTATTGTGTGTTTCACTTCAGAAATGGAGTTAAATCCCTGGCTCTGAGTCTTCCTACATGCAAGACTTTGTTTCAGGTAAGGGCAGTTACTTTACAGCTCAAAGAAACTACATGGTTCAGGAAGCTCACACGTTACTCATCTTAACTGAGAAGCATTGGATGTTAGAGGAACTTTGCTTTGTATCAATTTCAAGCAGAGTTGAACTAGATATGGTCCGTATGTGTAGGAAACACGGTTCTTTTGTTCTGAGCACACACAAGTTTCCTGCTGTATTAGAGACTCTAGAAAGCAAGAGCGTCCTTCTTGCTCTAAAGCAGAGTGTGATCCATGTCTGAAAACTGTGTTGTGTGTTTCCCTTCAGAAATGGAGTTAAATCCCAGCCTTTGTGTGTTCTTACAAGCAAGACTTCGTTACAAGTAAGGGCTGTCACTTTTCAGCTCAAACGAACTACATCGTTCAGGAAGCTAACACGTTTCTCATCTTAACTGACAAGCATTGGATGTTAGAGGACCAGTGCTTTGTATCAGTTTCAGAAACAGAGTTGGAATAGATATGGTCCATATGTGTAGGAAATACCTTTCTTTTGTTCTCAGCACACTCAAGTTTCCTGCTGTCTTAGAGACCCTAGAAATCAAGAGCATGCTTCTTGCTCTTAAGCAGAGTGTGATCAATGGATGAGAACTCTGCTGTGTGTTTTCCTTCAGAAATGGAGTTAAATCCCAGGCTCTGAGTCTTCCTACAAGCAAGACTTCTTATCATGTAAGGGCAGTTACTTTACAGCTCAAACAAACTACATCGTTCACGAAGCTGACACGTTTCTCATCTTAACTGAGAAGCATCGGATGTTAGAGGACCTTTGCTTAGTATCAATTTCAAGCAGATTTGAACTAGATATGGTCCGTATGCATAGGAAACACGGTTCTATTCTTCTGAGCACACTCAAGTTTCCTGCTGTATTAGAGACTCTAGAAAGCAAGAGCGTCCTTCTTGCTCTAAAGCAGAGTGTGATCCATGGATGAGGACTCTGCTGTGTTTCACTTCAGAAATGGAGTTAAATCCCTGGCTCTGAGTCTTCCTACAAACAAGATTTCGTTACAGGTAAGGGCTGTCACTTTTCAGCTCAAACGAACAACATCGTTCAGGAAGCTAAGTCGTTTCTCATCTTAACTGACAAGCATTCAATGTTAGAGGACCAGTGCTTTGTATCAGTTTCAGAAGCAGAGTTGGACTAGATATGGTCTGTATGTGTAGGAACCACCTTTCTTTTTTTCTCAGCACACTCACGTTTCCTGCTGTATTAGATACTCTAGAAAGCCAGAGCGTCCTTCCTGCTCTAAAGCAGAGTGTGATCAATGGATGAGAACTCTGTTGTGTGTTTCACTTCAGAAATGGAGTTAAATCCCAGGCTTTGTGTCTCCCTACAAGCAAGACTTCGTTACAAGTAAGGGAAGTCACTTTTCAGCTCAAACGAACTACATCGTTCACGAAGCTAACACGTTTCTCATCTAAACTGACAATCATTGCATGTTAGAGGACCTGTGGTTTGTTTCAGTTTCAGAAGCAGAGTTGGACTAGATATAGTCCGTATGTGTAGGATTCACCGTTCTTTTGTTCTGAGCACACTCAAGTTTCCTGCTGTCTTAGAGATTCTAGAAAGCGAGAGCGTGCTTCTTTCTCTAAAGCAGAGTGTGATCAATGGATGACAACTCTGTTGTGTGTTTCACTTCAGAAATGGAGTTAAATCCCTGGCTCTGAGTCTTCCTACAAGCAAGACTTCCTTTCAGGTAAGGGCTGTCACTTTTCAGCTCAAACGAACTACATCGTTCAGGAAGCTCACACGTTTCCCGTCTTAACTGACAATCATTGGATGTTAGAGGACCAGTGCTTTCTATCAGATTCAGAAGCAGAGGTGGACTAGATATGATCTGTATGTGTAGGAAACACCGTTCATTTGTTCTCAGCACACTCAAGTTTCCTGCTGTCTTAGAGATTCTAGAAAGCTAGAGCGTGCTTCTTGCTCTAAAGCAGAGTGTGATCAATGGATGAGAACTCTGATGTGTGTTTCACTTCAGTAATGGAGTTAAATCCCTGGCTCTGAGTTTTCCTACAAGCAAGACATCGTTTCAGGCAAGGGCAGTTACTTTACAGCTCAAACAAACTACATCGTTCACGAAGCTCACACGTTTCTCATCTTAACTGAGAAGCATTGGATGTTAGAGTACCTTTGCTTTTTATCAATTTCAAGCAGATTTTAACTAGATATGGTCCATATGTATAGGTTCTTTTCTTCTGAGCACACTCAAATTTCCTGCTGTATTAGAGACTCTAGAAAGCAAGAGCGTCCTTCTTGCTCTAAAGCAGAATGTGATCCATGGATGAAAACTGTGTTGTGTGTTTCACTTCAGAAATGGAGTTAAATCCCTGGCTCTGAGTCTTCCTACAAGCAAGACTTCGTTTCAGGTAAGGGCAGTTACTTTACAGCTCAAACAAACTACATCGTTCACTAAGCTCAAACGTTTCTCATCTATACTGACAATCATTGCACGTTAGAGGACCTGTGGGTTGTTTCAGTTTCCGAAGCAGAGATGAACTAGATATGGTCCCTATGTGTAGGATTCACCGTTCTTTTGTTCTGAGCACACTCAAGTTTCCAGCTGTATTAGAGACTCTAGAAAGCAATAGCGTGCTTCTTGCTCTAAAGCAGACTGTGAACAATGCATGAGAACTCTGCTGTGTGTTTCACTTCAGAAATGGAGTTAAATCCCTGGCTCTGAGTCTTCCTACAAGCAAGACTTCGTTTCAGGTAAGGGCTGTCACTTTTCAGCTCAAACGAACTACATTGTTCACAAAGCTCACACGTTTCTTGTCTTAACTGACAATCATTGGATGTTAGAGGACAAGTGCTTTGTATCAGTTTCAGAAGCCGAGTTGGACTAGACATGATCCGTATGTGTAGGAAACACCGTTCATTTGTTCTCAGCGCACTCAAGTTTCCTGCTGTCTTAGAGATTCTAGAAAGCTAGAGCGTGCTTCTTGCTCAAAAGGAGAGTGTGAACAATGCATGAGAACTCTGTTGTGTGTTTCACTTCAGAAATGGAGTTAATTCCCTGGCTCTGAGTCTTCCTACAAGCAAGACTTCATTTCAGGTAAGGGCAGTTACTTTTCAGCTCAAACGAACTACATCGTTCACAAAGCTCACACATTTCTCATCTAAACTGACAAGCATTGGATGTTAGAGGACCTCTGATTTGTTTCAGTTTCAGAAGCAGAGATGAACTAGATATGGTCCGTATGTGTAGGAAACACCGTTCTTTTGTTCTGAGCACACTCAAGTTTCCTGCTGTATTAGAGATTCTAGAAAGCAAGAGCGTGCTCCTTGCTCTAAAGCAGAGTGTGAGCAATGCATGAGAACTCTGCTGTGTGTTTCACTTCAGAAATGGAGTTAAATCCCTGGCTCTGAGTCTTCCTACAAGCAAGACTTCGTTTCAGGTAAGGGCAGTTACTTTACAGCTCAAACGAACTACATCGTTCTCGAAGCTCACACGTGTCTCATCTTAAATGACAAGCATCGGATGTTAGAGGACCTTTGCTTTGTATCAATTTCAAGCAGAGTTGAACTATATATGTTCCATATGTATATTAAACACGGTTCTTTTCTACTGAGCACACTCAAGTTTCCTGCTGTATTAGAGACTCTAGAAAGCAAGAGCATCCTTCTTGCTCTAAAGCAGAGTGTGATCCATGAATGAGATCTGTGTTGTGTGTTTCCCTTCAGAAATGGAGTTAAATCCCAGGCTTTGTGTCTTCCAACAAGCAAGATTTCTTTACAAGTAAGGGCTGTCACTTTTCAGCTCAAACAAACTACATCGTTCAGGAAGCAAACACGTTTCTCATCTTAACTGACAAGCATTGGATGTTAGAGGACCAGTGCTTTGTATCAGTTTGAGAAGCAGAGTTGGACTACATATGATCCGTATGTGTAGGAAACACCGTTCTTTTGTTCTGAGCACACTCAAGTTTCCTACTGTATTATAGACTCTAGAAAGCAAGAGCGTGCCTCTTGCTCTAAAGCAGAGTGTGAACAATGCATGAGAACTGTGCTGTGTGTTTCACTTCAGAAATGGAGTTAAATCCCTTGCTCTGAGTCATCCTACAAGCAAGATTTCTTTACAAGTAAGGGCTGTCACTTTTCAGCTGAAACGAACTACATCGTTCAGGAAGCAAACACGTTTCTCATCTTAACTGACAAGCATTGGATGTTAGAGGACCAGTGCTTTGTATCAGTTTGAGAAGCAGAGTTGGACTACGTATGATCCGTATGTGTAGGAAACACCGTTCATTTGTTCTCAGCACACTCAAGTTTCCTGATGTCTTAGAGATTCTAGAAAGCTAGAGCGTGCTTCTTGCTCTAAAGCAGAGTGTGATCAATGGATGACAACTCTGTTGTGTGTTACACTTCAGAAATGGAGTTAAATCCCTAGCTCTGAGTCTTCCTACAAGCAAGACTTCGTTTCAGGTAAGGGCAGTTACTTTACAGCTCAAACAAACTACATCGTTCACGAAGCTCAAACGTTTCTCATCTAAACTGAAAATCATTTCATGTTAGAGGACCTGTGGTTTGTTTCAGTTTCAGAAGCAGAGTTGGACTAGATATAGTCCGTATGTGTAGGATTCACCGTTCTTTTGTTCTGAGCATACTCAAGTTCCAGCTGTAATAGAGACTCTAGAAAGCAATAGCATGCTTCTTGCTCTAAAGGAGAGTGTGAACAATGCATGAGAACTCTGCTGTGTGTTTCACTTCAGAAATGGAGTTATATCCCCGGCTCTGAGTCTTCCTACAAGCAAGACTTCGTTTCAGGTAAGGGCTGTCACTTTTCAGCTCAAACGAACTACATTGTTCACAAAGCTCACACGTTTCTTGTCTTAACTGACAATCATTGGATGTTAGAGGACAAGTGCTTTGTATCAGTTTCAGAAGCCGAGTTGGACTAGACATGATCCGTATGTGTAGGAAACACCGTTCATTTGTTCTCAGCGCACTCAAGTTTCCTGCTGTCTTAGAGATTCTAGAAAGCTAGAGCGTGCTTCTTGCTCAAAAGGAGAGTGTGAACAATGCATGAGAACTCTGTTGTGTGTTTCACTTCAGAAATGGAGTTAATTCCCTGGCTCTGAGTCTTCCTACAAGCAAGACTTCATTTCAGGTAAGGGCAGTTACTTTTCAGCTCAAACGAACTACATCGTTCACAAAGCTCACACATTTCTCATCTAAACTGACAAGCATTGGATGTTAGAGGACCTCTGATTTGTTTCAGTTTCAGAAGCAGAGATGAACTAGATATGGTCCGTATGTGTAGGAAACACCGTTCTTTTGTTCTGAGCACACTCAAGTTTCCTGCTGTATTAGAGATTCTAGAAAGCAAGAGCGTGCTCCTTGCTCTAAAGCAGAGTGTGAGCAATGCATGAGAACTCTGCTGTGTGTTTCACTTCAGAAATGGAGTTAAATCCCTGGCTCTGAGTCTTCCTACAAGCAAGACTTCGTTTCAGGTAAGGGCAGTTACTTTACAGCTCAAACGAACTACATCGTTCTCGAAGCTCACACGTGTCTCATCTTAAATGACAAGCATCGGATGTTAGAGGACCTTTGCTTTGTATCAATTTCAAGCAGAGTTGAACTATATATGTTCCATATGTATATTAAACACGGTTCTTTTCTACTGAGCACACTCAAGTTTCCTGCTGTATTAGAGACTCTAGAAAGCAAGAGCATCCTTCTTGCTCTAAAGCAGAGTGTGATCCATGAATGAGATCTGTGTTGTGTGTTTCCCTTCAGAAATGGAGTTAAATCCCAGGCTTTGTGTCTTCCAACAAGCAAGATTTCTTTACAAGTAAGGGCTGTCACTTTTCAGCTCAAACAAACTACATCGTTCAGGAAGCAAACACGTTTCTCATCTTAACTGACAAGCATTGGATGTTAGAGGACCAGTGCTTTGTATCAGTTTGAGAAGCAGAGTTGGACTACATATGATCCGTATGTGTAGGAAACACCGTTCTTTTGTTCTGAGCACACTCAAGTTTCCTACTGTATTATAGACTCTAGAAAGCAAGAGCGTGCCTCTTGCTCTAAAGCAGAGTGTGATCAATGGATGAGAACTGTGTTGTGTGTTTCACTTCAGAAATTGAGTTAAATCCCTGGCTCTGAGTCTTCCTACAAGCAATACATCGTTTCAGGCAAGGGCAGTTACTTTACAGCTCAAACAAACTATATCGTTCACAAAGCTCAAACTTTTCTCATCTAAACTGACAATCATTGCATGATAGAGGACCTGTGGTTTGTTTCAGTTTCAGAAGCAGAGTTGGACTAGATATAGTCCGTATGTGTAGGATTCACCGTTCTTTTGTTCTGAGCATACTCAAGTTCCAGCTGTAATAGAGACTCTAGAAAGCAATAGCATGCTTCTTGCTCTAAAGGAGAGTGTGAACAATGCATGAGAACTCTGCTGTGTGTTTCACTTCAGAAATGGAGTTATATCCCCGGCTCTGAGTCTTCCTACAAGCAAGACTTCGTTTCAGGTAAGGGCTGTCACTTTTCAGCTCAAACGAACTACATCGTTCACGAAGATCACACGTTTCACGTCTTAACTGACAATCATTGGATGTTAGAGGACCAGTGCTTTGTATCAGTTTCAGAAGCAGAGTTGGACTAGACATGATCCGTATGGGTAGGAAAAACCGTTCATTTGTTCTCAAAACACTCAAGTTTCCTGCTGTCTTAGAGATTCTAGAAAGCTAGAGCGTGCTTCTTGCTCTAAAGCAGAGTGTGATCAATGGATGAGAACTCTGTTGTGTGTTTCACTTCAGAAATGGAGTTAAATCCCTGGCTCTGAGTCTTCCTACAAGCAAGACTTCGTTTTAGGTAAGGGCAGTTACTTTACAGCTAAAATGAACTACATCGTTCTCGAACCTCACACGTTTCTCATCTTAAATGACAAGCATTGGATGTTAGAGGACCTTTGCTTTGTATCAATTTCAAGCAGAGTTGAACTAGATGTGTTCCGTAAGTATAGGAAACACGGTTCTTTTCTTCTGAGCACACTCAAGTTTCCTTCTGTATTAGAGTCTCTGGAAAGCAAGAGCATGCTTCTTGCTCTAAAGCAGAGTGTGATCAATGGATGAGAACTCTGCTGTGTGTTTCCCTTCAGAAATGGAGTTAATTCCCAGGCTCTGAGTCTTCCTACAAGAAGACCTCGTTTCAGGTAAGGGCAGTCACTTTTCAGCTCAAATTAACTACATCGTTCATGAAACTCACGCGTTTCTCATCTTAAATGAAAAGCATTGGATTTTAGAGGACCTGTGCTTTATATCAATTTCAGAGGCAGGGTTGTACTAGATATGGTCTGTATGTGTAGGAAACACCGTTCTTTTGCTCTCAGCACAATCATGTTTCCTGCTGTCTTAGAGACTCTAGAAAGCAAGAGCGTGCTTCTTGCTCTAAAGCAGAGTGTGATCTATATATGAGAACTCTGCTGTGTGTTTCACTTCAGAAATAGTGTTAAATCCCAGGCTCTGAGTGTTCCAACAAGCAAGACTTCGTTTCATGTAAGGGCAGTCACTTTACAGTTCAAAAGAACTACATCATTCAAAAAGCTAACACGTTCCTCATCTTAACTGACAAGCATT